>CM052804.1:26782128-26886769 GCA_028533885.1 Nasua narica | reverse complement strand
CCCCCCCCCCCCCAGATCCAGAGGACAAGGAGGAGGAGGGAGGAGTGAATTGTCCAAAGGGACTTCGCTTTTTCTATAGGTTTTCATTTTTTTCCCAAGGAGACGCTCCTCCTGAATTACTTTATGTAATTTAACAAAGCTTTTTCCTTTTTTTTTAAACCCGGGAAGCCATTTCCAGTGGCTGCTCTAGCCACAGAAGGAAATAAATCTTTTTCCTTGCTCTCATTTCTCGTTTTAAAGAAGGCAAAGAAAACCACGCTCCCCTCCCATGCTGAATTTGCTGAAGGTCAAATTCTAGTGCCTATAAACTTTGATAATGTCTCCATAATTTACTATTTTTTACAGGCTCTATAGCTTTTAATAGCAAAAGCGAGTAATTTTTCACTGTTCGTTTGCGGCCCAGGAAGAGAAAAGTCTGTCGTGTCTGATGTGTCTGCGCTAAAACACTTCATTTTCCTTTCTAGTTAGTAAGTGAACTAAAAATTACTTCTTGCAAATAGATGCATAGGTCTATAATGGACACACGATGTATGTGTCTATGATCAAGGCTGGGAAAAACAGAGCGAGACAAGAATCGCTACCCCGAGACAGTGCTCAGCACCATCCATTAACAGAGGTCTGCTTTATTAAATGTATCCATGTTTGAGAAACTGCTGCTCTACAAGGTCAAAGATTTCTTGGGTCATCAACCAATTAGGGGAAAAAAAAAAAAAAAAAAACCTTAGCAAACCCAGTTCCTCACATATACGTGAAGACAATGCCAAGATGGGGACGATCAGTTACTCTGGGTCTATAAAGCAAAACGTGGATGGAGAAGGGGTGGGCTCGAGACCAGGAGGAAGCATGGCAGCCCCGTATCTCTGAGTAGGTCAAGTAGAGGGCATTTCAGGGCTCACACCGGCCATTATGTGTGGGTTCCGATAACTCGAGACCTGTGATGGGGGATGCCTAGGGTGGGCCAGTAGGTGTCCCCACATCATGAGAAGGGCATCGGCCTGAGGGGTGGAGATGTGGGCTTGACCCCTAGCTTGGCCTTCAGTCAACAACCCAACAATGAAGCCCTCGAGGTTGACAAAGACTAGTTAACATTTACTAAGCACTGACTACCTAGGGATCATGCAAAGTACTCTGCATGCATGATCTTGGGTGACCCTCACTCCAGTCCCCCCCCACACTCCTATCCATTATCCCCATTTTGCAAATGAGGGAGCTGAGGCTCAGGGTAGTTATGCGGAGGTCAACCCAAGGCCCGAGCAAGTAAACAGCTAATGACACCAGGACAGTGCCACCTTGACCTCTCTAGGCTTCCTCTTCCACTCCTCACCTGCTTTGGAGGCTCCCAGAGCCAACCCAAACTAAAGTCCTTATAGAAATGGCCAACTGTTATCCAGGAGGGAGGGAAGTCCCTTCCTCGACCCAGGAACCCCGGGAGGTGAGGTCCAGGGACAAACACAGCTGTGTCCCAGAGACCTGAAAGCCGAACAGGTCACACACAGCTTTCCTGGGCCTCACGGATCTGCCCCCCCACCTCCCCGTGCCCTGTTCCCACCCCGGCTCCTGGAAACCGGGGCTCTCCCTGGATTCTTCAGGAACAGTTTCACCAGTCGAGAGCCATGCTCCCCGCCACCGTTGGCTCTGACGGGGGTGCAGGTGCGGGAGGGGAAGCCCGCTCCACACATCCACGGGCGGGCTCCCTGCCAAAACCCTCCACACACCGGCTTCCTGTTCATTTTGCCCCATGGACGATTTTTAAAGCTTTTTAATTGTCCTTAATAAATTACCTACATGTGCATGGTTGTTACAATAGTTTCATTCATTTTTCTCGGTGCATCTAAGCTGTTTATCACAGAAGTGTTAATAGAAAAGAAAAACATGCCAGGCAGGCTCCCGCTCACACACTCGGGGCTTGGGCAAATTAATGCTTATGGGATTGCTTTCCCGCACCACAAACAATTAGGGGCGTATTTATTTCATCCTAGCAAACCGTCTTTCAGCAAGGCCAGAAAGAGTGAGCCCACCAGGGAGCCCGGCGACAGCCGGCTGTGGATGGGCCCGCAGAAGCCCGCCTCGTATTTGGTAATGGGGAACTTCACCTCCGCTTTCCTTCGGCTGGAATCTGAACCGACAGTCTTCGGTGCTCACAACTTGGCCCACGCCGACGGCGAGAGACGTGTCAGTGATATTTCGGATGACGTGCTTCCCGGTATTTGAGGCTTTCGACCAGAAGTAAATTACGCTGCTGGCCCAAAGTGACACTGCGGAAGCCGAGCAGGTCGTTCCACAGCAATGAGGAGCAGAGAACGCAGACTATCGACAGGGGATTGATTGTCTGGTTTCCCAGGATCCGGAGGAAAAGGGTAAAGGGGCTGCGGGGAGCGTGGCTATAAACCTTGAGCCTGCCGGTCACTCCATACACTTACCATCCGACCTAGAGCTTGAAGTGACAGCAGGGTCAGCTGGGTCTTACTTGGGTGACAATAAGAGCTCTGGGCTGAGCCAAAACATACACTGGGCCCTCCGCAACTGGACCATCTGTCCAGGGGTCCCCTTTCCTGCGCAGGGGATCTTAAAAATTTAAAACAAACCATCCCGGGACACCTGGGTGGCTCAGTGGGTTAAGCCTCTGCCTTCGGCTCAGGTTGTGGTTTCAGGGTCCTGGGATCGAGCCCCGCATCGGGCTCTCTGCTCAGCGGGGAGCCTGCTTCCCCCTCTCTCTCTGCCTGCCTCTCTGCCTGCTTGTGATCTGTCAAATAAATAAAATCTAAAATAAAATAAAATAAAATAAATCGACTTTATTAAAATAAATAAAATTTAAAAAAATAAAACAAACCATCCCAAGCTAGCTTCAGAGTTTTGTTTTGTTTTTTTAAAGATTTTATTAATTATTTGACACAGAGAGAGACACAGTGAGAGAGGGAACACAAGCAGGGGGAGTGGGAGAGGGAGAAGCAGGCTCCCTACCAGGCAGGGAGTCTGATGCGGGGATAAATCCCAGGACCCTGAGATCATGACCTGAGCCAAAGGCAGAGGCCCAACGACTGAGCCACCCAGGTGCCCTTAGCTTCAGAGTTCTTAAGGGTGACGATCTATCTTCTCAGAGCAAATGAATTTTTTGGACTCAGCATTTATGAATCAACCTGGCATCAAAATCTAGGTGAGTGCAGCTATCCACATAAGGCCAAAGCTTCACGGCCTGCCCCAACCTGACCCTGGTTCTTCTTTCCAAAAAGCTCATTTCTTGCCATACCAGATTATTTCGTGTCCCCCCAACATGCTTTTGCCCAAGTGGGTTCTCCTTGCCAGAAAAGTTCTCTTCATCTGACCTACCAAACTCCTACTCATCCTTCAGAGTCCATGATATTTCCCCCCAGATGGTGCCATTTCAGCACCAATGATGCTCCCACTGCCCACGGAGGCCTCTATCTTTTCCAGCCTAGGAGTCACTAGAAAAATATTCCCTGAGTTGAATGGATGATCAACCTCTTCTCTAACGTGTGCTCTTCGTGGTATAGATGCTCCACTGACTGGATCCTGAAGGAGAAGCCCTCATCGAGGGCACCTCTGCTGAGGCCTACAGGGTTTACCTCTCAGGAAAAGCCCTACTTCTTTTGGCACCTTGGATGCTGAGGCCCTATGGCAGAGAGTCCCAAAGGGGGCCATCCAGTCACATACAGAACACATAAATCCCTTCGCTTCTCCCTTGCCAGCACACTGAGAACGTGTCCGAGCCCCCCACCCCTCGCCCCAACAGTGCTCCACCCACCTCTCCGCCTCCTCTCTCCTCACTGGCCCCCTTATTCGCCTGCCCTGCAGCCCGAGAACCCTTCCCTCTGTTCCCTGAACTCACGAAGCTCCCCTCACCTTGGATACCACATGGGCCGTCCTGTCTGCCTGGAGCCCTCTGTCCCCGGACGGTGCCACGGCCTCAGAGAAGCCTCGCTGCCCGCTCTGCCTAAACGAGCGTCCTCACACTCCTACCCCACTTCCCAGTCCCCGTCCACCCTCCCCCGCCCCACAGCCGACCGCTCTGTTGCACTTCCTCTTCGTCTGGGCCAGCGTCCGTAAGCAGTGCGCTCCCTTATTCGTTCTGGCATCTACGGCCTGATTCCCCAGTAGCTTACAACCTCCCCAGGGCAGAGAGCCTGCTGTCTCATTCACGTCTACGTCCCTGATGCCCAGGACAGTGCCTGGCACTTGGGAGGCACCCCCAACCATCGGTCTCATGAATGAGTGAAACTCATCTTGTTGTTGATCAAACTTTGCTCTCCAAAGCCCCTTACAGGAAGACTCTGTATTCTGGAAAATGGCCTGGCTCACCGACCAGTCCGGGAGGCGAAGAGGAACTAGGAATACTCTGGAACTTGGGGACACACCTCGGGGAGCACTGGCGAACACACAGCACGGATTCACAAAACTAGTCGCATGTTAATATATGCTGCCTCCTCCTTAAACGGCTTATGAACACTATAATTTTCTTCACTAAAACACTGTCTAAAAGAACCAACTCCCCTAATTACAGACGTTTGTATGCATTATAATCTTTATACAATTAAACCTACTTAAAAGAATAAATGATTAAATGCCCCCCTTGCCCTGTCACTAACCCATCCCTCCTCTAACCACCACCACCACCAAAAAACAAACAAAACACCAGCCCCACGGCGACGACACACAGAAGTGCTGAGAACATCAAGTTGAGCTGCAGACAGACAGAAATCCCAGGAAATTGAAATTCGGGCCGACACAGAACTTTGGTTAGCTACAGGGCGGGGGGAGAGTCAACTTTCAACTTCAAACCCAGGATATGACTGCAATGTCAAAATTAAAGGCTTGTGTGTATTGTACAAAATGTCTTATTTCGGGAGCAAACAACTTCCCTTGCACAATTCCCCTCCAGACACAAACACATGGTTTGGTGACGGGCAGCGGCTTTTCTGGGATCATCTCTGAAAAATTTCACAAACGCATTCCTGGCCCGCGGGTATTTACCAGGAAGTCGGTGGTGACCCCTCTGGAGTCAGGCAGGTTTAACTGAGAAAGTCTCTCTTTGGGACGCGGCTGTGCATCCTGGGGAAAACATCCAGCGTGGAATTTCTATGAAAAGGGCCCAGAGGTCAGCTACCCGTCTAGTGCGAATATCCTGCTTTTGTAAAATTCAGCATCGTGGAGGGAAAGAGGCATCCTGAGAGTCAAAACAGATCCTCCTGTTTCAAGTTCAGAAAGAGCCCCGAGCACGAAGCCGTGATATCTGAACCCCTGAAAAGCTGGTGCTGGAAACGATCAGGCAGGGAGGTTTAATTACAGGCCCGGCGCGGACCCGGCCCTGCGGGGCCCTCTTGGCTGCTCTAGACAAGCCCCCCAAAAGCTCTCTTTTCGTCCTGGGCCACGTTTAATGGCAGGCTACCCAGATGCGTGACCCAGAGGTCTTGGGATGATCAGAGTCATTTTCCTGTCCCTCCAGGGGACCAGACTGCTAGCAGAGAGACCGGACTGCAGGATAGCCGGGGGGAAAGACTGGGGTCACCTTGTGGCTCTGCAGCAACTGCCACTGGGCAAGGCGCCCTGGTCCACTCTGAGCCTCTGTGTCCTTGTCCGTAAACTGGAGGTGTTAGCAAAACCTGCCTCCTATGGCTGCTGACAGTGTCCCAGAGAAGCTGCCTGAGTAGTGGCTGTCGTTACCAGACAAGGGATGCCTGGCCGTTTGTTAGGAAATTTCTACGGTCACTCGTGCCCCTCGAGTCCCTTCCATGACGTGAATGTGAAGAGGCTTGGGGTGTGCCCAGAGGGGCAGGAATCTGTAAGCACTCAGGTTCTCCCATCCCTCATGCTCCCCGCCCACCCCCTACTCCGTCTCCTGCCCTGGCTCTGCGCCTTGCCCATCCTCCCTCAAGACTATATGGGTGGTAGGTGTTGTCCCGAAGCACCCGCCAGGGCGCCACTGGGCTTACGGGCAGACGTGTCTCGGCCCCAGAGAGAGGAGAGTGGCTGTGCTCGGTATCCACCCTGGGCTCTCACTCTGCCCTCACCACAAGCCTCCGAGGGACGGACGATCACCATCCTGTTTGGCCTCCGAGGATGCTGAAGCCCAGAGAGGTGAAGTGATTTGCCCAAGGACACACAGCTAGCGAGCAACGGTGTCGAGGCCGGGACACACAGCGAGACAAACCCCGGGACGGGGCTGCCTCACAAAGGGGGAGCAGCCTAATGCAGAGGCCAGAAAGGAGACATGGTCTGAAGTGTCTACTCAGCCCCCAGCTTGCCCTTTGACCTCCGACACCCTCCCAGCACCAGGCCCTCTCCCCCACACGCGTTGTTCTGTGGCTCCACGAGTCACCGGGTTGCAGGCTTTCCTCAGGCAAGCAGCCTCTCTCTGCAGCTCAGCCCGAGGGCACCGTTCTCAGGCCCTCGTCGGGGGCTTGGGGTCGGGTGGGCAGTGAGGAGAGGCAGTCCCTACCGGCGCCAAGTGTGTCTCGTCAGTCAGCACCAACAGCTGCTGCCCCAGCACACGTGGCACCGATGGGACCTGCCCAAGACTCTGCTCTGGGGGTGGCTAGAGGGCAGGGAAAAGGGATTCCAGAACCTCCTGGGGGCTGCGTGTGGTGTGGGCTCTCCCCTCCCTGCAACACCTCCCCCAGAATTTCTCTCAGCCCTAGCTAGGGGCTTGGTTGGATTTTCTAGTCAGAGATGTCCCCTGGCATCGTCAGCCAGGAGGCCAGAGAGGGCACTGGAGGTAGGCAAAGCGTCTCCGAAGGTTCTGAAACCCCAACCACGAGGCTGTTTCCCGGGGCTGGGAAGGAGCTAGTCACGTGGGAGGAGGTGACCGCCACCACTCTGCGGATGATGTGGAAGAGTGTGAGCCTCCTCCCTCACCGCCTTTCCTCACCCCCTCGAATCTTGACCAGGGCAATTCCTGCAGGCATGCCGGTGCTCTCCTGTGCCCAGGAAGAGTCCAAGCATCAAATTTCCAGCACTGTCTGCCAGAGATATGCCAGGCCCGCTGACTGCCGGCAGGAGATGCCATTCTACACACCTGTCAGGAAGACAGGAAGGGGAAGATGGCGCCCCGCCAGCACCACCGGCCCGGGCCCCACCTCATCCGGGGCCCTGAGCCTTCCCAAGTCTTTTCAACATCCTCTCTCAGTTTTCAGCCACGCTCATCCTGGGGGTTGTTTCCCACAAGAAGGAGCACACTGAGAGGCCAGCGGAGAACAAAACACTGGATTCTTCCGGGGAATAGGAGGGTGATGAGTGGACAGGCTGTGTAAAACCCTACAAAAGTCAACAAGCCTCCTGTTGCTTAAAGGAAAATAAACACCCAAGCAAAAACCTCTCCAGGTTCTGAGTCTTATAGCAAGTCCCCTTCAGGGAAGTGAAGTTATCCAGGCTTGAAAACCAAGAAGGTAAATGTCTCCGGAAGGCTCATCACCACTGGCGGAGCTGCTGTACAAGAGCACGAATGTGACATGGACCCCAGTTTAAAAGTGGGCCCCCGGATGGGTTGAGCGGCTGACTCTCACTTTGGGCTCAGGTCGTGATCCCAGGGTCCTGGGATTGATGGAGCCTCACGTCGGGCTCCGTGCTCAGCGGGGAGTCTTACTTGAGATCTTCTCTCCCCGTACTTTTGCTCTTCCCTCTGCTCATGCTCTCTCTCTAAAATAATGAATAAAATCTTTTTTAAAAGATAAAAAAAAAAGTGGAGGCTTCCAAGAGGGTGTGCTGGGTGAAGGGAGGCGATGCCTCACTTAGATCCCTCTGCCCTGGGGCCCTCCCCCTGAAGCTGATGAGCAATAGTGAAATACTAAGGAGACCCTGCAGGCATCCCCTTTCCCCAGGCAATGCTAAAAACAATGGTTACTGCTGCCCGTAGACCTACTGTGTGCCAGGCAAGCTGATGAGGCCTTCTCACACCCCAACTAACCAACATAATGTCCCCGAGAGAAGTGAAACTACACGAGTAAGTTTACAGCACAACCAAAAACAAAGGAAATAACGGCATCAGGCTGCGAGAAGGAGAAAGAACAATCCTGAGCAGACGTGCCCTCTGTGCCCCACGCAGGGGCTGTCTTACAGGATCTCCCTCTACTGAAGACGAAATGGACTCTGAGAAGCTCACAGACCTACAAACTGAACCCTGCAGCTGAGATTCGAGCCCAGTTCCACCTGACGGCAGAGGCCTGTCTACAAGCTAGTGATACCTTTATGCTTCTCTTAAAAAAAAACCCACTTCTCCACAGTAACCACCAACCAGTCGTTGGTGTTGCCGGCTTCTGCCGGGCGGGGGGAAGCTTCCTGACAGGGTCTGGACTCCAGGAGAGGCTGGCAAGGCCAGACCTCACTAAAACTCAAAAGCTGTCGGGCCAAACGTTCACGCTGAATGTCTTAAGAAGTGTCACCTTGGGGCGCCTGGGTGGCTCAGTCATTAAGCGTCTGCCTTTGGTTCAGGTCATGATCCCAGGGTACTGGGATCGAGCCCCGCATCGGGCTCCCTGCTCCGCGGGAAGCCTGCTTCTCCCTCGAACCCTCTCTCACTGTGTTTCTCTTTGTCAAATAAATAAATAAAATCTTAAAAAAAAAAAAAAAAGAAGTGTCACTTTGGGGGTCGGCAGCTGTCTTCTACTGCAGCCCCACCGGTGAGAAGTTCGTGCATAAGCACCTATCCTCGGAGGCCTCGCCGGGCCTAGGGACCCCCCCTAACCTCGGTCAGCTGTCTTGTGCACATAAATCCCCAGGACCAGGCAAGGGTGTATGGGTGGTTCTGTGACCCAGTCCTGTTCCTGGAAACAAAATACAACAACTCGACCCTCCCCTTTGTGAACTGCCCACGTCTCCGGTCCTGCACAGGGCCTGGTGCAGACCATGAGCCCCGGCAGCCTCGCAGGGCTGTGAGGTCCCCGCAGCCCCAGCGGAACAGCAGGGGGCAGTGTTGTCAGGAGCGAGCCGGCCCGAGCCACAGCCCCCACCCCGGGGTGGGGGGCCCTGAGGGGAGCCAGATCGCAGTCCCGGGCACCTCTCCGGCCTGCACCCTCCGGGGCCTCACCGCTCAGCCCAGGGCGGCTGGGAAGTCACGTCCACACCCACGGAACAGAGGCACATAAACGAACAAACACACGCTGAGGTTCAGAACACAAAGTGTGTGCACCCGCACAGACCGCCATTCATTAAAGGCCGGCGGCAGCCGGCCAATTTATAAATAGACCAGCTCATTTTTAAGATGACCAGCTCTTCAGCGAAGTTCTCTGGCCTTTAGCAGTGATGTGAGCCCAGCCTCCTCTTAACCTCTCTTAGCTAAATGCTCGACTGAGAGCCCAGTTCCGACCCAGCCACGCTAGCAAAGCACAGTCACGTCACGCACGGGCGCGTGCACACACGCGCACACACACACACCCAGGACGAACCCCGGCCACGACTGTCTGATCAGCAGCATCTGATCGATGCTAAGCCCAGAGACACAGGGCCCAAAGAGGTCTCCAAGTCACAGGAATGACAAGCACAAAGCTGTGTAAAAAGGAATGAGGGGCGCGGCCTCTGACGCCCCGGCCAGTGCTCGGCAGCGAGCCCCAGCTGGCCATCGGGCTCACTCCGCAGCCCTGCGTTGGCACGGTGCACTCGTCCCCACCTCCTCGGCGCGCGGTTCACGACAGTCCCTGCCGCCCCAGCCTTCCAAGCACGGTTCGAACGGCCCCGCGGGGCTTCTAGGTCGAGATCGCCAAGGGCTGATGGGAGGTTGAAATAACCACCTCACTCTGGGGGGGCGGAGCTGTCTGCACACGGCTCACCCTCAGCACATGCCGAGACAAGGGGGTCCTCCTGGCCCCGCATCTTGGACAGCCCAGCCCCCCCCCCCCAGGCCGCACCCCAGGCACCACGGGCACAGGTCTGCAGAGCAGCTCGAAGGACAGGAGGCGTAGGCCGTGGTCTTCATTCACCACACTCATGGTTTCGTGAGCATCAGACCAACATTCTATTCCAGGGAACTACGCACACTAGGGTGCCTTTACCTGCTCTCTTAGTGTCACCAGACTAAATGTCTATATCCCCCAACGTCCTGGGTTAAAGCCTATCCTGCAGTGGGACAGTGTCCGGAGGAGGGGCCTTGGCAGGTCATGAGGGTGGGGCTCCCGTGATGGGACCAGTGTCCCTGTAAGAACAGGAAGAGACCGCTGCTCTCTCTCCACTAGGTGAGGGCACATCAAAAAGGTAGCTGTCTGCAAGCCAGAAAGAGGTTTCTCACCAGAACCCAACTATGCACCCTGATCTCAAACTTCCAGACTTCAGAACTGTGAGAAATACATTTCCGTTGGGTAAGCCGCCGGCCTACCGTATTTTATTATGGCAACAAAACACCCAGCTAAGAGAGTGAGAAGCCTCCAATTTTTCTCCATTGTTTCAAATTCTCTCTCTCAGGCCCTCAAACATTAACCCAGACTTTGGCCATCCCCTAAGAACCCTGGGAATGTATTGACTCATCAGATTCTTGGGAAAGGCCCCAAATCTGGGTCTTCTCCTACACGGTGACATCCTTCAGGAAAGGGACCATCTCCCCCGTGCCTGGTTCACAACCTGGAAAAAAGCCACCCTCGATTTATGAATGAAAGTCACCTTGTCGGGGTAGGTCTTTGTGGTCCTGAGGACAAAGGCTTAGGTTGGCTTAACTCTTTCCCCCAAAACATCCCATCTGTATCATCAGCCAATGAGGTGCTTCCGCAAGGCCTCCCCAAGTCCTGGGTCAGGCCAGACCAGAGCCAGACTAGAAAATCCCACAAACTACACCGAGTGCAAATCCTCATTCAGGCCGACAAACACTCCTCGCCTCCACTCTGTAAAATCCCACACACCACACAGGCTTGTGTGGCAGAGCCACCAGAGGTTGCTGGAAAAGCCGGAACCGGACTACTAGCATCAGCCATGGGACAAGGGCCGTGCCTCAAATCGTGTGTCAGGAAACAGACGCCTAATGTCAGCTAATCAACACTGACAACTAATGGGCACCTACTGTCTACTTCAACAAGCCTCAAGGGGCTCGGCTATGCGGACTTACAACCAAATTCTCTCTCATAGAAGAGCTAAAATTCTCAGGCCCCAGGGTCCCCGGCAGACTGGGCTCTTCCTGGTGGCAACCTGCCTCTGTTCTCCCCCATCCTCTGATTAAACCCTTCATCTCAACCCTCAAATGCTGTCGTTTTTAATTCAGTAGGGGCAGCGTTTTGTTTTCTTAACCGAACTGTAGCTTTCAAAATAGTCCTGACCTTCCTGTTCCCTAGCCCCCTGTCACCGAGCCACAGAAATTAAATTGATTCCCACTATCAGTGCCCTGCATCTCAGTGATTACGCCCAGCCACCAGAAAAGTCCGCTTTCTGCTCCATCCCATGAACAGGAACCCTGCTGCTAAATCCAACCCCACAGGCTAAGGAAGGAGGTGAGGGAGGAAGAGGGGGTAACCAAGTGGCACAGGTGACAATTTATGGCCCCCTAGTCACTGTGGTCTTATCTCTGCGGCCAGCCCCTTCTGAGAAATGGCGCCCGTTACTAAACCCCCCCGGGAGTCCCTCCCCACTCCGGGGACTCAGCCGTTTGGGACAGGTGGCCCAGCCGGGGAGCGGGGAGTGGAACGATTGCTGGGGAGGGCCCATTCTGCCCTTGGCCGGACCCCCCTCCCTCGGCATGGTGCCACGCAGGCACCCCGGCTCAAACCGTCTCTCCCGGCTAACAAGAGGGGGAGGTAGAGGCTGCACGGAAGAAGTGAAGGCCCACAGCCTCAGTGAGCCCTCCTGTGACCACCCGCTCTGCAGGAGGCCCCCCTCTCTTCTCCGAGAAGACACTGTGCTTTCCCTGCAAAGGACCCACGGCAATTCACAGTTGTGCGGCTGTGTAATGTCACCGTGCCCCACTAGATTGGCCCCACGAGGGCCACAAGACTGCCTTCTTCCCCACAGTATCAAGCACTCGATAAATATTTATTGAATAAATAAGTAGGAAAAAAAAAAACCCGCTTTACTGCAGTCTGTGAGAAACGGGATACGAACTTATTTTTGGTGGGGCCTCTTTGGGAGCTGTTTGGTCCACACTGCCACGCAGAGGACAGACTCTACAAACCTACAGGGTTCTCCCCGCCCCCCCCTTTCCTCATACCTCTCATTATTTTTGCCTAGGTCACATGCCAGAAAAATGTTTCCCTGCCCCATACTGAAAAGAAGACCGAGCCAAGGACAAAGGTTTCAAGGTTTTATCGCGGTGAACGCTGGAATTCTACCTGGCAAGCCATGAAAACATCCTCTCCTTCCTCTCCCCGGTCCCTTGTCCACCTTCCCGTCCACCCGGCCCCGCCTCACCCACAAGTTCAATTCCCAGTTCATTCCACGGCCCTACCACGGTCACCGGGAAGGGAGTCCCACTGCGGGCCCCTCCCGGAGCTGGAATTCCTGACTCAAGTCTGTTACTGGCGTGTAACAGGTTCGGCTCATCGAATCATCTTTCTGATATCCCAGGAGCAAAAGCCAGGAAAGCTTCATTTATTTATTTCTACCTCATTTTGTTCCAAAAGGGACTGGAGGTATCCTACCAAAATATCTATAGCACGATCAAAATAAACAAAGCACCGAGTGAAGAGGGGAAATAAAATAAATCTAAAAGTAAGATTAGTGCCCAAAAGGAGAGACATCATAATCCATCAAGGCATTCCCAAGACATGAGATGTGAAAGCCTCCTTTCCCGAGTCACATCCTCGATGGGAAGATGGGAAATATTTGCGCTGATATTCAACAGACACTTTATCCACCCTGCGAGTGTCTGGGCTCGGCCTTGGGGACTCATCAACAATGTACACACTAGGCTCCAGGCTACAAGTGTCTCTCAAGTCCTTGAGTCCTGTGTCGAGCACTCTCAGTTGGGGAGAGGAGAGTTGCTGGAGCCAACCCAGGAGAAGGGACAGGAAGGATAGGGGAAACGTTGCCTTCTAAAACCTGGGCATGTCAGCACTCATCTCTGCTCGCAAAATAAACCTTCTCTGACCTTGGACAGGATTCGATGCTCTCCTTGGCCCTTCCAATTCTAAAACTTTTCCGGCCTTATGATTCACGGTTGTCGTACTCCCAGGAACGGTTTTGTTGGAACACCCATGGCACTGAGTAATCTCTCACTTCCACGCGAGCCTGGGCTCAGCTCCCAACCCTGCGTGCTCTCATTCCCGAGCCTCCCGGTTACGGGGGGGCTGCCCAGACGCAGGGGCTCCTCCGTCCCAGTCGCCTGAATCTCTCAACTTCCATTCCCACACCTGCCAGCCCCCAGTTTTAGGAGAACAAAGCCCATGCTGCCCCCCCATCCCCCACCCAGGGGCATCCGGTCTTCTTTCATCCATGCATTTCGCAGAACCCAACACCTAAAATACAAGTGCAACAGTTTTTCCCAGAAAAATCTGTGAACGTACATTCCTCCTTCGTCTATAATCTGTTTCGAGTCCTTGTCGTAACAGGAAATATTTACTGAGGACATATTCCGTGCTGAGCCCTCTCGTGAATTCTCTCATTTAACCCTTACACACCCTGGCAAGGCAGTTCACCACTATTCTTCCCATCTTACATACAGATCTCCGTGCTGAGACTCATACCTCTCATTATTTTTGCCTAGGTCACATGCCAGAAAAATCCGTGAACGTGTCAAGGTACCTGCTCTGCTCAAGGCCACACCAGGATTCAGTATTTGGTTCACCTCATTCCAAAGCTCTTTTTTTTTTTTTTAATTTTTAAAAAAGATTTTATTTATTTATTTGTCAGAGAGAGAGTGCGCACAAACAGGGGGAGTGGCAGGCAGAGGGAGAAGCAGACTCCCCACTGAGCAAGGAATTGGATGTGGGTCTTGATCCCAGGACCCTGGGACCATGACCTGAGCCGAAGGTAGACGCTTAACCAACTGAGCCACCTAGGCATTCCCATTCCAAAGTTCTCAACCACCCTGCATTGCAGAGTGGTACCTGTTTTTACAATCCATTAGGAATTTCCCCAATTTTGATTGCGTCATCACTCAGTTAGTTTTCAGACGTGCGTTCATTTCAAGAGCTGCGCTCCCACGTGCAGTGCTGCCGGAAAGCAGATGTGGGTTTCATGGTCCCGCAGACCTGCGCTCCAATCCTGAGTCAAGGTCCCCTAACTTCCCAGAGTTCCAGTTTCCCCTGTGCAACGTGGAGCTGACAGTCCCCTAGGTCTCCTCAGGTCACAACCCGGTTATCACAGGAGTGTGGCAATTCCTGGACAGATAAACCTTTTTCTAAGAGGAATAAATGTATCCCCTGCGTTTCTGAAAATCCACATAAAACACGGATCGATCACTCAGTCCCAACTGAAAAGCAATGAATCCATCACCCATGCCACAGGGCCTTCCAAAGGAGCTGGGGGCGGGGGGGGGGGAGACAGCACAGCCCTCAGGCCCTCCCTACCTTTAACACATGGGAACGATTTTCTAATTAAGTGGTGTATTGACTTCCAGTGCAACAACAGCTCAGGTGAAGAAGACAGCGAACGCAAGGTCCACAGAGAAAGAACTGCACTGGGCCATCAAGGCCAGATCCCCTTGGGTGCCCCCAGGCCCCCACTATCCAGTCCCTATGGAACAGTCTGAGTGACATTTAAAAATACAGATCATTTCATCTGTCTGCTTAAAACCTCTCAAAGGCTTTCCATGGCTCTTCAAATGAAATTCACACGTCTTTGCATGGCTCACAAGGATCTGTATCATCTCTCTGCCTCTTCTCCCACTGTCCAGGCTCCAAGACACCTTGGCCCTGTCACAGGGCCTTTGCACTGCTCGTTCCTTTTACCAGGACTATCTTCCCTCAGATCTGCACACATCCAGCTCCTTCTCTCATACAGATCTTGGCCTCAGAGCCAGCTTCTGAGAGAATCCCTCCCTCCACCAAAAGCAACCCTGAGCACTCCCTCTTCCACGACCCAGTATTATTTTCTTCATAGCAAAGGGCACAACCTGACAATCCTGTTGTTTATCTGCGTGTCCACTGAAGGCTGTCCCCTCTTCGACCTTCCGCTCAAACGTATGTTCCACGAAAGCAAGAACCTTGTCCATCTCACAAGGGCCAGTGCTGAACACGGCACCTGGCATCCAGCAGACTCTCAATAAAACTTTATTTGGAGAGGAGGGGACGACAGGCATGAGCAACAGGACAGGCAAAGGACAGGAGTGCAGAGGAGCAGGACACACGAAGAAGACACGCTCCTTTGTAGCTGACTGACTCCAAAGGCAGACACCGGGGAATCGTCCCAGGGAAGACTCCCCGGGAGACAATGCACCGGCGAAGACCATGAGGCAGGCCGGGCCAAGTGTCCATGAAAAATCCCTACACAGAACTGGCGAACCTCCTTTCAAAACCCAGTTAGCCTACTGTATTGGTTTCCGGGGGCTGCCATAACCAAGCGCTGTGAACAAGGGGTGGGGGGCTGGGGGCTTCGCACTCGAGAAGTGCATTCTCTCACAGCTCTAAGATCACAACGTCAGCAGGTTGGCTCCTTCTAAGGCTCTAGGGAGAGTCTGCCCCATGTTCCCTCTGAGCTTCTGGTGGTCAGCAATCCTTGGGGTTCCTTGGCTTAGAGACCCATCTCTTTGGCTTCCCATGTTCTCCCTGCATGTATCCTCTGCGTCTAAAACCCCTTCTTATAAGGCCATCAGTCAGTGCACTAGGAACCCCTCTGATCCAGTAGGATTGCACATTAACTAATTACATCTGCAAAGACCCCATCTCCAAATAAGGTCGCGTTCTGAGGTTCCAGGTGGACGTGAATTCTGGAGGAGACACTGTTCAACCCAGCACATGCACTGACTCAGTGTGCGACCCTGGAGAAGCCACCGAGGCATCTGAGCCTCCCTTTGCCTCCCTTTCTCTGTCCTTCCTGCACTGGTCTCAAATCCACCCTGAGGGAGGTGGGTGCCCTTGGTCCCGGGGCCCGTCCGTCAGAAGGGCCCGTCCACAGGAGCGGAGAGGACGGCAGGTCGCTGTCCCAGAAGCAGGGGCCACAGCAAGCTGGGGAGGAGACTGTCCAGCGAAAATAGGGCTTAAGGAAGGCGAGTGCAGGACACGTTCGAGCAGGAAGGAAGGAGGCGACAAGAAGCAGAAGTGGTTCAGCCTCGCCTGGACGGGGACAGAAGGCAGGGGGAGACGAGGGGTGGACAGTGAGCCATTTAGCAGATAAACACCAGCCTCAAGAATGAGTCAGGAAGAGCCATGAGCAACACCACTGTTCTCCCAGGCAGGGATTCGGAGGAGACGAGACCGGAGCGGGTGAGGTCGGCCCGAGGAGGGTGGCGCACGAGCTGGAACTGGAACATTCGAATGGGGGTGTCTGACAGGAAGGGTGCAGGGGGTCAGGTGGGGAGAGGGCTGGCTGCAGCTGCAGGGAGCTGCATGGGAGGGAGAGGGATGGCGGCTGAGGCCATGCGCACGAAGAGGTTGAGGGATGAGAGGTGTGGGAGACAGGCCGAGGGCAAGGACGAGGCCCAGCGAGGGTCTCATCCCGAGGACAGACTGCCTGATTCCAGACAGAAGCAGGGCTCTGCTGGATGTGACAACCCCTAGATGTGACGGTCTCCACCTGAACCCGACCCTAACACTGGGAACAACGGGGAAACCACGGACGGCAACCTCAGAAGAGCTATGTCCCAGGAACAGCACGGGGAAGAGGGGAGGCAGGGCAGGGGGAGAGCGCCCCGGCCCCACACACCCTCTCTGTCCCTGATGAAGAAACTAAGATCCCTCTCGATGCTGGAACTCCATGACTGTCACCCACCAGAGCCACATTAAGTGCCTGGTAATTCAATAATTCAATTAAGAAAGCTCAATTAAAAAAAAACACCTTACTTTTTAATGGAAGGGTTATGAAGTGCGACACAACTCAGGGTGATTAATAGTTACAATTAAAGGCTGGACGCGTTGAGGGGAGAAAGGCACGGCTTCGCGGAAACAGTTGTGCTCCGTGGGACACGCCAAGTCACTCACACGGACCGGGCAAAGTCTTCGTTCCACACTCCACACCCCTGCCCAGGGCCCGCCAGTCTGTGCTCCGACAGAGGGTCCTGTGGTCCGTAGGACACGGCTGGGGGCAGAGTGCCAAGTGGGGTCCCTCCCAGCCTCCCCGGCAAATCGGAGCCTGTTTGCCACAGAGCAGGAGTGGGTCCGAGGCCCACTCAGACCTGCGGTCCCATCATCCTTCCACAGCAATCAAGTCCTCCGGAGCGTAGGAAAGGTCAGAGAAGAAATGGGATTGGCCAGCCAAGGCGAGGGGATGGCTGAGCCCTGAAAAACTGCTCCAGAAACAGCAAGGGGTTCTTTCGGCATCTCTGCCTTCTCAGGACAGGGAGAGCCCTGCTCCTGGACCACAGGTGCTTTGGGCCTCCAGTAACCCAGCAGAGGGTGCACGAAGGGACGGGCCACACCCGTCATGCTACAACACACCTGGTCTCAAGGCCCCCCAGGCCCGGCCTCCTGCCCCGGCGGCTACCTCTACCTGTCAATTCGAAGGCAGATGGGACACCCACAATGTAGTACTCAGGGGATGAGGCCACCTGTGACCCACGTCCCTCAGGAGCCGCCCTCGCCAGGCCGCCAGCTCAGCCGCACGGAGCGGGTTTCGGGCCACACCCTCCGCAGTAGCCATTTCCAACCACAGCGCTCTGATTTCCGTGCTCGGGAGGGGCCTGGCTCGGAGCGCCAGGAGGAAGAAAGGGCTGACCCTGCGTAGGCACACTGGGTCCACAGGCTGCGGGTCTGTGCCAGTTTTAGGAAGGCTGGGCCTTGGAGGGAGTCATTCTTCAAGGCAGGAGGGTCACAATGAAGAAATGGGTTGGAGACACTTGAACGAGGAAGCGGTGACGAGCTGCTTAGGCAGGTATTAGTACGAACGCGTCTTCCCCTTTGGAACTGATCGGAGACTGACCTCCCCTTCTGACGGACTGTTCTCTGGTGCACCCACCTGGGGCCCACTTGGGACCACATGCCGATTAGAAACCGAAACTCTGTAGCTGCAAGATGCCCACGGTCAAGGAAGAGGCTCAGTAGGAAAGGGGGTGGGTAAAGAGGATAAGCGTCACCTGCTGCTTGGAGTCTCGTGGATTTCAATCTTTCGCCCTTCCGTGAGCAAAGACTGGTTGCGTTATGGTGCCACGGAGAGCAACGGTACCGGGTGAGGGGGGCCAAGCCTCCATGCTCTAGTTGAACCAAAGTTAGCTGGAACGTTCCATAAAGGTACGGCCTTTCCATAAAGGTATCAGGCATGTCAAAATACTCCCATGAGGGCTTGATGAGAAATCAACATTTACTGAGCATCTACTCTGTACCAAGAGCTGCGACAGGGATTTCGTATAGATTCTCCCTTCTGAGCCTGGCAACTGCCAATATCCTCACTTATCAAAGGGAGGCACTGAAGTTGGAAGGAGTCAGGTCACTCGGTCCCACATGCCACAAGTACAGTCGGCTTCGGTGGGAGTTCTAACGGAGGAAGAGAATAAAGCAACCGGGGCCCCAGCACCGCCGAAAGTGAAGTGCCTGGGTTGACATTCCGTCCCCCCGCCCCCACCTGCTTCGTGGTGGCACTTCCTCCAGGCCTCCCAGCGTACCATCCTCTGGTTAACCAACAAGGGACAGGACAGAGCTCAGTTACCATTCACTATGGAATTGCTTTCAGCCACTGGGAGCTTTTTTTTCTCTAATAGGAGAAAAACGCACATAGTTCTCAGTTAAAGGCTTTACAGAAAAAGGCCCAGCAAATGGACTTTCCTTTTGTTCGTGGTTCTTGAAGGAACATTCTCCATGCTCTTGAAATGGTAACCAGAGCCATATTCAGGAAGCAGAAGGAGGCAGGACGGTCAAGCCAGACCCTTACACTGCTAATGCCCTTTCACCTTGGTGACCAGAGAACCAGGGCCTGCCCCTGCTCCCCGCGCTGACCCCCTCCATCCAGCCACACAGTGGCCCTACCCCACTTCCTCCATTTGCCCCTTGGGTGAGAGGATGGGCTACAGTCTCGACCCTCAGGAGGTGGTGAGTGGGTGCTCAGCGCCCTTCAGCCCTGAGGGGCAGGCAGACAGATGAATTCTGTTGAGTGCAGCCCCAGAGTCTCTCACACGGCCAAATTTGGGGGCGGGGGGGGGCAATAGGGGGTAAGAGCTGGAATAAGAAAACTCAATCCAATGGAAATAGCGGAATCGTCTTGAGGGGTATACAGGTTAGGTGAAGGCTTCTGAGGGGATGAACGAATGGACGGTTGTCCTAGATTGAGAACACATCGTCAACCCCAGTGTGCGAGACAGGTGGGGTACAAAGAAGAAACCACCACCACGCCTGCCCTCAAGACGCATGCCCACGGGGGCACCGTTGATACTGCCATCGCTGAGACTATGGAGAACCACCCGAGAAGAGAAAGACAGTGAGCTTGGATTTGGCTGAAAAAAAAAATATTTAAAAGCAATACTAATTAATTATAATCACTGATGTGAACTGTTTGCCATTCATGCCTAATTACTGTGCAGCAAAAGGATGGTGTTTACCATTAAAAGCACATGACGTTAACTTTGGGGCGAGTTTTCTTTGGTGGCAACAGAATTTCCAAAGAATGACACTGGAGAGAGTCCCGTTCTTATAAACAATCATCAACTATGATTTAAATTTACATCGTCCTGAGCAGTCTGCGTGTGAGGTCAGCTACAGAGGACGTACATGTAGCTCTCACCTTTAAGACTCTCGATCCTATAATAAGGTGGGAGTTCTACTACATGTGTCGCCGTTTTATAGAGAAATTCACTTGCCCGAGGTCACACGGCTGGGAAGTGATGGGGTCAGGAGCTGGCACCAGGTCTGCTGGCCTCCAGTATCCACGTTCATCACCAACATGACAACTGCAGAGCAAATGTGCAGAAAACAAGTCCCAAAGAGTGTACACCACAATGCTCACAGTGGCTAGCTCTCAGTGATGAGACTATCAATTCTTCCTTTGTTTAACTTTATCTGTATAATTTTAAAAAAAATCCATAATGAATTACTGGGGGGCTTAGTGTTTGGTGGGTCGGCTTCTGAAGGGCTACAGCTCCCCCGCCCCCCGCCTCCCCGGCTACAACATTCCCGATCCAGAAGCCGAATCAGAGGCGGGGAGGCACGCGGGGCGTGCAGAACCCTTGCTGGTCAGCTAGGCCAACCTTCCATGCGCTGCAGACGCCCTTGCTATCTGGCCCTAACAGATGGTCCTCACTCCATCACAGCCTCCCTGGATGCTGGGTGAGTGGATGCTCCAGAAAACATCAGCCGGGAAGGACAGTGGCGGCAGGAGCCACTTCCGATCAGCACAAAGAACGTCCTGCGAGAATGCCGTTCCCAGAGTCTGACAACACACTATCAGCTTTTCTTCCTCTTATTAGGACGGCACAACCACCGAAGTTAATCTCTTAGACACAGAAGATCGAAAAGCTTCCAAAATTGGAGGCAGCCTCTTTCCCCCGTGATCGGAGAGCAATGCTGTGTGCCTAGTGACAGTGGAATAAGGCTGAAATGCCGGGCTAAACCCGACCGGCGCAGGTGCCAACTAGAAGGTCCCACCCAACCGCATCCAGGTTGGCTGGGGTCTGCCCTGGTTAGACGGAGAACACTTCTCAGATCCAGGAAGGGCTGCTCCCCACCTTAGCAAGAGCCAGGTCTGGATGACGTCACTGGCAAGAGCTCTCCAAGGCACTGTGTTTAGGTTGGGAGTGTCCTCTTCTGGACCCCGAGGCTCCAAGGCCGGTTCTGTGTCCCGCCCACGGGATGCACCATGACTGACTTGCAAATGCATGCTCACCAGCAGAGTGGAGGGCGCTCAAAATCAACCGAGGAGGAAGCACTGAAGTCACTGGGGATGCTTGCCTTGGGAAACAGGTGCTGCGGCGGGGGTGGAGGACAAAGGGGGACCTCGTAATTGTGCTGACACCACTAAGCTTCGTGATAAAGCAGACAAGACAGGACATTCAAAATTAGGAGGCCTTGGTTTGAGACCCTGCTATTTGCCACTCAGTTAATTTTTGTGTGCTCCTAGCTGAGTGAGAGCCCTTATGCTAAATATGGAAACAGGTAACCAATGATTCCAACCCTAGCTGCCTATTGGGGCTTTTAAAAACAGATGCCCAGCCCCCACCCCAGTCCTATCATCTAATCCCCAGAGATGGGTCCATGGATTCCGATTTTTGAAAAGTTCTTTAAGTAACTCTGATACACAGTTAAATTTGAGAACCACCGACATATATAGATAGCAAGCCCATGACATATATATATATATGTATATATATACTTTTACATATATAAAAATATAACTATATTTATAACTCTATATATTAAAACACCCTTCAAAGTACGTTACGTGCACAGTTTTTCTGATGCAGAGCTCAAAAAGCCAAAATAAGGAACTACGTGTTCATCAAGCAGGGAAGATTTTTACTCCTGGAAAGTTCTTCCTTAAAACATTTAAAAACCAGTCTAAAATGGAAGTTGATGCCTTGGGAGTTTGCGAGAGATATCTAATAAATTTGCCAGGAAAACTGCGGAAGAGATTCCCATATGGATTGAATGGACAGGTTGGACCAAATCACTTTTTGATTCAGTGCATTAATAATTAATGGTCCCATAACATTTATTTACCCCCACTTTGTGTCGGGCACTTTATTTACGTTGCCTCGCTTAACCCTTAGAACCACACGATGAGGAAGGTGGTCATATACCTTTCACGCACCAGTAGGAGAGAAGCTGGGTCCCCATCTCACTCTCCCCCCGCCCTGCCCCCGCCAGGCTGGTTTCCTCATATCCAGGGAGGTCCTCATTCCATCTCTTTGCCT
Organism: Nasua narica; assembly: GCA_028533885.1. Taxonomy (NCBI): domain Eukaryota; kingdom Metazoa; phylum Chordata; class Mammalia; order Carnivora; family Procyonidae; genus Nasua; species Nasua narica. Next base: position 26,864,919 of record CM052804.1, on the reverse strand, counting down.
TGCTCATGCCAGTCCCACTGAAGAGAAGAAAACCAGAGCTTCTCTCAATCAGAACCCTGCAAAGCAATCACAGTACCTTTCCCGGAACCTCACCTCCTAGAGTTGAGCTGTGGAAACACAGGCTTTAGAATTCAGGAGCCCTGGGCCCTGGGGACATCTGGTGGGGCTTGCTGTCCCGTTGGATCGAAAGAGTTGGCTTCCTCTTAATCCTTTCCCCAACACTTCTCCACCAGGCCATGCTTAACTAAACCTTCACTCCGGGACGAAAGAGCACAGACCTCTACTGAAATACGGCTTCTGTGGACTCCGAGTCTTTTTCTGCAGGTTTTCATCAAATGCAGATATAAAAGGTAATGAGACAGGAAATGCGGCTTGTGTCCTCAGCCCCCTCACAGCCCTTCCGAGGCTGTCCCGCACCCACTCTGCTCTGTCCACAGCTCCCATGAGGACAGGGACCCTGTCACACCGCAGTCACCTCTGCACCTGGTGTGTCAAAAACATCAGACAACTGATTATTGAACAAAAGAAACAAATTAAAACAGGCCATCGATCAAAAACATGTCTACAATGGGGTGGGAAGACCGGACTTTCAGAGACCTGCCCCATGTTAAAACTTTGTGATTAAAGGAAAGTCACAAAATACACCCTGGGCGTCTACTGAGTCCAGGGCACCGCACCCAGGCCATGGGGACACACACAAAAAAGCAGCGGGCTGCACTGCCCACTGAGCCGGAAGGAAAAGATAAACAGGTAACGAGCTGAAGCTTTACCTTAAGGACCAATGCAGCATTTAAATAACAATGGGAGTGCTTTCCCAAGGCAGGCTGTAATTGCCAAATGTATTATACGGAGGAGAAAAAAGTCCCCATTTGTCTTCAGTTATATCCTTTCTAGGACAAAGCAGCTATGAGACTAGGAACAATGATCAAAAATCCACTGAAGAGTCACAACTGAACATACCCCACGGGAAAACGTTTTATCTGCTGCCATTTTTGTTTCAAGATGGCATCCTGAAACATCACCTCCACTCTGGGTCCGTCCCGAACCCCTTTCCATGCATCACGTCTGGTGCAAGTAAGGCAAGACTTCACAGACCATCTGGGAACAGACAGGCAATGCAAGGCATTTAAAAGCCGCGGTAAGGGGCACCTGGGTGGCTCCGTCGGTTAAGCGTCTGCCTTCAGCTCAGGTCACAATCCCAGGGTCCTCGGATCGAGCCCCGCATCGGGCTCCCTGCTCGGCGGGAAGCCTGCTTCTCCCTCTGCCTCTCCCCCTGCTCTGTGTTTCCTCTCTCACTGTGTCTATCTCCGTCAAATAAATACTAAATAAAATCTTTTTAAAAAATAAAAGTATAAATATAAAAGTCACAGTAAAACAGACGTATCTGTGATCTATTTTTTTTTAATGTTTCAAATAAGAAATTTCAGAGGTCGGTAAATTTTGGGCACAAAATTGGGAGCACTGAAGCTCAGGATCAGGCTTACACCATCTTTTTTTTTTTTTTTAAAGATTTTATTTATTCATCCAACAGAGAGAGAACACAAGCAGGCAGAGGCAGAGAAAGGAGCAGGCTCCCTGCCGAGCAAGGAGCCCGATGTGGGACTCGATCCCAGGACGCTGGGATCAGGACCTGAGCCAAAGGCAGCTGCTCAACCAACTGAGCCATCCAGGCGTCCCAGGCTTATACCATCTTTCACCGGTAGAGATGTAAATTAGGACAACCACCCTGGCGGGGAGGGGGAGGGGAGGGGAACAGTTCGGCCACAAAGAGCAAATTGTAAAACGCATTATTACCTTCTTCCTGTAAATTCTTAAAAGTGGAATGGCTGGGACAAAAGTCTAGTGCAAGCAGGACAGAAATGCATTCACAAGGGCAGTCCAGGCAGCACTGGTTATAAGACCCAATAAAGACAAGGGTACGGAAAACAACCTAAATGTTCCTAAGTAAGGGTTTGAGGAAATCAATCACAGCGCATCGATATTGTAGAACCGGCGCAGGCATCGCGTGTGATCATACGGAGTGTAGTGACACAGAGAGATAGCTCTGACACGCCGCTGAGCAGGAAAACCAGTCCGGCAAACAATACATTATACCCCCTCCGTCTACACGTGCGCACCACCGCAGGCTGACGTTCATGCAGACGGAACTCTGGAAAGTTGCACCAAAACGTTACTGTGGGTTATCTCAGGGCAATGAAACAGGAAAGGAGTTTTTAGTTCTTTGTTCACTCCTGTATTTCATTTCTCCTAGTATGCCTTTTGTTTTTAAATAAAATCATAACAGTGTTAAAAATAAATTTCCTTCATTTACAGATCACCCGATTTGGTGCAAGGTGTTGCACTTGCCTCACTAATGATCCCAGCAGCTGACTCCCAACTCTTGTTGTGGAATATTCCAGAACACCTCCCTGTGATCCAGCTACAACCCCAGCTCTCCCCTCTTCAGGATACGGAATGGGATCGGATGTGAGGGTCAGGCAACTCCGCCGCCCTGGGAAGAAATACTTAGAGGAGCCAGGAGTGATTTTCAGTCACAAGTGCTTCCTGAATCTTGCCCCACCTCCTGCAGGGCTGGTCCCTGCTGAATGACTAACCTTGCCCCAGGAAGGAAATGGGCCTCAGTAAATTGCAAAGATCAGGTGTGCGAGTTCCCAGGCACAGCCTCGGACATATCCCAGAGTCTCCATGAGGCAGGGGTGGGGGTGGGGGGAATGGATGGACACAGCCCCAACCTCTTGGTTCTTGGCCCCCTCACCTCCAAGCACAGGACTCTACTGCTGTACTTGGGTCATCGGGCACTGGGACCAGAGGCAGCTTGGGGGTGAGGCAGGGCCGGCTGTCTCCCACTATTCCCCCACGGGAAGCACATCCACATGGCAGGGTAGCCCATGGAAAAGAACACAGAAGTCTCCACCTCTACAGCACACCAGGAGACCCAGAACCTGCAGGCGGTGAGCCTTCCCCAGGTGATGTGATACCAGATCCCAAGCCTCACACCATATGGACTCCAGGAAGCCAGGAGGCAGCTCTGCCTTCCCACTTCTGGAGTCATAAACAAGTCTTCAAGGGATGCTCAGAAGCAGGATGGGGATGGAAAGAAGAAAGTCAGAAGATACAAGTCAGAGCCCCAAGGCACACAGAGCTATCTATCATGCCCTGCCCCTGACTCTCCACGCCCAGAGAAGCTAAGAGATTGGCTCCAGAGCACAGAGCCACTCAGTGGAACTTCAAATGTATGTCTGACTTTGATCTTCCTCTCACAAAGCTACTGGCAGCTTCGGAGGGACAGCATTTTTCTCCTTCTGAGCCATTTAGTCCTCATTCTTTGGTCTGAAGAGTTCAACAGAAGACGGCTACCACACATGGCTTTCTTTCCATGCAAAAATGAGCTCTGAGAACATTCCAGAGAGTTCAGGGTTCATGCTGCCCCGAAGGATCTGCGAGAAGAACTGGCCCTCGACACAACCAGCTGGAACATCACAGTGATTGCCCCTGCAGGAGATGTATATAATAAAAATTGAATGCTGCAGCATGAACTTCATACATACTTGTCCTCTTGGTTTATTCATCAGAAATAATTATCTGTGCTTGCTTTCACAAGAGCACATATTTTATAGGGTACATTAAAATTTAATGGATTTTTAATAATATTGTAACTACCGCAAGAGAAAAACCGGAAAAAGCCACACCACATGTCTTTGCTGCTAGTGGTTTGACTCTAGTGCCGTAGAGGAAGAAAGAACGTGGTGTGGAGGGGCGGGCAGGGGACGAAGAGCTCTGATGAAGGCATGAGGGGATGGAAGCCACCGGTGTCGGGTGTGAAAAACCATACAGTTGACACATGGCATGGGAGTCCTATGCTGAGGGAGGGAGGTCGAGGAAGAGAAGAGGCCAAGTTAACAGACTACCCTCAGGGGTCGATTCTGCTTAACAGGTCTGACCTGACTTTGGACAACCTGGGATCTAGTTCAGACACAGAAAGAAGCTAGTAATGGTCATACGTAAAGCAGACACCTCAATCATGGAAAGTTACAGGCAGGTCCCAGCCAACGGAACACAACTCTAGGGCCAGAACAGAGTCAAAATATTACTGAGTACAACTTTAGAGAAGGGACAGCCATGGCCCAGAGAAGATAAATGCTGCCTAAGGTCTCAAAAAGGACTAGCAGGTAGGTCTTTAAATCTCTATATGGGCCTTTTTCTCCTCCATCGCATGGCCCAGTTAAAAGCCTATACTTAAAAGCCAAGGCTGGGGGCAAAGACAATGGCTTCAAGCCTTCAATCATCTGCTGGATTTTGAGGTTCACACTGTTAGCCATTTCTGAGAGGCATTATTTTCCACGAGTCAGCCAATGGTCTTTATTTTGATGTGTATCACAAAAGATCATTCTAGTTTAACTTTTCGGGGTAAGTTTCCTTTCTCCCTTGAGGACTCAGACCCACGCATTTAAAGAACTCTTTACAGAGCCATGTCCTGTCCAGAGGTGCCTCATAGAAAGCTCCTACGCTGCACCCGGTGCAGCTGTCCAGGGCCTCCTCGTGTGTCACCAGCCCAGACACCAATATCTATTTCTGGCCGAGGAAAGAAACACGTGGTATCCTGCCACCAATGATCCATCCACAGCCGGGCTGACTCACCCATTGTAAGCCCAAGGCCAAAAATAACACCTCGCCAAAATGATGGTTCCTAATCTTTGGCAAAGTAATACCCAAATTAAAATGAAAAAAGGCTGAAATGTCAAGTGATGGTGGTGATTTATCTCATACTGATTTATATAATGCACCGGCTCTCAGATGGGCAGATTTTTCCATGACATCAATTCAGGCAGCAAGCAGGCTTACTGACGACAACCCCCGGAGAGCGAGCATGGGACTGGAGTCGGCTGCCCTCGACTAGGAGCTTCCTTTGTCCCTTGGCCTCTCTGTGCTACTGAGTGCGTGCCCTCACGCCCCCGAGCCTCGCTTTCCTCACTGGTGACGATGGATGGAAGAATGGCCACCTGGCAGGAGTGGCGTAGGAATTATATATCTATATATTAATAAAAGCAATCAGCGGAGTGACAAGTACATAGTCAAGACCCAATTAATGATAGCTGTTGGGGCGCCTGGGCGGCTCAGTCAGTTAAGCATCTGCCTTCAGCTCAGGTCACGATCCCAGGGTCCTGGGATCCAGCTCTGCATCAGGCTCTCTGCTCAGTGGGGAGTCTGTTTCTCCCTCTGCCCCTCCCCCTGCTCTTGCGCGCATTCGCGCGCACTCTGTCAAATAAATAAATATAATCTTAAAAAAAATACTTAGTATTTGCTATTCCAGAATATGATTGATAGTTGGTAGTTCCTTCCAACTTTCAAATCTAGAGTACTAATAGTAAATATGTCTACTACTAAACAATATTAAATATTAAACCTGTAACAGGTTTGTTGCAGGTGTAACAGGGAAGCCCGAAATATGGAACACTGTGGCAGTAACTGCCCAACAGGCCTCCCAATGCCATCTCACCAACTTGTGGCTTTTATGTATTTTGTAAACGCTTGTTTTCGTAGAAGCACGTTGTGCCTTCTTAAAGGAAGTAGGAGGAGGAACAGAAAGCAGGAAAGCTGAAGAAGAGAAAGAGGAAAGCCAACAGGAGTCTAGAAGCTTCTACATGTCCAGGCCTTGTCCCCCCAGTGCCACAGCTCCTTCCCGTCCACTCACTGTCCTGTGCAGGCCCCGAGTCTCCCACATGACCCGTGTCCACTTCCTGCCCGGACACGTGAGCAGAGATCCCAAGACGGAGTGATCACACGCCCTCCCCGCGTCCACAGGCACCCCGACAGAAGGTAAGAAGGACCGCCTCGGGGCCCTTACGTGAGGACAGGGAAAGCGCTGAGGTAACGAAAACACATTAACCCGGAGAGGAAGCCAGGCTCTAAGCTGCGGCCCCGCCGACATCGTAAAAAGTAAACCACCGTTACAGCCGCTGATATAAATTACACCTCAGAACAGGGGCGAAGGGGGTGGGACGTAAAAATGGAACAAGTTCAAACTCCTTTTATTGTAATGGTCTCCAGTTGAGCATAATCACCAAAGCTCTAGCGCGATCCGATTGCCAAAACTAGACAAACATCTGTGAGGTGGATTCATCTCGGGGGGGGGGGGGGGGACAGTCTGTTATCATTAAAGCCGCGCCGCCCGCTCTGCGATTGAACTGCGGGCCGCCTTGTTACTGCGTTTGCGGCGGCAATTGTACCAGATGTTGGCAACTATCTTCAGATAGATGACAGGCACCTGCTGGGGAGGAAATTTAGCTCCTCGTTGGCCTCTCTGATTTGGGGCAGGGAGGGAGGGGCAAGAAGAAGGGGCCCCTTCCGGAGACCCCCACGGCGAGGCACTAACCCAAAGTGACCAGGAGGGGAGGTTAAGCTCGCCAGATGGGGGCCCGCCCACCCGCTCCCACTCAGCTCCCGGCGCCAAAGACCCAGGGAGGCTCCGCCAGGGGCCGGAGGGAACATGGAGAAACTGAGGAGGCCTCTTGTCCAGGCAGGAGAGGCACGGAGCTCTGCGCATTCAGCTTCCCCTCAGCAGGTTGCTCTTGGTAACGGTCTCCGAGGCTCTTCATGAGATCCTAAATTTGAAACATGGCTATGGACATTAATCATCATTAAAAGGCAAACAGGCAATTTTCAAACCATGTCATGCTGACTCAGATGGAGACAAAGGCTTGGGAAGAGGGGGGAGCGGGGACGAGAGAGATAAATACCACCCATGCCACCATGGACAAATAAAAATCATGAGAGCCCATAATTCATTTTCCAGAGTGCCCTGAGCATCAGCCACTAGTTATCCGGCAGAAATGATTCACGGCAAAGTCAGCAGGGCCGACCCAGGCCTCCCTTGCTGAGGGGTCCTCCAGCAGAAAGACACGGATAAAATGCAACCGCAGACACCCCAGCCCCTGGAATTGCGATCTGTCCCCTTCTCAGTCGAGGGTGGTCAACAGAACCACCCAGAGACTCCACAGATGGGCTTAGTCCTGGAGGCCCAATGCCCTGCTGACGAGGTACAGTCAAATCGTGTCTGCCTTTGTCAGAATGTTCTACTGAGGCCTCCCAGCTGGCCTTGGGGATCGGTTCTGAAGACATGGTGATTCTCCTTCCTCTTGGATAATCAAAATTGAACCAGGCACCCCGTACTCGACTCATTCTGGTTACGGTCGCTGAGGCCAGTGCACCAGATCCCGACACCTTCCCCCCTGAGAGGCAGCAGTGGGGCCTCAGTGGTACCGGCAGGCCAGCCAGGCCCCAGGATGCCCCGGGAGACGTGACCCAGGTCCCAGTGTTACTCCTGAACTTCACTCTCCTCCCCTATTAAAGGGTCTCCAACACTCTTTCCATGTCTACACGGCTTGGAGGGTGTAGTCACAGCCAAAGAAATTCAACGCCTTGGTCCAGCTAGTTGAAAAACATAATGGGCGTGTTAAATCTGAGTTTTCTGCCTCTACTAGTAGCCCAGTTTGGGCTTACTCTAATATTTAGCCACAAAACAGGACGAAACATGCCTCTTCAGCCTGTAATTAAGATTGTTTTCATGTCCTGAGCCAATAAGAACTTCTTTGCTCTGTTAAAAAAAAAACCCACCCATACTTCAAAGTTCCTAGGACAGAAATGACAAATTTTCAGAGAAACACTTACTAGAGAATACAGAAATCAAGGCATCAATTTAATTTCACACTCTACCTGCCTTGGACTAATTTGTGTAAATTACATTTCATACCAAGAACCTCAGCCCACGTGACCACAATGGAGAAATAAGCAGCTTGCATCAAATTGAGTTTTTCAGGTATAAGTACATAGCTCTTTTTAGTGTGTGAATGTTTAGCTGAAATTTCAAAGCAGGTTTTATATAAAAATTTCCAAGTGTTAATTTCCGCATTTTCATCGACATGTCAATGTCACTGGGTTTTTACCCAGCTAAGGAGTGCAAATTAATCCGTGTGGATCTGGTTTTTTTTCTTCTTTTAGAAAAATGATTATAACCAAACTCAGCTCATGGGCGTGAGTTAGCAGAGTAAAGGATCCGCTCCATGAAACTGCACCCAAATTTCCATTTTGACCTTCCGCATTCAGGAATGCGGTTGGACAAGTGGTGCGAGAGGAGCAGGCCTTTGCACACGTGTTCTCAAATGGGCTCCTCTAGCCTTCAGCTATCACAGCCACACGGAGCGCTGAGCAGCGGCACCCTCCACCCAAGGAAAAGCAAGACCTCAGGATCACTCCTGACCTGTCTGCCATAATGCCCCTGGCTTCTCTACCCTCTCTGACTGGCCACGTATCTGCACCTCCTTACTTTGAAGAACTTTCCTAAATGGACGGGAGGGTCAGCATGAAACCGCACAATATACCTTTCTGATGCACGTCTATGCTTTTCTTCTTCAAAAGGAATATCCGTGTGTGCCCTCCAAATGAGTTTGTGGCAAACTCTCAAAATATCCACAGTCATATGGAATCCTTAACTTTCTGTGAGACTCAAGTTAGAGATGGGAATGTCTATAGCAGGAGATAGCAACCTATGGCCCACAGGCCAAACCCGGCCCACTGCCTGTTTTTATAAATAAAGTTTTATTGGAACATAGCCAACACTCACTCATTTACATGTGTCAGTGGCTGCTTTTGCACTACAACAGCAGAACTGAGTAGCTGGGACAGAGGCCATATGGCCCACAGATTCTAAAATATTTACTATCTGGCCCTTTACAGTTTGTCAACCCCTCTTCTACATAAGCATGCTACTGGGAAGGAGAATATGAATAAAAAAGGGTGACTGATCTCTTGAGACTAGAAGGGCTCAACACATATAAAAATGCTATTTCTTTTTGCGGCCTTAACAAAAGGAAAGGTATCCACAATGAACACACTTCATTTGCAACACTTTATACAAACTTTCCCTCCAGAAGTTACAAGCTATGGGTTTTGCAGAAAACCACTAACTTCAATGATCATTTTGTCCTAGGTGCATCGGAGGAGTCATCTTTGTCAATTTCCTCGGGCCGCCAAGTCCATTCGCCAGCAGCGCCCAGGTTAAAATGCATCTGGGAAGCAATAATGAGGCTGAACATAACCAAGGCAGCCTGACTAATGCTCTCTGAAGTCCTCTGGCACTGAACAGTATCCACTGCCCCACCTACGGGTCAAACAAACTCTCTTGGCTCGTAGTTGCTGGTGGGGTCGAGGGATAAAATATCAGAGAGGAACTGCGAACTTGGCAAGAAGAGGAGAGACTTTGAAATCCCAGGGCCTGTCCTCAGCAGTTAATATATCTGGGCAAGGAGAAAGCAGGCATCTGATTTGAACTCGGCCTCCCCCTCTGCTCTCCAGCTGATGCAAAGTCAAACTCGCCATTTCAAGGTCTCCGGACCTGAGAGCATTCTCCATTTGCTTCTTTGCAAAGTAGGCACAGTTAGGGCTGCTCTAGCCAGGGGCCAGGCCCACGGCGGGCTCCTCCCCAGTCTCCCTAGTCTCCATGCCAACTGAGAGAACCCAGAACGTCTGCCAAGCACCCTTTCCAGGTCAACACTTGGGTTGGTGCTGAGGCCGTGTTAGGGTATAAGCTGCCTTCAAAGGCTGCTGCTGTGGGGAACAGGCAAGATGGCAGATGTGAAAGCATGGGGGGCACAGAGGAGGAGCTCCCAGCAGCCACCACCATCCCCAGCCGTCTGTGAGGGCTGGCAGGCTCCTGGCCTCCCCTCCCTGCACTGCCGTTCTCTTCACTGGCATCTCTACTCCTTGCCTACACTCCCCCTGTGGGCCGGGGACCCTGCCTCGCTGATCTCTATGAACCCGGCACGGAGTGAAACCCCAGCAGGCACTCGAGATTTGGGTTACTGAACGTCTGCATGGCTGGGCAAGCATCACCACCCCAGGTGGACAGGCAAAGACCCTCCATCTCGGGACTTGTCAATCAGGGTTGATGGAGACCTCTTCGTGCCCCCCCTCCCCTCCCCTGCCAGCTCCAGGGTCCCCAGCCAGCCATGGCTGTGCATCCTTAGGGCTCCTGAATGCAGCGTTCCCCAGCCCTGCAGGAACTCGCCCACCCCAGGGAGGTGAAGACCTCCCTGAGCACAGGCCTACGAGGCAGATGAGTTGCAGTGAGGAGACTAAAAGGAATGGGCGGAGAGCACCCCTTGCGAGGCGACCCAAAAGCGAGAAGCCCTTCAAGGGAGTGGCGTTCAATTAAATACAACCAGACGTGCCCTTGTTGAGGAGGGATGTTACAAACAGACAGGACTAGAAAAATCCCAGTCCGTGAGAAGGCAGAAATTTCTATCAAACAGGCCCTTTGAAATAACTTGCAAGTGAATTATGGCAGCTACTTCCTATGGGAGGGGAAATTATTTTAGGCGGCTTTCCAGTCCCATGTGCTGCTTTAATCTGAGTCATATGCAAGAAATATTTATTGAGGGTGGAAGTCTCCCCATAGGTGTGTTTTAAGTGCAGGCCGCGTTGGAGCACTCCAGTTAGCTCTATAAAGCTGCCTTAAAAGAACATTTTTAATGCGCTGTCTCATTTGCTTTAAACTCATTTCTCATTGCAAACAAACGAACCCCCTACAAATTTCTGCTTTCCTGCGTCCACGGCCTCTGCTGCCAGGCTTGCACCGAGTTCTTGGGGACGCCACCATTAAGGCGGTGGTTTTCAATAGAGACTTGGCATTTATCATAGCGAGAGCATTATCTTCGCAACAGAAGCTGACAATTTGTCCTGTGCCTCCCTTGAGAGAATCCAGTAAGATCGCATTTGCTTCCCCGCATGCTGTTTCTCCTACGACAACATTTCTTTGCCTGGAAAGAAAATATTGTGACTCCTTGCCATATTCACTTCATTAGCATAAGAGGAAGAAAAGCCAAATCCTCCCATTGGCCTCCCCCAACAGGAGCTCCAGCTGGGCTAACTCTAGCAGGATCTCAGAGGCAGGACTTCCGTGGTTCGGGATCCGTCACAGAACTGATGGTTATGGAGGCATGGGGGGTAGAGACTGCGAGGGGCCAAGGAACAAGTCCCTTAGAAACTCAAAACCACCCATTTAGCTTCCAGGAAGGGCATCGTGCAGATGACTGTAGAGAGGAGGGGATGAACCCGGTGGAGGTCAGCAGTTTGGGACTTTAGATAGAAGGGTGTGGGGGCGGGGAATGAATGTGGGGAGAGGACCCTATTACTCAACACGCATGTGACAGACCCAGGGGAAACCCTATCTCCTTTAATTCTCATAGCCCCTCGTAAATAAAATTGTACCCCCTCTTCAAGGACAAGAAACGAGGCTCAGAAGGGCAAAATCACCAACCCGAGGTCACAACGCTAACCGCCAATGGCGGCATCCAGATCCAAGCTCCGGTCTACTTGAGTCCAAAGTGCAGGCTCATTCAACTCCATCCTTCATAACCATTCCCAAGAGCCTGGCAATAAAACGCCGATGGCATCCCTCTTTCTTTTGAGAGGGAAAAAAATGTAGCCACAAACGAGTTCCCTCTGTCCACAGCCAGATTTACCAACATCAGAGACGTTTGTGCTTCGGCTTAACGTTGTTGGGCCTGTTTTTACTCCCCAGCCTGGAAGGTCACGGAACAAGTCTGGGGAGGAAGCTGCCCGAGCCCACCTAGTGTCCCCAGCCCGGGAGCATCTATGCACCCCTGAGCCGAGACGATTCCCCCCACAGACCCTACTCGATTCCTCCCACGCAGCAGCCCCACTGCTCTCCAAGACCAAAGACAGAAGGAAGAGCAGAGGAGATGGTGAGACATGAAGAGATACACCCCGTTCTTACCCTCTTCTCATCCGTCCCTTTGCCAGGACAGCTGTGTCCACACCTTACACCAAGACCCACCTGAGAAGCTACCTGCTCTGTACAAGGCCGTGCTGGTCAGCTCCAGCCTGCCCAGAGAGTCCCTTAGTTCTAGTTAACTTTTACTGCAGGGTAGAAATAGCTCATTTAAGGGCCCCTGGCTGGCTCAGTCCATAGAGCATGAGACTCTCGATCTCGGGGTTGTGAGTTTGAGCCCCACGTTGGATGTAGAGATTACTTAAAAATAAAATCCTAAAGGGGTGCCCGACTGGCTTAGGGGTGGGTCCCATGTTGGGTGTAGAGATTGCTTAAAAATAAAATCCTTAAAAGATATAAAACAAAATAAAGTCTTAAAAAAAATAGCTCATTTATCCCGGGTTCAGGGGAATGATAGGTTCCATGTAAAGAAGTGCTCCAGATAATTGAATATATTCTCTTACAGCCTCATTTTTAAGAAGCAAAATTGTAATTTTACCATTTGAAACTCCTTCTCCAATGACCGGCACGGCTCTGCCCTCTAATACAGAGGGCCCATTCATTCTGTCACTGTTTGCTGAGCACCAACTACGGCCCAGGCGCTGGGACAGTCCTGGGGCTACACACTGAGTACATAGATCCCGCTTGATGTTGGCGGAACTGACCGTCTACTCGGGGCAAAGAGGGTACCTGCGTCTGACTTTTCTCCTGATACACCAAGATTCCCATTATGGGTTCTCTCGGCTCTTGGTTGGTTTTCTTTATGAGACGATCTGTAATTCCTTTCGTTATTTATTTGTTTGCTCTTGGCTGGCCCTCCCCGCCCCCCCCCCCTAAAACTCAAGCCACGAGCAAGCAGGGATCTTGTCTGTGTCATTCACTGATGCACCCTTGGCTCCTAGCTCAGTGCCTGGCGTTCAGAAGAGAATCAAGATCTGGTGAATGAATCAATGAACAATGAATGATGCACAAGCCTGCAGACAACACACTTTCTGGACCCAAGGAGGAAGGATGGCTATTTCCCTGCACTAAACAGTCCCACAGTGTGGTACTTTATAGAATTAGGTCTTTTTGTTTTTATAGGATTTTTCCCCTCCTCTTTACACTGAGCTTAATAACTTCTCCCCACCCCTTAATAATTGCTATAAATTCAAAACCAGAAAAACAAGCTTATTAGAATCACATGAAAAGGAAAAGGAAAGAAAACTCAAATGAGGATGTAAAAAGCTCTCTCAAGAGGTTCAATAAACTCAATAAACAGGGCAGTGGACAAATATATATAAATATATTTCGATAAACATCAGCTAAATGATATTGGGCCAATTTCCAGACAGTCTCTCCTACCCCCTAACACACACACACACACACACACACACACACACAGTTTAATTATTCAAACAAGTGTAAAGAGTTCATCTAGCAGGGTCCAACCAGCAGAATTCTCTTTTGGTCTCTATCCCATCAACGCTTCCCAATGAAGCCAGAGCAACTCAACGTTAATTCCAGAAGCACCAGGGTGGCTGGACTGGACTGGAGGGGCGGGCCATAGACATTACAAGACAATGAATCTTCATCTTCAGGCTGAGAGGACCCAAGAAAGACTTTGCAACGTGTGTTATCCCCACGGCAGGCGGGCACACTGAGTGGTAAGCCCACCCAGAGGACAGACGGGAAAGAAGGAAGGGCCTGGGGCCTGTACGTGTATGTGTGTGCACGCACACACACCCAAGTCATGGCTACTGCTGGACGGGACGGGAGAGGCCATTCCAGAGGCTGAATGGGGGTCTCAGAGGATAAAAGTTACAGCAGCTGATATTTCTAATATTTATTAAGCACTTGCTGGGTTTTTGGCAGAAAGCTAAGAACTTATGATCCAGGTATTATTTTAAAAGAAGACTTATTTTCTTTTTTGAGAGAGAAGAGAGTGCACCAGCAAGAGGGGCAGAGGGAGAGGAAGAGAGAATCCCGAGCAGATTCCGCGTTGAATGTGCGGAGTGCAACACCAGGCCTGATCCCGTGACCCTGGGATCACAACCTGAGGTGAAACCAAGAGTCGGTGGCTCCATGAACCGTGCCATTTAATCATCATATCAATCCTATGGGATAAATACCATCCTTATTTCTATTCTACAGATGAAGAAACTGAGCAAGAAAGAAGTTAAACGCCCTGCCCAAGATTACGGAGCTAATAAACAGGTTAACTGGATTTGGTATCAGACAGTCCGAGTATAAAAATTCCATGCCCTTATTAGCAGGCCTTAAGCTAAATGAGGGGGTCGGCAACTGGGGCTGAGGGCCAAACCCAGCAGCCTTCTGGTTTTTGTAAATAAAGTTTTATTGGAACACAGCCACAGCCATTTGTTTTCATACTGTCTCTGGCTGCTGTCATTCACGCTACAGCGGCAGAGCTGAATGGCTGTGAGAGACCATCTGGGCCACAAAACCGAAAATAGTTATTATCTGGCCCTTTACAGAAAAAGTATGCCAACCTCTATGCTAAACAGTAATTCACAGTGTTTCTACCCAAGTACTCCTAACGCTCAAGTAAATTATGGGACAGCCCAGGATGACTGTGGATGGGGGCTAACGCCGCCAGCCGCTCTCCTGAAATGTCTCCAAGTGTCACGGTTTTTTCAAACACAATTATGCAAATTTTGCATCCTGTGCCATAATATTCCTTCTAATATAATACGTCGGAAGCAAACCACCATAAAGTCATCGCTTCCTGAGAGAGGAGCCACCGCAAGCCTACGGCACCGGGCATGCTGATCCTGGCAGCCCACCCAGGGAGGCGGCCCCGGCTGGGTGGAACAGCAGACGCACGACCTCTGCACCCGGCGCCCTGCTGCAACTCCGCGGCGGTGTCCCGAGCAGGTCGTTTACCCTCTCCCGGCCCTCCTCTCCTAATTTAAAAAAGAGAGTACCCTCCTCCCTCACGGGGCTGCTGGGACAGAAAGAAGTCAAAAGACACTTGAAAGCTGTGGGCAAACAGGAATCGCTGAATCTGAGCACAGATGCCAACTCAGTTGGAAGGAAGAGCTAGGACACCAAGAAATCTTCCTTTTTTGCTGTTAAAACATATATATCAATAAAGGAAATGGGGTAGTCTTTTTAAAAGACAAAACCACAACAATGTGTTTCCATATTAGAGAATCGGAAAAGCCCCTCGCCACCCACTCCTCCAGCAAGCCTCCTCCTGTGCTCACCCTGCCCCCGCCCTCTCCCCTCCCCCAAGAAAGCTGATAGAAAGATCAGGAAAGCCACCTCCCGTCAGCCCCTACTCTGATTTATGTTTCCTGAAGTGAAAAGCCCCCTACATTGTTTTTTCCCAAATACTAACAGCCTGCAAATAATAAGCGAGTCTGAAAATATTTAGCCTCTGCTGCCAATCATAAAAGACCGTTAGCAACCTCAACGACCAAAAATCTCTAATTTACAACTAATCCGATTGCGCAAATTGCATCTTCTAACAACAGACCACCTAAAAAAAAGACCTCCTGTAAACAAACCACTCCGATGGGTTTTCTAATCGAATTAAATTCTTATTTTGCTCTTTAACTACAAGGAACTCACTTTTCGTGACACGGAGCAGAATTTTTTTTTATTTTTAAGAGATGTAGGAATAGGGGCCCTGGGTGGCGCAGTTGGTTGGGCGACTGCCTTCGGCTCAGGTCATGATCCCGGAGTCCCGGGATCGAGTCCCGCATCGGGCTCCCAGCTCCATGGGGAGTCCGCTTCTCACTCTGACCTTCTCTCTCTCACTCTCTCTTTCCTAATAAATAAATAAATAAATAAATAAAATCTTAAAAAAAAAAAAAAAAAAAAGAGAGATGTAGGAATAATCCCCAAGTAGGAGTCCAGGTAGGAGCCCAAAGGGTCATACACTCCAAGTCAATGACCACGTCAATGACCCCAGCAGGGCTGCGGGTCCGTCTGTCCGTCCTGCCTTCCACAAGCTGCTTGCTCCCTTAACACTTGCTGACTCCTGCCCCCAGTGGTTGAGTGCAGTCAGGAAGGCAGACTGTACATTGGGTCTGAAGTAAGCATTCTAGAACACACAGGAAGGAATATTTAAATCTGCCTGGAGGTGGTCCAAGAAGGGTTCCACCCTGTCGGAGTCACAGGCTGAGTATCTATCTCCACTTTTCCCACCTCCCGTTAATTTAGGGTGACCAACTCATTCTGGTCTGTATGCCCTGAGTTCCCGGAAACGCCTCAGTCCCAGCCAAACCGGGACGGCTGGTGACCCTACCTGTATACAGCCCTGCTCTTCTCCCTACGGTCAGGAATCCATCAATACCATTTACTGTTTGCCTGCAGCGCGCTGCCTCCCGCCCCCCAGCCCACATGGACAAGAAGTAGTGACCCAACTCTTCCCGGTAACGGCCCCTCCACCAAGATGGTTCCATCCTGGAGACGTCCTCGTCACACAAACACCCTACGAAGAAGAACCATCGCCCTGGCAGCGGAAGGTACGTGGACTCACGGTGAAACAAATCCCACTTTGCCAGGGACTCCCCTCTAGGAGGACAGCTCCAAGTGGGGAAAAATGGAAACGGGATATACAAATTCAATCTCTCAAATCTCCTATTTATTTTATGCAAAGTTTTCCTGATGCTTATTAATGCCAGCTTTCCCTCTACCATTTAATCTCTGCTTCCATTGCATTCTTGGAGGCCCGTGATTATTCTAATTCAGCATTTGGATGACTTCATTTCCGCTCAAGTACACCCAGGTCAACTTGGATAGAAAAGAAAGAGGAGGAGAAGAAAAATAATCAGCTAAAAGCTATTAAATATCAGCCGTGTGCCTCATGATTGGTTTTAAAGGCAGTGGTGAGGTTAGCAACAGTCAGAAACTCAACCCTTCTGCCTCTTCCTGCATATTAACATTTTTCTGGGGCTCTCACTCTTACGGCTTCGAATGTAAATAAAGCCCCGACTGGCAGCCCACTTTGCGCTAATTCACAAATACCGAGTCTGAATATACAGAGCTGTAAAAATTTAGAGGGTGGTAACTTGATAGATCCGGCCCTTCTACAGAGAGACTAATTCTCAGAGGACAAAAGAAGCGGGGTGGGGGGGGGGAGCTGAGAAAGAAAGAAAAGCATACGCAACCCATGTAATGGGGTATCCAATCGAAGGGTGGGGGGTGGGCAAGAATCTCCATATCAATGTTCACTCCACCAAACAATGGAATTCCATTTCTATGCCAAGTCTAAATGAACTGAGCTTTCTCTTCCCTAAGAACCACTCCTTGCACCCACTGGCACAAGCTTGAACCACGATTTCTCAGACACTAGCAGTTCCCACTGAAGTCCGTCCAGGGGGAGAAAGGCTTTCTTTCTCATGCTAACAACTCCATTGTGAGTGACGTCTTCAGAGGCTGCCAGGAGGGCTCTGGGAACGTGAGCCTGTGGCAGTGCTTAACATCCCGTCCCCATCAACCCTCCCAGGCTCATTAACTCCTTCCTGCCCGGGGGGGCCTCCCCTCTCCTGGGCCTTCCGCTTCCCGGGCCCCCTAGTACAATTAAATCAAGCTCCACCCTCCTGGGAAAGCACAGTTAAACAGCCACGCCAGAAAGTTCGGGCCTGGTTCCTCTACCTACCGGGCATGTGACACATGGAATTTGATTAGCATATTCTCAAAGTTCTCCCAGCTTGCTACCCAGAAGGCATCCTGTCTTGCTACTTGTATATTTTAAAAACATTGTTAACAGAGCAATAATAGCGTCTGATGCATTTGCCCAACAACAGCTGGCTATATTTTATACACCACAAAGGAAATATGAATTTTTTCCTAGAAACCTACTATTTCAGGAGTCCCTTTCTTAAAGCAAGAGAAAAAAGGGGAAAGGAGAGGGAGGGGCGGAGAGGAGAGGAGGAAAGGAAAGGAAAGGAAAGGAAAGGAAAGGAAAGGAAAGGAAAGGAAAGGAAAGGAAAGGAAAGGAAAGGAAAGGAAAGGAAAGGAAAGGCAGGATTTAGAAGTCAGATCGTGAGGTTGGAGGGCTCAATTAATTTCTGACTTGCTTCACTCCACTGGCTGTAGCAGAAATCGGTCTACGGAGGAGAAAGTTCATCAGGAAAACACAAAGTTGTTTTGCTGGGCAGGAGGCTTTACCTGCAAAGCCCAGGGATGACATTACTTGTGGGTCCTGCTTGTCTGCTTGCTGCCCACCCGGCCTAGGAAGCGGAGGCGAGGTTCTCCCGCTGGCTAACTGCGGCTCTTTGCACTCAGCAGCTCCGCCAGGGGTCAGAGGGCAGATAAAGTCCCCTCCCCCGTATGACACACTTCCGAAGGGAGAGACTGACACAAACCAGACGGAGAATTAATAAAACATGAGGACAGTGTTGGCCTTGTTCTGGGTTATTACAGGAAGAAAACTGAACACAAAAGTAGCCTTCAGCATGGCCAGCCGGGGAGGGGAGAGCAGAGGGGGGGGGCCTTCCTGGTCCCCTCCGCGGTTGTAACTCAAGAAGGTCTGAGGAACATCAAGGCTTTTCCAGAGCAAAGACGAGCAGAAGGCAGGCGAGGCGTGGACATGCTGGCCGCTTTCCAGTCAGTCCACCTGGACGGGCCACTTCAGAAGACAAACGCCTCCTGGGAGCTTCGGTGCCCACGAAGGACACACGGGGACTTTTGTTTTCCAGGCCTGGTCTGAGGGAACCACATACCGCATGGAGCTCCGTTTATCTGCAACTCACATTGGGAAGCGATAAAACATCACCTCAGAATCACAGTCCACCATCAGGAACACGGCAAAGTTGCTTATTTATTTCCTTCTGATTCTCTCGCCGCCCAGGTTTCAAAGGCTTTCTAATATTTTTATGCGAGAGCTTCCTCTCCTCACACACGCAGTATCAAAAGGACTGTCTGGGCCGCGGCCGCGAACACCCCACCTGCACATCCAACCCGGAGCGAGGAAATCCTCGGTGTCAAACACGTCCTTCGAGGGCACCCTCGGACCATCCCAAACACGGGCGGGGATAAATGAAAAGATCCCACCATATCAAAAAGCCAACTCAGTCTTGTTTTCAATTTTTCTTTTCTTCCTCCAAAAGCCTTCAAGCACCATTCTCTGTAGCTCAAGTTCACTGTCAGAGGCCCTCACACAAACCCACTCCAACAAAAGGACTCCGGAGAAACCTTTTCACCTCACTTCCACGGGGCTCCCTTTGATGGGACCTAAAGAGCTCTAACTCTCCAGACCCCGTTTCCTTGAAGGCCTCCTCCTGCCAGCCACCGCGGTGAGGGGCTGGCCCAGGAAGGGGTTAAAGCCCTCATGTCAAACCGCAAGCTCGGGCACTGGCCCAGGAGGGACATGGGAACCAGGGCAGTCAGTGATAAAGGCCGGATTGTAGCAGCCCACTGAATTGGAAATGACTTGTAGGCCTAATGAAACAGAACTTTGGCAGTAAAACAGAATGAAAGGAATGAGACAATAAAAGGCTGGAACAAAGGGTGCAGAGTCGTTTCAGCTTAGCAAAATAAGCTCACTTTGTTGGTGGGGAACGCCAAAGCCGATTAGGATAAACCAACGACTGAGCGTAAGTCTTCCAAACTAATTACACAGTTCACCATGTGAGGTATAATTGGACGCCTCCAGATGCGGGCTGCTTGGCTTTCACAGGAGTTCCACAAAGTGAGAATTACCTAGTGAGCTCGGCACTGAGCAGCCCTATCATCGAGGTGAACCGCTGAAAGGCGCAGAACTGCTCCATCCGGGACGAAGCGGGGAATTCATTACGTTTAAAGGCCTCTTTTTGATCTCCCAAATCCTGTAAGTGAGAATTTAAGAAACCAGTACTTGAAGGAGGGGCCAAAAGGAGAGAAGGAGGAGACCACGCACATGGAGCTGCTTTGATCCCAGTGCTTTTTAATTACCAAGCGGGGCTCTTCCGGATGGCGACGCGGGGAGCAAGGTGGCAAACCCTCCGACCGATTGGGTCTGTCCGTGCCTATTGAGAGCATCATTCACGTGCCACTTTCCGGAAAGGTCTGCGTACATCATTCCTGGACGTATGAAAATTGTGAGCATAGGTAGCGTCCGCTAGGAAACCCGACGCAGTGAACTAAATTCCCGCGCACCGACATTCTTGACAAATGAACAAAACCGGCCCCTCGGAGTGGAGGGGCTGCTTCGTGGTAAAGGAGGAGATGAGGTTCTTATGAGCCGTGAAAAGAGGCTCAATGGTACAAAAATGAGGGACTGTCTGGGCTCTCCCAGCATGGGCTTGTGTGACCCTGGACAACTCAGGACCTTCCTCCGCATCGCTCTGGTCATCGGCATGATAGACGGTCCACCGATCCTGCTTGGCAATCCTGAGAATCAGACTTTAAAACGCACCAGAAAGCTTAGCACAAAGCACAAGTCCCTCAAAGTCAGAAACCCCAACTCCTAGCAAAAAAATCTTCATAGCAAAATCTGAACTTCACGAAGTCTGAGTCTTCATTAACTTAGATCTAGCCGTGTAATAAGTGGTTGGAAATACTCTACGGATCCCTGGGTCTTACTCAGAGGATGAAGATTCTGGTTTATAAATAGCAGCTTTTTTCAAATAGAGAATCTCTTCACTGTTCCTGCATCTTGCAGTCCAGAAATTAACTCTCCCACAGTTATGACTGTTTCACTTATTATATCATGCTTATTACTCTTGATAATATCTTGTTTTGGTTACAGTCTACGGATACCTTAGGTACCTATCTATTCATATATCCACCTATTTATGCTTATATTTTTTTTGAAGATTTTATTTATTTGAGAGAGACAGAGAGAGAAAAACCATGTACAAACAGAGGGAGGGGCAGGGGGAGAGGGAGAGGTGAGGCAATCCCTTGGGAGCATGACCTGAGCCAAAGGTAGAAGCCCAACCGACTGAGCCACCCAGATGCCCCCATATGTTTAAACGTACTTTCCAAATTATTGAATTTTCAAGCTTGAAACGAACCTTAGGAATAACCTAGTCCAAGGGCTGGCAAATTATGGCCCATGGGACAAATGTGGCCCACCACCTGTATTTATAAATAAAGTTTTGTTGGAACACAGCCACATCTAATGATGGCTAGGCCATAGCTGCTTCCTCCATACACAAGCAGAAGTAAATAGTTGCGACAGAGACCATATGTTCCATAAAGCCAAAAGCGTTTACTATCTGACCCTTTACAACTTTTCCAACTCCTCCCCTTAGAGGAGAAACCAAGGCCAGGAAAGACATGGCCTGTTAAGGGGTCCCAGTGGGGTCACTGCACAGTCAGGCCCAGCATGAGGGCCTGGAATCCTTCTACCTTGCCTTCCTCTAATGACAGTATCAGAACAGCTACCTAGGGGGGCGAAGACGGCCATCCAAGTGAGGAGAATCCTATACCAGTGGCCACACTTCATAAGCTCATCTTAAATGTAAACAAGTAATTACATCACTAACCAGGGGGGTGAGGGTAAGTTTCTGGGAGGAAGGTGGGAGAAAAGCACAAAGGGGTTTACAAACCTCCAATTTGAGTTATTTAAAGCTCTCGGTGTGTCATTCTGCACCCACTCCACTTACAGTAATGACATATTTAAACTCCCTTAGCTCAGCCCCATGATAGCAGTCTTACCCATCTTGATTGCCACCTGAAATAAACAGTTGAAGCAGCTGCCACCTCAGGCACCACGGGAAGAGGGAGAGGAGAGAGGAATGACAGGAGGGAAACCTAAAACGCGGGTGGCAAACCCCGAATGGAGGCTTGGAAGGATGGAAAGTTCTAGAAGTGGAGGAAGAGGAAGTAGGGTTTGAATTCTAGCTGGTATCCTGCCTTACCTGGGTGACCTTCCTTGAGACTTAACCTCCCTGACCCTTATTGCGCACCTTTGTCAAAGGGCTAGATGGCACCAAAATCCACGGTGCCGTTCCCAACACTGCCCCGGCCCGTGAACGGACACGGTATCTTCCTTTCTTTTGCATCCTCCTCACCCTAACCCCATCCTGTGGATTGATCCAAGGCTAGAACAGGGCCGAGAGTTCAGGCTCTGCTATTAGATAAGTCTGGAAAGGAAGCCTGCATCCAGCTCTGCCTTTCGGGGGTGGGGGGGGTAACCCCGAATCAAAGATTCAATCCTGCCTAGACTCCATTTAATAAGCTGCAAAAGCAATGCAGGACCCCCACCGGCCTCCCAGAGAAGAATTAAATGAGATAATACAATCAATGGCCAGGCCCAAGACCCAATGCAGTACGTACTCACTAATAAAATTCCACCTCGCTAATTTGCCATTAACCAACTAAAAAGGGCCCCAAACAACTTTCCAGATGAGAATGTATACAAGTATGTGAGTCTAGCTGACACAGGTGTGTGGGTGTGTGTTCCATTTTCTTCAACCAGGATATAAACTACTGAAGTTTAGGGTCAGTGCGTCGATTCGCCATTGGACTGACTCACTGCCTTAAAGCCTGGGAGCATGGTTCCTCTCCTTTGCTGGCTCCGGTTCCCCCAGAACCCGGAGAGGCGGTGGGCCCTGCCCACGGGGGCACGAACATGACACCAGCACAAGGAGGAGTCAGCTCCTCTGGAGGCAGACCCAGAGAACGCAGCGAGCACGTGCCCGAAACAAGCCACTAAAACCGGCGCAGAGAGTGTATTACGGTTTTGATACATTCGAAAGCCTCCTTAGTCCTTTAATAAAACATCTGATAAGTTTACACATCCTGCTGGAATCTACAAATGTTACTGCTAAATTAACGGAGCAGCTTCAGCCCCAGTGCGGGCCACACCAGGAAGGGCCACACCAGGAAAGACGGGCTGTGGCTGCCTCCCTGACAAGGAGACAGCTGTTCTCGGGGCCGGGATGGCGCGGCCGCGGGCCCAGCCAAAGCTCGCAGAGCCTCCCGCGGCTGGCATACAGGGTCCCAACTGGAAGTGCTAATGAAAAGAGAAAGAGAGAATGGGGGGGGGGGTGGGGGCTGGAGGTGGGAGCGAGCGCAGGTCCAGCAGGTGCCGGCCTGTCTGGAATATTCTAACAGCCCAACTTCCCCGACACTCACAAATAGGAAGGATCATGAGATTCCAGTTTATGGCTCAAAAAAGAAACCCCACCTCATGTCTGCAAACACTGCTCCTGGCCTTGTTTTAGAGGCAGAACGGTATCAAAGGGGCGCACACTCCCGACCGAGCCTTCCATGACACAAGCTGGACCTGTGTCACGGCACTATTTCCAGTCTCTCCCCACAGGAGGGTAGGGCCAGGCGGTGGACCAATCCCCCACCCCCCACCCCACCGGTGCTTTGAGTGAGTCTCAAAGAGAAGCACATGGTCACCGACGCACTCAACAATTCGGCAAAGCTGGCCAGAATGAATCGGCCCCAACTGGCAATGCAAGACGGTGCCATGGGGAGGGCGTCTTCCTAAGCGCCCCGGAAGGGCACTGAAGTGCCAATGCCAAGCCGGACTGGAGGAGCCTGGTTTCTCTTTGCTGCATGTCTCCCATCCATACAGAAATTGGTGATGACCAGAGATGGGAAAAATCTCCGTTTTGAAGCTACGCAGTGATCACGGCCCTCATCCCAGCCAGTAGCTCACTATCTGACACACCCGGGGTTGAGGTCTGAACTGCCCATCACCTTGAGCAAACAAATAAAAGCACAGAGCCTTCAGACCAGTCAGTGGGCAGCAGTGCCCGGTACCACCCAGGCCCAGCACAACAGCCGTCGCCAGGGGTGACATGAGTGACAAAGCTCAGAACAGGTACCGACGGCAGCAGGGCTACGGACCTGTGCAAGGGAGACCTTCGCACACCTGGACCTGGACTCCCAGGACAACATCCACGGCGACTCGCGGACGTGGGAGACAGAGAGCCCAGCATGGCCACTCAGCTGCCAGCCTCCTGGGACACCACAGCCAGAGGAGGGGTACCACACAAGGCCAACAAGGCCATTCTCCCCGCCAAGCTGCCCTGCTGGAGCCCAGGGACCACGCGGCCATCAGAGGAACGCTGCTTTCCAAGGCCCCAGCCCCCCACCAGCTAGAGAGCGGCAGAATTAAGCATGCCGCCCATGGCGGCACATCCTGTCTGTGACCCACACGCGCCCGCTCCGGTTCCCGGCTCATCGGGGGGTCTTCTGTGTTGCTCCCAGCCTGGTCCAGCAACAGAGCCCAGGGGATCACTTTACTTCTGTCTCCCACGCGCTCTGACAGGTGCAGGCCCAGCATCTTCCCCGAGTCTCCCTGGGCATCTGACAGGGGAAGGCTGAGCGGCACGGGACCCCAGGGAGCCTCTTCTCTTCACGCGCCTTCCAGAAAGGCACAGAATGCAGCTCAGCACCAACTCACAGGCCTCTAGCAGCTTCTGCGGGAGCTCCTGTCCTGTGAGTCACAGCCCTGCGTCCCTCCCCAGCCGCGGCCACCAGCACCACCGGCTCCCAGCCCAGGCCCCACGCGGCCGGCCAATGCCAGCAACACCACACTGAAAGGCCACTCTGCTCCCGCAGGCACGTGAGGCACCGCGCCGACCACGAGCCGGACTCTTCCACGGCAGCTCCTGACAGATTTCACTTGGATCTTGATGACCCAGCGCAAGGACAAGGTTCCAGAGGACGCAGCTGTGGCAGACGGAGGGGCCGCGGCGGCCGCCAGCCCGACGCGCCGCTTACCTTGCCGAACTGCTCGAAGTACTGCTTCACGTCTTCCACCACCGTGTTCGCAGATAATCCGCCTACAAATATTTTCTTTGTTCTTGTGACCATCTGCAAGAAACGACAAGAGGAGGACACGGGTTAGCCAGGTTGTCTGAAGCAACACCCGCTAAGGCACTCTCCACTCTCCAAACAAGCCGCCCTCCGCGCCCCTCTAGGAAGGCAAGTTCAGATAAATTCGAGCTGTACGGCGCGGGCCCTTTACACGCATCTCAGAGTGCTGGAGGCAGCCACGCTGGACATCTCGGGCCTTCGGGCCACAACCCATAAGTCCGGGTCTCATAGAGACCCAGAGCAGACTTCAGAACCTCTGAGCCACAAGACACAGCTCCGTTCTGATCTCTAGCACAAAGAGAAAAGTGGCACATCAAAGCTATTTTAAATCTAAGAGATGTGAACAGAACAGACTCATGTGCATAAAAAGCTGCTGCCCAGAAAGTACCATAAAATTTGTCAAAAAGAAACTCACACGTCATTCAAACATATGGGTGGGCTGTCTACACCGAGCTGCTCGGGGCGCTGACAAGACGCCTGCCCCGCAGGCGGGGGCCACTCTCCGAGCTCGGTCCTCGTTCTCTTTCCCCCTCTTGATTCCTCACTAATTCACCCTGATTCACTCTACACCCAGTCAAGCCCAGCTAAACCGCCAGTATCCGCCCCTCTGTCCCTAGAAGTCCTTCTCCCTAGAATGCCCCTCTGTGCCTACCTCTCCCACAGCAAGTCGTAAGCACCCTGCAAGATCCAACGACCTTCTCCAAAATGCAAGCTATCTACATCGTCACCACACCCACAAGCTGTCCCCCTCTCTTCTGAAATCCGAACTCTGTTCCCACCAGCCTGCCCTGGTACCCACTTCCTCCCACCTAGAGCAGCAGTTATCGATGATCCTGGCTTTCTTACTCCCTGCCCCAGACGCTGAGTTCCGGATTCCTCTCCGTACCCTCCCCTCCACAATGCCAAGTACACGCCCGGCACAGAGAATCCCACCCAAATGTGGGGTCGACATGAAGAACGAATGACTGTGGTCACGTTTCAGAATCCCACCAGTTCCAAAGCAAATGACACAAATGGCTCAGAGACGGAACCAAATATCCAGGGGAGGAGCCAAAAGTGAAACAAGAAAATAAACCTTATACCTTATTCTGAACACTGAGCCTAGGCTGTGCGTGCGTGTGTGTGTGTGTGTGTGTGTGTGTGTGTAAGTTTTATTTTTTTTAATGTGCAACTAAGAAAAATTTTATTTAAATATTAAACAAGAACTTCAAACCTCAGTGGGTACAGGGTCTCACCCATTTGGCTGCACATAATAAAAGCCCAATGTCTTAACCTGAAAGGAGAAACTCTGTCACAATGTACACATATAGCAAATCATAATGTTTGTACACTTTACATATCTCCCAATTTCGTCAGTTACACCTCAGTAAAGCGGAGGGGAAAATGCTTTATGAGAACATATAAATAAAAGTATCACTGAAATCCCAAAAATAAGTGAATAAGACGAAACTGAGAATGTTAAAAAAAAGAAAAACAAAACAAATCCCACAATGTCATATGTGTCTACTACAGTTCCATGTGGGAGGCCTAAATATAGGGGCTGTGGGTGCCAGGATCCCCACTGTCCCCAAGGCTGAGACACGCTGGCTGAGGAAACATACGACCAAGCCACCTCTCCGACAAGCGCCCAGGCTGACTGCCACCCGGGTGGGGACGGGCGGGCTGTGCTGAGGGGCACCCCGCTGAGGTCCAGTCCTGTGCTCTGCACGGCGCAGTCCTAGATCGACACATCCGCCCCAACTAACCCCAAACCCCCATCAATCAGGACGCATGACGGCCATGAACAGGAGGAGGCTCCCAGACTTCAAGGAGCTCCGGCGTTGGCTTGGCAGCTTCCAGGAGGGACATGTGCCACCACAGCCCGCTGACAGAGCCCCACCTGGAATGTCCTTGTAGCGGGCTTGCTGCACTATTTTAAGAGGACATTGTGCTAGCAATTCTGCACACTTCCTGTGGGCTCTGAGAGGCATGCAGTGGTGACACTGTGTTCAAAGCTGTGATTTACCGCTTTTCGTCTCTTTTCAGATGAGCGGGAGAAGAGAGGAGATAATGGACGTGAGAACATGCTACAAAGATCCCACCAGCATCCATAGTGCCAACTCCAAGAACCTCTCATTAACCAGTGGGCATCTTATTCTGCTCCTGATTGTCCCATCTCCCTTCTCGGCCCTTCCCAAGTCCTTCTGGTGGACAAGGTCACCTTCCCGTGAAACTCCATCGGTTCCTCTCCAGATTTCAATCTCTCCTGACACTCAGTGGTCACTCCCAAATTTTACTACCCTAACCTTCCTAATGTATTCATTCAACAGATACATTAAGTGCTAGGTGTTAGAGCCTACATTCCAATACAATGTAGAATTTAATCCACTATAAAATGGAGATATAATAATTAGCCTACCATGCGAGGTTCCTATTAGGACTAAATTAAATAACATATGCCGAAGTATCTAGCAGGACACCAGGCAGCTGCTAGGTAAGTGGTCACCGTAACCGAATCCAAAGTCAATTACTACATTCATCCTTCAAGCTCAGAATGAATGTGTAGCAGAAAGATATTTTACATAAAAATCTTTGATAAATCAACTCTGGGTGCCCCGTTCTCTTCCACCGTAATTTCAAAACCACTTTCCTGCATCTCTACATGATTTGGGATGGGCAAAGAATCCCAATAGTTTCATTTCAGATTTTTGATTCCTTTTTTTTTACCCAGCCAAGCAATTAAATATCTATAAAGAAACGCTATTGTGATCCACAAACATGCATTAGTGGAGTTCTCAACTTAAAGAAACTCTGGAGAAGCATTCTATGAAATGAACCCTATGGTGCCATTTATACATAGTTTAGAGCCAGGTGGGTATAGAGCAGACCCTATTTATAGTCCAAATGTTCACAAGGACCCAGATAATTAAACGAGTAACGTGTCTTCGTTCCAAATAACAGAAGTCAACAGAATGTTCGTTCCCCGGTAACTGGTTAAATGAAAAGACTCCCTCTTACACTCCACAGTTGCTCAGCAGCCATAAACCTATCATGCCAGAGCCTTAAACACGGGGGCAGACACCCAGCCATAAATATACAGAGTCCCAAAAAAAGTCTGTAAAATACTTTTTTTTTTTAGAAGGATGAGAAATCCCAGGCCCCAGATACTGCGCCAAAGCGTCCAAGTTACTAAAACATCCTCTCCAGCAACCAGCTCAGATACAGTGATGGACCCCGCTCTTCGGCAAATGCTAAAAGGAAACTGGTTTAGTCAAGACCTTCCAGACGTGAAAAGGCCAGTGGGAAGATGTGCAACACTCGGTTAGCTGCTCACCAATGTCTTGGCTTTGGGAGAGGAGAGCACGGCCGGGGGTCAAAGAGGCTCTACATGGTGACCTCTCTTTGCAGGGGCACATTAGGGGACATGGGGGGGTTTACTTTGGGAATCCTGACGGCATCACTGCTAAGTGGATGGTGCAGGGCTTGATGACTCGCATTCTGAAGAAGGATATGGGAGGCAGCAGAGAGGACTCTAGAATCACACATTCTACCCGGTTTCCCTTCCACCTCCAGGGCTACTGACAAGGACAGGACAGGGGCAGGGCTAGCTGTCACATCCAGGCTCCCAGTGGGACTCCCTGGAGGTCCTCAAATTCTTATCGATCCTATCGAAGTCTCTGTGTCCATGTGCGCATGCATGCGTGCATGCATACATGTGTCTGGGCTAAGTCTCTAGTCCCGATCCTCCCATCTGGGCTGCTACTTGCTCCAGGAACGGCCTAGCATCCCCAGAGCTTTAACCCTCTTCTGACCTCAGAAATGGCAAGCAGGACACGTTACCACTGGTCCCCTGACTCCATGTTCCTTTGGTTATAAAAAGTCCTCTCCGCCCACAGGGGAGAGAGCCAGCTGTGTTTTCTTTCTGTGCCAGGCCCTTTGGGTAACTGTTTCCTGACCCATAGCCCTCACACCAATAAAGTACTTAACCACACAAAGCAAGGGAAACTGGCCACTCCACACCAAAATGCTCAGGTGGCCCCAGGCGGTCCCCACAGTGCCCCCAAATGGGAAGAGCCATCCATCTGTTCCAGAGAAGGCTCACTCCAAAATCCATTAGGAAAGTGAGCTTAAAATGTCCTTTGCATGGAGTTTTTGATGGAGGGGTTGTAGAAAACACTCCGTATGCGAATGCTTTCCACTCTTTGAGACACTAGTTACCCACCGAGAGCTCAGTACCACTTGGGGACAGCCACCTCCCCCAACAGATGCCCTTCCTTTTACAGTCTAGGGCAGCACTCTGGGAAGTGGTGTGTGTGTGTGTGTGTGTGTGTGTGTGTGTGTGTGTGTGTGTACGTGCGTGCATCAGGGGGTGGAGAGTGTTCAGGCTCTCACAAATCACGGCGGCACATTTTGCATCTAGACTCGTAATTTAACTAAACACCACTGCTCTCCACACCTCTTGGCTCCACAAATAAAATCCCAGCACCCATTCCAGTTTGGAAAATTGCTGTTTACACATAAGAACTGGCCAAAGCCAGCTGCTAACTAGAGCTGCGGAGAACACTCCCACCTTCCTGCTTCTGACCAAAGAGCTGCGCGCTTTTTTTTTTTTTAAGTGGGGCCACTGGTCGTGTTTTTATAAAACAGGATAAAGCAGATGAGTGTGCGTGTGTCTGCACGTGTGTGTGTGTGTTGAAAGCAGAAGGCAGAGGTATTAGAAAAGAGAAATTACTTTGAAGAATGAGACTGAGGGGGAAAACTTAGCTCTAGGAGCTTTGCCCCAAAGATATTCGTGGTCACACAGTAACACAACAATAACGAAACACGTTTCTCATCCTGACAAACGTGTGGAGAGGTAGCACGTGGCTCCGGAGAGTCTTGAAGGGATAGGAGAGAAGCCCAGAGAAATTAAGTCAGCTCTTGCCGACACCACGTTCCGCAAAGAGCTCGGATTCCCCCTTTGGTGACACACGAGTCATCCCCACTGCCCAAGAGCACTGGCTCGCTTCCAGAAGCTCTCCCATCTGTGGGAGCCCCACGGTGGGGAGAGCCCAGGGGAGACGTGAGAACACTGGCGCTGGGCAGGATTCTGCAAGCCTGGCTGCCCATCGTCCCCGTTCTACAGATTTGGAAAAATCAAGTCCCAGCAAGCTGGCTCATGTGCTGGTTAAGGGCAAAGCAGAACGACGAGGGGGAATGGAGGTGCCGGCGGGTACCCCAGACTCCGAATCTGGTGAACGCTTTGTTCTTCAGATTCTTGGGTAAAACTGTATGTTCTCATCCAAGGGTCAGTTCCCTGTGTCTGAGAATTAGGCCCAGTCTTTGTATGACCAAAAAGCTCTCACAGGGCTAACCTGGGGTCACAGAAGTCCAAAACTCCACAGCCCCATTCCACAGGGAGCTTCCTCCGAGGGACGTGCCTTCTAAAATTCCCAAGCTCCCCCAGTATTTGTTTCCATCCTTCCCTCCTGCCTCTAAACTACCACTCTCGTTACCAACGCTGCCACCACCATATCTGAACCCAGTGGCAAAACTCACTGAGCACACAAAAACAGAACCCAGGTTCTAGAATTGTCTCCAAATGACTCTAGAATCACATGTGAAAGAAGGCCACAGTGGGTTGACTAGAGTCCCCCAGAACTCACGTCCACCCAGGTCTTTGGAACCAGGGCCTTTGCAGATGTAATCAGGTAAGGATACTGAGATGAAATCATCCTGGGTGCAGGGAGGGCCCCAAACCCAATGACTGGGTTCTCCAAGAGGAGAAGGGACACACGCTACCCACGGAAAGGCCACGTGAAGAGGGAGCAGAGACTGAAGGGACGTGTCCACAAACCAAGGAACCCCAAGAATTGCCAGCAGCTACCAGAAGGTAGCAGAGAGGCAAGGACGGCTTCTTCCTCACGGTTTCCAGAAGCAATGAGCCCTGCCAATGCCTTCACTGAAGACTTGTGGACTCCCCAACTTCGAGAGAAGACATCTCTATGCTTTAATCCCTGTGGGCCATCTTAATTTGTTAAGAAATCAATATGAAGACCGACCTGGGGGAGGCGCCCTAGGACACGACAGCCCTGGCCTCACCTCCTGGTGACCGAGGGGCGGGAGTCCACAGGAGGGGAGGCCCCCCTCCATCATGGAGGAGGAGAACACTGCGCCCACATGTGTGACAGCCCGAATCTAGCCTCCCAAGGAAGGCAGCCCACGCTCAGCACTTGCGTATCCACCATGGCGGATCCACCAGGGCCACAGGGAAAAGTCTCTGCCTCAAAAGGTAGGGTGATACCTACTGGGAGATGAGGGAGCGACCCCAACGCTGCCCGATGTTGCCCCCAGAGTCCAGACTGCCCTGGTGTAACACTTCATACAAGCAGGGCCCGAGCTCACACGCAGGTTCCTACAAGACACAACCCAAGCGGCTGGGAGGAGGACACTGGGGTCTCCTGCGTCTCCCTCCATGCTCAGAACGCTCTGCCCTCATCGCGCACCCACTGCACGAGGCCTATGCCCTCCTCACGAGCTGCCTCACTCGGCCTCCTGGCTCAATCCAATTTTTTTGGATTGAGGCTTCCGCCTCTCTCCCACAATCAAGGAAATGGAGACTCGGGAGATGGTTACGCATCCGACGTCTCACGGCACCGGAAAGGCAAAAGGCAGAGTCAAAATCTCCCCCCTTCCATTCACTCGAGTGTCTTGCACCTTCATTTGTGTCTAAGGTGGTCTTTCCTCCCAGGGGAACGATACAGCCGGGCCAAGGGGGAGGACGGGGCGCCAGGAGGAGCAAGTCTGACTCTGCCCTTCGCGAGTGTGAAGCACAGAAGCAGGAACCACAGGCCCAACGCTGCTGGTGGGGGTGGACATAAGACGGCGCCGTCCCTCAGACGATTACACGGAGAGTTACTAGATGACCGACAAGCCCGCTCCCAGTGCGTACGCAGGACACACCCACGTGTCCACCCAAAGCCTCACACAGAATGTTCGTCGCGGCATTGTTCGTAAGAGTCAGAAAGTGGAACCCAAATGCCTATCAAGGATGGCCGGATAAATTAAGTGTGACATTATCTGTGGAATGGGATATTATCCAGCCACAAAAAGGAACAAAATATGGACACATACAAACAAACACAAAATACAAATACAAACAAACTATGCTGCACTGTGGGTAAGCCTTGAAAACATGACGCTAAGTGAGAGAAGCCCGGCCACACGTGCTATGGGACTCCATTCACAGGAAGGTTCGTCGCAGGGAATGCCACAGGGACCGAAAGTCGGTTAGTGGTTGCTTAGGGCTGGGGGAGCAGGGATCATGGTGGCTAAAGAGTAGGAGGTTTCTTTTTGGGGTGATGAACACACTAAAAGAGACTGTGGAGATGGGACGTGTATCTGCGAATATACTAAAAACCACCGAACTGCACTCTAAATGGGTAAACTGTATGGCATGTGAATTATATCTCAATAAAGCTGTTCTGGTTTTTTTTTTTTCATGACAGGCCAAAAAAGATACCTAAATCGAGAGTCTGAATGCAAAAAGGGTTTAAAAATAAACCCACGTGGCCCAGAAAGCGCGCTCTCGCCCGCTACTGTATCCACCAGCTACGTCCATATGTGTTGCCTTGCCCCTGATTGACCACCGGACAAAGTTGTAACAATATTTGATGCTGCCAACTGCAGAAATTAATTTAACTTCGGAGGAAACTAATTATAAATATGACCCCCAACGTTTTTTCCGAGCTCTCTCTCCCCATCTACAGCTATGAGCCAGAGAGCACTGGGGTTCAGGCTACAATTTGGCATTCCCTCTAAATAGCTTTAAAATTGGAAAGAAAAAAAAATAGCCTTCCTCTATGTGGGGCTGGAATATAATTTACACACAATTATCCGGCATAGTCAGGTTACAACATTACCTCTGATTAAAACAACAGCAACTCACCTACGGGAGAACGTGATCTCGTAATGAAATGATCAGGCTGCTCCGGCAGGCTCCCCACCTCCAGCTCAGAGCCCTCTGCCTGACTCCCTCCCAGGCCAATTTAAAAATACTACTTCCTCTTACCGTGTGTGTGGGGGCGGGGGGGAAGCTGCAGCCCGCATGGGTGACCTGTCCACAGATGGGTGTCAGAGAGGCATATCCTAGTCAGTGGCACTCGGACCGGGAGCTCCGGGGGTAACCGAAAGGGGTGCAGAGACGGTGTTACAGGCAAAGCCCGGGAAGTTAAGGACCACGACCCATGCGTCAGCCGGCGCTGAGTGGCCAAGGGGCCGGCTGGCCATCACCCCGATCGCAGGCCCCCGAGCTGTTTTGCACCCACAGGTAGCTTCTTCGTCACACCATCCTTCTTGGAGCGCCCACCCCCTAACACTCGCCACAGACTGAGTCACGGGAGGCCCCAACAACTCACTCCAGTGTTCTAATGACTGCCAATACCGAGATGCAATTAAAACCCATCAGCTTTTACAGCAGCGGTCTTAACCGAAATTAAGTAAGTACCCTTTGCTGTTGCTGAATTTGCGAGGAAGCCGTGCATCTCTGCATACGAAAGAGGTGTCTCCAAAGCCCCAGCAAGACAGGGGAAGAAGATTCTGAGTGAACCCCAGAAAGAGGTGGGGACGGAGGGCCAGCCAGGACACTGGGGCTGCTGGGAACTCTGCGCCTTCCATCTGTACCCGTCACTCCTGCCCACCGTGCAGCCTGGTGGGATTCTTCTCAAGACGTGAGGGGCAGGGCCCTGGAGACGGTGACACCGCCGCCGCCGGTCCAGGGTGCCCCACGGCTCAAGCAGAGGTCCGGGCGGACCCGGCCTAGGGCAGTGATCCAAAGGATACACCACTGTCCTCGCTCTACAAACACGCTCTCTCCGCCCGCCTGCTTGCATTGGCAAGCACGTCTGGGTAGACTAAGGCAGAGTAAATAACCGCCTGGGCCCTGGTGGGTCAGGTGAGAGGAGGTCAAGTCTCAGCAGTTCCGGGCCTCCCTTTTCCCCATGGACCCCGGGTCTCAGACCCCGGCGTGGGCAAAGGCAACTGAGGCAGCGAACTCAGAACAGGAACTCCAGGAATGCCACCCCGGGAAGGCCCCGCCCGCTCCCGCAAGGACAGGGAGCAAAGCCCAGGCCTCGCCACCCAAACCCTGCTCGGGGCGCGCAGCCCAGAGCACCCTTCCCGCTTCCCAAACTGCTCCCTTCCTAAGACATTTCAGGTCAGCCGGGAGCCACCACCAGAGAGATGGTTTCTCCACAGAAGTGAGGCGCCTCAAAGCGCGCTGGAACCAGAAGTCAACCCCACGCCTTCCTCGACCGCCCGGCCGGCTGGGAGGGCGCGGACACTCTCCGAGAAGGAAAACTAAGCTTGGGAGGGAGTTCCCTCTTTGTACTCTGGGGAAGACTGCCCGAGAGAGAGACTTCTAGAACCCACCTCGGGGAGAACTAGACCTGTTCTCGTCGGCAACCACGCAATGGCTCCTCTCAGGAGGGAAAGCAGAGAAACCTCCCCGGCAGGCAGGCTCTGAAGCCAAGGCCGCCCAGCCCCCAAGCCCTCTAGTTGATTTCTCGAGAAGATCAAATGGCAGCCTTAACCCTTAGCCTTGATTACCTTCATTAACATATTTTGGATGCACACGGCAATCAGTTCTTGATGAGCAAGTTTACCTAATCCGCGGAGCTGAGCCAGGCTGCGGGCTCCCCGACACTCCCGTCGCGCAGCGGCGCCCAGCCCAGCAGCACCCCAGCATCTCCTGGGGCGTCTTGAAAACCTAGTGAGGCCGGCCCCACCCTCGGGATGCTGAACTCATTGGTCGGCAGTGAGGCCTGGGCATCCGTAGTTTTTAAACATTCTCCAGAAGATTCTAAGGTGCAGTCGGGGCTCTATGACAAGTGGCTTGAACCAGGGAGCGCTGGCTTGAGCCCTAACTCAGCCATTTCCCTAGTGTGACTGTAGGCAAGCCATGGGGATAAGAGCTACGTGCCACGGAGCTGCTCTAGGCGTCACCAGAGATGAGTATGTGAACGTACCTGACACACAGTAGGTGTTCAGAAAATGACTGCTGGATCCTAAGAGAGTGACAGAGTGACACTGGAGACCGAGAGGGACGAGAAGACAAATTGCGGAGACCAGTCTCTGGTGGCACGACACACTCATCCATTCGTTCTCTCGTCAGACATGTTTCGAGGACCTACTGTGTGCCAAGTCCTGCGGGCTAGGCTCCATGTACGTTAAGTGGAACGAGACCTGGCATCAGCCCTGAAGGTACTTCCTGTCAAGGAAGAGGCGGTATTATGGTAGCAAGGTGGAACGTTGGGGGCACCAGGCTGGATATGACTTGAGGCTTGAAGATCAGCAGCAGAGTAGCCTGGAAAGAAAGGGGAGAAGGGCCTCCCCAGCAGGAGCAGCAGCATCTTCAACGTTGGCCAAAATGCCATGAGTGGATATGAATGACTGTGGCCAAGGTATCAATGGAATGAAAGCAGGAGAGGGGCCAGGCCCGACAGCAAAGGCCCTGCAGGCCAAGCCAGGGAGGCAGCAGAAACCTCCACAGGGCTGAATAAGGGAAGCCACTCTTCACTTGAGAAAGAGAAAAAGCAGGGCCATCGTGGGGGGTGGGGTCCTTTAATGCTAGATGTTGGCAAGGAGGCCTGGGCAAGAGTGGCTAGGAAAGCAAGCGCCAACCAGAAGGAAGGCACCTAGACACCAGTCCTAGTGACCAGCATGGGGCCTGGGATCAGCTTGCCATCAGCAAGTCCCTCCCTGCTCCAGTATCCACTGTTCCAGAAACACTCGGGAGTGGGGGGAAGGAAGAGGGCAGAAGGAGAGATAAGCACATTGCACCCTTGGTGTGGTCGTCTTTGGAAACGCACTCAGCCATCTGTTGGGTCATAAATTTTACTTGTCAAGAAAAAATCAAATTTCCCCCGCCCCCCAGATGTGCTGGTCTGGCCCCTGCCACCTGCCACAAGTAACTTCCTTTCAGGGAAAAGGGGGGAGCCAAGGAGTGTTTGCAGTGAAAGAGAGAAGCCAAGAAAACCATTTATTAAATGTCTTACCCCTAAAGGAATGGAAGGTGATCCTTCTAAATCCAAGAGGGTTTTAGAGGCTGAAAGAGCATCAAATTTAGAGATTCTGGAGATGGAAGGGCCAGGATCCAACTCAGCACCCCAAACCAGCCATGTGATAGAGTAGAAAGAAGACCAACCCAGGAAGCTCGATCCCAGCCATATATACTAGGTGACCCCACCCCCAACCGAACTTCTCATTACTTGGGTTTCTCCTTCCACAAAATGAGATCAAAAGAGTTACACATGAAACGTGCATAGCATGGGGCGAGTGACAGGTGCATAAAAGTTCCCCTTCCCCTCCCAACTGCCTTCCCTTCCCCACCAGTGACTTCACCTCTGTTTAGCTGTGAATGGGGATCAAACCTTCCCTGCCTGCCCCACAGACTATGCCAAAGACCAAAACAAAAAGGCAGCTGGAAAAGGTATGAGGCACACTCTGTAAATATCATGATGATTCTACTTCCCAAACATTTCTCAGACATTACCCTGAATCAGCCTCCCTCCAGTGGCAGCACCGGGCAACCACAATATTTCTATGGGCTGAAGATGCTCTCGCAAAAAAGGATGTTATCTCGGTGCAGAGGAATGTCTTTACCTGCCTTCTCCTAGGCAGCCCCTTACCCTACGAAGAGTAACAGACTGTTCCACAGAGGAAGATCATTCTCCGTAAGAGATAAAACTGTCTGTGCCGCGGAGGTAATATTTCTCTGCTACACCAAGATCCCAGTATGTCTGTGCTCTCCTCGTGCCAGGAACATATTTCTATCAATCCTCACATAAAAGAAAACTTTATTTTCCGGAGAGACAAACGAAGGGGGCGGGGGGAGAAGGAGTAGGAAAACACATCCACCAATCAAACAGAATGCTGCCTGCCAGGAACTTCACTAAATGTGTAGTGTTACAGATGTTTTATGATTGTGATGTCTGTTCTATTTAAAACACTTGCACTAGGCCAACCAAACAATGGAAAAGAGAGAAAGAAAAGACATGTTCCCCCAACGTGCCCAACCCCGGCTAACTGGTCTGGGCTGGATGTTTACTGAGCCAAAGAGGTAACTGGGGACTTGTAACTGTCAGCCAAAACGTGGAGGGCTCATTTCAGAGTCCACTCTGGAGGGCTGTCAAATCGGCTGCGCAGCCCAGCAAATGGCTCACAGTCTCTCAGAAGGGCACTTCATCCTGGAAGACCAGGGTCTTCTATGGGAAAATTGCTCTGCACCTGGCAAGCGCTTAATAAAACGCAGTTCCCTTCCCTCAAGGAAGGACAATCTGCCCAGTTAAACCTCATTTGTCCCACACCATTCATTCCCTCCGCAGACATTTGTTCAGTGCCCACCATGCATAAAGGTACTGAGCTAGGGCTTCGCAGCCAATCCATTGCGGTCAGGAGGCCCCCCATCCCGAATGGAAGCCTCTTAGCTAAGGGAGGGCCGTGGTTAATCAAGCCCCCGGAATGGAAGTTTCGTAAGTCAATGGCTTTTGTCTATTTTGTTCACTGGTATATACCTAGCACCTGGGAGAAGGCGTGGCCTACAGCAGACACACAGTAAGTACAGGCTGAACAAATGAGTGAATGAGTATTTCTGGCCCTGAATTACAGTCTGTGGATGATGCCAGGTCTCTGAACACCCACCTCGTCTCCTTGCTTTCCCCTTGGGTCATTCTGAGCACTCCTTATTGCTGGCCCAATGAGATAAAAGGCTTCATTCCTAAGAAGAGCTGGCCAAAGTTCTATCCAAGAGCCACAGAACACAGACGGCTGCCCTAGAGGATCCTGCTAGACGGAGGCAGACAAACTTTCCCCTGCTATCCAGACACACACAGCTGGTGATTTGTTAGAAGCATCTTTATATACAAAAAGGACAACTGATGCCTCTGGAAACCATTTAAAAGGCCACATGAAATCGGGAAAAGTCTGAAACACAGGCAATCACAGATTCAGTGACAACATCCAGGGTCTGTATCACCAGCCCCTGATTAATTCCATTCAACATCCTTCGTTAATGACCGCCCTAGTCACCGACCCGGACGTAGGAGCCCAAAGTAAATGATTTAGCTCTCCGCCCTCAGAGCTCTCACAGGGGCTGGACAGAAACACCCAATGGCACTTGAGTATGCAAAAAAACAGACCCATGAAAAACTGTCCTGAGAGTCAGAGAAGGCTTCAAAGAGGAGAGGCCTAACTAGGGTTTTCAAGAATGAGTAAGAGTTTTCCAGGAAGGCAAGAAAGAAGAGCAGATGGAGTCACAGCAGCATGCAAGAGTAGATCACAAAGGGTCTTGAGATTGTAGCCAAGGAGACTAACCTTCGTCCTTTAGACAAGAGTCCAACAATTTTAAGCAGAGGAATAACGTGGCCAGCTTTGTGTTTTAGATAAGGCATTCCGTAGAGGGCAGACGGGAGAGCTTGCACACAGAGACTGTAAGGGCGGTTAGAGGCTTATCATAATAGCCCAAGATGAAGGGACCTTCAACTAAAGCAAAGATCTTTTGCATAACAAAGCAGGAAGAGATTTAAGAGAGAGTAGGAGACAAAATTATCAGCCCTGGGTAAATGGCCAGATGCAGCGATGAGGGAGAGGAAGTCACCAACCATGATAAGGAATTGCAGAAGACGTATGTTTGCAGAGGAACGATAAATGTGTTCAGTTTGGGTACATTAAATGTGCTGTGCCCAGAGGGCAATTTACATATCTCTTCTGGAACTCAGGAGAAAGATGAGGACAGACGACCCTGAGCGAATTCACTAGGAGGAATCCCAACATCTTCTGGAAACCCAAAGCCACAGCCAGAGAACCAGTAGAGAAGCAAGAGAAGAAGGTCTCACCAACTACAGCAAATGGCCTCTTGGTCTATTTCCCTTCCTTCGAAGATGAGTAAGTCTGTGACTGTTTGAACCAGGAGAGCACAGCAGAAGAGATGGCCTGTGACTTCCAGGGCTGGGTCACAAAAGGGGCTACAGCTTCCAGTTTGTTCGCTGGAACACGCATCCTCGGGGACCTGAGCCACAAGGTGAGATATCCAACCACCGCAAAGGTACCATGTTGCAAGGAAGCCCAGCCACACACACAGACCACATGTGTGAACCCCATCCTCTGAGCCACCCCGCCCAGGCACCGGACAGGTGAGCGGGTAAGCCTTCAGCTCATTCCAGCCCAGTGCCACCGGATTACCAGCAACGTGTTAAGCCTTCCTAGCTGAGGTCCTACCCACGGCAAAGCAGAAACCAGCTCTCCTGCTGAGCCCTGCTTAAATGCCTGACCCGATAATTCCCTGAGCACAATAAGAGAGTCGCTTTAGGCTGCTAAATTCAGGGGTAATTTGAAACAGAGCAGTAAGAATTGTTACGGTAAAGTTAGGGCATTTCAAACAGAAGGCAGTGGTCGGCGGTGTCCAACAACATAGAGACGTTTAGAGAGGTAAGGAGGCATCAGTTCTCAGGGTCGCTGGGTCCAGACCTCAGGCACACGGCGTCCATGGCCAATCTCAGGAAACGTAGGACGAGCAGAATGTGGAGCTCAATGGCAAACTCCAAGCTGCCACACGGACGACTCCCACGCAGGCCCAAAGGCGTGCCGAGCCCGAAGTGCTGGCAGTCCGTGCTTGGTTGCGAGTGTTCCTTTGGGGAGAAACCTTACTGCAGATGGCAACTGGCGCTGAAGATTTACCCACGAACATGAAAATGGCCCCCAAGGGACACCGCCACACACTTGCTGTGGCCAATTTTGCCTTTAGAAAGGCAGAAGTCTAACAGAGTCGGGTTTTTTTTCTAGAGAGAAATGGTTTTTATATTTGTGACCACTGTAAATAGCAACAGTTCCAAGAGGCCGCCTTAAAACAGCAATCTGTTTTAAGAGCCCTTCCTTGCCCTTAGCCAAAGGCCCTCTTGTCTTCCTGTGCAAGACTGGGATTTAATAGCGGGGTACACCTGAAACTATGGTCTTGTACCCTTGTTCCCCAGGCAGCTCGGCACAGCTCACTTCCGGTCCAGCCGGCAAGTCTAGAGACCCAGAGACAAGTCGAAGTCACTGCTGGAAAACAGGGCATTCCCCTCCCAAACTGTCCTGTCTCCCGGGCAAGACAAATCTTGTCCCTCGCCCCTCCCCTCAAAAGGCCGGCTTGGTCTTCCACTCTGTTCCTGCTGCTCATAGGCCCTGGCTCCCCCAAACCTTCTCTGCGTCCCAGAGATGATCTGGAGATCAAAGGCGTGTGTTAAAACACAGGGACTGAGCCACCTGGACCCCGCAGAAGACTCGATCTGCACAAAGAGAGACCCAGAAACAAAGAGTCTGCCATTCAATTAACCCAGAGGAAAGACCTGATCTTCTCAGACCTTTCCTTTTGCCAAATCTCATCATAGGAAATATGCCTTAGTTTTAACTGTCCCTTACCACAATTTCTGAGCAGGTACTCGGAATGGAAAGAACTAGAGCCACTGTCCTGGGAGGGCTGACAGTTTCATCAGAGAGACAAGACATCCGCAGGGACACCGCAAATCATCAGCATAGCCTCCAAGGTTCCACGCGGCTGCCAGGCCACCGCTCTGACTGGAGCACGCACCTCTGGGTCCTCAGGCCGCCGTCCCAGCGGCCCCCTCACCCAGGAGCTCCCTTCGCGCCTCAGTCCGAACGTCTGCGCTCCAATGTCATCTTCACCAACCTACTTAAAGAACGCAAGCCCTCCCACCCCCAACACCCCCCAGGCCTCCTCCCAGCTTCTATAGCCTAACACACCCTCCGATTCACTTATGTTATTTATCGTCTGCCTCCCTCCCGCTGGAAAGTGAGCTTCATGAGGCCAGGAATTGTGTCCACTTTGCTCAGTGCCTGGGTCATATGAGACATCCAGTAAGTACTCGCTGAATGCACGAATGGACATTCTACAGCATCCCACGTCCCTGCAGTCACTACGAGCGACCCCTCTGTCTACACCCGCGAGGATGTCAACTGTACCTGAACGTACCTGAACTGCACCCGAATTATCACTAGATGCTTACCCGTGAGGTTCAAGGTCCTTGTAGGGGGAGACCGTATTTATTCATGTTTGTATCCCCCAAAGCATTAGTGGTGCTCAAGTAGATAATTCTATTGAATCTAATGTAAAAATCAAATTGCATGGAAAACAGGCAAAGAACCCACAGTTAATGTAAGTACCTACGTACAGTGCTAGAGCCTCTGAAAATACCGAGAGAAGCAAGATGATACACATGTAAAGTTCAGTGCGACAGCCACTAGCCACACGTGGCTACTTAAATTTAATTAAAATTAAGTGTCAGTAATACTTCAGTTCCTCAGTTGCATTAGCCCCATTTCCAATACTCAGTGGCCGCATGCCCCAGCCACGGAAGAACGTGTATCTCCTTTGTCCTACTGGACAGCAGTGACACACACAGTCCAACCCTCTAGCGGAACCCACGGGGCGAGAACAATGAGGACCAGGAGGAATGATGTGCTAACCAGTTATAAGAGAACCGAAGAGGGCTATAGGGTCGAAGGGGAGAGCGGTCACTCACTGCCTGCAGGGGAAGAAGCAGCAGGAGAGGCTCCAAGGCAGGGAGAGGGATATTCGAGAGAACCTCTAAAAATGAGTTGGGTTTTTTAGGCAAAAAAGGGGGAGGTTATTCTGAAAGCCTGGAGAGAGCAATCCATAGGCAGATGGACTCCAGGGCACGGTTCCTAGGGCACAGGTGCATGGGGGACCTGTGTGACACGAGGCTGGAAGGGCACAGCTGGGGCTGTGATTCCAGGCAGACGACTGGGCTAGACCCCACGGGCAGCTGGAAGCTGCATGCATGTGAGTCCAGAGCGGGGGGGCTATCGGGGGGCCACCACCAGAGACCAAGCCAGAGCCCAACTAGATGAGAGGCCCCACTGGGAGGTGGCAGCAGAGACAGAAACAAAAGGACAGACACGTGGCAGCAGCAGGGGCACGGCTAGGTCCCCAGTGACCCTCAGGGGTGACAGAATGTTCAAATTCAAAGGATCTAGGGCGCTCACAAAAACAAAGCCCGCATTCGCTCAGTGTTTGTGAGTGGGGGGCTCAGACCACCCTCCGAAGCCCCCACAGAAAACCTCCAATGGACTAGATCCTGCGTCGGTCAGCCTGGCGGACATGTGCGTGCTCCTCAGCCTGCTCCCACGTCACCGTCACTGCCACGAGGCCAGAAAGACGTGGGCCTTCCAAGTTCCTACCCTGCTGGCGCTGGCAAGCACCACCCCCAACCAAAATCCAATTCTGGCCTCCGAAGCTGCTTTCAAAGCGAAGGGTACACGCTCTGTTCCAGTTCGGCAGGCCAGCCTTCCTGGTCCCTCCCGGGCCACCCACTGTGGGTTAAAGACTTATTTATGCACACTCTGGGGGCTCCTCGTGGAACGGTTCCAGACACAGAACGAGGCCTTAACCAGGTGCTGAGGATGCAGGGCACAACTTGGTTAATGCTATTGTAGCCGCCACAAAGACTCAGACGCATTTCGGCAAACAGCTAACGATAAAAGCAGGAGGAAGGGAGAGGTGGAAAAAGTCAACCTGGCATTTTTACAGGGGATCTTCCTCCTCCCCACCCCCCGCCTTGGGCACCTCTGTGACAACTTGCTTCTATCTCCAATTAGCCTATTTTCGGCAGCCAATATCCAATATGCCAGGCCCACTATTCAAGAGCCTTTTATCTAGCATGCACATACTTTACAGAAGAGAAAAAGGAAAGGATTTCTAAAGTGGCCAGGCCAAAAAAAAAAAAAAAAAAAACACAAAAACTAAGAGGATTGGGGGGTGCTGTATTCAAGAACAAAGAAAATTCTGGAAACCTCCTGAAAGGACCCTGCCTGCTTCTCCCTATTAAGCAATCAAGAGCTGACCGAGCGCTGGACGCGTAGCCACTGAGGAGCGTGGGAGGCCGAGGGCTGCATGGGGGGCCACGCCGTGCTCCGCACCGCGTCCAGCCTTCCCCTTATCGCCAGCCTGCAGGACGGAGCAGGGCCGCTGCCTGTGTACACGGGGGACTGTGGGCAGAAGTAAAAGAAGGGAGAAACCAATCCGAGAAATAACTTCCTGACAGGCCGACAGCTGACATTCTGAAGTGAACACAGGATGTGCCAAGAAATTATCAGGCCTGGCTTTTCTCTCCCTGATAGATGACAAAGCATAAAAAAAAAAAAAAAAGAAAAAGAGGAGGAGGAGGAGGAAGAAGAAGAGGAAGAAGAAAAAGAGGAGGAGGAAAAAGAAGAAAGAAAATGAAGAAACAATCACGGACACACACATCTCATAAATCACGACTTTTATGGAATCCTTCACCACATAATAGCAACAGTCAGACTGAATAAAGACACCCTTCTGTGGAGTGATAGCTGAGACGCGCCATCTCCCCCAGCCCAGGATGGCCAGGAGGGAGGACTGAACTTTGAGACAGAGAAGGGCTCTGGGAAAGCAGAGTTAGCAGTAGAGACAGGCAGTGGTTTTCCTACTTGATTTTCAAACCAAGGGCACCTAGAAGCCAGGAGAAGCGGGGTGACCCGGGAGCAAAGGCACACAGGAGAACGAACACGTGAGCCAGGGCGGCAGGGCTGCGTTCTGAAGGGGTTGGGGGGGGGGGGGTATGTCTGTTGAGGGGATTAGGGCTGAAGGAACTGCTCAGGATGGGTCTACAGAAAACGTGACAATGGGTAAAAGCAAGATGAAAAGTCGATGGCCGAACTCCCACCAGAGGAACGGCAGACCGCGGGCCAGCAGTTCATCACGGGGATGTTCAACCCGTCAGAGAAGGCCAGACACTCTCGCAGGTAACATGGCGGGCCCAAGTGGTGACAGAAGAACGCAGCTTCCTCTCATTTTACACTCCCACTTGCTCCCAAGTCAGGGAGAGGGGCACTCAGGGTGCGGTATGGCCTTCCTTCCTCAGGAAAGGCTGGCTCACTCTGGAACCTTCTCTCTCAAGTGTCCCACTCTCAAAGCTTGACACGTCAATGCCTCAAACCCAGTAAGCTGGGGAGGGAGGGAGGGAGGGAGGGAGGGAAGAAAGGAAGGAAGGAAGGAAGGAAGGAAGGAAGGAAGGAAGGAAGGGAATTCCTTCAATGCCTCGGCCTGTGGGGCAGAATCGGTGACAGGACAAGGGCTCCTTCTGTACTGTGATGCTCTTCCTCTGCCCTACTCATCTAAACAAATTAACTTTGTGGGGTTTTTAAGTACTGGAAAGCAGAAAGAGAAATAAATGCATTTCTTCCCAAATTCTGCCATTTGCAGAATCCAGAGTACTAGATTTTGGTCGGGAAGAGGACTACTTTTGAGTCCTGCCAAGAGGAAGGGCCTGATGCCTGAGCACGGTGGGCCCTCCACACGCACAGGCTGGACTGAACTTCGTGGGAGCCTTGTTCAACCTGGCCACCGTCCCAGAGTCCCTGCCCAAGGCCAACTCGGGAGCCAGCCCCCGGGACGTGACACCAGAGGGTGAGGGAACAGACCAGGAGCACTTCTGAGCAAACACCATGGAGGACTGGACTCCCCGGTGCCAGTCAGAGTTAAAGTCCGTCAGACTGACTCCTGAAATCGGGCTTGGCTAATTCCTTCC
Organism: Nasua narica; assembly: GCA_028533885.1. Taxonomy (NCBI): domain Eukaryota; kingdom Metazoa; phylum Chordata; class Mammalia; order Carnivora; family Procyonidae; genus Nasua; species Nasua narica. Next base: position 26,820,831 of record CM052804.1, on the reverse strand, counting down.
TCTCTGACTCTATCCCAAGCACCTTCAAAAAGGCACTTACGGGTCAACGTGCTCCCTGGAACCAGCATGTACTTCTCCTCCCTCAGGTGAGGGGAAGGGGCACCAGGGGGGCTAAGGAAGAATCTCATTCACACATAAGTTTTAAGCAGCAAATGTGGCATAAGGCCAAAGGCAGAAATTCTGGACTGTGGAAAGCAAATGAGAGACCAAATCTGCCCACATGGTTAGGACGCTATTCCCGAAACGTTGATGCTTAGCCAATCGGCTGCTCAGAAACAGACCACTCTTGGAGGGGTCTGGGGAGACAAAGCTGGGCCTCAGAGTTCTGATTTCTGCCGTCTGAAGCTTAAGTGGAATGAAAAATCCCAGACTGAAAACTAGACCACAGGTGAATTCAGCTGGTGGAGACTCCTCCATCTCCAGAACACAGGGTCACGGAGAGGCCGAGATCTCACATGGCCGTTCTTGACGCATTTGACGGCACCTGTCCGGGACTCTGACCTAGGGAAGGGACCTGAGTGCTGGCTGGTGGAAAAAGTGATCCTCTGTGGTTGTGCTACCCAAGAAGCCAGCTCAGGGCTTCAGAACGCACTTGCTGCGCTGGACTGAAGCAAGAGTAAAGCCTTTTTGAAAAACAGATCTCTGTGGGCTCTTGCGTGACCCAGAGGAGACGGCCGGAGCCAGACCTGGATTTGGCTCCCAGCTCCGCCGCCTGCTGGCTGTTGGACCCTGAGCCAGACACTCTCCCTCTCTGAGCCTTAGTTTCCCCATCTATGAAATGGGATCGGGTTCCCGATATGGACAGCATTACTGTGCAGATCAAATCAGATTATATGCCCAAGTGCTCTGTAGACCTGAAAACGCAGTGGAGGTACTAGTCCCACGGACTCACCATGCAACTCACCCAGCACTTGCACAAACATGTGATTTTTCTATTTCAGACAGCCCGTCCCGGCCGGGGGAGCGGGGGGGGGGGAAATGGGAGCAAGAACTCTAATCCCACATTGGCGTCAGTGGCCGATCGCTGAAAGAGAAATTTCTCTTTTGGGGAAGCACATATCATCTAATTAAAGCAGGTAGGTGAGTGCAAGCTCAAAGGCAGGCAGCCGGGCTCAGCCTCCCGCTCCTGGGCGGCCAGGGGGAAATCAGCAGCTGGAGCTCGGTGCACCTTTGCTGTGGGGATAGACGCCCAACAGCTGTAAGGGCTCCCTGCGTGGGAGGGAGAAAGCAGGAAGAAGAGGGATGTGGCCACCCCCACCTCTAAATTTATCCCCTATTTGTTCCCTACACCAGCTCCCCATTCCCAGCAGGCTGCTGGACCCAGGGACCCCCAAACTCGGATTGGCTTCAGTGCCTTTATTTCTGCTGGGTGTGCCTCAAGGGCACTGCCTTCCGACCTCACAGAAGTCTTATGCAGGAGGAGGGGATGACGTGACACTGTCCGACCTTCATCATCATCAGTGTGATGAGCTCATCGCTGTGTGTCAGGCACTGCTGTAGGCACTTGACACATATCGGCATACTGAACTCCCACCACGGCCCAACAACGTGGGAACAGTCACGATCTCCCTCGTACGGAAAAAAAGAAACGGAGACACAGAGTAAAGGACAGAACTAGAAGAGGAGCCCAAGCAATGTGTTTCCAAAGTCTACACGCTTCACACATTAGTCTACACTACCTCCTTTGAACATGGTGACGTGTCCCATCTTCTCTGCCAAGAACGCAATGATTGGGTGTCATTTTTTATCAAGCACACAACAAATTCTGGAAAAAACGGAGGAAGAGGAAAGATGGGAAAGGAATGAGATGAGGGATGCAGGAAAGAGGAAGAAAAGTAGAAGGGAGAGGGAAGGAACCAGCAGAGAGAAGGAGTCTCATGTCCAGACTGGGGGTTCTGGAGTCAAGAATCTAGAGCTGGATTCCTGTTCAGACAGGTGCCAAGACGAGTCAAGAGTCCTAGCCTTTCCCCCACAGTGAGGGAGGCTGGAAAGGTCAGATAAGCAGAAACAATAGCAGCAGGGACCAGCCCTCCTCCCCCCGCCCCGAGCCCAGCCCTGGACTAAGCATTTTATGAGAATTATTTCATGGAATTCTCCCAGCAACTCGATGAACTGAGGCTCCTCGTCATCCCCATTTCACAGCTGAGGACACTGAGGTCTCCCAACGTTAAATCACTTGCCCAAAGCCATCTAACGGAGAGGTCCAAAGACATCTAACGGAGCTGAAAAGCACCCAGCCGCGTCCAAAACCAGTACTCCCGTGTACGTGGCTCTCCCCAGCTGCAAACAGCCCACATATGGATGAATAGAGCACAGAACGCCTTTAACACCAAGCCATCCCTCCTTAAAATACACACAGCCCAGGAGGTGAGAGATGCAAGGAGGAAACTGAAGACAACAAGGTGCCCAGGTGACATTCCTGATGAGGAGAGGCCTGTCCAGAAGATGTCATTCATGATCAGTAGATGCTTCCTCTGCTACCCAAGGAAAGGCCACCTAAAAAAGGCTTACCACCCACCTGCACAGAAAAGTAAGCCCCTTTGGAGACAGAAATCGTATCTTCTGTAGGTTTCCCCTCCCCTGCTCCAAGCAGGAAGGTCAGTAAGAGTTGCCCTGACCAGCTCGGGGCCTGAGAAGACTGCTGATCATCTGTTGCCAGGCCAGGGACTTCAATCTGCTATACTGCATGGTACTCCTCTCGGGATTCTATACTGCATGGTACTCCTCTCAGGATTCTGACCCTTTACCCATCATTCCCTTCCTTCCTCTCCCATAAGTCTCATTGTCTATTTAATCACGCTGGACATTCTTGAATAAAACTCACGGTAACCCAGCCAACTTAGGGTTGTAAACTCTAGGCACTCAGCTGCCACCCCAGAAGCAGACAATGGCCAAGAACAGCAAAGAATTCCCCCCCATCTGGATGGGGAATTCCCAGGAGTGGCAAGGAGTCCCAGCAGCCAGACTGAAGACATGGAAACCAAGATGATTGTTCCAGTAAGTGTGAAGGACCTGTGTTCTGCTTCTGTCTTACCTAAAGCACTTCCTAAATGTCAACTCTGCACAGAATAAACGTCAAGTGTTTTCCTTGATAGATGAGAGAAAATAAACATCTTTCTACATTTTGGATTTTGAGAGGGAATGCAGGGTTTCCTCAAAGACAAAGGGAATCACACCAGAAAAAAAGTCAGGAAAAAGATATTTAGTATGCTAAAGGTTTAGTGATCTATATCAGGTTACAAGTTCAAGGGCTGGGTCTGGGCCTGAATTTACTGTCAGTCAAGTCAAGTCCTAAATTACCACGCATCATTTATGCCTATCGTTGCAAAAATGCAACTGATATATTGCAATCCTAAAGCAATATAAAGTAGTACTGCCATCCCACGATGATGTTTCTGTATATAGCTGCTCCTTTTTTTTTAACCTCTTTATATTTTGTACAACCCTCCAGTTTTTGTTTTTTGCTACTCTGCTAGTCTACCTTCCATAACTGTAACACAGACCTCAAGTGTATCTGATCCATTTATGAAACTGATGAGTCCACATGGTAAATCGGTGTCCATCGTCCATTCCAACACCCTCCCACAAGCTCTCTGAGACCTAGGCACTGGATAAGTGAGGAGGGGCCAGGGAGGCATGTGGCTCCTCAGCAGCTACATCCTGTGTCTCGGCTCGTTCCTCATGGAGAATCTATTTTGCTGGAGAAGATGAAGGTGAGGCAGCAGCCACTGAGGTGCCTCCGACAAGGGCAGCATGGGCATGGATCCGAACCTCGAAGCTTCCCAATTTGCCAAGTGGCTTTCAGGAGACAGAAGAGGCAGCGGCTATTCGAAGACCCATATCCGCTGTGAGGTTCTGCGAGTCATTTCCCAAAAGCACAACCTACAGGTTTTTCCTCCATCGCCTGATGATTTCTGCCAGCATTTTCATGCCCTCCAACAAATTCCTTTCTGCTTAAATTAGGGAGGAGTGGACTCAGTCCTCTGCAGCTGAAACCAGACCAAAACATGGCCTTTGTTCTTGTTTTTAAAAGTAGATCAACATCTTCATTTAAGAGGAAAGGCACAAACCAGAACCCTGAAATTTCAGTTATGTTTCCGACTGGCTGGATGACTTGAGACAAGGTACTTATTAATGTTTACTGGGCCCCAGTTTTCTCATCCAGAAAATGAGAGGGTGAAACCAGATGGTCTCCAAGGTCCCTAACATCCTGACCTTGAAGGCTTCTAAATTCCGATGCCCTTTACTTTCCTAATCTGAATTTATTTTTGCAATCAATCGGATCAGTGCCCCTTAGTAGGAAAAAAAAAAAAGCCCTCATTCTGAATAGGGTGATGGCTTTCCAATCATACTCTGGGACACCAGGATTCCTGGCCAAGAAACTCTCAGCTAACCCTTGGGACTGAACATTTCCTTTGAAGAACAGTCCACAGTGGTAGGGGCATGGCGGGGAGGGAGAGTAGAGGTAGTGAATAATACTCCTTTATAGTTTCTTCTGGAAAGGGAAGTGGTAGTATTGGTTTCTATATTCTTTCTATTTTTCCAAGCAGAAAGTACTCATTGATTCTTTGTATAATTAAACAGAAAACAAGCAAAGCTTGTTTTCAAATTTCTGTTTATATGTACTCTTCCCACCCCTCCATCCCCAAAAGAAGAAACAGATCTGTATACTGACTGTTGATTATGTCTGTTCCATGAAGATTCCAGAGACATTTGTTTTCATTTTAATGCTTTTGGATATTTTCCAAATTAGCCATATTTATTAGCTCAGTGAGTTAAGAGGCCAGTGAGGAGCCCCCTCGCGTCTGGACAGGCAGCTTTGTGGAAGGGTTACACCCCAAGTTCTGATTCACAGGAAAGCTATTTCCATCCTCAAACTTGAATAAATGTTAACCAACTAAGACAGACAGGTGGCCTGGTCAGCCTGTTGGAAATAAGCAGGTAGGTAAACAAACTCTAAAGAGAAAGCTGTTGTGTCAAACTGCACTAGAGAAGGAGGAAGTTTAAAGAATAAATACAGTGTAAGTTGAGTAGAGAAACACCAGTCCTTTCAAAAATTATGCCTTGCCAGGCAGCAGAAATAAAGATGTTGACCATACGCACGTATCTATTTTTATAAAAACTAATTTTTTTAAATTAAGCTAATCTCTCAAGCTTCTGGAGATGTTATAAAGTAGTATCATTCTCCTTCTGGAGATGTTATAAAGTAGTATCATTCTCCTTATAGTCAATTAAGATGGAAACATATTTTATAAGGAGATTATAAATATGCAAGCATATATAATAAATTATGTATATCTTTAAAATATACATTATGTATATTCTAATACATTATATTTTTTCCGAGATAATGTTCTCCTTTAAAATATCTATAGCCTTTAACCTAAAATTCCACTTCTAGGTATATGGTGTAAAAAGGCAGTCAGAGAACGTTGATAAGGGGTCCCATACAAGCCTGTTCCCCAGTGTTATTGGTAATTGTAAGAAATCATTAGCAAGCTATTTAACAAGAGGCTTTGGTAAAATAAAGTTGTAAATCACAAAACAATGTAAACAATCAAAACCATGCCATAAAAAATAGTGAATTATAAGGGGAAAATACTCATGGTTTGGTTGTAAAAGAAAGTTAGTGAATAATGTACGTTTAAGTGTCTATTTTTTGCCATGGTTTTTGCCATGAATAAAGGATGGAAGAAAATGCACCAAAATATTAACAATGGTCATCTCTAAATAGTAAATAGTGGAATTAGAGAAATTTTTACTTAATTCTTGTGGTTTTCCATAATTTCCCCCAAGTTTTTATAATTGGAGAAGTAGAGCAGAAGCTGTAATAAATGTTCTAAATAAACAAACTGCCCAGATCTCTCCTTTCTGTAAACACCCAAGTTGGAGTCAAAACGTTTTCTTATCACAGACCAATCTCGTAATTTTACCCCATCAACTGTCTGAATGGAACAAACATTACTCATTTGCCATGTTTGTGGCTGGGGTAGTGTTTTACGCTGTTTTTAAATTAATTAATCTGAGTCACAAGCATTTGAAATGAGACTATTTTATGGGGCTGAAATTTACATTTATCTCCCTTTTTAAAGCCCATTTAGCAAATTAACAAGAAAACAGCAACACTCAGGGAAGTTATCACACCCGCCCGCATATGTCATATATAAAAAAGCAACTCCAGGATTCTCATGAGGGTCAAAGGAGATTGTCTTATAAAGAACTTTGGAAAGAAAATAAAATGCTCTGTAAGTAGTAGTAAGATACTATCACCATCCTTAAAATCCAGCTGTTTCGTGACTTCGACACAGGTTTCTTGACTCTTTTAGTAAAGCCCTGTCCACGTGCCAAGGGAAACCGTGATTGGGGCATCTGGCATTGCTCTGGGTGATTGCCCCATCACGTTCCCCATGCAATCCATGGCCCCAGATAGGCCAAAAATACAGCTCACACGAGGAAAATTGATGCAGTGAGTTGCTGGTGAGTTTTATCAATAATCAAAGCAGGCCCAGCAGGGTCTCTCTACTTAAAAAGAAGAACTAACAGAAACATCCTGTGGTCCACTGGCCATCCATGATATCCCAGAGGTCTCACTGCAGAGCAGACTATCTTAGGGCTAAATTCCAGTGACACATACCCCAGGACCTTGGTCACTCTGGGCAGAAAAGAGTACCAAAGACCCGACGGAGAAGGCAGGTGGAAGGAACATAAAAGCCTTGGGTCAAACACAGGAAGCCAAGAGGACTTTTACAGGGCCCCTCCCCCCCACCAGTGGGGCTCCATTTTATTACAAAACACAATGGCATTTCTTCCACTTGGAAAGATGCATGTAATCCAACTCCTTCCTGATTGAAACTGTCCTCTCCCACAATCGATCTGAATTTGTGAAGTCTCTGTGTTTAAGATATTTCGATTACAAATGAAAACAGCAGCCACCATAACAAGACCTTGGGGGCCCGGCAGGCCCGGACAGGACCGGCACACGAATTCCCCTCCTTTGAGGGCGGTGTTCACAGCTGCCCAAAACCCACGGCTTGAAATTAACTCGCTCAGTTAATAATTCAAACTCATTGGCTGGGCAAGTTCGAACGTTTCAATGTTGGTTTACAATTAACCCAGCAACAGTGTTTTAAGGTGTTTGATTTTTAATTAGTCTATTGATTTACCAGTCTGGTTAGTGATACCTTTATTCCTGTACCCTTTATTCTGCCTTCCAGTTCCTCTGGGGTGGTTCTGGTTACTCTGCCTCTTTTCTCCTCTGAGCAGCTCCAGACTACAGCCCCTCCTTCTCCAGGGCACAGGAGATGACATCAAGAACAGAAAGCATATCAAGAGCTGAGTGCCTGGAATCTGTTTGGCCTTGGGCAAACTGAGGTAACCTGCCTGTGCCTCTCTTTCTGCATCTATAAAATGGGATGGTAGCACCCACCGACAGGAAATAGCGTGACCACGGGATGAGATGACACAAAAAACCCTCAGATGAGCGCCTGACCCAGAGTAAGCGCCCAGGGAGCCCTGGTCTCCCCTTCTCCCTTCTCCCGTGGCTCAGAAGCCATCTAACTTTGCTAATTTGAAACATTTCCATATTTTTCTTTTGCAAAACCAAGATAGCTGAGAAGGTGGGATGCCCCCTGGAATACTTTCTAAGAACACACCCAGAATGAATTATTCATCACCAGGAGGGTCCCTCTCGCTGGCAGATTTAAGCATGTCTATTAAATAACGTCTGTCCAACAGGCTTTATTCCCACGGGAACGGACAGGCTCAGAGACATCAAAGCCTTTTCAAGGTCACACCGCTCAGCAGCAAGAAGGAAGGAAACGGATCTCAGAACACGTGGTCCCTGAACTGCAACAAACAGCCCCTCTCTTTACCCATCGTTCTCATCTGTTTCCCAGATGTAGGGGACAGGTGAGGTGAGGAGGGAATGCTTGTTTCCAATGACATCCATTGCAGTCCTATGAGACCACCAATGGTGGGCATGTCCTAGGCTTGCTGGCGGGGACAACAGTGTTGTCACGCTCAACAAAATAACAAAAAGTGGTATAAAGAGCTCCCAGTCATTCCCACCACCAGAAGTGAAAAGTGCCACCGTCAACAGATCAAGAGGCCTGAGAACTAGCTCCACCAATGCGTCCCTATAGCTCGCTATAAAGTGATTCTGAGATGCAGCCTTGGAAATCACAGGTAGAAAAAAAATCCCATGGGGAGGCCAATATGAAACCATTTCTGCACCCCAGACTGGTGGGGAAAGGCCACCACACTATGATGTTTTCTCCCGCAGTTCCTTCAGACATGCTGCTCCTTCTTTACAGAATGTTTTCTCCTTCCCTCGTGCATCTGGTAAACTCCTCTGCCTCCCTTCCAATACCCCAGTAACTCTTCTTGAAAGCCTTCCCTGACTGTCCCCTCCCTAGCTCACCTCCCAGTACCTGTCATCTACCCAGAACCTCATACATGGCTTCAACTTGTCACGTGCCTGCCCGTGTTCTAATTGTGTGGCTCTCAAATCCTGGGGTATCACGACACATTTACACTCTTAGAAAACCAAGGACCACCCAAGAGTTTTTGTTTATGCGTCAGTGTTTACTGCACTAGAAATTAAAATGGAGACATTTTTAAACAGGAATATATACATCCCAGAAGCCATCAGAACAATGACATCAACACACAGGCTATGAGGCTTCCGGAAAATTCCACCATACATTCATGGAAGGATGTGAGTGAAAAAGGCAAACGAAGTCTTGGGGTTATTATGAAGAAAAAAAAAAGTTTTAACACCACGGAACCCTTGACGTGGTCTCAGAGGTGCCCAGAATAGAACCACAATTTGCAAACCACCTTCTAGCTCATTCATTTGTATGTCTCTGTTTTCCCTATTCGGGGAGCAGCCTGAAGGTAGGGTCCGTAGCTTATGCCTCTTCTGTGTTTACCTCTCCTTCCCTGCACCCTATCAGAGGCGCAGGAACCCCACAAAACTATGGCTCCCCCTCACTGGAGAAGAACTTGCTGGACACTCCCTCTCCCCCCAAGACTCCTCAGGGCTGGAAGGAGAGGGAGGGGTGGCGCGAGCATGGAGTTCTCCGCACACAGGCCTCCGCTACGGGGACCCCAACCGTCTCCCCGAGTGAGGCTTCTTTGCAGATACGCAAATGGGGGGACGTGCCCTCATGGTACTTACTTATAAAAGGCCATTCCCTGGAGAATGCAGGGGTTTAAAATCTTGTGACTTGCTTTCTTTTCACCGATCCCCCTAACAAGCCTCCAGGGAAGGACCGGGGAGCTCAATCCCAGGGTTCCCAAGTTCCCCGAGAAGCGTCAGGCAGCGCTGGGGAAAGGGCTCCTGTGGGCCCCGTGGGGAGGCCGCAGAAACCAAGGCCCAAGACTCGCGGAATTCCCAGCCAGGGCAACACCATCGGTGACCAGTCCTTCCTGCCAAGCCTCCAGCTCCGCACCATCCCATCTCCCTCTGCCAGCCACACCCCCACCTCCACCTACTACACACACACAGTACTTTCCACCAGCCACCGGGTTCTCTCCTCCTAGAACTAGAAAAAAAAAAAATCACGGTTCAGGAAAACACACCCACGCATCTTGCTCTCCGAACGTGAAGCCAATCCCCATGGCGCGGCTTTGTCTCTGCTCTACAACTGAGAGCGGAGGAGAAGGAAATGCCTTTTCGATACCAAAACGCTGCCTCACCTTTACCCTACAACAAGGCCCCCACCTGGGCGCGCGCTTGCCAGTCTGATGTCGATGTCGCTATTTGAATCCACGTCCCAGCTTGGAGAACAAGCCAAGAGCTCAGAGGATCCAAGGCAAATTCAATCTGTCAAGCACAGCCCTGACGGCTGCCAAGTCCGATTGACTAGCTGGATATATTTAGTCGTGGGGGAAGTGGGGGGAAGAAGCCGCGCCGTGCCTCTGAACTCGAGAATCCGGGGTTGGTAACGACAGACTAGCAAATAAACAGCCCACAGCCTTCCAGCTACATCATCTGGCCTCCCAAGCGCAGAACCCACACCTCCCGAAACGATACAGAATTTCAAATTCATGTTATCACCAAAAAAAAAAAAAAAAAGGCAATTAGAAAGGGTTCTGCCATGGCATTCCCCAGAATTGTTCTTTAGAAATAAACAAATAGGTAAATATATCTGCTCCTTTACTCCTCCCACCCCCTCGCCCCCCATACATCCCCACTCCTCTGCTGTCCCTTTCCAGGACAAACCAAATATCAAGCAAGAAGGCGGCCAAGGTCACAGAATTGAAAGCCTTGGACCCTACGCTTCTGCTTTTGCAAAGGTTCTGTTTGAAATCTGGCCCTCTCCACTACTAATGGCTACACGTGGAAATAAAAGTTGGGGGTTTCTCTTAATTCTTCTTTCTTTGGAGGGAGGGAAACACTTAGAGTAGGGGACAATTAGAGCTATTCATCAGAGACCCCTTCACCACGAGGTTCACACACCTCATCCCTTTAGCAGAGTCAGACTCCGGCACAGAGACCAACCCTACTAGAGGCTGCAAATTAATTTACACCCTATGGGGCCTCAGTTTCCCAGCTATAAGAACAGGAAAATAACTCCCATCATTGGGAGGGTTCGTTCATTCTTTCATTCACTGATCAAACATTTATTGAGTCTCTACTATGTGCCAGGCACTAGAGGAGCTACAGAGACACGGCCACAGATAAAAGAAGAATTAGATAAGATGGCCCAGATGAAGCTCTGGACGACACCGGGAACACGCAAGTGCCCAGTGCCTGGGAGTGAGCCTGCCACCGTGACACCCTCCCCCTTCCTTTGCGCCATTTCCTGGCTCCCGTGGCCTTCTCTCGGCTTCTCTAGTACACTGGGCTTTGGGGCAGGCTATTCTCCTCTCTGCCTGGTCCTTTCTACCCCTTCTGACCTAACTCCATTCATGTTAAGTCACTCTTGGATGCCTCCCAACAGACACCCTTGTACTGTGCTCCCAAGTCCCCCTCTATTCTTCCTCCGTAGCACTGATCCCGAGTCCCGCTGATGCATCTGTCCGTGAGATTCTGTTAGCGTCTGTCCCCCACAATTTCCTGTAGGCTTCATGCAGGTGTCTTCCTCCACCACGGAATTTCCCCTTAGCATCCAGAAAAGCAAGAGCAGGGACCTAATGTATATCTGATCTGTTGGTGGAAAGAAAAGAAAAGAAAAGGAAAGGGAAGGAAAGGGAAGGAAAGGGAAGGAAAGGGAAGGAAAGGGAAGGAAAGGAAAGGAAAGGAAAGGAAAGGAAAGGAAAGGAAAGGAAAGGAAAGGAAAGGAAAGGAAAGGAAAGGAAAGGAAAGGAAAGGAAGAAAAAAGAAAGAAAGAAAAAGAAAGAAAGATAGATAGAAAGAAAGAAAGAAAGAAAGAAAGAAAGAAAGAAAGAAAGAAAGAAAGGCAGCCACTTGATGGAGTGGCCTCTCCACCATCTCTAGAAACAACTTCACAGAACTAGTCCCAAGGCATGTAAAAACCACAGCGCCTCAATTTTCTCGTCTGCAAAATGAAGTTCTGGTCAACACTCAAGACCTCCAGATTTTTAAAAAATCAAATCTCAATACAGGATACATTTCTCTGACCAGGGTTGGATCTTTAGAGACAGCAAATATTTTCTTCTGGAATAGAAATAAGTTGGGTGTCTGCTGTTAACAGACAGGAAGTCAGGAAGTGCCATGGGTCTTAAACGCAGGGGTTTTTTTGCTTTGTTTTTTGGGTTTTGTAAGGAATAAATAAATTGAGACTTCTGTTTTGGGCCAAATCCTGTGCCATGAAGGATAAAAGCCAGTGCTATGCTAAAAAGGAAAAAGAAAAGAAAAGGAAAAAAAAAAAAAAACCTGCCCCAGCATCTCTGAGCAACACATCCGGGTTAATGGTGCAGAAAGGACACACAGGCCCAAAGAAATCCTAGGGTTTCTGTTTTTCGGGCCAGACTCAATCCCAAATGGAGGCTTGGGGACCACAGTGAAAGGAGCCAGAGGCCTTTCACACCAAATAGTCAAGACCCAATCCTACAGTTGTTGGGGAGCACGATGTGGCGTTTTTTTCCTGCAGGGGTGAGGGAGGTGATGGTTATTGTAGGGGTGGAAAGCGGGCTTAAATGCAAACCCATTAGAGAAGCAGAGCCTTAATTTATCAATTAGACGCCATCTGTGGATTGTGTTCCTTGAAATAATTGTTGAATTTGACAATGCACTGCAGCTTTACAAAGTTTCTGCCATCCTTGATGCCGTTTAATTAAATTTCTGCACTTAACTTTGATTGCGCTGAAAGCGTCGATGCCTTCCACAGATTGAGTTCCCCGGCCACCTGCTGTGAGGGAGCCAAGCGCCCTTCCAGAGAAGGGGAAAAATATGTATTTTCTTTTATTTTCAGCTTCGCCTTTTCTCAGTCTTTGCCCAAAGGGAATCAAGTCTGTGGCTGTATGGGAGGAAAGCATGTCTCCAAACCCAGCCAGCACAGCCTTGGGCCCCTCGCCACCTACGAGAGGTCTTTCCGCTCTTTTACTGTGTCTCACGGATGGACTTAACAAAACAGGATCCCAGTCAGTTACCAAATGCAGAGACACAGCTTAAAATAGAACACAATAATTATCACAGAGAGCAACCAAGAACACAGGTTTCAGGTGGAAACTGCTTCTGTTTCCAAACTCCCCACCCAGAGGGACCATCCAGGTCAGCGTGGGGACGGAACCCCAAACTGGGAGACAGCCCGGGGCCTGGGGTCCATGGTAGTAGCTTGCTAATCCTGATAGATGAAGCCTAGGCACTGCCAGATTTTCAAAGGACATCTGGAGGGCAGTTTCTCACCTGCTTGGTTTCAGAGACACAATGGCCCCTACCCACACAGGGATTCCGACCAGCCGGAATTCGTTGATTTGAGTGTGTGTGTTTGTGTTTGTGTGTGTGTGTTATAATATACACAACATAAAACCACCACTCCTTCTGTCTCCGTGGATCTGACAACTCTAGGAACCTCATATAAGCAGAATCATTCGGTATTTCTCTTTTCGTGCCTGGCTTATTTCACTTAGCATAATGTCCTCAAGGTTTATCCATACTGTGGTATGGGTCAGAGTTTCCTTCCTTTTTAAGGCCAAATAATATTCCATTGTATGCATACGCACATTTTGTTTATCCACTCATCTTGCCAATAGACATCTGGGTTGTGTCCACCTTCTGGCTATCATGAATAACACTGCTAGGAACACTGGTATATAAACATCTTTTCAAGTCCTCACTTTCTTTTCTTTTGAGTATACAGTCCGATGTGGAATTTCTGGATCATATAGTAATTCCATGTTTCATCTTTCCGAGGATCCACCATACGGTTCTTCATTGTGGCTGCACCATTTTAGAATCCCACCAGCAAATGCAGGAGCTCGAAGAGACTTCATTTTTAAGATTTTATTTATTTATTTGAGAGACAGAGAAAGTGAGAGAGAGCATGAGAGGACAGAAGGTTAGAGGCAGAAGCAGACTCCTTGTGGAGCCGGGAGCCTGATGTGGGACTTGATCCCGGAACTCAAGGATCATGACCTGAGCCGAAGGCAGTTGCTCAACCAACTGAGCCACCCAGGCGCCCCGAGACTTCATTTTTAAATAAAAACATTACAATTATAATGCACACACTTGTGTTGAACATCACCCTCTCCCAATTTTTCTCTTCATACAAATATCGTATGAAAGGGTATTACAAGAAGACAAACACTTTAGTGTGGGATTTTTTTTTTTTTTTGAGGAAATATGGGGTGGGTGGCATATAATGAAAGAAACAAATGTGAGATAGGCGGAGCTAACAGGTGTGAAAAATAAACTTGGCACCTTTTACTTTCCTAGAACCACATGGCTCCTCTAACTCAGACTCTCAAGTTCAAAAGATTTATGGACTACAACTTCAGAACTATAAAATAAAATTATCAGGAAACACAGTCAATAGATCATTACAACAGCCACTTATGCAAGCCATAAACTCACGGGGCAACAAGAACTGGGTCAGATATTAATTTTCCACAATGGGCAGGGTAACTAGAGACAAGCTACTTCACCATGTCCTGTTTCCTATCATCCGGTGAGCATTCATCTCAAGAAAGCCACAGGACTCTTGGTTTAGGAAAGGAAGGCTACAGTTCTCCCCATAGTACAAGCAAAGTAAAGACTTCCCATTAGAATGTCCTATCACACTGCAATATTGAAACGGAAATGGAAATTTACATTTAATTTAAATGTCTGAGCCCAACTCTGCTGCTACAAACCCCAATTTTGTGTCCACATTCCTTCTCCGACTACCCAAAGTCAACCTCACTTTGTTACAAGGCTCTCCGGCCATCCACACACACACATCTGGGGCCCAGGCAGACGTAAGAGTTTGCTCAGTTTCAGAAGGGAAGGTCAGCCTCAACAAGTCACCAAGGGACACCCCCTTCCCAACAGCCAATTACCCCAACCCCAGATCCCAAGAGCCAATTACCCCAACCCCAGATCCCAAGAGCCAATTACCCCAACCCCAGAGAGAAATTCGGGCTTTTCTAGGATAGCTCAGATCTTCTGTATTTTCTTATTTTCAGCAAAGATAATTTGTGGACCTCATAAGAAAACAAAATTTCGGGGGTGCCTGGATGGCTCAGTGGGTTAAAGCCTCTGCCTTCAGCTCAGGTCATGATCTCAGGGTCCTGGGATCGAGCCCTGCATCAGGCTCTCTGCTCAGTGGGAAGCCTGCTTCCCCCTCTCTCTCTCTGCCTGTCTCTCTGCCTACTTGTGATCTCTCTCTCTCTGTCAAATAAATAAATAAAATTTTTAAAAAAAAAAAAGAAAAGAAAATTTCCTTTGTTCCACTTTTGTAAGATTAACCAAATACATATATATATACGTATATATATGTAGATTGACGCACAGAAGGGATATTATGCTAAGTCATGTGTTCCAATTTGGGGTTCCGAAAGTTCGTGAACCATTCACAACATACACTCCATTCAGTGCCACTGAGCTCCCTTTAGAAGGGAACCAATACGGGAGATACTTCTGGACCCCCCCGCCCCAGGCACAGAGTCAATATTCCACTTGTTACAATCCATAGCAAACTTAACAGACAAGTTATAAACCATCAGAATTAAGCAGTTCACACAGAAACCTGTATCTTCACCTTAACCATGCGGCACCTTGACACCCCGTAATTAGCCTCTGCTGAATGAATATTAAGTCCTGTGGAGGTATGAAGGGTCAATTACATCACTGAATGAAGAAAAGACAAGACACTTACTTGTCTTGGACTCGGGCTCTGTCTTAAATTAACTTTTAATACAGAACAAAATGTTATATGCGCTTTTCCTATATTCTAAAATTTTTCCTCTGTGGAAGCAATAAGATATTTTTAAAAATTTAAGAGAACTGAGAAACCAGAGAAGAATCACTCCACTAAGTATAAAGCTTAGTTTCAACATTTTCTCTTCGTGAGTTCACATAAACGTCCGGAAACAGCACCGACCTAAGTGCTCCCGGATTAAACAAGGCGGGCACCTGCCCTCACAGGCCCGGGCCGGGGGGATGCAGGGGCAGGGGGCAGATCAGCTCTGCAGCTGGAAAATGGAACTCAGAGCCCCTGGGCGGGTTCTCCTCTGCCGGACCCCCAGGCCACCTCTGCTCGGCCCTTCCAGTCTCCTCACTGAAGCCAATCCAGCAGATAAGAGCCCCTCACCTCCTGCTGAGTGGCCTCTCCTAGAGACAAGAGGCTTCTGCGACAAGTTAAAGAAAAGCAAAATTGTTAAAAAGGTTCAACTGTTGCACCCCTGGGCCTCAATCCCTTGTGACATAAGGCAGGGTACGAATCCCACTGACCAACAAATTAAATAAACCAGCACCAGCATGTGACAGCAGCCCGGCTCCCTCCGTAAGCCCTCAAGGCTCCATGTATGGGAGACCCCCGGAAGGCTGCCTTCTGAAGCCCCATCCTAACAAAACAAGGGTCTAACCTCGGTTGTCTCTTCACCTGCTTCAAGTACCCACTTCTTCACCATGCATGAAGGCAAAGAACATTCTAGAAAACCGTATCTAAACCACTTCTCTGGCGCTGAACCCTAGGACACTCCAAGGGGACTTCCTATGCAGTAAGACAAATGGGCCAGGCCCCCTTAAATCGCTGGAGAGGAGCTTCCCAAAATACCCTACGTAACAAATAATAGTGCTGAGTGACATCTCAGGGGCGAGGGAGCTAAGTGTATGGGCGGACAGGCTAAGACAATGACTAAAAGACAACAATAAGGGGACTGAAAACTACCTTCACTGCAGAGCGCAGAGGAGCTCAACTCTAGAGGAAACGGTAGCAGGAGTCTCTGCAGGCCCAGCAGCGTTTCGGCCACAGGGATTCCCCTCCGGCTCAGAGTGTCACTGGCTGACCACAGACGTGGCAGATACCGCTTCCCCATCCACCCCGCCATCCATTTGCATTAATAATGCCACTACCTGGGGCGCCTCAGTGGCTCAGTGGGTTAAGCCTCTGCCTTCGGCTCAGGTCATGATCTCAGGGTCCTGGCATTGAGCCCCGCATCGGGCTCTCTGCTCAACAGAGAGCCTGCTTCCCCCTCTCTCTCTGCCTGCCTCTCTGCCTGCTTGTGATCTCTCCCTCTCTCTCTCTCTGTCTAATAAATAAATAAAATCTTAAAAAAAAAAATAATGCCACTACCTGCTCTTCTTGACGGCTCACTCACACAACCTTGGGGGAGAGGCAGTACCTTCGGGCATTCTGGGAGGTCCATTTTATAGATGAAGAAACTGAGGCTCAGGCAGGGAAGTGGTAGCTGGTGGTCCCGGGATTTGGAACCCTTGTCTTTCTGACTTCAAGGTCTATGCTCTTAATGGACCGTTTTTCTCTCTCTTACAGCCAATTCGTAATAACATTAACAAACATTAACAGAACAAAGATTTGCCATGGACGGGACCTGAAGAGCTTTTGACTGGGAGGCACTCAGAAGAGATCTTCCCCACCTTCCACCCCAAGCAGGGGGATCTAAGGGGTTCCGGGACCTGGCGAGGGTGGATAAGACGCAATACCTCTCTTGGCACTGGGATGGCGGGACCTGTTGGCTACCTGGAGAGCAGCTCCCCTTGTCCTGTAAGTTTTGACAGATAGTGGCAGCGAGGGACTTCTGTGGGTGCATGTAGTTGTCCTCCATAAAACCATCTCGAGGATCAAGACCATCCCTCAAAGGATCCTAGTGCTATACCACCTTTGAATTTACCTACACAGTTCCGTTTCAACGTTTCAGGTATGATAACTTCTACACAACCATTAGAAGTGCTCTGAAAATCAGTACTTCCTTTCTTTGCCCTAAAATTACTTTCCTCAAGCCCTGTACTCACTGTATTCACAGAATCACTGTGTGACCTTTAGTCTTCAACTTCCCTGGGCCTGTTCATTTGCCTAATGAGTTTTCTAACCTAATCGATCTCCAAGGTGCCGTCCAAACTCTATTGATCAGGATCCCAAACCCCGTACTTACCTTCTGATATACCATCTTGATACTGAACCCAATCCCCTCTCCCCGTTCCAAAAGATCTTTGGTACTTAAGCGATGCCTCTCCAGTGTGACCACTAACCCATAAAACACGTTTGTGGGAATTAGAAAATGATGCTACTGTGGACACAGCCTTGTCTCTGAGCAGGACTTGGCTTTCAGCCCACAGTCAATCGGAAGTCTTGTTCACCTGAACAACCACGACCCACGACAGCCTCAGACATTTTCATTGAAGGTGACGGAGGGTTACTAGTAACTCAATTCTGCCACGAATAGCAAAAATAGCAATTAATATACATTGTACCATATGCGTCAAGACACTGGGGAAACTGTGTTTTTGTTTTAAATACTATTGAAGAAACATAGAAAATATTAATAGCATACATGTAAACTATACAATAAGTACCCATACACCTATCGGCCAGTTTGAGAAATAAACAAAATATTAACTTTGCCTTTTCCTAATCCCACCCCCCTCCCTCCTTACTCAGAGGTAACCATTACCATGAATTTTGTGCATACCACTCTCTCACTTTTCCTTATACTTTTGCCACTATGAATTCTGCATATTTTTTAACATTCCTATAAAAGGAATCACAGTCTAAGTATTCTTCCATGCTTGCTTGTCTCCTTCACTACACTTTTGTAAATCGTCAGTGTTAAAAGCAGTGAGTGCTTTATTACTATAGTGATACAGGAGTATCAGTGATACCAGTGATACCAACAGCCCCATTCTGCACATGAGAGAACCAAGGCCTCAGGTTAAATGACTTGCCCTAGGTCACACAGATGATTAGCGGTGCAGCTGGGATTCAAACTCAGCGATGCAAAATAAAAATAATAACGATAATAATAATAATAATGATGATGATGATGATGCAACCAGGCAGTGTGGCTAAAGGGAGAGAGGTAACCGAGGCAGACCCAGCCCTGCTCTCAAGGCACTTACAGGCAGGGCCGACTCTATGTTAAGTTCTGCCTGAATGCAGACCCTTGGTTCTTCCCTAGTAGGTGATGCTCCCTCCCCTGCCCCCATCTGAGAAACTCTGATTGGAACCACACCTGAGGATTCTGCAGCTGAAGCACCTTGATTTGTCAGGGCAGACCACTTCTAAATTCTTTTTCTTAAAGGTTTTATTTGAGCTCGAGAGAGAGAGTGCACAGGTGCAGGTTTACGGGAACAGGGGAAGGGCAGAGGGGGAGGGAGAGGGATAAGGAGACTGTGTGCAGTTCGAGAGCCCGAGGCTGGGCTCAATCCCATGACCCTGAGGTCATAACCCGAGCCAAAATCATGAGTTGGGTGCTCAACCGACTTCTAAATAGAGTGGTGCCCCAGACCACTTCTAAATTCTAAAAGTGATCCTCACCATTACGTTCTTATTCCAACAAATACACATGCGCGCACACACACACACAGACACACACAAGAGTAAGAAAAACAAACACCCACATACAGAGAATAGCTCTACATTTCCAAGAAAAGGCAGATTGTAGCTGATGAGGCTCCAACTACAGACTTGAGTCATTAAACATGTTACCTGGCAAACACTTGACCTTAAACATCATCGCAGTCATCAGAAAAGCCAACTTCAGCCCACGACTGGAAGCAACCTAGAGAAAAACGCCCGAAGGAGTCATTCTGGTTTTACAGGTACAAAATGCTGTCCGGTAGAAAAAAGAAATAAAGAAAAAAGAAAAACCCACAAAGGCTTTCGCTTCTTTCCTTTGCCCTCAATTTCTTGCTGATGATGTTCTTCAGGTGCAAAGACTTGCCAAAGTCTGTGACTGGGAGCCTTGTAACTCCTTTCGAAGCCAAGCCCACCAAGGTGTGGGTCCCCGGGATGGCGGCCCCCCACCAGCTATCTCCTTGGGGGTACACAGAAATGCCATTCAGGAAAGAAACAAGAAGGCACCAGTGTAAGCAGCTGACCCCTAGATAGGGACGGGCATGGAGAGGAATCCTGGCTGAGTTACCCAGCCCAGCCAAGGTCAAAGGTAAGGCCAAACCGCAGACTCGGTCATGAGAAAACAGCAAAGTGCCTGTGGCTCATCAAAACTGAATAAATAAATAAATAAGATTCGTTTATTAATCTGGACAGCAAGCATTTCTCCTTGAGCATCTTCTCTCCGTGTTTACTGATCAGATCTCTGTGAATGAGAGCACAACCCTCTTCCTGGATCAAGAAAGACACACACACACACACACACACACACACACACACACACACACAAAGAGCTCCTCAACTGAAAAATCAAGTCCAGCAGGTCGTGATTTCACCTCCGAGTGAACAGGACGCAGCCACAAAGGGCTGGAAAGGGAGCCGGTGGCACAGCTCCCGCTGGCGTCATCGTTAATAAGTAAGCGGCAGCGGCCTGTGCAAAGCTCTCCTTGCCTGGTGAGCACACCGGCGGGGCCAAACGAGCGCAGCCCACCGCTGCCAAGGAAGCCCAGGATTCGGGGCCAAGCCCAGAGAGCTGAGGCCTCCGGGAGCTGCCCAAGGGCGACTGGGTGACAAGAGTCCAGCTCCAATGGCCGGCATCCCTCCCCGGTCCCCTGCCACACCGCCCATGTCCTGCTGCTTCTCCCACCAGCTGCAGACCCAGAAGCTGGGGGCCTTGGAGGGTCCAGGAGCTTAAAGCCATCCAGAAGCCATCACTTGGGAACCCAGAAGTTCAGAGTGCTGGCCTGTGGTTCTTGGTGGCTCCAGGAGGCCACTCCTCTGCAAGGGGCCGAGGGGAGCCTTTGTGGCGCTTTGTTTTCTCAGGAAGGCCTAAATCATGAGGGAGAGAGCAAGGGCCGAGCACACTAGCGCGGTGGGGACGAGTCCGCCTGGAGAACTGGGGCAGGGGCCGCTGAATGGGGCCGGCAGCTGGCCCGGGGAGGTGCACTGTTGGCGCAGCTCACCCACTCCAAAATAACCACACCGATTTGCGCACGAATAAGCAAACACAAAACCCCAAACCCGAAGACATTCAAAACCGAAAGCAGCTGCTAATCACCTGTTTAATTTTTTTTTTCTTAAATTAGCTGCAACGAAGAATTTTTAAACTCTCAAGTACAATACACAGCTTAACATTTTCATACACCTGTAAAACCACTAAGTTAAATCCCATTACAAAAGACTCCAACTTATAAAGGAGCAGTTCAAATACAGTTCTTATCAAACACAAACAATGGAAAATGATTTAGGCAGAGAACATCAGTCACTGGAAATTAACATTTGAAAAAAATGTTTTTACATAAAAACCATCTGGGTATTGAGACGGTGCACTCTGCTAAACCACAGGTCTAATTAAGGAACTAGGAATCAAGGCATTACATAGTAATGCAGTAAGTTTCGCGTGTTTTCTTTCTTTCTTTCTTTCTTTTTTTTTTTTTTTGAGTCTTGCTGAAATCTTACCGATATGGAACGTGTTGTCCTTTCTTCTCCGTAAATTTAAAATGACGTCTGTGTCAAACTGCTAAGCGCACTCGCGGCTGACAGGCAAAACACAACTTGTCTTAATCTGGGTGGTTCTCCCTTGCCAGCGTCCCCACCCAAGGACGGCTGCTTAAAAGTCCGGCCCGGGCCTAAAAGTACCAAGAAGATGAAAACCAAGAAGAGCGCCGGCTGGGAAAGAAGTTGCACCAAGAGCAGAGAGCTGGTACAGATGGGAAACAAGGTCCAGAATTAAAATGTTACGTCTCTCCCCCAGCCACGTTCTCTCCTGAGCAAAGGATTAAGAAAGACCAATTAACAGTTATCATTCAAATGGCATTTTACATCTTACAAAGCACTCGGTGGATATCTTAGTTGACCCCTATGGCAACTCGGGGACCTGAAGATAAGGAAATGAGGTCTCCAAGAGGTTACATGGCCCATCCGGGGTCCCCGAGCTAGTTCGGAAGAGACAGACCAGAGCCTGGAGACCTGCCAGGCCTGCCCCACTGCTTCTCAAAATAGCACTGCCAGAACAAGGGAGGGGATCTGGCCCCGCCCGTGGAGCAAGAGAATCACTGAGGTCGGAACAATGATAACCAAGAACCCACACGTGACTGTACTTCGCCGTGAGTCGGCGCCTTGAGGGTAACCGCAGGGTACTTACTTGAGCTCTGGCATGACCCCCAACAGAAAGGCCCCAGGAAGAGAAAGAGAAGACAGACCAAAGGGGACGACCACTGCCTCATGGACATGGGGAGTTCTGTCTGCTCAGCACCCCTACCATCGGGAAAGCAGCCCTCCTTCACCCCGTGCTGTTCTAATGGGACAGTCCACCAGAGACCAGTCTGTGACCTACGCGAGGCCCACCGGGGAGCTTCCCTGAAAGTGATACGCAGATGCTGAAGGAAAGCAGTAATATTTCCACTGGGGCTGCCAAGCTAATATGAGAATCCAGGATTCCCGTGGCCATCTTATCCAACTCACGGAAAACATTTATCTACAAAAGGAGTGAGTGAGGCCAACCCACAGAGGAACCGAAGGGACAGAGATTGGTGAGGGTCAGAGAGAGCCATGATGACATCATCTGAGTCCTCTGGAACCGACTATGATGAAGGCAGGAAAACTCCTGGACTCGACAGTTCCGTGGGCCACAGATTCCCTTCTCTCCTTGGGATCATGGCCGAGGGTCATCTGTAACCCAAAGGATGCTGACTTATGACCCGTAGGACAATGTTAAATATACACTGACAACACACACATCACGTGTTTCAGACTATCTCCACTTTCAAAGCCCAGTGTTGTGGCTCCATAAAACTACTTCCACTCTCGCCTTCTGGAAGCTACCGTCGGCCCAGCAGCTGGAGCACTCCTCTTCAACAGTTAATCATATGACATCATTCGCTGGCTCAGATCCCTCCCATGAGGTCCCTTCACAATCTCCTTTTTATGGGCTTCAAGGTTCCTCTTATCTGGCTGCTGCCTTCGTCTCCAAACTCCACTCCCACCTTCCCCACATACCCAGCCCCACACCTGTCACACTGTACCTCCTGCGGGTGCCTCAAGGCTGCCTCCCCCAGAGCTTTGGTGCCTCCTTCCCTCCCTTAACTAGAGTCCCATTCACCTTCTGGAGTCCCTTAAGCACCTTTCGGGCCTGACTTATATCCTCTTATTCCACTTCTTCAATCGCCACTACCTGGAATCATATTTATTGGCTTCTGGTCTCTCCAATTAGAATGTCAGTTAGATTGTCAGTTCTCCAGGGCGGTGATTTTAATCATCCTATTCACTTCTGTATCCCCAGTGCCTACCCTCTCTGGTGCTACTTACTGAGCAAATAAACAAAATTCCAGTATCATGCCATCCACGCATTTCCCAGGCACCCAAAAAGAGGCCAGCATGGAATCCTGGGCCATTCCATATCCTCAGGCTTTCTATCCCAGAACGAAGCTCGCCAGAGTGTATGCTCCTGACCAGGGCTTGGCAAACTACAGCCTGTGAGCCCAGCTGTCCACTTTTATACAATCTGTAAACCAAGAATGGTTTGTTGTTGTTGTTTTTTTTTACAGAGGAACAGTGTGATTGATTGGATGCTAGAAAAAAATAACTTCGAACTCCAATTCAGCAAAATGTTATCCACCGCTCCAAAATAATAATACCCATTCTTCTCACGATTAAAACGGTATTACAAAATATTGTACTGTGACTGTTGTTATATATTTTTTTACTTCATCAGTAAAAAAAAATCTGCATAAATTTATTTTGTCTCTTATTATATAAGTACTTATATAATAGCCTCAATATTGCCTCTGGACCCACAAAGCCTAAAATATTTACTGTCTGGCCCCTTTACCAAAAAAAAAAGTTTGCTAACCCCTACTATAATCTTACTATTTAGCAAGGGAAGAAAGGAGATTTAACAGGTCAGTCCACCCCTGGCACTATCCAGAACAGATTAAGGAAACAAGACTGGGTCATAAATTGCTCTACTTAATGTCCTAGGACCCAGGAACAAATAATTAGCATAAGTCCTCTACAGAAAGCTCTTAAAATCAAAGACACTCTGTAGGAAATAGAAATTCTGGTTCAGCAAAGACTCCTACAGGAGAAATGACCACATCCCTTGCCCCGCCCTCCGTCTCCACCCACCTCCTAAATCAATAAGAACCATGTTTTACCTAAGAGTCTCTGAGGAGCTTCTCTATGTGTTCCTAACTGAGGTTCCTAACATCAGTGCCTGGAGCCTGCCATTAGCCCTACGGTCCTTGAGACAGCGCCAAGAACACCCAGCACTGCAGAACCACATCCAATCAACCAACGCGCTTCCATCCAATGTGGAAGGCACAGGGCTCCTGCTCTACCCCAAGGCTGGTCCAAGGACAATTTAAACAGAAGCAGCAGTCAAAGGCTAAATCGATTCCTGCCCTGGCCAGCAAAAGTCCAAGAATGGTCTGGGAAACACAGGAGTCAGGACTCTACTTGAGTTGCCAGAATCCGAAAGGAAAGAAACATGTCCCTCCCTCATGGAAGGGAGCACACTGACGGGGAGCTGTCTGGGGAAACATGGGCCAGGGGGCTGTTGATATTCAAATCATCATTAAATGACTCAAATTTCCAGAAATAAAAGGCGTCACAGTGGGAAATGCTCCATCTTGACTTTCTGGCTTCCGCGGAATAAAGCTGCGGAGCAGAGAACCAATTAATTTTTAAGCATTTCTTTAAAATTACAAGAATCACCCTCACCCAGTCCAGTCATTACTAATTTCTAAGGTTTCCACACCCTGATCCTTAACACCGCCCTGCAAAATTGCTGTGGGCCCGTGACCGCAAAGGAGGCATCGGAGGAGCCCTTCACGGCCAAAGCAGACCGCTCGCCTCAGGGACCCGATCCAAATTAAATCCACATGGCAAGAAACTGAGAGGCTTCAAGACCTAAAACTTAGTCCAGGTACAGCCTTTACAAGGTAACACTTACTCAGGAAGGACCTGACATTTATTCCATTGACCGTGGTCTCTTGTCCAGGGTCCCTCAATACCTCCTCCTAAAATTCCAGACCCATGTGAGCCTAGAAGAGCAGTTAGAGACACACTGCTGTTCTACACTGGGCAAGGCCACCCACACACGTTCCCGTTAGGGACAGGGCTTCCAGCCACTGTCCTGGGAGCCCCTCTGCCCCCTTTCTCTTTCCCAAAGTCCTAGAGCCCTATTTCCTCCGCTATTTCCTCTCGAAAACAAGAGGAGAAAATTTAGAGTCCTCTGTTGAGGCTTCTACATTCCAGAAATCCAAAGAACCAACTGGAAGGGCAGCCACAGATTTCTTTGGAGAAAAATCAAAGTGGCCCTAGGTCCCACAGGAGAGACGGTGGCCCAAGACTCACCCACACGCTGATGAACCTCAGAGGACAGCCCACTTCAATAAGACACCAGCCGGGTCTGTGACTTAACGTCCAGATTCCTTCGTCCGACAAGTACTCGCCGAATGCCTACTGCGTGCCGGCTCCGTGCCAGGGACTCAACAGCAAGCAAAACACCGAAATGCCTGCCTTCCTCGGACTTATATTCAGATGCCTCCAGCACACCCAGATTTGAAAGGAAGGCAAAGAGATGATGGCCCACATCCCACCTGTCCCTTGGTGTTTGTTCTCACAGCAGATCGCATTCATTTACTGACTCACTCACTCATTTATCCCCTCGACCAGTGTATGCCGAACGCAAACCTCGGGTCAGGCCCTAAGCCAAGTCAGGGGGGCTCCAGAATTTATAGGCAGCGGGGGCTTCAGAGCAGCGACATCTGAAGTGGGAAGGGGGATGTGTCTCAAAGCTCTACGAGCACTCGGTACCTGCTTCGACGGTGTCCTTAGTAGTGGCGGCTGGGAGGCACTGAGGGAGACTGGGGAAGGTGGCAAAGCCTCCGGCCCAGCTCTCCAGACTAAAGGGTGCTGGCAATACGGAAATGAGGCCGATGGTGCTGATGTCCTTCCTGAGATTCTCCCACAGACAACCTAAGGGTGTGCTAGTGGTTCTGCACCCGACCCTTGAGAACCATTATCTGTTCTTTTCCTCTCTGCTCGGCCGCCTGGCAAGACTGATCTCTACGGGATGGGTCTCCCCTGGGCTCCCTGGCTCTCTGGCTTCTGCTTGGATCTGGCCAACAGCAGACACTGTGAGGAGAAGGTGGGAAGAAGGAAAAGCGGGGTATGGTCCTATCCCTGCTTGCTGGGTCACCTCCCCCTTCCTCTGCCATGGCTCCTGTCAGGAGTCTCTTTGCACAGCGTCATTCCGGGAACCGCACCCCCGTCTCGCCCCTTTAGACTGAGGGGCAGGAGCTGCTCGGCGCCGCTGACAGTCCCTGGGTGCCTCATCATTCCTCGCTGAACCTTTAACTCTGTCCATACCTCTGCAAATAGTCTTCCCA
The DNA here is from genome assembly GCA_028533885.1 of Nasua narica. Lineage (NCBI taxonomy): Eukaryota > Metazoa > Chordata > Mammalia > Carnivora > Procyonidae > Nasua > Nasua narica. Next base: position 26,794,982 of record CM052804.1, on the reverse strand, counting down.
CTCAATCTTTTCAGTGACCGCCTTCCATGAAGCATCTGTTTCCTACGGGGACCCTGACTACTACGCTACCGTGGGTGAACGAAAAGTCTCCAGAATGTTGTAGGTATTGGCAGAGAGACCCACAGCCCTCCAGACACACGAGGAGAAAGGAGAGAGGTTGAGAGAAGCTCAAAGACGAGGGGATGCTTAAGCCAAGTAAGCAAGATGGAGGCAAGAACATTCCGGGCCGAAGAGCCCCATCAACGAAGGCACAGAAGCATCGCGCGGGAGGGCCCAGGGGACTTGCAGCAGCTCCTCGCAGACGGGGCATGGGGAGCCAGGCGGCGATGCCGGGGAGGAGGAGACCAGGGCGGCACGCCTTACTAGCGACGCTCAGGCAGCTGGACTTCAGCCCGAAGCAATGGGCGGCCTCCCCCGCCAATCACACGGTGGTGCCATCCAGCACTCCATGTGTTTCCAGACACATCCTCCCTTGGACAAACTGAAAACTGGCATTCGTTTAGGACAAATAAACATAATCCCTAAAACGGCTATTTCAGAGCACTATGTCTGGAATCTGAGGCAAAAGTAAAAAAATTAAAAAATAAAAGCCATCAGACCATGAAATACGGTTCACTGTAATATCCTTCCATGAATACATACACACACACACACACACACACCCTTGGCACTGTTAACAACAGGCTTTGGAGCATTAACAACCTCAGGTGAAAACACACCAGTCATTAACAACAGATTCTGAGAAGATTATGACCTAAATAACTATCATTGGAACACATAAGTTACTTAATATAAAGTGGCTCCATATGGTTCATTTATAATTCACGTGGCATCAGGCAGCAAGAATCCGTTCAGATGACAATTACTGGAGTCACCAGATAGGCTTTTATTCCTCCAAAAGGGCAGTAAAGAAAGGCATATTCAAGAGATTTTCAGGTACTACCAGATTCTAGAATATTCTTGGATTTGAACATGATTTTCTTGCTTCCCTCTCCTCTTTTGGATTTTTAGGTACACACACACACACACACACACATACACATGCATTTGAAATTGGCTTTGATTAGACTTCAGGTAGAATAATTTTTTAAAGTCCATCTGCATCTGCTTGGTAAGTTCACTGCGACCAGCATTTTCACTCTCCTCATGGCTCCCGGGTTGCAAGCAGACAGGCGGGAACATAAGCACGCACATATACCAAACTGACTACTGTTGTTAAACTAATAAAAGGTAATCTTCTTGTCTCTTTAAGTATTTATGCCCCTGTCGTTGGTTACATGGTACTTAGACATAAGCGTACGCCATTCATGCTTCCAAAGCAGGTTATTCCAACGCTTCGTTTTTCCTCTCCCGTCTTCTCTCTTCTTCCCTCGGCAGACAGGACGGACTCGGAAGCTGAGAGCTTTCCCGTATTTCTTTAATCACTGTCAGGATGGCTCATAAATGTTAATTAAGAAAAAGATTTAAATGTTACTCCCCAACTGTGCCAAATGGAGAACCTCTGAGTGTCTCGTGTTCTTCCTGTGGGCTCTCCCTCTCCGGGTCGGCTCCTTTACCCCCTCCGACGGCCTGCGCACACACACACGCCCACCAAGTACACACGCATGTGCACAGGCACGCACACGTGTCCTGACCCAGCTGCGTCAAGAGCCGGGCAGCAGTGGTCACCAGCGGATCGGGGGGAGGCGGGGAAAGCCAGCAGCGGGAGGGGGTGCTTTGGAGACAAGCGCCCGGCCCCCCACAGCTGAGGCCTCTCCACCCAGGACAGAGGAAGGGGTGGCCCTGCCAGGAACTCAGACGGAGGACCAGCCCGTGACTGCTCTTACTTCAGAAACTTCAAGAAGTCCTCTCTGTACTCCCAGCAGCTCCTTACTTAGCCTGCTGGCCAGGACTTTAAGCCTCCAAACTAAAGACAATGCCTTTGGGTCCATACTTTGAGATGAAAGGGCTGCCCTGGGAGAGCTAGCGAGCCAGAGTATGAACACTGTCAGAGGTTTCCAAAGCTGAGGTGTAGCAGGAAACCGAGAAGACAGAATCCCCTAGGAGGGGGCGTGGCGGAGGGGGCACTGACTTGGGAACGTTACTGCTCCGACAGGTCACCTTGCTGGGTACAACAGCAACCTGGACGCTGAGTCGTGGCCTGGAGTCTGATAGGGCTCAGGTGTCCGTCCCCATCTGCCCATCTCCCCAGAGCTGCCATCGCAGCCCCCCTCGCCCAGCAGCCCCACACCGGGCAGCACAGCCGTTGGGAGAGGCCCCGCACGTCACCTGTGCTGCAAGGACATACAGAACTTAGCACTGAAGCAGGCTGAGTCGAGATTCTTCCTACAGCGACACCCTCTTCTACTACAAGGTGAGCACCGCAAACAGGACAGAAAGGGCCAAACGTGCAGCAAGCCCGGGGAACTGTGCCCACATCCTGCACATGACCCAGGAGCTCCGGGAAGGCAGAAACCAAGTGCATTCCTCTCACCCGGCGCTGAGTTCCCCCAGCTGGCCCGGGGCCTGGCAGAGGGCACAGCCTGTGAGTGTGGCTTCAGCGAAGGAAGGAAGGAAGGAACAACCAGACACAGGGAACCCCAGAGTCCTAAAGAACGCTGAAGGGTCACTGAGACAACGTGAGGAGGAGGGACTGGGAACATCCGTCCCAGCTAATTCCATTGAAACAGGTAATGTGGGGAACCTAGACACAAACTCACTCTCAAGAGACCCCCCCCAGGGGCAAAATCCCACTTCTCCGCTTACCTCACACCAGGGGGCGGGGGGTGCTCTGGGCAGAAACCCTGGGAGGTGACCTCCCTGAACTCCCGTTCACACTCACGGAGACAGAAGCACCTGCAATAAAAGAGCCATGGGGTGCACCCACGAGACGCTAAGAGGGACAATGGGGACAGAAGGCCAGGCATCTCCATTATAGCAACACCCACACAGGATGGGCTTGTGCATAGGGCACGGCCCCAGCGAGCAAGGAGAGCATGGAGAAGAGGGTGCGTGAACACTTGCTCTTCCTTCCCTTAGCGTTGCAAAAGGGCTATTATAATGCTGCATTCATTATTCAAAAATAAGAATGGTTGAGATGGTTTTTAAAGAGCTATTCTGGAATAAAAGTCTCATGCTTCAAATCTAGATAACATGGCACACTGTGGCGTGCTCCATTAATTCCCACTTCCTTTCTAGAATGTAAGTGCAGAACACGTCCCCTCACTATTATCTATGGCACCATAAGAACAAGTAGGAAGGGCCAGGTCTGTCATGACTCATTTCCAGGAACAACGGTGAAGAGGAATATTGACGATTGGCTGGCTTAATTAAGAAATCTGCTACTGTAAAATGCTGGCAAATTCTCTTGTGGGGATCCCTGACAAAGACAGGAGCAGAACTGGCATATATTTGACGTAGCTACGACGTGGGACCCAGACTCTCTGTAAGGCACTATCGTAAAGATAACCAGAGAAAACTTAAAATGTGCACGCACACACACACACACACAACACAGAAACAGAGGCACACGTGCGCGTGCACACGTATATTCTGCACCACGCCCTATATTCTGTTCAGATTTTATTATAAATGGGACACTATGCAAAATGTTTAATTAATGGCTTCAACAATAAAAAAAAGAAGGAATACTTTGTTTTAACGGCATTCAACTCATTCGTCTTGGACTACAGTCACTCACGTTTTCATTTTATGGCCTGTAAGACACAGCTCTTTCTCAAATCCCAACAGGCCCAGCCACGCTTTCTCACACATATGAGCTCAGTGGGCCAGATCAATGAACTCAACGGGTTTGCATCTTCATTAAGAAAAAATTAGACCAAAAAATATGTTTATTATTATCTGTAGTCTTGCTAAGAATAAACATTAGAAGGGGTTACTTCACTTGTTGTAAGGTTTTAAACGTCAAAAGGTTGCGATTTTTTTTTTTTTTTTTTTTTAAGATTTTTATTTATTTATTAGAGAGAGAGAGACTGAGAATGAGAGGGGAGAAGGTCAGAGGGAGAAGCAGACTTCCCGCAGAGCCGGGAGTCCGATATGGGACTCGATCCCGGGACTCCGGGATCATGACCTGAGCCGAAGGCAGTTGCTCAACCAACTGAGCCACCCAGGCGCCCCAAGGTTGCGATTTTTATGCAACTCTCAGGAGCTACAAGTAGATGGTGGTTTCTCATTTGTGACGGTGACAGCGAGTCTTCTTATAATGTCCTCTGGCCAAAAGTGAATCAATATAAAGAAATTAATCAATTAAAATCTATATATACATATATCAATATATAATAACACATGTAGCAGGAGAATATGGTAAAAATCACAAAGGTGATAACATTTGGGGAATATGGACCTAATATTTTTCATTTCTCATCTAGGATCTTCCTCTTTCTCCTCCATCCACCACCTAATCTATCTTGAAAAAAAGGATGCAACTGCCACAACCAAAGGGAACCTGGGAACCAGGTTAGTAAATGTCGTGTGCTGTCCTGGATGAGGTCTTAGAACAGAAAAAGGGTCGTAAAGAAAAACTGAGGAAATAAAAGTATGGACTTCAGTTAATTATTAAAAATAATAAGATGCCTTAGGGACGCCTGGGTGGCTCAGTCAGTTAAGCGTCTGCCTTGGGCTCAGGTCATGATCCCAAGGTCCTGGGATTGAGCCCCACATTGGGCTCCCTGCTCAGCGGGGAGCCTGCTTCTCCCTCTGCCTGCTGCTCCCCCTGCTTGTGCTCTCTCTCTGTCTCTGACAAATAAATAAATAAAATCTTTAAAAAATAATTAAATTTTAAAAAACAAAAATAATGTGTCTTAAAGAATATGTATTTTGCTAACTCTTGTATAAGAAACAAAGTGGGGGGGGGGCACCTGGGTGGCTCAGTGAGTTAAAGCCTCTGCCTTCAGCTCAGGTCATGATCTCAGGGTCCTGGGATCAAGGGTTCTCTGCTCAGCAGGGAGCCTGCTTCCCTCTCTCTCTCTGCCTGCCTCTCTGCCTACTTGTGATGTTTCTCTCTGTCAAATAAAGAAATAAAATCTTTAAAAAAAAAAAAAAAGAAAAGAAACAAAGGGAATCTAAAACATGCAAATATCTGTTTATCTTTACAAAATAAATGCAAGAATACAAGGTAACCCTTTGCTGTCTCTCAGGTAGGGAGATGGGGGCAGGATGGAGAGGGTACGGCAATAGCAGGTGTCTACGTAAACTTCTAAATATATGTTAATGTCCCATGTAGTAAATAAAATCCAATTAACAAAGATGGGAGGAGGAAAAAAATCATTAAAATAAACAAATAAATAACTGCCATGAAAGGTAGGCGGCTGGGTGGGACAGCTACTCTAAGTATATCTTAGGGACATAGGATCTGACTGCAAACCCTCAGCTTTTAGCTGGGGTGGGCGGGGGAGGGAGATGGGAGGGAATGGCTAAAAATTCTGAACTCTTCTTAGTAGAATTTGGTTTTTCGGTAAGTAGTGGAATGGGTAAGCAATTCAGATTCCACTGGAGATGTACTTCAGGACTGAGCAAAGCAGTCACTATGCTGATGTTGTAAGCCAGCATTCCCAGAGGAAGAAGGGCACAGGAATATGGAACACGGCGGGGGGTGGGGGGGTGAAGGAAGAAACCTACCCCAGAGGGACTGGAAACAGAGGTATGGCATGAACTCAAGATTTCTAGAACATGTATGTGTGTGGTGCAAGTACACGTCCACATGTACATGTGCATGCGTGTGTCCGTATGTTCACACTCCTCTATTTCCTTCATCTCCCCACAGACATGACCTGGAAGCAAAGACATCCAGTAACAATAAGCAAAGACACTCCAGGAGCAATAAATGTACCTTGCTCTCTAAACCCAGTCCCTGGTGAAAGAAACCACCTCTTTGCAGAAATGACTAACTTCAGGGCTGGGGCACAATGGACACAAGATAAGCCTGAACATCTTGCTATGCCAGAAAGTAACTTTCCAAAAACTGCTTGTGGGGCATGTTCTATGGAAGCAGATGAAAGGCTCCCACTGGTCAAACTTTAGCACCAAAATAATTAAGCACGGTAATGAATTATAAAAAAAAAACAGGATTCCGTGAGCCCATACCTATACAAGTAGATCAACAGATGACTGGAAGACAAGGAAGGGCTCTCGCTTCTGGTAGAATGCCAAGGGCCAACTGGTAAACACGAAGGGGGTGTAGGAGTTGAAATACCATTTTGCGGCCATCATGGTAAAGCCTAGCTTGGGCAAAAATCATCAGTGAATGCTACTGAGTGGAAATTTCGATGGGTCTCCCCGTGGGCTACATATTAGGAAAATCATAATAACGATATAGGGGAGAAAACCGCAAACGACAGCTGGACAACAGTGATCAAAATTCACACCATTACAGAGGGGGAAAGGGACATCAAGTGTCTGCATACGTGGTTCCCTGGGGAGGATGTAAAAACACTTGTGTGGCATCCCGGCCAGGAACGCATAACTTGAATCTAATCATGAAGAAATATTAGGCAAGAATGTTCCCCTGGACAAAATGGGATTATAGTTGACCCTTGAACAACGTGGGAGTTAGGAGCACTGAACCCACGTGAAGTCGAAATTCCACATACAACTTCTGACTCCCCCAAAACGGAACTATTAATGACCTACTGCTGACCAGAAGCCTTAACTTATAACACAAACAGTGGATTAACACAACTTTTGTTCATTATATGTATCACATGCCGCATTCTTACAATCAAGGAAGCTAATGAAAAGAAAATATTAACAAACTCGCGAGGGAGGAAAGATACATTAACCGTACCGTACTGTACCTATCGAAAAAAATCCACGTATGAATGGGCCCACGCAATTCAAATCTGTGTCATTCAAAGGCCAACTGTATGTTGTCTATAAATGTCATAAAAGACCAGGAAAGTCTGTGGAAATATTCCAGAGTGCGGCGGACTGAAGACACATTTAAAAACTAAATGGATTACCTGGTCCTGAGGAACATCCCCTGCCTGAGGGGAAAAAGAATTCTATAAGCAACAGATCGGGCCCACCGACAAGACCGGAGTGTGGACGGTAGGCAGATTACATAGAAAGCACTGTAACCATGCTGAATTTCCCCAAGTGGGTAACTGAACTGGAGCTGTGGAGGGAGTGTCCCCATTCTTAGGAACACTGATGTATCTAGGAGTAAAGGGTCATAATGTAGACATTTTTTTTCCAAAGGACTCAGGGCAGGAAATTGTCTATACAGAGACAAGAGAGAAATAACAGGGCACCCGGGTGGCTCACTCGGTTAAACGTCTGCTTCAGCTGAGGTCATAATCCCAGGGTCCTGGGATCGAGCCCCATGTCGGGCTCCCTGCTCAGCGGGAAGCCTGCTTCTGCCTGTTGCTTTCCCTGCTTGCACATCCTCTCTCTCTCTGACAAATAAATAAAATCTTAAAAAAAAAAAAAAAAAGAGCACCTAACAGAGCATGGGGGGAGGAGGGTGCAGGCAGATCGCTAACAGAAGTTTGAGTGGAGGATATATGGGTGTTCTTCCTACTTACTCTTTAAATTTTTTTTTAAATTTTAAGTTATTTCCTAATAAAAAGTAGGGGGAGAGGAGAAGAAGAAAGAGGGAGGAGGGAGGAGAAAGGGAGGGAGGAGGAAGAAGGAAAAAAAGGGAGAGAAGGGAAGGAAGGGTAAGATCCAGTGGCTAAGCCTAGGACTAGAACTACCTACGGGCTTAGCATCCTGTCTATCACTCCCCTTCGTCCATTTCCTCATCTGTAAAGTGGGGCAAGATGGCTTAACCCTTACCTACCTCACAGGCTTTGCAGAAAGAGAAAATAATGAACACACAAAGACAGAATTTATTCTAATCCTGTTTTTCGAGGGAGAGCATTACGGCCTGTATCCTTCTTATTTGGCATCAGATTTTGCAAGATTCAATACTGAACTTTTGCAAATTCGGGTGACTTCAGAAAAGGAATTCAAGGTCACAGAACTTTTTCATGGGTATTATTAAATAAATATGTGCCTAAACACAATCCCCAAAGAAATCAATGCATCCTATGATCGTTTCAAAAAGTGTGTGCCTATGAGTGTGTGCACATGTGCGTAAGTAATAATTATGGGGGCAAAAGACTGGGTAACACGCTAAAATTTAAAGCAGTTGTTTAGAATGATTATATGATTATAGCTCGCTCTCCCCTCCTATCCTTCCAAGTTTATACAGTGTTACTTATTTCACTTTTTTAATTTTCAAAGACATTTTCATAGCCACTGAAACATGACCGACCGTCTTCAAACACGCACCCCACTTTCACATAACTATAGGGTACAACCGATGCTGGTGAACTTCAGGGAGAGAGAGGACAAAGCTATTTCTGCCTATGAAATGAAGAACGGGCAATCTGGAGCTTTTCACCTGATTCGCTGCCAATTTCCTAGTCCAGACTTGGATCTTCTCCCTCTGACCAAGGGGAAAAGTCATCTTCCAATTCACATCCTCATTAAAATCCCGCAAATCTACCACTAGACCTTTCTTCGCTAGAAGTCAAACATCAGCCAAGGGAGTCTTTACTGAACCAGGCCCCGTAGGGCCCCCCCTGGACGATACTCAGAGGGCAGAGGCCCAACCCAAAGGTCTGGAGAGAGATCAGAAGCTCAGCGGAGGCATTCCATTCAGAAGGTAAACTGAGTTTCAGCGGCACCTCTCTCTTATGGACCAACCCTCCTGCTGATGCGGGGATGGGATGTCCCTGTCCCAACGAGGTGTTTTGCCAACATCCCTCAGATCCACATCAAATACAATTTTCAAACCAATTAGCTAAAAAAGCCTCACAACCAAAGCAATATCTCCCACATCCTCATTATGGGGCCCTCCTATTCAATTCCTAATGAGAGGAAAGACAAAGGCAATAGATGTGATAGGGTCTACTTCAAAAATTCTTTTTCTTTTAGAAAACAGATCCTCTTTTGTTCTGGTTAAACACCAATTACTCTGCTCTCTCTAACATGCAAATCAGCCGAAAATAGGGCAATATGGAGCTCACTCTGGTTCCATGGAAGTCAGAATGAAGCAACGGAGGGACAGGGAGGGACAGAGAGGGGACAGGGAGAGATAGGGCAAGAGGAGAGGGGAGCGGGAGGAGAGAAAGAAAGAAGAGAGAAAAGAGGAGCGACTCAGGTCGATCCCTTGGGGGTCTCCAATTCCAAGTACTTTGTGCTCAGATAAAGCTCTTTTCAAAGGGCCTTCCTGTGTTTTCTGTGACGGTGCCCGCAAGCGGCGATGTTGCCATTATCCAGGAAAAGCAGCATCGCATTAAGGTCGGCAACATAAGCAAGAAAAGCAAAAGTGGCCAGCAAAGCAACTTTCCGGCAGTTCCCACTCGCTACAGGCACGCGCCCGTGAACCAGGGGAAGAGAAAGGAGAAGGACCAAAGGACAGCGGGCGTCCCAGCCTCCGAGGGGGCCGGTGCCCAGACAGCTGAGCGCGTGAGGACCAAGCCAGGAAGGAACTCCGTCCTTACTCCGTCTCCTGCTCAGGCATGAGTGGAACCTGGCTTCATTCTGTGTCCCTTCACTCTAGTTAAGCTGAACTAATTCAATCTTCTAAAAACATTATGACTTTTAAACTTTTCTTAATGTAGGCCCGTGGAAGGGTATAAACTGAGTTCCCAACAGCTCCAAAGAAAGCCTCAGGGAGGGCTGCTCACCGCTTCCCCTGCACAGTCCCCCGGGGGGCGAGAGGAGATGCAGACCCTGATGCCCAAGTTGGGGGGGGGGGGTGCTCTCTGAGCTTCCGCATGTCTAACAGGCTCCCGGCCGAGGCTGCGACCCCACTGAGCCAACAGTCATCTTCCCAGCTTCTCCCTCCTGGTTTTACTGTCCCTCCAGACTCTGTCCTGACTGGACCCCCTTCCCTGGCCCGGCCCAGCCCCGGTTCTGAGTGGGGAGCCCCCACCCCTACCCTCCCACGTCTGTGTTCTAGAAGAACAACAAAGAGAGCCAAGGAAAAGTCAAACCACCTTCCCGCACTAGGCCTGCACAGTCCCAGCCCCATCCCCCACCAGCAGCACCTGAACTTCCCTATAATGTACCACAGAATGGGATCTTGAGAGCAAGGTAGATTTGGGTCCAGAGGACAGCCTATTCCTGCTGAGGCTCCCCCCAACCCCAGCACCATGGCACAGACAACTATGGTGGGGGGGGGGGCAGCCCAAAATGACAACAGTGACCGGAGACCAGCCTCCTGTGCTGAAGAGAGCACGGGGTACCCTGGAAATCCTTGGAGATGGGCCCACGCTCCACGTCCAGAACCCAATACCAGGCCCGCTCCAGATGAAGGACGAACACCCAATCTCTACCTCAACAGTCCCCAGTGTCTACCTGCCAACACTTCCTACCACACGTTCCTGCAGAAAGAAGTTTCTGGGGGGCACCTGGCTGGCTCAGTTGGTTAAGCATCTGCCTCCAACTCAGGTCATGATCTCAGGGTCCTGGGATCAAGCCCCATGTCGGGCTCTCTGCACAACAGGGAGCCTGCTTCCCCCTCTCCCTCTGCCTGTCCCTTCTCTCTCTGTCAAATGAAAGAAAGAAAGAGGAAAAGGAAGGAAGGAGGGAAGGAAGGAAAGGAAGGGGAGAAAGAAAGAAAAAAGAGAAGGGAAGGGAGGGGAAGGAGAAAGGGAAGGGGGAAGAGAAGGGAAGGGAAGAGAAGGAAAGAAAGGGAGGGAGGGAGGGAGGGAGGGAGGGAGGGAGGGAGAGAAAGAAAGAAAGAAAGAAGAGAGAGACGGAAAGAGAAAGAAAAGAGAAAAGAAGGAAACGTTAGTTTCCGGGTGATCACTCCACGCCCCAGAACACTGCAGGCCAGGGCCGGGAAGACTTCTACGGTGAAATGATGATGGGCCGCAATCATGGAGGTTCCCCGCACTCTCCCCTTCTGGTCCTGCCTTCCTCCTAACAAGCAAGGCCGCCAAGCAGGCCATGAGTGCCCCTCTGTTTCTCATGCCTCACCCTTGTCCCAAGGGAACAAAGGAAAGGAACGAGCATTTGCTGGGCTCCCCATGTGCCAAGGACTGGGCCATTACATTCCATCTCATTCCACCCTTAGGACAACCCTGCAGTCTTGACACTGGTCTCCACCCCAGACGGGGAAACAGAGGCTCTGAGAGGTGAACCTTCTTCGCGGGGCACAGTGACCGGGTCCCGGTGCCGTGGTTGTCAGGGTGTGGCACCCGGAGGCACCCTCCAGGAGGGAGGCACCGTCCAGCCTCTGGCTGTGCGAATCTGAGCCTCGTTAAGCCAAATACAATGGGGTAAAGAACAAAACCTTCCTCGTAGGCTTGTCGTGAGGACTAAAAGGGACATCATAAAGGGAAGGTGACCCAGCCTATGGCACATGACCGAAGAAATGTTCATTATCACCCACGGTCAGCAAGTGAGGCAGGGCTGGGTTCCAGCACTCTGCGTTGTCAGGTGACTGTGTGTCATGTGACTGCTGGGTTCCGGGCAGACCCACGACTTGACAGCAGCAGAATCCGTTCCTGTTTGAGGCCAGGCTCTCAGGGGACCAGCACGGGGGGGTGGGGGCCCTTGGGGGGCGGCCTTCCAAGAGACAGGGGTCTGAAACACTCGGAGCACAGATGGTGGACAGCTGGCAAAGGCTCCAGGAGGCACAGGTCCAAAGGTCCTCCCTGGCAATGGAAACCGCCGGGGGAACCAGAAGCAGCCCCAGGTAAGCACGGGAAAGGCCTGGGGCACAGTCTCAGAGGCTTACACGAAGGAGCGAAGGAGCGTTCCCGGGAGGGAAGACGGCCAGGCTGGGAAGCCACAGTCTACCCCTCTCCACCCCGGAGCAGAATCCACGACAGCAGAGGCTGTGCACGCAGGCCCGGGATCCCAAAGGAGGGAAGCAGGGAGCACACCAGGCCCGCCCGACCCGCCGACCCTCAGCCAGAAGAGGAAGACCCGCACGAGTGGAGGCAGACACGGCGGGCTCGTCAGCGCGGCCCCAACGCAAGAAAACAGAAATGGCTTTTGTGTTCCTAAGCGTCCGTGTAAGATGAAACACTTGGAAAACTGGTTGGCTTTGAAAACATTCCTGAATCAATCCATGAGACGATGACCCAAATACGCCGGCCCGCTGGAGGCCGCCCCAGAGCAGGGCCGCCAGGCCACTGGAGCGGCTGTGCCCGCCTGCCTTGCCCAGGAACACACGGGTGAGGACCAGTTCTAAGGAGTACCCTATAATCTGCATTTATGCCGTTTATCTCTTTGATACAGATAATACAGACATTTGCATCATTTATTTTAATATGTGTGATTTTCTTCTGAAAGCCACAAAGAGAAAGAAAATCTGATCCCCGGCGACCCCCCAACCCCCTGCCATTCACCCCCTCTTCTTTAGAAGACTCAAAACTTAAGCCTGGCACTCCTGACAAGCCAAATGGATCTAGAAAGGATCTTCACAGGCCAGTTGCATTAAAAGAACAAACAAAGAACTCTCCTAGCAAAGGAGACAAGGAAGACAAAGGCGGCACATCTCCTTCCCCGTTGCTGGCCTCCTAGAGGGGATGGCAGGGGGTCGGAGAGAGGCAGGAAGTCGCCACGTGAACTGTTCATCCCACATTATCTGCCTTTGTGGTAGAACCCAATGGCGCACCCTGAAACCACAGCCTTGAACAAAAAGCCATACCGGGGCTGAAATGAGGAAGAGAAGCTTCCTCGCCGCTAGGAGGGAGAGGCCCGCAGGCTGTGGTGGCTACCCCGGGTCAAGGAATGACCCTCCCCTGCAGGGTGGGTTTATCATCCCCACTCATCCGAGGAGCAATGTGAACCCAGGGCAACTGCCCACGATCCCACCCTCCTCCCACCATGGTCCCACGATCCTCCCCCTG
>CM052804.1:26705491-26773167 GCA_028533885.1 Nasua narica | reverse complement strand
ACAGCTTCAGCTTTTTCCAAATGTAGTTAGAAGTGCTGAAAACCTCTTTAATAATCCCATTTCTATAAAATGTAGAGCTGTTTTGCACGAAGAAATTCAAATAAGCCCCTGGAGTTGTTTCCTTCTGCAGGTGAGGTAGCTCGTGTTCCCAGAATCTTCCAGGTATCTCACGGCGTGGGGGGGGGGGGGGGTGAACACCCACAGCACAATTCCTGGGCACACCCTCGCTGCTGTCTCCTCTCCCCTCCTGCCCATGATAGGTCTCCTCTCTTAATCATTCACAAATATTGAAATGAGCTTAGATTCCAAGCAGAGGCCCCTGAAGCCAAATGAGTGAGGAAGATAACCAAATGCGTTCACATAATTTGGCAGAATATATCCAAAGTCCTTGCTCCCCCCCCCCCCGAAAAACACACAAACTCTGACCCAGCCATTCCACACAGAGGAATGTCTCCTAGGGCAATAATCAAACAAGTGGGTTTAAAAAAAAAAAGGAGGGGGGAGGCTATTCAAGGAGCTTCACTGTCGCACTGTTTATCCAGGCAACGCTGAGCCACCCAGCTGTCCAACCACAGAGGATTAGTTAAATGAGGTTATATCCATACAATGAAGCATTCTGCAGCCACTGAAAACCTTGATGGTGAGGTGTGTACACAGGGTGAAAGAGGCAGGCAGAGCAAGTTAGAAACTGTGTATAATGTGATGTAATTTTTTTAAGAGAAAGAGGCGCACATTCATAAGTCCGGGGAAGCCAGTGTGAGAACAGCTATCTACCGTGCGATTCCAACTAGACGACACATTGGAAAAGGTACAACTAACGAGATGATAAAAAGATAAGTAGTCGCCAGGAAGGGCACAGGGATGAATTTTTGTAGCAGTGAAAACACTGTATGATATTATAATGATGGCTACATGTGTTGTTTTACATTTGTCCAAACCCACAGAATGTGCACCACCGAGAGGGAACCCTAAGGTGACCCTATCTATACACGCTGGGTGATCGCGATGTGTCAGTGTCAGTCTGTCAATTGTAACAAACGTCCCACTCTGGTGGGGGATGTGGATGATGGGGGAAACCAATTCAGGTGTGGGGACAGGAGGAAGAGATGGGAAATCTTGGAATCTTCCCCTCAATTTTATTGTAAAACTAATACCACTCTAAAAAATTAAGTCTTGGGGCGCCTGGGTGGCTCAGTCAGTTAAGGCTCTGCCTTGGGCTCAAGTCATGATCCCGGGGTCCTGGGATCGAGCCCCACATCGGGCTCCCTGCTCAGCACAGAGTCTGCTTCTCTCTCTCCCTCTGCCCCTCCCCGCCATTGCTCGTGCTCTGTCTCTGTCTCTCTCAAATAAATAAAATCTTTAAAAAAATAAAAATATTACAAATTAAGTTTGTTTTTTTTTTAAATTTTTTAAGAAGTGAAATATATAGTGTCTATACTCACATTGGAGCGCCTAGAAGGAGAGAAATATAGAAGACAGCTAGCCAGATACACAGACTACAGAGATAGGTAAGAGTTCATATTGGTATTTTGGGAGATTTTATCAAAAACCTTTTTATGTTACGTTACTTTTGAGCCCAGTGTATTTTTAAGAGCGTGAACTTTCCTGAGGACAATGGGCAGTAAAAAATATTAATAAAGATGGGGTGCCTGGCTGGCTTAGTTGGTGGAGCACGTGACTCTTGATCTCAGGGTTGTTAGAGTGAGCCCTACGCTGGGTGCAAAGATTGCTTAAAAGTAAAATATTTGAAAAAATACATTAATAAAGAAAGTGAGAAAAAAATCTGTGCCTGCCCCCCACCCCCACTAACAGCAAAGCCTCTGCATATTGAATTCTAAGGGCAGGGGGGAGGCAAGTTCTCACCCATTCCTGGAAAAGGCAGTCAGTCTCTCCCTGCAGTGACTGAAAGAACTACCTGCAGTCAAGGGCAAATTTCTGGTTCTGAACAGAATGAGGAGCCTGTGCCACAGGCCCCGCTGAGCTGGGTCTACTCACAAACTAGGGCCCTCCCAGCACAACCCAATCAGCCAGTGACGTCGAGGGCATCTCGGAGAGGCTCGGGTTTTGTGACTTTGCGACACGATTACAATAGCAGCTGCCACTGTAACTGTTGGAATAGACACAATCCATCCTCAGTTTTGTCTTTGCCAAGCTCAGAGAATAGATTTCACACACACACACACACACACACACACACACCCCACACTCCTCCTTGATGCTGCAGAGAAGGTAGTGTTGAGTGTGGAACATTTCTTGTGTTCTCAAACTCTGTCTGATACCTATTCACGAGTCAGATGGCCAACTACCCAACCACAGTAGCATTTCCAAAGTCAGGGCTGAAAACCACACAGCCTAGCCCTCACCCCCACAGACTGTCCTGGGGCAAGAGAGAAGGCACCCACCCACTGAGTGGGGCATCAGAGTTAGGTCCCTGCAATGCACACTAGCTGTGCAACCTCAGGCAAGTCACTTTACCTCTTTGGGTCTCAGGTTTGTCATCTTTCTAGCTGCTGGACAAGGTGATTGCAAAGATAGTTGTTCCCCTAGATGACCTGTTTCTGTACGTCCATTTCATACTCAGGAAAACACTCAATGACCACTGATATTTTTTTCTTTTTTAATTCCTACATCCAATCACTTTACTAGCCTATCAAAAATGCTCCAGGGATGAAGCATACTCTTTGACAACAAGAAACCGTAAACCACCGCAGTTAAGACAGGACACAGAGTCCTGCCAATGCTTCCACATTCTCCTACAACTTTGCCTGAGCTGCAAAGCACAACACCCCAAGCTTCCATGGAGGCAGAGGAGCCCAGTGGGTAAAAATCCGGCTGCCGGACCTTGGAAAACAGGATGGAGTTTCCTCAAGAAGTTGAAAATAGAGCTACCCTATGGCCCAGCAATCGCACTACTGGGTATTTACCCCAAAGATACAAATGCAGTGCTCTGAAGGGGCACCTGCACCCCAATGTTTATAGCAGCAATGTCCACAATAGCCAAACTACAGAAAGAGCCTAGATGTCCATCAACAGATGAATGGATAAAGAAAATGTGATATATAATATATATACACAATGGAACATTATGCAGCCATCAAGAAAACCCCATGAAATCTTGCTATTTGCAGTGATGGATGGAACTAGAGGGTATTATGCTAAGTGAAATAAGTCAATCAGAAAAAGACAATTATATGATCTCGCTGATATGAGGAATTTGAGAAAGAAGGCAAAGGATCATAGGGGAAGAGAGGGAAAAATGAAACAAGACAAAACCAGAGAGGAAGACAAACCTCTTAAGGTAAGATAAGAGACTCTCAATCTCAGGAAACAAACTGAGGGTTGCTGGGGTTGGAGGGGGAGGGATGGGGGGGCTGGGTGATGGACACTGGGGAGGGTGTGTGCTATGTTGAGTGCTGTGAATTGTGTAACACTGATCAATCACGCCTGAAACAAATAATACATTATATGTTAATAAAAAAAAAAAAAAACCTGGCTGCCTGAATTTAAGTCTGATCCCTTCATTTCCTGGCCATGTGATCCTGGGCAAACTACCTAAGCAGCAGCTGCCTCAATTTCCCCATCTATAAAACAGATAAAATAAGCACCTTCTTATCAGACCATTGTTAAGATCAAATGAGCGGAAATAAGCAGGCATTCAGCACGAAGCCTGGCACACACTGAGCATTTAATAAATGTTAATAAATGCTAGCTGTTATTAACCATTCATCCAATGGACTCTTACTGCGTATTTATTCTAACAGTGCCAGTTACTTTTGAAGACTCTAAGGGAACACAGAAATGTTGAACAGGACACAGTCCAAGACCTTTAGTGTCTAGTGGGAAAAAGCCAACTTGAACCAGTAAATACGGGCCCACGCTCCCTTATCCAAAGCCCTTGGGCCAGACAGGTTCGGGTTGAGACGTTTCTGTTCAGGCAGGTAACAGGTGCATATGCCATATATATCGTGGATTATACGGCACCCCAGCGCCCCTCTCCTCTTCCCCCGGCCCACCTCCAGGGCTTGGAGCAGCAGCTGTGATCATGCTGGGATTTCTTCAGCAAAATACTTGTACAGACACACTAAGCCGGGATTGAGAAATACTACGAAGAGTCGCAAGACAGTTCAAGTCAGATTTTACAGCTAAATGAGTTGCCAAATTAATTCTGGTTTTCAGAACTTTCTGGATATCAGAATTGCAGGTAAGGGTTTGCGGACGGATGCCATATAGTCACAAGGTATTGGGGGTCTGCAAAAAAGCAACAGCAAACAACCAAATGGGGGCGACAGAAAAGACGTCACCCAAAAGGCACCGTTGAAGATGAAACTTGAATGGGAAACAGGAGCCCCAGTGAACTAGGTGGGTGAATATTTCAGATGCAAAAGCGGGGAGGTCAGAGCCAGCAGAGAACGTTCAGAACCGGCAACAGGCTGAAGGGTCCAACCGTAGGTGTGTGTGTGGGAGGGGCAAGAGGAGAAGCTGGAAATGAGGACAGAGTCACATCCTGAATGGCCCGGGAGCCCTGAAGAACTTCCATCAGTGCCCTTGGGCCACCGGCAGAGCAGTTTCAGAATCTGAAGCAGGGAGAACAGGACCAGATTTGCATTTTTGTGAAATCCCCCTGGGTAGCTGCCCAGTAAAAAGACAGGAAGAGGAAGAGAGGGAGGAGGTGCCCAGTCGGGAGACCGTGCCAGCGGTCAGGAAAGAGACGATGATGCCAACGCAGGCCATGCAGGGGGTGAAGGAAGGGGAGAGCGCCTGCGAGCCTGCGAGCTGCACACACTCACCTCCAACTGTGCTCAGGAGGGTAATTAGTGCCAGACAGCCCAGACCCGTCACAGGCAAGGTCTCACCGAGGCCCTCTTTCCAGAGGCCACGTTCTGATGTACCAAGGGACAAAGTGACAATTCTCACAGCCCCAGATGTGAGCTGCAGCAGCCCGAATCCTTACTCCCCTTCCCCTCCCTCCTCTAGGTTACAGCTGATTGGCAAAGTGCAGGGGTCAGGTGCACGTGACCTGAGTCAGTCCCGGTGCCTGCAGCTCAGAAGTCCGAGAAGACCCAGCAGTGGGTCACAGAGGTGGGGACCGCATCTGCCACCCGTCCTTCCGAGCCACAGGGCTGACACTGCATTTGCCAGGCAGGGCGACTAGAAGACACTAGAGGTAAAGGTCGAGGTCGGGATGGAGTTGGCCTCTGCTGACCGTGAGGATGACCTACAGCCATCCACTTGGACGTGGTCACTACCCTCTCCCATGGAAAGTAAAACCAACTAACAGAACCCTAGCCTGAAGCCAGGGAAGAAGAGGACTTATTTCAGGGTGACGGGAGAGCGCCGAGCAGCATTTGGGAGACTGCGGTGCCAGCTCTTCCCCCCCTCCAGCCCCCCAACTTACCTGCCGATCCCTCCAGGTACTGAAAAGCTGAGGGCTGAAAAGAAGGGTCTACCATCAGAGAACGGAGAGGATGTGATGACCAGGCCAAGCAGCGCTCGGAGGAACCACTTAGTGACTCAAAAGTCCCACCTGCTACCCCTGCCCCGCCTCCACTCCCCCCACCCCCCCGCCGGGCTTCAGGCTCCACACACAAGACCTCCAGATCCTTCAGAACAGGGACCACCCGTTCCTCCTTTTGTTGTCCTAAAAATAATCCCTGGCGAAACTGAGCCATCCCCCCAAAGAAAACCATCTCGGAAGAACCTGTGGGAAGAAGGCTCCTTGTAGAGCAGGAACCAACGAGGGCGATGAGTAAATGATGAACGAACGCATGTATGCACGCACGTACGCACGCACTCGCGCAAGTTCAAAGCCTAGAGAGCGTTTCACATTAGCCAGGGTCAGTGCAGCCAACAGTTGGCACACAGTCTGCCCGGAGGCCTCTCCTGACCCCTGCAGGGGCAGAAGGTTTGCTGGCCTCCATCCCTCCTGTCCTACCCACCCTGGCAACTGGGAATAGCCCCTCCTGTTGAGGCCACTAGGCGCTGGCTTGGACGAGTGCCCTCCACAGAGCCACGGTGGCCCCCTGGGAGCCCCGGCAATGCCAGGGAAGGGGTGCCCGTGAGAGGAAGCACGACGGGCTGTTGGAGCAACAGCGAACACCTCCTCTGGAACTGGGAACTTGGAGCTCTGGCAGCATCTACCCCGCGTCCAGCTGGCCAGGCGATGTCCCTGCCCGGACGTTTACCCAGCTCCATTAACCCTGGGGGTGGGGAAAGCCCGAAGTACTTCTCTAAAAGCGTGGATCTCCCAAAAGTCCAATGGGACAAAGTGATGCTCTTGGTCAAAACCCTGATAAAAGTGTGTCTCATGTTTTTTTTTTCCCTGTCCTACTTCCCTACAGGATTTGGGACCTACAACTCTGAAGAGTCGGTCTGTGTCGAAGAGATGAGGAAACAGACTTATACTTGCCACAAGGGGGTGATTTCCATGGGGGGGAGTTCTTGGGGTCAGCCACTTCTTTTACTTTAGGACCTTTTATTATGGACACTTGCAAACGTTCACACAAGTAAAGAGAGTAACACGATAAGCCGTCTAGGCACAACCCGGCATCCATCACTAACAACGCACGGTCTGCCTTGCCTCACCTGCCCCGCCCCCCCTCCGGCTCCCAGATTATTCTAATCAACGGCTTCTTTCTCAACCTGTCTTTACCCCACACGACACATTAACTCCCAAGTGGGCCCTGCTCCCTGCCATGGGCCCCTCACATTGTCACCTGGAAACCTTCCCAGTGTCCACCCAATCCAGAGACCTACGACCCTAACCACCGGGTTTTCCAGCTTGAAAACAGAGCGGGGATACGAGGGCGCGGGTAAGCCGCTTCTGAGCAGTCTGCGCAGCTGCTGTCTACAGCTCCCTTGCAGGAGAAGGCAGAGAGCCCAGGACTCCTCGGGTACCCGGAGCTCTCCCAGGCGACACCTCACTCCGATAACCACGCTCCAAACCCCACCTGCCAGTGATGCCAGTGAGTCGCACGGGGCTGGCTGTTTATATTTGATTAAGGGCTGGTTTATGTTTCCTCGGGGAGTTTTTATTTCTACGCTGTTATTTCACCCCTAAAATTTACAGTGCCTGAATTCTTCCGCCCTGTCTGAGTCAACCCACTCCCTCCTCTTCCTAGTCTGTGAATGGCCAGAAATAGTTTCCATTGTCATTGACTTAAATTTCCCCTTTGATGATGGGAACAAATATTTTTCTTGCCCTTTCCTGAAACAGGAATAAATTTTTCCATTCAAGTTCTTCTAATCGGACGGTGCGGGCCAAAACCTGAGCCCAGAGCGCAGAGGACTCCCAGAGGGACGGGACCAGGGACGGGACCAGGTCCGGCCGCCGCCTGCGCTTGGGGCTGGAGGAGCTGGCAACAGGGGCCCGCTTCAGGCACGCGGGGTCCGCCCCCGAGTCCTGCTCTCACAAACACTTGCCGAGCTCCGGGCTCGGTCCTGCAGGCGCGGCTGCCAACAACACCCAGCCTGAACCACCCTCACGGAACTTACGGTTTTAAATGACGGCAAAGCCTCCCAGCACCACTCAAAAGGATTGCTTCGTTGGCCGTGCCATAAGAAGAGCCAACAAATAGCCCGGCCCTTCCCTGTAGGACCACGTCTCCCTCTCCAGCTCCGCTCCCCTCCCCTCCCCGCGTGGGCTCCTTTAGTCCAAGTCCGAGGCCTCCCACAAGCACCCCCCACACACACTGCAGGGGGAGTCTGCAGGCCTCATTCAGGAGAAAGCATAGAATGAATTCGGCTGCAACAGTGTTCTGTGTCTACAGAGCAGCTTTCCATAACTGATATTGCGAACAGGACATGGGAGAGCTGGGACGTCACTCTGGGGTGGGTGGGGGGCTTCCTTGGATCGCTGTTTCTCCTTCCCTAATTCTGATCTAATGTTCTGAGTCACCTTGCCAAGCGAGGCGAATGGCGGCTCTCGAAGTGTTTATAATTACCATTGCTCTCTGCTTGGTGGTGCACAGTAATAACTGAGAGATTAGGCCTGGAAGCCACAGAAGTGAGCTCAACGAGAACACGGCTTTCTCAGAAGCTGGAATAAGAGGCTCCTTCGTGGTCACTCTTCCCAGCCTGTCTGGCCGAGCCATGCTCAGAGGGTTCAGCAGTGCTCAGGGTCCATGGGAAGCAGGGAGTGCCCCCAGACCCCCAACCAATGGCTCCGCATTACAGCCCAGAGTAAGAGAAGCAGTGGAGTGTCCGTGTACCCTCCTCCCCTTGGCCCAGGCGGGCTGGATGCAGGGCGGGAGGGAGGAAGGGGGACCCAGATGGCAGTAGGGCAGCGTGGCAGGGAACAGGCAAGGGGGAGGCTTAGCTGCCCCTTTTCCACGTCTGGGGAATGACCACAGGGCTCAGGCAGCTGCCAAAGCCCTTTAGGCCCTATATCTCTTTCTGTTCCCTCCCCGGCCCATCCTCCGCAGGGCCCCTGCCTAGCTATAAAGACAGATGGGAGTCTGCTTAGTATTTCCTTCTATCCGCACCTTCAGCTGGGGACCAGAGGCGTCTCTCTACACGATCGCCTATTTCGATGAGAAGAAAGCAAAGGAAGCTTGGGACTCAGAGTTCTGGAAAAATTATTCATCCCCTTTGGGTGTCACTTAGCTCTTTGATGAGACTCTAAGAGGAGGAACCTCTGACCCTCCCCAGCTGTCTTAAAATACTACCTCCAAGCACTCTGCAAACCGGCAAGGAACGTCTGACAGCGCCTCCCCCTCCGGTCTCCTCCCCGGAGGCCTCTCTGAACAGCCCCGGCATACTGAACAATCCCCTCGGCTACCTTCCTACAAATTGGCTTGCACCTGAAGGAGGTGAGATATCACCTCTGGCCCGGATTCGGGTCCCCACATTAACACCTAAATAAAAATAACTCTCTCCCCTCCCCCAGGAGAGGCACGAAGCTGACCATCCCAGTCCCCGCGACACAGCTAACGCCGCACGGATCATTCTCCACCCACGGACGGCTTTCCAGTCCTCTCAAGAGAAGACACTCCACGAAGTATTGAACAAGAAGGCAGACTGCAAGTGTTCACAATTGCCCTCGAGTCTCAGAGTAATTGTGTTTCTTTCGATTGGAACACAGTTCAGCAGCGAGTGTCCTGAAAAGTGGCAGGCGGCAGCCCGGTGACCACTTGAAGGGAGAAAGCCTTCTCATGCGGAGAAGCAGAGAGCAAGACGGAGCCGAGGCGGGCCCGGCGGGGAGGGAGGGGCCGGAGGACTCGCACCCACAACCCGTCTGAGGCCAGCCTTGAGGAGCGAGCCCCCCGGCCCCTGAAAGTCAGGCCGGGGAGGAGGCCCCGCGCGGTCACGGACCAGCAGCGTGGCTGGAAGGACGAGCTGAGGCTTCCCCCCATCAGAAATGGGCATCAAAAACGCCTACTCAGCAGGGCTCAGTTTTGCTGAGGATGGAATCGGGCAGATGTGCCCAAAGCACCGTGCCCACCACCCATTATAAAGCAAGCTCCTGATAAAGCCATCTGGTTGACTTGAAGGCCCCCGGGTTGCCAGATTCACCATCCTGACCCAACGCCTCCTGATTCTCTAACGCAAATGAAAATGCCTCCTGAATTGAAGTGATACGGTGTTTCCAGCGGGAATCTGGGCGTTCAAGTTCTTGTCCTGGCTGTGCCACCAAACCACTTGGGTGCACTTGAGAAGGCCGCTTCGCCTTCAGTCTCGGTTTCCCCAGTGTGAGCTGAAAGAGTAACTATTTAAAAATTCTAGGGGTGCCTGGCTGGGTCGGACAGTAGAGCACACGACTCTTGACCTCAGGGTCGTGAGTTCAAGGCTCCACATTGGGCACAGAGCTTACTCAAGATAAATAATACATTTTTTGAAATAATAAGAATTCTAACAAGGATCCCCAGTCACCACTCACAGCACAGGCTTTGCGTATTTCGGAACACCTTCTTCACAACCATCTAAAGAATGATCTCAGCCCGCCCTGCCAGAAGGTGCTGTCCTGCAGGGTCACCGGCTGCCCTCCCACCAGCTTGGAAGGGGGCGCCACCAAGGCCGCCGCTCCCATGCCCTCTTGTCCTTTCAGGACCCACGCACCCCACGGCGGAGGCCCACGCCTGGGGAAAGAGGGCGCAGTGGCCTTGCACTTGCCCTTCCTCAAGGCTGGCCTAGGAGCGCAGGCACCACACGAAGCCTGGTGGAGAGAGCTGTTTCCCCAGCCAGCTTCCCTGTTTCTCTCCTCCAACGGCTCCGTAACCTACATTAAGACATTTACATTTAACAAATCAGCCACAGAATCCTAAGGAGCACAGATGTTCCTGCTGTGCAGCATCTTCTTTGCACTTAAAAGGCAAAACAACACAAGAAAACACAAAAGGGGAAACTCGCAACTCAGACACTCCCTTTTCTCTAAGAGCTGGATTTGGGGACAAGCTTTAAGTGCTCTGACGTCTGGCTACCTTTTCTCCCCAAGACCCCGACAGGCACCTTTTCCCAGATGGGGTTCAGACAGGAGGTCCCCACAATGGTTTCTGCCCAAGCTACTCACGAACAAGGCCAGCACCCTCAAAGCCGTCCACCCCCCTGGGTCACTGGCCCCTCCGGGGCCTCCGTGACAGGGTGGAGGGGAAGAAAACAACACTGGAGAAGCTCCCCAAGGCCAGAACTAGGGGCAACCTCAGAAGCCAGCAGGAGCCCCCAGACTGCCATTCAGAACACCGCCTCATGAGGAAGACGCAGCTAAAACCAGGGAAGAATCCAGAATGGAAGAAAGGCTCCAGAAGAACACCCAGGGGGAAATGCCCACCCGCCAGCAGTGAAAACCCTTTCTGGACCTCCTTCTTCCCCTTCGGCGTCCCGTCGCCCACCTGCAATCCCGCTATAAAGACCAGCTCGGGGCACCTTTCCCACGAGGCACACCGGAGGCCATGGGGCTCCACGGCCCGCACACCCTGGGCTCCGTGGCTACCAGCTGCATGGCCTCAGGAACGAAGTGCCTATCTCAGCGTCCTGACTCCTTTGTCGGTCATCGAAGCCCATTTCTGTCCTATCCGCTCCGTGTGTCAAAACTACAAAATGAGATCCAGTCTTAGAGGGCGGTTATTATCAAATTATGCTAATAGTGCTAATTGAGATTATCGAAATTCTTTTAGGCATTCAGGCCTCTTTGTGCATATATCCTGTCTCCCTGATGGGACTGTAATTTCCCCCAAGGGCAGAGGTTAGGTCTCTTTCTTTTTTCGAGATGCCACACATCACAGTCTCATCTGGTGACCAGCTGAAGAGCTGGCAACAGAGGGCGAGCCCGCTGCCGCCCCACCCCCTGGCCTTGACAGGCATGACTAATCGAGCGCGTGCTCTTTCGGCTGATCAGCAGCACTCTGGCAGGCAAGCCACTTCCAATCCATCAGACATGGCAGAGGGGAAGCAAAGGGAATCCAAACCCCTAGTCTAGAAGGTACCCACGGACTGTGACATGCGCAAATCCCAACCGTTGACAGGCACTCCAAAAACACATCCCACCTACACGGATGGCCTTGGGGCACACCTATGACCTGCGGAGACAAACAGCCTGATTCTACCTACCTTCCTTTTTTGCTGCCTCAAAGCCTTTTGAGAAGATCAGCAGGATGTAAATTATGAAATTATGATGCCTGGTGTCATATCACTAACAAGCAGTCTATAATCTCTGACACGGGAGAAAGGGAACAAAGGACAGAATTTGTGATGAATCCATAAAACTGGACCCCGCCCTGTCACTCCGATCCTACAGCGACCTCTCAAACATCCACACGGTCAGATAAAGCCCCCCTAGCTTGCTTCATGTCCGTCCAAAGACAAGAGGGGTCGGGGAGAGGCGAGCACAGGGAAAAGGAGGTGAAGCATATACTCTTCCAAGGCCAAGAGCAGGAATGGCCTCCGGCCTCAACTTCCTGGGCTTGTGAAGGACAGAGCGGCAGAGATCTCGCTCGGAAGGTCCCTCTCAGTTCCAAGAGGTTGAAGGACGGTGCATTTACGACTTTGCATTCTCTCCAGCTTTGTGCCTTCCAAACAGATCTCTCTGGTTGTCACCGTCGCAGCCTTGGGCTGACAAGGCAACGGGACATTGGCGTCTTTCGAGAGGCACGTCACAAGGCCATGGTGTAGTCGCAGGCTGCCCTTCTCTGAAAAACGCCTCCCCCGCTTGGTGGGCCCTCAGAAAGTCGGTGATATTGACGATGATGACAAATGGCGATTTCAAAGCCCTCTCCTGTTTACTGACTGGAGGCCTCTCAATACCCCTGTGCGAGTCTATACTCAACATTTCCCGTGTACACCCTCCACCACGGCAAAGACCTCATTTAGACGGAGGCAAATTAGCTCCGTGGGGTGAAATGCATTAACCAAGTCTCCCAAACAGCACAAATCTAATTAACTGAAAATCAAAATTGCAAAGCTGCCGAAAAAGATTTCCACAGAAGAAGTCTCCTAAGGATTGAAGAGAAGTTGTGGGCCACGGGACCTGCCTAATCCAAGTCTCACTGCTAAACCGGGATAAACGCTGTTTGGGTGTTTGGGTCTGTTTGCTTTTTCACTCCTGTTTGTTTTCTCTAGATCACCTTTATCACCAGTGGGCTTTAGAGAGCTTATCTGGTGCGTGCAACAGCCATAAAAAGCATCCTTTCCGAGGAGTGGGCTCAGCCTTCAAGAACCGTCGGTGCTATGGGAAATAAGAATACCATTTCCAGAGGACCGAGCTGGGAACTCCTCTTCTGGCCATGCACATCTGCCCCACCTCCCCCATCAGAGGCTCACCTCCACAGGACCTCCAGGACCCGGACAGGTTGGCAGCAGTGAAACCCAACGCCGCGCCCCCTCCAGCTCCCTGAGGTCGGCGAGCCACATTCAAGTCAGTCCCTCCCCACATCAGGCAGGTGACCAGGGCCTGGGGTCTGCCCTTCACTCTTCTGGGCAAAAGACCCCAGGACCGTCACTGGGCTTGGATGGGGCTCTTTTTCCCTCCGAAGCCTATGAGTTCCTGCTCTTAGGGAAAGGGAGGGCAGGAGCAGTTTCTGTGCCTTCTACCTCCACACCACACCCTGCCATGGCTCCCCACTGCCTGAAACAGTGGTTCTCAATCCTGACGGCAACCGGGAAAAACTCTGGAGATTTAGGTAGCATAGACATTTTCACAATATTTGTTCTTCCAATCCATAAGCATGGAACGTTTTTCCATTTCTTTGTGTCTTCCTCAATTTCCTTCATGGCTATTTCATAGTTTTCGGAGTACAGATTCTTTGCCTCCTTGGTTAGGTTTATTCCTAGGTATCTTACGGTTTTGGGTCCGATTGTAAATGGGATGGGCTCCTCAATTTAAAAAGAAAACAAACACACACAAGAACATAAAGCCCATGCCATACCCCAAGCCAAGTAAATCAGAATACTGGGGGGGACCCCCCCCCCCGAAGCAACCAAGGCCAAGAACCACTGCCCTAGACCGGGGCTTCTCAAACTTGAATGTGCACCTGAATTTCCTGGAGGTCCTACTGAAACACAGATGCTGACTGAGCAGGTCTGAGGTGGGGCCTAAGAGTCTACATGTCACAGGGGCCTCACTGCCGCTGCTGTTGCCGGTACAGAAACCGTTCTCCGAGCGGCACGGGTCTAGAATCAGAGTCTAGACCCTGTGGCTCAAGACATCTGCGATCCGACTTCCCTGTTTTCCCTTTCCCACCTCTTGCCCCTACCCGACTCATTGACCCCAAAATGCGTACAGCTCCCAAAATACACGGGGCTATTCCTCTCCTTGGTAGCTGTGCAACCTGCTACTCTCTGAAGTGGGAAAGCCCTTCTTCCCACAACTACTCCATCTCCTAGAAAACTCCTGCCATCTGTGACAGGCCAAACTGCGTCCCCATCCCCAAAATTCCTAGGGTGAAATCCTAGCCCTGTAGCACCTCAAGATGTAACTGTTTAGAGGTAGACACAGAATCTTTAGAGCAGTAATTAAGCTAAAATGGGGTCTTCGGGTGGTCCCCAATCAAGACGACTAGTGTTCTTCCAAGAGGAAATGTGGACACACACACACACACGTGCACATACAGATGGAAGATGCAGGGAGGACACAAGGAGAGGACTGCAGCATACAAGCCAAAAGAAGAGGCCTGAATGGATCCCTCTCTCCCGGTCCTCAGGAGGACCTCGGGCTCCCGGCCTCCAGAACTATGAGGCTATATAACCTTCTGTTGGCCGGACTTTGCCACAACAGCCCTAGGAAACTAACTCACTTTCTTGCAAGCTCTAATCCGGGCACTGCCTCCTTTGGGAGGTGGCCCCCCCGACTGGCCCCAGCAGGCCCATCACCATGGCCACCCTTTGGGCTTCCAGGCAAGTCTGCCTGTCTCAGACTCCCCACTGACACCCCACTCCACCCCCCGGCCCCCCGGCATCTGAGGCTCGGACACCTCGCACCGCACAGGGCACGGGGAAGGTGCCCACAGATGTGAACCGGATGGGACTGCGGGACAGCGGCCTTCACCTTGCAAGCTGTCTCTTCCCGACAGGCTCCCCGGCCCGCCTGCACAGGGGTGGGGGCACGCAGCAGCCTCCCCAGTTCTGGTTTCCCGGCTCTGGTTTCCCGGTAGGCAGCCAAGAATGATCACTGTTTTGAGCAGGGTTTTGTTTTTATTGTGTGTGGTTTTTAAGCCACCATATTGAAATGCAAACTGCCAGGTGTTAAAAATGCTGCCCCCAGCCATGAGGGGCAGCTGGTTTCTACAGACTAGCATTTATCACATTTGCAGTAAATACACAAAAGGTCCTGATTCAAAACCAGGAAGAGAAAGTAATTCTTTTGTCAAAAGGCAGTGGTAACTGAAGGCTGGGCAGGGAGGGACCTGGGTTGCTGCTTCCCGCCCCGGGGCCCAGGGTTATGCAGGGAGAGGAGAGCAGAGAAAATCAGATGGTCACACTTTCACAGTGTGCTCTAGGACCGAACCCTTGCCTGACCCCACTGCATTTAAACTTGGCCCCAGTTCGCTAGCAGGGCTGGTACGTCAAAAAAAAAAAAAAAAAAAAAAAAATCCACCTTTTGCAAAAAGGAAATCTTACCCCTTCTTCACAACTAAGACGTAGCCCGGAAACCTGTGCTCTAAAGCAGGATCCAAACAGGTCCGTTAATTCATATGAATATAAAACGCCGAAACCCTTCCTGTTCAAAGAGCAGAGAGGAGAGCCGAGTTAAAAAAGTTACGGTTCCCTCCACAATGGGAAGGAAGAGCCCAAGCACCTTCACAGAATTTTTGTTTTTCCTTTTCACACCGAACCTGAAATATGAAAGGGTCACTTTTTATTTGGGGTCGATTTATACTCTGCAGACTGCAGGGTTTGCTCTTTTGAAGGTTATGAGGCTGGCCAGCCTTGAAACCCCAGCGCAGTGTTTCATCCCTGGGCCGGTGCCTCCCTGGGGAAGCTTTCCAACCTGGGCCCCCCGGGGGAGCCTGAGCCTTGAATCCAGAGGTCTGGGCCCAACCGGAGCCCCCCAGACTCCACCAGAGCAGGTTTCCTCCACTTGCTCGTCTGAGAGCAAGAGATCTAGGCAGAGGATGGCGAGGGCAGGCAGGAAATGCTACTCAACCCCACACAGGCTTCAGACTTCAGGTTCTTTCCTCCTTACGAAGTTGCCTTCAGGCACCAATAAAGCATAAACGAATGTGGTTCAGTTCCCCCGACGTGGCACTCTCCGTGACTCTGACGGCAAAGCCGGGGCTCCCCAGCACGGCTGAGGGTGCAGCTGCTCCCGCCACGCTCCGCTCCCACCTGAACTCAACAGTTGCCCTTCCAGATGTGAGCACGGCAGCTTGTCTCTCGAGAAAGCAGATGTCAAAGATACTAGTGTGGCTTGAATTCTTTCTTTTTTCCCTTGAAGATTTTATTTTATTTATTTGAGAGAGAGCACAAGCAGGGGGGAGCGGCAGGCAGAGGGAAAGGGAGAAGCAGGCTCCCGGCGGAGCAGGGAGCCTGATGCGGGCTCGATCCCAGGACCCTGGGATCAGGACCTGAGCCAAAGCAGACACTTCACCAACTGAGCCACCCAGGCGCCCCTATGGCGCGAAGTCTCTCCTCCAGCCTTCCCACCTCTCATGAGCCAAGGGCATCGTCTCTCCAATCCTCAGTATGTCAGACCTCCTAGAACCTCCTAGAACCCGAGTGCAGGATCTCTTACTGCACATGGAACTGCTATAATTTCCTTCTTTTCTCTCTTTATCCTTTGCAAGATGGGATTTCAAAATCCAGGGAAGCCTCCTCCTTAGCAAGGAAGCATGTCCATCCCTGAGCTATTTGAGCTCCTCTCTAGCTGCCCTTCATCATGTGCTAAGGAAGGACCACTGATCCGATGCTTCACACGCACCCACAGCTGGTCTCTGCGGCCAAAACTCTCGCCTCAGTGGGCACCAGCCACCACTGGAGCAGGCCCGCGAGCCAGATCTTCGGCAGACCACCACCCAGTACAACGACAGCAGGAGACCTAACAAGGGTCACTCCTGCCGGAGCATCTACTATGTGCTGGGCGCTGCCGGAATCTGACGTGTGTTACACAGAAACTCATGGAATCCTCAGGGCACTGAGAGGCAGGCCATCGCCATTCCACTCGATGAAACTAGCTACTGGTTTTATTATTTCCTTTTTTTGCCTAATGTTATTCCTTTTATATTGAGAAGAAAACTAAAGTTGAGAAAGAACAAACAACTTGTCCAAGGTCCCCAGAGAGTGAAGAAGCAGAAAAGGGCTTTGGACTCAGCTGACACCAAGGCTCCTCTCTTCAGCAGCACCCCCCAAAGCTTCTGGGCCTCTCTTGGCCGCCCTCCATCTGTATGGGACCTGGGTGGGGGAGAGAGGCAGGTGGGGCACTCACCAGTAGCCCCCCATTGCCCTGCTGGATAAACCGAGGCCTCACGAAGCTGCGGAGTGCGCCTCACTCTCACTTGGAGGGAGAAAACTAGTCCCTTCCAGTGCCTCCGATCTGAGAGGCCAGGTCCTCGGGTCTCTGCTGAGCTCGGCTCTCAGGCCTGCGGTGGGCAGCCTGCAGGTGCTCCGCGCTAGCCCCACCCCCGATGGGAGCCAAGCGATGCCTGCCTGTGGCCCGCCCACGCAGGAGGCAGCAGGGGAGTGGTAGCCCACGGGGGTCCAGGCAGGCCTGCCCGGCCAGGAAGGAGGACGAAAACGGTACCGCGGAGGGGCGGACACGCCCTTTCCCCTCTCGACGTCCAGGCCAGCACTGGCTGCCCTGACACACACATGCCAGCGAGTTCCCTCGCTGAAGCCCGTGGCGCCTCCCCCCCTCCCCAGTCCCCACCACCACGTGCGCCACCGGACAGAGACTGCCCACCTGTGTCTCACGGCAGGCCCAGGCTCTTCCTGAGTCTATTGATTACGAACAGCACTTTACTCTGGCCTCAAGAACCCTTCTGCCACCGAGTCGTGACTTCTCCCTCCTCCAGCCTGGCCAGCCTCCAGTGGGCCTCCCCACGCAGGGCCTGCCCAGCCTCCCCTTCCCCAAAGGCTCCCTCCTGAGCGGCTCGGATCTCAGGGAACTGGCGCGTGACCGTCTGGAGCCGACACCTGCTTTTCCGAGAAGGCATTCCCCTCAAGGACAAGCAAGTCACAGAGACTAAATCCACTTTCATTTGTGCAAATATTTCCAGATGCTTATGGCATACACCTTCTTTGCAATACCACACGCACGCACACACACACACACACACACACACACACACACACAGATTCATGCTTTATCACACAGTTTCCCCATGGTGGGGACCTACAACGAGTGGCCAAGAGAGGTCTAAAGCCACTTCTTCTGAGAGCCCATCCCGGAAGCTGCCCAGCGGCAGAGCAGAAGGTGAGCCATCGGAAGGCCCAAAGCAATCTCCAAATAAACTGGCACAGGGTTGGGGGGTGGGGTGATCCAAGTAACTGGAGGAGCCTGCTCTGAACACAGCTTCCAGCTCGTGGAAAAGAGAGAAGCACTGACAAGTTCCTTAGCCCCCAACTTGAGGCTAAAATTTCCTGTGACGATTAAGCCCGGGAGGACAGATGATCTATAGACTTGCTTATGTTCAAAGAGTCTCTGTGCAGTACATTTTAACTTATTAAAGAGCATTAATGTTTCTTTTCAAAGGCTTTCTCCAGTCCACAGACAAGATGGGGTAGCCTTTCTCAGGAGGATCACATAGGCTCCCAGCCGCGGCCAAGCTCTCCCCATGCTGTGACAAACATACGGGCCGCCCTCCGTATGGGAAACCTACCAGGTGCTAGCAGGTGACCTTGAACAAGTCATTTACCCCAGCACTAGGCTTCAGTTTCTTCATCATGAACAGGGGGCAATTAAAACCACTTCCTTGGAGTTAAGCAGAAATTGATGAAAATATGCCTATGAAAGAGCTTGATACTTAAAAGGGAACCGGCATTTAGGGCCCTCTATTGTGCATTAGAAGGTTATATTCATAATCTCACTCACATGAATCCTTCAAACGACCTTGAAAATGATGGTGGGCGGCAGTGACGGTGGTGGTGATGGTAACAAGAGTAGCTATTACTGTTCGGCATCCTCTGGCTTACACCGCCCACGTGGCAGACACATCATCTCATCTGGTCCTTACAACCACGTGGGGGACAGATATTACTGCCCCTCTGCTCCAGATGGAACTGGGGAGCCAACAGCTAATACGTGGCAGAGCCTGCAACTCAGGTCTGTGCCACTCCACAGAGGCAAAATCCCACCACGTCTCGTGCAAGCAGATGCCTTCACTCACCCTTCATGCATCTACCAACCACTTTCCATGGGAAGACAACCTGATGTAGCACAGTGAACAACACAGACACTGTCCCTGTCCAAGAGGGAGAAAAAGACAAGCAATTACTGGGATAGGGTGGATTAGTCAGGGGTCTCCAGAGAAAGGGAACCAAAAGAGGTTCACATTATGTTATGTCATATCATATCATATATCATATCAGAAGTAGAGATTTATTTCAAGGAATTGGCTTACAGTTACGGGAGCAGTCAAGTCTGAAATTCACGAGAGGCCAGCAGGATGGAAAATTCACAGACGGTTTTTCTAAGATGTAGTCTAAAACGCAGAATTGCTTCCTCCTCCAGAAACCTCAGTGTTTGCTCTCAAGGTCTTCAACTGATTCGATGAGGCCCACCCACATGATTGAGGATAATCTGCTTTACTGAAAGTCAACTGATTAAAAACGTTAACCACATCTGGGGTTCCTGGGTGGCTCAGTCGGTTACATGTTTGATTTCGGCTCAGGTCATGATCTCAGGGTCCTGGAATCAATCCCTGCATCAGACTCCACACTCAGTAGGGAGTCTGCTTCTCCCTCTCCCTCTCCCTTTACCCACACCCTGCTCATGCTCACACGCACACACACACACACACACACACACACGCTCTCTCTCAAATAAATAAAATATTTCAAAGAAAATGTAATCACATCTACAAATGCCTTCATAGCAGTGTCCAGACCAGTGGTTTGACCAGACAACTGGCACCACGGCCACTACGGGTTTACGGGGTATTAAGGAAACACAGAGAAGAAACCTGGGGATTTAAGGGAAAATACTGGAAAATCTAGGGAATACTCGGGCATCAGAGCTCAAAATATTCCTCAAAACTCAAGGAAATGTGCTCATCAAGAAAAAGTCCTGGGTGGCTCAGTGGGTTAAAGCCGCTGCCTTCGGCTCAGGTCATGATCTTGGGGTCCTGGGACAGAGCCCCACTTTGGGCTCTCTGCTCAGCGGGGAGCCTGCTTCCCCCTCTCTCTCTGCCTGCTTGTAATCTCTCTCTCTCTCTGTCAAGTAAATAAATAAATCTTTAAAAAATCTTTAAAAAAAAGAACAAGTCCTCATATAATTGTATGCGGGACACCCTGGCTACAAGAGCCCCAGCAAATCCCTCTGAGAACCAAAAAACTACTTAGTCCACCACTAGGGGAGGACTACTTACGCCATATTGTCACTATAAGTCATGGCTGTGGCCACCGAGGAATTTGGAGGCTGGCAGCAGAGCATTTAAACAGTGACAAGCAGAAGAAGATGGGGAATGGGGATGTCCCTATCGCGAGGTGCCCCGAACTCCTGGGGATGGGAGGGCTCAGCAGACTCCCTCCTGCCCTTTCCTTAGGAAAAATGGCAACCTCCCACTTGACCCTTCCAACCTCGCCCTCATCTGAGCAACTGCAGACCTTCACCCAGAACTCCAGGATCCACCGCTGAGGAGTGGGGGCCCAAGGAGGTGGAGGATGTCCCCAAAGGGGATACGACGAAGCGGATGAGACCCCATCTGGTTACTCAGTCACGGTCAGGTCATCCGTTCGGTGAAACTGCAGATGAGTCTAACTTTTTAACAAGCAGATCTCAGTGGGACTCCCTCTCTCTCTCATTAGCAGGAAAGAAAGGTCCTTCTCTGCAGGCAGCCATGAACTCCAAGCCCCAGAAGGCCTGCGGGTGGTAAGGGACAGCAGACTCAAACACGAGAGGCAGCCCGATCGCCACATAAGCTCGTCGTGGTCCAATGGAGGGACAGGTGGAGCCTTCCCTGGGCTCCCCGGCATCTCCCCCCGCCCCTCCCAGCTGGACAGGAGGCAAGGCCCACCAGGGTGGGCTCCTCGTTGGTGTCACTCACACGGCCAACATTCAGTAATTACCTGTTGAATGAAGGAGTATATCTAGACCTTAATATAGTATTGGTAGCGTATCCTCTCCAAAGAGAGCCCGATGTTTGGAAATGTCTTTCCTGTTGGAAGAGACAGTTCAGGCAGAGCCTTTCACGCTACCGTGGGGGTCGTGCCACCCGTTTAGATGGAGCCAGAAGAAGGGGGTCGAGGGAAGGCCAACAACATGGTGGAAAAGACACTGAACATGCAACCGTGGAGCCACGGCTCTGACTTATTATCGAGTGAGTCTTAACCCGTGAGTCCAATTCTGCCTCTGGAAGATGGGGCCGTCTCCTCACGCGACGGCTGTGAGAGGCAGCTTCAACCCGCACTGGCTGCCTCTCTCCTCCCCTCCCCAAGCCGGGGACTCACAGTGAGGAGGGCCTGATGTCCGAGGCGGGTGGCCAGCCGCCCCCAGCCTCGTCAGCAGTGATGCACTGTGATCAACGAGCAACGTGTGTCTCAGGACAGGAGCCAAGGGCCCGGCCGGGGCGGCTGTGGCAGACTCTGTTCCCAGAAGATTAATTTATTAATTCTTCCTGAGAGCTGTTTGTTTGGAGAAGAATGCGCCACTGGCTCCAGGTGAGCAAGTGTTGCTAAGGGGAAAAAAAAAAAGCCCAGAAAACAACAGCGCTCCTACCCTCATCCTCGACGCCGCAGGCCCCGGGGATGCCTGCTTTCTCCGAGACCCCAGCAGAAGGGCTCACCCTCCCACACGCTGAGCCGTGACAAGGATCGCCAGACACAACCCAGGTCCCTCTGGGGAGCCCCTGTGGAATTTTGCACCACCGAACCCCACCCATGCCAGCCCTGAATCCTAAGAGCACCTTCCCCAGAGGCCAAGGCGACCTGCGGCCCTTCTCAAGCATTCGGTGTGCCCCTAAGAGCACAGTCCTGCCTGGAATGGCCTCCCACGGGGTTCATCCTTCCCCATCAGATCGGAAGCTCCCCGATGGCAAAGACCCGGCCCGTCTAGTTCTGCCCCAGGCCCCAAGCCCCACAAAACCTCGGGCTCACAGTGGGTGCTCAATACATGTTTGTTACACTGAATTGGGCTCCCCAAGGATGGGAGTCCTCTCTGTAGGCCAAGCCCTCTGTGTGGGGGGCTCCTGTGGTTCTCGGTGCTTGTGCGTGCAGCCATTTTTCTTAGGAGAGGGCCCAGAGGTTTCATCAGAGGCTCACAGGCCACCTACCCAAAAAGAGCCTAAGACTACTGACAATGGCTAAGCTCCAGGGCAGGAGACGGGGTGAACTCCCATCCGTTTCACTTTGTCCTAGCCATCAAAGAGTCCTTCTTGGCCTCTTCCCTTCCCATGAAGCTCCCTTCCCCTCCCGATGACGATCCCCCCATCCTCCTTGTCATTCAGAACCTCAGGTGGCCCCCAGGGCTCCCTGGAGACCACCCCCTCGGAGAGGTCCTCCCGAAGGCCCCCAGAGAGAGCCTGCACTCTTGTCTCCTTGCATTCGCAGTGACCCGGGCGCCATCTTGAGTGACATGCACAACCCTACTGGGAAACCAGCGCTTACATCCTGGGTATTTGCGTTCCAGGATCCCTCAGCCGTGGGTAAGCTTCTTCAAGACAGGAACTAGCCTCCTCCTCCCAAGAGCCCATCACACCAGGAACTCCATAACTCCATGTGCCGACAGGCATTCTGAGCCGTGTCCTAAAGAACAAGCTGCTGAGGCCAGCCTCCCTCTAGCTGAGTCTCGCTCTTATACGATAATAATGCGAGAGCTTCTACAACATCCACTATCCCTCACACAGGATCTACTGGTGTGATTTTTCCCAGGTCACTCCCCGACCTTGTCCAACAGCACAGGTAAGATTTATAAACATAGCTGTGCTCCTAATATAAACCCAGTGTTAGCCTCTGACAGCCCCCCCTTAACACCACGTGTCCCTACAGGCTTTCGCTCGGGCCTGGAAGCCTCTATTGTGCCCCGCGAGTCTCCTCATGGGGTTACTAGAACAACCAACCCAGCATATGTCGAGTTGTGCAATTCCATTCTTTCATAACAGAACATTTTTTTTTTCCATAGCCAGCTTCTCTTCCCCAGGTGTTAAAGCAGATTTTCTTTCTCGTTTTCCAGAACATCAAAGGTCTATTTTCACATGAAAGTGCTCATTTGAACGTGTAGTAAAACAGACGGCCCTCCCCCAGAAACCTTACCCATGGCAAGATCCTCTCTGGCCAACAGGTCCCTGGTACCCATCTGGGAACCACCCCATGAAGACCCAACTCCTGTACCCCGACTATCCTGACCAACCCTTCGTGGACCTCGGACCCTTCCCCCCCCTCCCCGCGCCCTCCCCCAGGGTAGTCCAGTCCCGCTTCTCTCTTCTATCCACATACACGTGCGTGACTTCTCCCTCTCTAGTCTCCCTCACTCGAGAGCAAGCCAGTCACCACCACGGTCCCTGATGTTTGCCTGGGACTACCCCACAGGGCCTCAGGAAAGCCACTCCCTTACCCAGGATCTGCTGCCATCACACACCCCAGGGATTCCGCCCAGACTCTCCTTTATTTGCCAATTTGCATGAAAACGAACAACAAGGAAAAGGCCGCCTTGCAGTCAATTCAGGGGCTTTTCATAAAAGGGTCAACAAGACGGGGCATCCGCGGAGTTCCCCGAACACACTGCACAGAACCCAAGAAAAGCGTCATGAGCTAACAGATGCTCCCCAAGTTCTCCCACTAAATGAAACGAACCCATCTGATTCTGTCCCAGGGCAGGAAAACAGCATTCGGGAAGATATGTGCTACCAAAACAGCAGGTTTTGTAGCGCTAAGGAAGAAGCGTGTTTCAGTGTCCCCATTCCTTTCCATAAGAAAACAAGCATGCCGCTTGACCTCATTATTGATTGGGGAAATGCAAATTAAAACCACAACCAGATACCACAAGATTGGCAAGAGTTTAGAAGTCTGATAATACCAACTGTTGGTGAGAATATGGAGCAATGGCAATGATACGATGCTGCCAAAGGGGGAGGGTGGGACGCCCAGGTGGCTCAGTTGACTCAATGTCTGCCTTCAGCTCAGGTGATGATCCCAGGGTCCTGAGATCGAGCCCCACGTCGGGCTCCACACTCAGCGAGGAGTCTGCTTCTCCCTCTCTCTCTGCCTCTGCCTCCCCCACCACTCATGCTGACTCTCTCAAATAAATAAATAAAATCTTTAAAACAAAACAATGCTGCCAAAGGGGGATCTTTAGAACACGATTTCCAGTAAACTAAAGTTATTACATACCCCAACTCGGCAGCCCCACTCCCACGTGTGTCTTCGGGGGAACCGTGGGATATATACACAGGGAGACGTGGACAAGTACATGCACAGGAACACCGAATGAACCAAAACACCCCACCAAGAATCCGAACGTCCGCTCGAAAGGGAAAAGAATGGCGACCCACAGCTGCAGCAAACCCTATCCAGGACCAAACATGAATGGAGCACTGCCGCATGCACCAACAGGAACAGAGGCGCAGACATTCAGCTGAATAAAACAAAAGGTTCTTGTAAAGACGGAAAGCAGGCACACTTACCCACGGTGGGTGGCCGGGGGGCTCACACAGGAGGGGCGTGAACGCCTGGCAATACTCCACCCCCCAGCCATGTGGTGAGCACGGGGGTACCTATTGTTGTTCAGGCTTCACGCATGCATTTCACATGCGTGTATACAAGCAACATTTTGTACGTGGGGGAGAAAAAAAACAACTACACTCAGGTGAAACGCCTCATCCTCTCCCTGCCACCATTCCCCCCCTGGGACCTCTCATTCTCTCTGAAGGAATTCACTCGTTAAGGGCTCTCGGTACGTACTACCACCCTTTTCCCCCGAGTCAAGTCAGTCAACATTCTATCAAGGAGACGCAAAACCAAGAGGGAAATGAATCTATTCATGCCGCAAAGCCAAATCTACTCTAGAAAAATCTCTGCATCCATAGCACACTGCTCACGGGGGTCCCATCAGCATGGACAGAGCTTCCGCGATTTCTCCTCACGAGAATGGTCGCCCCTGGGCACTCCAGGCTGCCTGCAGAGAAGAACGAGGACTTTGCAAGACTTCTTAGGACCTGGCAGGTCAGAGACAGACTCCGTCCCCCACTCTGCGAGCCAGACACCTCGCAGGCAGCTTCTAGGGCTTTCGTCAGCCAGCATCTCTCGTGGAGCGCTGCCAATTGAAACGGGCTCCCTCACCGAGGAACTCTTCAAAGGGCTCACCCGCTTAACACCAACAAATTCCTAGTCGTTTCATGCCCATTCACCCTTCGATCTGGCAAACCTTCTTTGTATCACTATTGCCCCCTCTGCTCCGGGATGTCCCAAAAGCTACTGGTGGCCAAATGTCCATCCCTTGTACCTCCAGTCATCTTCTCGAACTGCCAAGAGTCAACCCCTGTTCTGCTACCCATGGTGCAAGCGATCCGGGATTTGGTGTGTCCTCTTCCCTTTCCCAAATCACCCTCCCTCCACCTGTCACAATTCTAGCTCCTGAAATCCTAACGCTGGATCTCTTCCAGGAAGCTGATCCCAGGTACCGAGCAGGTAAATACACCTCGCTCCCAGTGAAAACAAGGTTGTATCAAAAACCACTCCCACACCTACCTGCAACTTCTCATTGGAGCACACACCTACTATGTGTCCTCAATCAAGTCATATAATAACAATAACGATAATAATACATACCTGTTGCGTGTTTACAGGGAGCCTAGCAATGGTACTCTTCAACATAGCAGTCACCAAAAAGGGGGAGACGGGGTGCCCAAATGCAGAGCCATACAAAGGGATTTTGTTAAACTGAAACAAGCAGGCTGCAAAGTGATATGTATCCCAGGATCGCATGTTTGGAAACCATAACATATATTCATAGTTTACACAGGAAAAAAAAAGTTATGAAAGAATGTATTCTAATTCATTAACAGTAGTAGAGAGGAGAGGGAGCCCCATGGGAATCATTTACTTTTGGATGCTATAAATTCTCTAATGTTTAATTTTTCATTTTGACGACGCATTATTTATGTAATGGAGAAACTTTTAAAAATAAATTTTAAAAGAAAGAGAGCAAGACAAAATTCCAACTCTCAGGAAGCTTCCAATCTGGCTTCGCAAGTCAAAGTTAACACGTCGGGGGAAAAGGGAACGAGACAACATAATCCAATCGCAAGCTCCTTGCGATTGGGGGAGCTTGGGGGAAGGGGGCATCACAGAAGAGCATCTGTCCATGGCAGGCAATGTGTGCCAGTGGGATGGGAAGGACAGCTCGGCTGGCCATAAGTTTCTAGCAGGGTATGTAGTCAGGGAGCGATCTGCCATGGGGTCTGACGGAGAAAGGCGGGGATGAACGGCATGGAAAGGGGAACAAGCTAGGAGTGAGGGGCTCCCTCGGTGCCTTTAGGTCTTTCTAAAACGGTAATGGGATAACTTGCCCTCCCTCTAGGCAGATGATATCTGGATGCCTGCGAGACAAATATAATCCCAACCAAGCCAAAAGGAATACCGCCAATACACCTTCTCTTTAGAACTTACTATTCTGAAACAATTTTAGAGTGACAGAAGAAATACAAAAATAGAGACTGTCCCCCCATACCCTTCACCCAGCTCCCCCTAACGTTACTACCTTACGTTAACCATAATACCTCTATCAAACTAAGAAATTAACTTTGATTCAATACTATTGACTACAAACATTTTTTAGATTTCACCAGTTTTTCCACTGATATCCTTTTTCTGGTCCAGGATCCAATCCAGGATACCACATTGCATTTAATATGACTCGTTTTCAAACAAGCAACATTTTATGATTACTTATTCTCTCTTGGTTAAGAAAATGTCCTGGTACTCACAGCAAAGACTTAGCCCTTCTCCTCACCATCAAAGAAAGCAATCTTTGACATAATCTGCCAGCCTCCAAAGGGAACAGAATTTGATCTACAGTGAGATTAAAACCCAGACAATGACCAAACCTCTTAACCCTCCAATAAGCA
The DNA here is from genome assembly GCA_028533885.1 of Nasua narica. Taxonomy (NCBI): domain Eukaryota; kingdom Metazoa; phylum Chordata; class Mammalia; order Carnivora; family Procyonidae; genus Nasua; species Nasua narica. The sequence continues at coordinate 26,746,525 of CM052804.1, read as the reverse complement.
GCCACAACCCTGCCTCTCTCCACGGCAACTAACTGGTATTTAAAAGTAATTTATGTTAATTGCAACTGGGCATATATGAACGTTACAAAGCAAGCTGGCTTCAAACAAAAGGGCTCAAGAGAGGAGCCTAACAAAAAATTAATTTTGTAAAAGACCTATTTCTTATTCCAACTTGTTTTTAAATATATGTTCTGAGTCACACACCATTAACCGTCTCAATTTATTAATAATCTCGGGGCAACCGACTATCTCCGATCATGCAAAGATGAAATCTTGCATAAAAAAGAAAATGAAATATCTACACACAAACATTAAGCAGGTAGTCAGCTGTGATGACCAGAGAGCCTGATTATTATTTTTTTTAACCAGAATGTGCAGTAGGACAAAAAGAGGAAGGTACACGAACCAGCAATGCAAACTTTGAAAATTTTTCTCCTCTGAGCAGATTATTTGAGAAACATCTGGTTCAAAGAAAGTTCTTTGGAATTCTGTCTTCCTCTCCCCATAAGAGAGGTTTGTGATGCGAAAAGGCCCCCATATTCTCAAAGACCCTTCTTTTAGCTGAGGAAGTGACAGCGCTGTTTTGGTATTTTAAAGCAAGAACAAATGCTTTAGCTATAAAATCCACTTTGTAGATTGAATCAGCAAGACAGCTGTTTATACAGAAACCCTTTCCTCTCTCCCTCCGAGCCCCTCAGTGATTCCTATCAGTAATAAAACACTGGCTGGAACAAAGAAAAACAGAGTTTGAAAAAGAGAGAGAGGCACCCCAGCATCAGAATACCAACTGAGCCCTTTTCCCTCTGAACGATGCCTTCGCAACCTACCCCACTTGTAAAACAGACAAACAAACAGAATCTCCCCAAAGCAGACCAACTTTTTGTTACAGAGCCAGAAACCCGGTTCTTATTTATGTAAAACGCCCAGTGGGTGTGACACAATTCATCTTTGATATGCCTCGGGCTTTGAAGTCGGCTCTCTTTGGAGCCATGGGGAACCTGGATGAGTCATCGGCACCCTTCTCTCTCCCTTCCTCTCTCACCAGGAGCAGGACCACCAGATTAATTCCCCCTGAGTGACACAAGCTCCAGGAGGGAAGGAGGACAGGAAGGCACATGATCATCCATCATGGGAAACAAAATCCCAAGAACCACGTCTGCCCTGGAGGGTGAGCACTTTCCCCCACTATAATTCTTTCCTGTTCCCTCCCCAAGGCCCAAGTCAAAAGTCACTTCCTCTGTGAAGCCTTCCCCCACTCTCCCCAACTCAGGCTCCCCTGCCCCTTAACACTGGTAGCATCCTTGGGCTGTTGATTCAGCACCGATGCCCCTCAGTGACAGACTGCACCCTCCAGAGCGGAGGAGGCCCCTTCCCCATCTCTGTAGCCCTCACACCATGCCCTGCACCCAGCCCGGAGCAGGGGATCAACAAATGTTTGTTCAATGAATGAACACAACTCAACTACCCCCAGAAACCACATTACTCAATGCTAATCACCACTCGCTGCATGAATAATGAATAAAGAAATGAACCAACAAGTATCTCCTTGTTAGCCAAGTTGCCAAGTCCTCCGGGAGCACAAAGAACAGATCCACTGGCTTGTGGCTGTGATCCGAAGGTTCAAAGACAAGACAACTCCGTCTTGAAGGGATGCGGGAGAGGCAGGGGGGAGGGGAGCCGCACCCTCCCCCGCCCCTCCCACACCTGCAGCTGGCAGTGCCCTGAGACTTTACCAGTCAAGTTCACTGCCCTGCAGCGAGGAGCCCCCTGGGGCGGGGCTTTGCATGGCGCACTCCGGAGAAGCAACCAAGTCACCCAAGGACAAACTTGACTCGGTCTTCTCCCACGATGCCCACCCCGACAGGGCCTCGCCTCGACTCGCTCAGCCCCCGCGGCCCTCCTGCACCTGCTGGTTCTTAAACCCCCAAGCCAGATGCTCGAACAGCACCCAACTGGAGTGCTGCGTTAGAGCAAACAGCCAGGCAAGATTTATGATAATGGGAGCACCGGATCTCTTCCCACTCACTGGAATAAAAAGGTCAGACGAATATTCGATTTGGTGCTGCTTGGAGCTGGATGCTCCCAAGGCTGGGATTCATTCTACCCGTCAAAAATAAGCAAGCCCACCTAGGAGAAAGCCTTCATCTGGGTCATCTGTAGGGCCTGGCTCCTAATCCCACACCCCTGGGGAGAGGCTGAACCAGAGGTGGAACCAAACACACTTGAGAGAGACACAGGAACTTTCCTCGGTTTCTCTGAACGATCCTCAAAAGAAGTCAGTAGGGATCACCTATCCATCTATGACATCTAACATCCCAAACTCCTGCAAAAAATAAATAAATAAATAACGGAAGCGCTAATTATATACTCACAGGATGTGTTATGTACCCATGAAAAAAATTATGGTCAGATATTTAAGCCTTTTCTAATTCTGCAAATAATCAAGTAATGGCAAAGTAGAGCCAAGCACTGTCCCGGCCTCAGGAGGTAGGGGGTTGGGGGGGCATGAGGGCTAGAGGTGGGAGGGAGGGCTTCACGGTCCAGGAGCTCACAGCAGCCCCGAACTTGCATGTACCTCTTGGTGGTTCCATATTCCATGCCAGAAGCGGGACATGTCACGTGAAGGTCCCTCCAGCAGGAAAGGCCCTGATCTCTCCCTTCCCATCCTCAGCTGCGCCCCAGGCTCCAGAGCAAACACCCCTCCAGACTCACCAGGGAGCGGCCGGGAAAACCACTGGCACTCAAGACCGCTGACCACGTAGATGGACCTTTTTTTTAATTTTTAACCTTGTTGAACATAAGCAGTAAATTGCTCTAACGTCTTCAGTTTTGCAGTCGAGGCCCTCTACAGAGAAAACGAAACCTCATGTTTTGGTTTGAAAGACAGGCTCATTGCTCAAAAGGGTCTTATTCTACAACCTTGGGTACCAGGAATAATGATGTCTCCTTCACTTCGCGTGTTCCGGAACTCAAAATTTTTCTTTAATGGGTTTTCTTAAAAGTGGGGCACACCAGTGAGAGGGAAGGCCCTTTCTCAGATTTTTGGGTTGCACGGGCCCTTCCTCCAGCTCCCTAAAGTCTGAAGCCCCTAAGGCAATTCACAGAAAGGCTGCAGGAACCCTTCGACCCTTCCTGGCCCCAAACACTCTTTGTGAAATAACCCATTTGATCCCAAGGGAACCCTGGAGCCGCCTCTCCAGGTGCCATCTCTGGGGGCCCTGGTTATGGTCCCAGACACCGGGGACCTCAGCAGCTGGAGACCCCAGGGGAGGGTCCCCCATCTCTGGGCCTAACAAGCTCCCAGGGGAGTTCTTACAGCAGCACTGGTGCAGCCCCGTTTCCTCCCCTGGCCAGGTGCTCCCACCCCACACACCTGCAGTCAGCAGGCCTCGGGCACATGGGGGATCTTGGCCCTCACCCCGTTTTCGTACTCACTGGCTCCGGTTCTTGTGCAGGCCCTGCCTTCTCGACTAACTGGGCTCCCCCGACCCCCCAAAATGCTACCAAGAACTTTCTAAGACGTGAATTTGGTTCTGCTGGTGCTCACAAACCGTAATTCTAGAACTGCCTTCAGGTACAGGCTTTCCTGCTCTTGCCCCTAAACCACCGTCTAGCCTCCTCTCACACCCAAACCCTGACCCCACCAACCTCCAGCCCCCTTCCCCCGGGGCTGCTATCCCACTTCTCTGGCTTGCACTCACGATACCCCCAAACGTCTTCCCAGCCCCCGATCGTTCCCCACAAATGCACCTTCCCCATGACTTCATCCCCTCCCCCCATTCTCCTGCCTCTGCCTTGATGACAGCATTCTCCAGCCGCGAGGAAGGGGGCTGTTTTGCCTCTGTTCACAGTCTCCCCATCTCCAGCACAAGGCTCCGCCCACGGGGCCGGGGAAGGAGGGTCAGCGGGTCAATTCACCTACCCTCTCTTGTTGGTCAGCTAGAACGGGATGCCGATGAGGCCATGGTCACGAGTTCTGTACCCCTCGGCAGCCTGGCCCTTCACTGGCAGAAAGCCTGTTCCATGGCTCGCCACCTGACCGCTGGTCCCAAGAGGAGCGAGGCCAGACTGCACACACAGCCCCACTCGACCCCATCTGAGGGCAGGAGAAACAACTCCAGCGCCCACCCTGCTGATAGCGGGTCAGGTGTGTCACCGCCACGCAGTCGAAAGAGCGGCAAAGGGAACCCATCGCTCAGCAGCCTGTGATGGTACTAAGCAGCATGTTTAGCTGTTATTTCAATAAGCCTTATTAAGACCCAATTTTCTTGGGTCTTCTTTCAGATTCGGCGGCATTAAAAGGCTCGCTGCTTAATTACATTAGGAGCACCTGTATATATTATGTGCAATAAATCAACTTTAATTTACCACCACATAAGGCTATTCATCTTCTCTGGGTTATTTATTGCTCAGTATTATTGGTGCTGAATTGTATCCTCTCCACTCTAAGAAAGAACAGTTGGGGTAAGGAAAGCCAAAGCTGTATTTCAGAATGCTCCGGGATTCCAATCACACATGTACCCAGCAAAAAGGAAAGAAAGAAACATATAAAGCGAGTCTTGGCAATCTGCTCCTTGCTATTTTCCTAAAACACTCCCCAAACATTTTGATGTTTTCTTTTACACGCGTGCACACACACACATACCAGCGCCCCACTGAAACAACACAGCCTGCAACGCAGGCCCGCCGCTCTCGCCGGCAAAGGGGGGTGTGGGGCGCCGGCCCCGCCAGAACCGGGGATGTGCTGTGGGCCAGGGTGGCCGGTCCTCCCCGGCCCCACGGCTGCCGGGGCCGGTCCTGTGTTCGGACGGTGCAGGCGGGACCCGGCCGGGGCAGAAGCGGGAGGCTTGCAACCGTCCACACCCATCGCGCCCGGCAGGACCCAGATCCTGTAGCCCGTGTCCGGACCATGTGAGATGAAGAAGGACACCATGATGACATGGGGGAGCCTCATTCCTTGAGGATCTGAGCAATGATGCCCTTCTAGAGTCACCAAGTTCTCTGCACAGCCTCACCTCGGTGCCCCCTGAGATGTCAAGTACAGATTCCTGGGTCCCTCCATCGAGACCCCGATTTCCACACGTCCAGGGAAGGGCCCGTGTGATTCTTCCACAGGGTGCCGCCGTGTAAGACCCACTGTCGTTGAACCAGGGCAGCAAAGCTGACCGTCCATTCCAGAATAATAGAACTAGTAACGACGTAACAAAGATTGACTTCCTCACTCCCCACTGGGCTCTAGGTTCACCCCTTTACTTCAGTTAATTCTTCACAACCCCCCCTAAGTTAGTACTACGATCCTCACCCCATTTTACAGATGAGGAAACTGAGGCACAGAGGGATTTCGTAATGTGCCTGGAGTCCCATTTTTCTACCTGGCTGGGCAGTCTAGTCCCTGCACGTGTGCTCTCAGCCACTAGGCTATCTTGTCTCTCAGAGCCCAAGTGCCTTTGATTCTAAATAAACGGGAGGCAAAAGTCACTGAGACATCACGGGCCCCACCTCCAACCCATAAAGCCATCTGGTTCCCCCCAGTTTAAGATCTAAAGCTACTGCCTGGCAACTTGCGGCAACACCTCGGTCCTGGCGCTAAGCTCCCCGCCGACCAGATGACGCACGCCTCTCCCTTACTCGCCTACCAAAACTAGAAAACAAGATCCCCGTACGCTGTGCCCACGGGCCGCCCTCCCCCAGCCTGGGAGCCAAACCATTGGAAACTAAAGTAACATCACTATTTCCCAGCCCTCTTCCCTCTCACCAAGGGAGCCGTGATGGGTTTTACGGCACACAACCGTTACAAGCACAGGAACCACACGCAACTTCCACCGGATAATTTGCCTTTAAATCAGGGGCCAGGAAAACCCCTGGCCCACCCGTCTCACCCAACAGCACCTTCCAGGCTTGACTTAACAGAAGACAGAGAAGGAAGAAAGGGGCAGAGGGGACAGCAGAGTCCTCGCCAGGGAAACTTTATTTTTTTCCCCAACTGAATTCATTTCAAATAAGACTCCCGTTTTGTGCTCACAGAGGAACTCGTTCTTCTGAGCTCCTCCAAACCCGTGTGCACAGGGAAGGAGAGGGCAGAGCCGCCTCAGGAGCCCGCAGCCCCTCTCCCTCATAGAGGCCGGAAACACGGGAGCGCCAAGAGCCCTGGAGCAGGACGAAGGTGCCCTGTGACAGGCTGGCCCAGGGAAATGTCCCTCTCCCTGCCCTTTCCCTTGGCCACAGAGAGGACCACCAGGGGCCATGGCCCGGCCCCGGCAACTTCTCTGGGTGCCTTCCAGCTCCTGAAATCCATGAATATTTCATGGTCCAAGTTCCAACCCACACCGAACAGAACTTCAGCGCACACGGCAGCCCTTCCCCTTGCCCCCATACGGAAGCCGCCTGCAAGGCTGCGCCCATGGCTCTCACCCAGAGGCCACTGTGTACCCCAGGAGGCATTTTTAATTGTCACAGCTGGGGAGGGGTGCCCCTGGCATCTGCTGGGTAGAAGCCAGGCAATGCCGTTAAGCATCTTCCCATACACACAACACACTGCACTGCTCCCCTCTCCCCAACTGCAGCAGCAGAGAATTCTCCAGCCCAAAACATCAACAGTGCCGAGGTCCAGAAACCTCGGGCTAAGTACCGTCAGTAATGAGATGTTCACATTCACACGATCTTCCCACGGCCTCTGCCCCTGGCACCACGCCCGTCTCTACCACCCCCACTAAATCAAACAGGTGTCAGACCCCAGCCCGGAGCAACCTGTGACCTTCATGCGATGCCCTAGCCTCCCACGGGCGCTGGAGCAAGGGGAGGAAAGGAGGGCGGCCCAGAAGCTGGGGCTGTCTCGGATCGACTGGGAAGTGAACCCTCATTTCGGCAGACCCCAAGGGGATGGGGGTGCAGGGAGATTCTACAGCAAAGAGAGGATGGAACTAACCTTCCAGGGCCTGGAAGCCTCAACGGCACGCTGTGGCGCCTCAGTCCAAGTCAGCAGGATGAACCGACTAGCGCTAAGTGTGGCTCCCGCACAACCTCCTGCTTTTCCCAACAACGGCTGGATCTAGCCCCGGCTGAACGACTGGCACTAAGTAGGCACCAACCGAATGCCGGGCATTGTACCAGGTGCTCTGCTGAAGGTGTATCTGTCCCCACAGCCACCAAGCTGTCTTGTCTTGCCACGTCTTAATATCCTCATTTTACCCATGACACACATGTGGCGCAGAGATACCATGTAACCTGGCCAGGTCATACAGCCAAGACTCGATCCCAGACTGTCTTCAAGAACAGGCCCTACCCAACACACCACATTGCCTCTCTTCTCCCACACACCCCACCACAGAGGGATGGAGAAATAGAGAAAAAGGATGGCCCAAATCCCCTGGGCTTCTCTGCTGCTCCTGGTACCCCCCTAGGCCTGCTCTCCCACAACCAGCCCTCCGGCTGCTTCTAGAAGGGGAGAGTCTGACTGCCTCCGTCTCGACAACAGGGTCCCTTTAGGAAGATGGCTCCATGTGACCCTCCAGTCCTTTGACACAAGGCACTGTCAGCAGGGGCTCTCTGGCCAGACCAGGGGTGAGTGCAGGACTGGTTTCACTCACTGCCCACTACAACCTACATCCTGCCTCCCCGAGGCCGGCCTGCGGAGGGAGCCCATTTGACCGCTTGTAACTGACAAAAGGCGGGGCTAGGGACTCGGGCTGGCCACCAGTACAACTGGGTGGTTTCAATGAGGCACAGAGAGGGCTTACTAATGCCCCAGGTAAGAACAGAAAGGCCTCGGAAGCCCAGTGAGCCCGTTACGTGCCCTAAAGCCCCAGGTCCCAACGGGAATCTGGACACGCAAAGCAAAGCAGAACATCAAACACCAGATGCAAAGCTACGGCTACAGAATAGAAGCGCTGGGCCAATCTAGTCACAAGAGAATCAGCACTCGAGGCGCAAGGACTCAGGATCCAAATTCGGACTGGCCCCTCTCCGCTGGTGGTCTTCCATCTGAAGACCCCCTCTGATGTGCTCTCCTTCTTCACTACACTTCCCCAGGGCTGGCCATGAAGGATTTGTGGAAGAGATGAAAAATCAACAAATCATACGGTACCTAAACTCAGGCATGAGGGGGTTCCAAACTCACTACCTTCCAAGACACTCGGGTGACCCCCGCTGCCCCGGGGCTGGGTGTTCACGGAAGGAAGCAGTCGGCCCTTCCTTTTCTCTGGGCCGCATGGACTTCCGACATTCACACTGCAAGGAGCTACTCTTCGGCTCCTCAGGACTCCCTAGGGAAGGGTCTTATTATGATGGTTTAGCCAAGGAAGAAAAAAAAAAAAGGAAAGACAAGGAAAGAAAAAAAAAGAGCTTTCAGAGACCACTAATTTGCAGAGTACCACAGAGACCATGAATACGGAGCAAATGGGGGGTTTCTTTTCTTTCTTTTTTTTTTTTTTCCTAATTCCCAATGCCAAGAGAAATGTCGCTTCAAAAATCCCTGCACTATTTCTCTGCAGGCCGGGCCTCTCTCGGCCTCCTCTTTGTCCCCAGGTCTCTCGTTCTCATATGCAGGACCCTGCACTTCCCATCCACCTAACCCTACCTTGGCATTTTAATGAGCGGATACAGGTTCTTCCTCCCAAAGCTGCCTGCTTTCTACTAGAACACACCTTTCCTAATTTTTTTTTTTTTTACCTTTCCTAATTTTGTTTGATCGCTTAAAAAAAAAAAAAAAAAAAGGCAGGCTTACTGTGAGGCCATTTTGCCCTAGGAAAGGAACAAATTAAGTTGCGGCCACAGTGGGCTGGGAATCCACTCTCCCTCAGATAAGCGACCTCGGGAAAGGTCACTGGCAGCCCCTTGTTCCTGGAGCCCGGAGACCAGTGGTGTGGTCACCTCTGAGAGCACAGCTAGCAACACTGGCACGCCAAGCTCTTTTATGGGGTACCTCTTAAACACTCCAGAAACCCGTCCAGTTCCCCCTCAGAACTCGGAAAACAAAAGTGCTCTCAGCAGGAGGGGGAAGCCAGGACTCGATTATGAGCAATTAGTGAGTCGATGATTCTCAGAGACACTGATTTAGGCCAGTGGTTCTTACTAACGACCCTCAAGGAACAGGCAAGGGCACACAGCCTCAAGAGGGGGGGCGGGGGGGAGCAAAAAAATCGCTGAGACCCACCTTCGGAGTTTTCTCCCTCAGACCCTTAAAGTCTGTGCTCAGCCTTTAAAGAGCTTTGGTAATTTGTCTCCTTAATGCCAAAAAAAAAAAAAAAACAAGTGAAATTACAGCCACCAGCGCTGTTGGCCAACATGAAATGATTCTCTCAAAATCCTGGACACAGGACAAGGAGTTAGGTATCGGTCAAAAGAGAGAAAGAAAGAAAAGAAAAGGGAGGGAAGGAGGGAGGGCCGGAGGGAGGGAAGCTGGCTGGCTCCGGTGAGCAGTGTGACCTCTATTCTTGCCCTCATCAGGGAGGCAGGGACAGAAAATAGACTGGGTCCCCACTCCCACTGCATCCGTGGAGGATGAAAAGGTATTGACTCCTGAGACAGAAAGTACCCTGCAGTATTTTTTTCTTTCATACCCTTCCTCACCCATCCTCAACCTGTTCAGGAAGTGCCGAATATGCTCGGAGCCTTGCTAACTGACGGGGCAATGAGAGAAGGAAACATTTCTAAAAATATAATGATGCTTGCTGGGAAAACGGGGTTCCACATACACAGAAATTCGTGGGAATACCTCTTTGGGGAGATGTTCCTGTAACTGTTTCTAAACATTCAGTTCTATACCACAGAATTCAAAGCAAGCCCTGAGGGCACAGCGGCTTCCCAGACACCACTGGGGGTGCGCCCCGGTCCTCCAGGGCAGGCTCCCCTTGAGGGTGGCTAAGGGCACAACAGCTCTGTGCGCCTCCCCCGCCCCCGGGCTCTGTCCCAAACCGTGGGGGACCCACTCTTTTCTGATTTGCAAGTGCTAAAGGGAAGCATGCAGGTCAAGGGGAGACTGTAAAGACACAAACCAGCCCCCTGCACAGAGCACACTGCAAACTTTATTCCTTCGGGTTTCGGCTCATTTGTTAATCTATTTACTCTGAGCCGTTGGAAGAAGACAGCAAAGGAAAACAAAACCAGGCTTTCTTCCTCGGAGGGGTGTGAAACACGTCGCCTGTCTCCTTGAACCCAAAGACCTCTCTCTCTCGCTGATACTCGCCTCCCCTGGAGTCTGTTGCTCCCTGACCTTGAAAACGGAGTGTGTCTGCAGCCCTCTGCGCTCGGCTCCAACAGCCGAGTTGAGGAGTCCTTATCTGAAAAGACGGGTCCCAGCTGAGAGATGCAAACCATCTTGTAAAAGTTGCAAGGAAGAAAGTTCTGAGTAACTGAAGCGAATCTGTGCACAGAAGCCTCCCTTCCTGCTACGAGGCTTCTAGAAAGGTGAAGGTGAAGGCACCTCCAGAAAGTGATCACTCCTCAGTTAGGCCGCTTCCCTAAACTGCTACCAATTCGCCTCTTCGAGGTAAAAAAAAGGCAGTTTTCACACTAGTGAAGGGCGCATGCACCAGAGCCAGCTGAAGCCCTCCTCTGTTCCCCTCAGATGGCCCTAAGCTTAGCTCCACTTGCCCCCCCAGCTACCCCCACACTTACCTCCCCACCGCCCATAGGGGAAGAGGATGGCACCTCGAAGCCCCAGGCTTCTCATCTCTATAGCAACCGAAAACACACCGACCACCCCTCAACCAGAATAAACGGGAATCCTACACAAAAACTTTCTTCTCCTCAATAACGGTCTTTTACAATATTCTAATTAAGTGCTTTCTTAAAAAGTTGGGGTCAGTGTGTTTGATGTGTGGTTACAGTCAAACCGCACTGCCCCCTCTCCCCCTAGCCTTACCCCCGTCACTTAAAGTAAAAAAAAATTAAAAAAAAATTTTTTTTGTTCCAGATTTCAAAGCCAGCTGTGGCTGCACAGCTGGAGGGAACAAACCTGTCAAGAGAACACACACACACACACACACACACACCTCTAAGATACATACAGAGAGTGGGTTTATTTTTTGTGCGGAGTGAGAGACACGGGACTAGCAGCTCTGGGCCAGCAGCTGGCCTGCAAACGAGGCGGGGGTGGGGGGGTAGCCAGCCCACACAGGCGCAAGCCTTAAGAACACCGAAATGAGGGCCACCCAGCAGCGTCCCCTGCCAGGCATCCCAGGACAACCACGCTGGGTGGAGGGCCAGCGGGCCCAACGGCGCACTCACGTTACAGAGAAAAAAATTCGACAAGGATGAAAAGACACCGATACTCGGACATGGCTCAACTCCGCGGGCCCCTTTTTAGAATTAAAAAGGAAAATAAAATCTGGGGCCGTGCTGATCCAGAACATCAGAGGGAGGGGCTTCCCTGGTGAGAGCCTCCCTGAACACACTTTAATCGCCCGAAGGTGGCTATTTGGGTTGGCGCTGGGTCCCTTTAAAGATTGTTTACAAATACAGAGCAATCGATATTTCCTAACTCAAGGGTATCCTGAATAGAAACAGAGTCCTGCTGGGCACGACAGGGGCGGGGGAATGCTCCCAATGTGTCCCCATCAACCTGCCACCTCTACTGGGAGCCTGGTGCACCAGCAACCCCCCCTCGACTCTGGGAAAGCACCACCCCCGCCCCCCGGACCATGTTTCCAGGTGGCCACGAGCGTCCTCCACCCTTGGCACATCATTCACCAATTCTGCTGGCTCTGAAGCCAGATTTTCTTTTTTTTAAAGATCTTATTTATTCATTTTGAGAGAGGAGAGAGAGAGCATGAACAGGGAGAGGAGCAGAGGAAGACAGAAAAGCAGGCTCCCCACTGAGCAGGGAGCCCAACTCAGGGCTCAATCCCAAGACCCTGGGATCAATACCTGAGCCGAAGGCAGAGGCTTAACCGACTGAGACACCCAGGCGTCCAGGCCAAATTTTCTCTTCCTATGCTTTATTGGGGCCTGGATGGAGGCCTTTTGTTGATGCTATTATATGTATTATCATTTCGGGATTTTTTTTTTTTTTTTTTGGTTGGTTCAGGGGTATTCGGAAGAACTTATTTCTTTCCTTTCTTCCTTTCCTTCTTTTATCTAAATATATTTTCACATGCTCTTTACACAGCTTAAGGTTTGGCATCCATCTCAAACACATCTATAATGGACCAGGAGCCAAAATCTGTTTCTGATTATCACAAACAAATCAAGGTCCCCTGAAGCTGGGGGGCAGATGCAGGCCAAACCAGATATGGGCCCCTTGAAAGGGTCAGGGACACAAACTGACTTCTGGGCTCTACCCACAGAGGAAGCACTTCAGCCCCAGGGGCTGACGTTACTGCCTGACCTCACTCAGCCTTTGCTTATAAACTTCCCAACCACTCACTCTGCAGAGCATACGGGTGGGGACTCCACACCTAGTGGAACAAGGCTTTCTAGAAATCTTGGTGACTTTGAAAAGGAAAAGGAGGGGAGCGGAGAGGGACACATGAGCTCCTTCTCTCCCTCAAAAACAGCAAGCCCCCACACAGAGAACACAGCTGCAGGAAGATGAAAAACATTTTATTGTTTAAAGAGTAGCAGAGGGTTTCTGGACATGGGCAATTTAAAATTAAATACCACTCTGTCACAGCCGTTAGCAGTTAAAGGTGAATGCGTTACTTTAAAAGCAAAATCGTCCCCGCCAGAAGGGCTGCCTTCCACGGAGGGACCCTGACGCCGCCTCCATTATTCAAACTTTAATAGTTGGCCACCCAGCTGCCCTGGATGGCAAGCCTCTCCCATACACATATTTTTCCAGGAAAAAAAAAAGTCTCGCTCTCTCCCTCCCTCCACAGAGCATGAAGTAAACGCTTTAGAGAAAGTGAGTAATATCTTGCGGCTGAGGTAAAAGACTCAATTATAAAACCTTCAGAAGGATTCTCAAGGAACGTCTACCCACTATGACAGCAAGTTATGCAAAACCCAAAGTGGAACTCAAATATTTCCCCTCTACCTGTCCCCCGCCTCCGCCCACCCCTGTAAAACACACGGGAGGAGGGGAAGCAGGCAAATGGGGGAGATGTTGCCGTAAAAAATGGATTCTGAGGCCTGGACACTCATCCCCCAATCCTGAAAGACAAGCCGGCCACACACGCTTCTTTATCACCTCAGCAAGAATTACGGCTCGGGAGGCCGGGACTAATTTTAGTGTCAGATTTATTATGCAGCAGGGGGCAGGGACTCTTCGGGCCTGTCCCTTGTCTCCGTGCAGAACTATGCTGCCTTCAGGAAGGCCCCTCAGAGGAGCAGCGTAGCTAACACACAGAAACTTCCAGACTCTGGAGATCTGGGAATCCTCGAAAAGCGCGGGGCTGGCCCTCCAGGGTGCTTCCCAGTCCCCTCCGCGTCCTTTCCGGGCATTCCTAAGAGCTCCCTCTAACTACAAGACTGCAACACACCTCCTAGCTTGTGTCTGAAACAAAGTCACCCCAAGCAAAGACATGAAACCCCAAGGTCACATAACAAGGGACACCAACGTCGACTGAAACCGAGCCCGGGGCTGGCAACTCCGGTCTCCCGGCTTTGATCTCAAAGGAAATAAAGCCAGAGCAGTCAAAGCAGGGACAAATTGTCACTGTTGACGTCCTCGGTCGGCCACTTCAACCTGGCTCCGTGGAACGTCCGAACTGAAGACAGACTCTCGGACTTGTTTTATCTCCATCAGGCTTTTCCGCTTGAGGTGCTGGGCATCCTTTGGTCTGCCGTCGGCCCCGGTTTCTCTCGGCGTTCCCCCATGGAGCGGGTCTGTCACTGGGTAGCTCCGGCGGATGTCAGTCATCCTGACTGCTTTACTCCAGAAGGGCCTTTGCACACAAAAGGCCTCACTGAGGCAGAACGGGCTCACCTTTGATTTGCTCACCTCTCACATGTAAAAACAGCCCAGAGGCCTCTGCTGAGCACGGCTGCGCTCGGGCACAGACTGAAACTCAGTCTGTGGAGAAACAAGGGTTTTTTAAAGCATGCTCCGGAAGGTGAGATCCCCACTCGGGTTCCGCTCGAAGGAAGAGCTAAATGGAGCAGGCTGGAACGGAATTAGCCTCTGAGAACCCAGCCAGACCCTCTGAGCAGCAATACCAATTTGCTGGAAGCGACTGGGAGAGGAAAGTCAGAGGTGCGTTTGAATCGCAAAGACAGAAACAATTCGCTCTGAGTCATTTTCAGTCTTTGGAGATGGATAGGGAAGTACTATTATCAAGGCAGCAGAGGGAAGGAGCGAGAAGCCCAGGAGGACTCAGAATTGGCCGGGGTCACACCGCAGGTAGCGGAAGTGCCGGGGCCAGAATCGATATCCCTCACGTAGGCCCAGCTCTCTCTGTAAGATCCGCTCTTCGTGGCCAAGGGTGGCCTTAGCCCTCCTGACTGAACGGGATAGGTGACACCGGGGCCATCTGGGAGTGTGCCTCGCCGGCTATGAACATGAGCCCACGAGGACTAGCAAAGGCTGAGCCCCAAGAAGCCTGCCCTCCTGCGACGCCACAGCTTCGTCTGCGGGATGTTACCGCGTGCTCTCGTGCCTGACTCAGCAGGCCACACGCGGTAACCGGACCGTGTAGGGACCTCCCCACAGACCCCTGGCGCGCACAGAACTCATCCAGGGGCCCCTAGACTGCAGAATGCGCTTTCCCCAACACCTACCGGACCAGGACACACACACACACCCCCTCCCCCTGCTCCTTAATGGCGGTCCCCGGCCTAAAGCTATGGTCCACAAAGTAGGGTTTAGGGGGGAAAAGACGAACTTTCCGTTGTGTTTAGCTTTTAAGATTTTATTTATTTATTTGAGAGAGAGAAAGTGAGAGTGTGCACACAAGCGGGAGGAGGGTCAGAGGAAGAGGGAGAAGCAGGCTTCTCCTCCCAACGTGGGGTTCGATCCCAGGACCCTGAGATCACGACCTGAGCTGAAGGCAGATGCCTAACAACTGAGCCACCCAGGTGCCCTGTGTTTAACCTTTTTCTCATCCTTTTCCTTTTTTTTTTTCTCATCCTTTTTCATTTTTAATTATCTGCTGATGACTTACAGGGTACGTAGACTTTTAACACAACAGCACGTGTGCATCATTTATAAGTATACAAATGTGCACTCAAAAAAAGGTCTCCCGATAGGGGTACATCACCATGAGCGTGCAGAATTCCCGCCAGAAGGTGACATTCAACCCTGAGTCAGGACCATGTGTCCTGCCCATCTGCCGCGGGCACCAACGTTCCTGACCTCAGCAAGGCCGGGGGCGGGCACTCTGTCTACACACACAAGCCCAACCCACCTCTTCCCTTTAGCACCGCCCACCCAGCTGCTGTGCTAAATCACAAACACAGTTCTGTCGCTCCGCCCTCCACCTCCACCTCCAAGAGCTCAGGCCACCTCCCCCCTCAAGCAAGTCACCTACCAGCACCCCCACATCGGCCCGGGGCTCCCACAAGCCCTCCTCTGCACAGACTGCCACACAGATATTTCCAAAACCCAAAACTCAAACTGATAGTTCCCACCCCTTTCTGAGCCCTAAGTGGGCCCCACCCACAACCCCCTAGAGGTAAGAATAAAACCCCACCCCACACACCTGGCCCAGCCTCATGGTCCCGCTCTCCGATCCCCGCCCTCTGCCCTCCAGCACATGAAACGCACCCCGATCCTCCGTCCTGAGGTCACACTGACACTCAACCTGTAAGCTCAGCGTCTAGGTACTCCTCCTCCTCTGAGAAGCCTTCCGAAACCCTACAGGGGACCCGGTGACTAAGTCACCCCCTGAAACAGCCTACGGGTTTCGTAGCGCTCACTGTAACTGCACTCCCGTAACGGATCCTGGGATAAACTGTTTACCAAAAGTGTCCCTGCCACATGCAAACGCAGGGACGGGGGAGCCTCCTCCCGGCGGGGCCCCACTCCCAGCTCCAGGCCTGGCTCGGGACACGGCAGACACTTGCTGCACGGTGAGTGACCCGCTCCTTCAGCCCGACTCCCCCGCACGCTATGCTCTGGCCTGTGGGGAACGGTCTGGCCCACACCCCCCCGAGGCCAGGCTTCCTAACCGCGCCCACAGGCTCATCGCCCTGAGGTTCTTCCCGCTCTCAGCTCCCGGGGGATCTCCTCTGTGAGGCCTGCCCTGCCTGCTCCCTCCTCTGTGTCCCCTGTGTGCGGCAGAGGTACACGGCTGCCCGCTGCCGTCCCCACACTAGCTAGCACTCGGCCTTGTTTCTACCCCCGCCTCCCTGGGAGCGGCCAGAGGGCAAGGCCAGCATCTGCCACGCCTTTGGCTCTGGCTCCTCAGGGCCTGACAGCGCCCCCAAGCAACTGTGTCTGGGCAATACCCGGCCTGCCTGTGTTGTGGGCAAGTGTATCCTTTCTCCTGAACCCACAAGACGCTCTCCACATGGTCCCTCTTTCCACCCTCCCTTCGAGGGAGTAATACTAAGAGTCTAACAACACCTCCTAGGATTTCCCCCTCTTCAACACCTACTCAGGTCTGCCCCCGAAAAGGAGGCAGACGAGCCGCTCGGGGGACCAGGGTGGCCCCAGCTTGCTGGTACCGGCCGCCCTCGCTTCGGCACCCCCAACGTGCACACAGGCCTGAGGTAGGTGCGGCTGCCGGCTCAGCACGGCCCCGCCAAAGTAGGGGAGTACCATGGGAGCGGAAGCCGCCCAAACACGGGACTCCGGCTGCCAGACACACTCAAGAACATTCTGAAACTGCAAACGGCCTTTGATCAGTCCCGCCTCCGTCACCCAAAGCTTCTGTATTTCAGACGGCACCAGACGTGGGCTTCCAAAAACGAACGTGGGTCTCCACGTCCCTCGGCCATCGGTTCCCCTCCACTACTCCCCCTCCTCCTCCTCCTCCTCCTCCTCCTCCTCCTCCTGCCACCAGGGCGCTAAGATGTCTGGCGAGTCTGGTGCCTCTAGCTGGGGACCGCGGGCCGGCCGACTCCAGACATCGCTCTGCCCCGCCGGGCTCAGGGGCCGGTCACAGGCGCTCCAGCACTCAGGCCCCAGACCAGGCAGTTTGGGCGGGCCTTGCTTCTTGGAGCACAGAGCTGCCTCTGTGGGAAGCTCCGTCCGGGTCAGAAAGCCAACCTTCGCAGCCCAACTGTTTTCTTGCTGTGGCCCCTTCTGCTCCACACCTTCCTGTCTCAGGAGTCTTCGGCCAGACCCCTGCATAGCTGTAAGAGCTGCTCCCACACGCAAAATGCTAACCCCCTTTCAGGTGCCGTGCTGAGCGCCGTCCGAATGTTGTGGCACGCAGTCCTCGCAACGACCCAGTCGGGTAGACAATAGTATCCTATCCCCCACCACGCACACTTTATTGGCCAGGAAACTGAGGACTAGCAAAGTTAGGCAAACTTCCTGAGGTCACCCAGCTAAGAAATCATCAGGCTAGAAATAAAACCCTAACACTGCCTCTCTTAAACCCTCGGCACTACTGATTCCCACCACACATTCCCTCACTCTCCTTCAGTTCACAGATGGGGAAACTGAGGCACAGAGCGGCAAGGCAATGGGCCCCCGGCCACATTCAGCTATTCGGCACCGAGCTAAGGACTAGAAGCCAGGTCTCTCCTACTACAGCTGGAACATTCACATCCACAGTCAGCCCTCCTTTCTCCGGCCCCAAGCACCCCATCAAAAAGACAACGAGCCCAAATCCACAGGCCAAAGAAGAAGGATCCCCAACGTGATCCAACCTAAGGAGAGGTCACTTCCTCTCTAGGCCTCCTGTCTCCTAACCCACCAGCAGAACCCGCCAGCTCTCTGTGTCCTTGTGCAGTGCATCACCCGCCCTGGGAAGACCCAGTCAGCCTGGGAAAGCTTGGGAAGCAGGGATCTCGAGCCGCCGCACACACTGAAGAGCCTCCCTGTGACCTGGCACTGAGTGAGGGACCGCCGCCGAGAAATCCGAGCGTCATCCGATTTGGGAACTACAGACATGAATCGTGCCTCTTTTTGGAAGCCAAAGAAACGCACCTCCGGGGAAGGAAACTGAGGCAGAGAATGGCGACGGTCAAGGCCCCGGCCGCCGATGAGAGGGAGTGGGCAGACGGAGGCAGAACTTCCTCTGGCCCCAGACACCTCCCCGTGCCCCCCCAGCTCCCCCCTCAAGGCCAGGGACAGTCTGTCCCAGTTCTCTAGGGGCAGCCCCTCATCGCCTTTCTCTGTATTTACCCCTCTGGCTTTTAAATCCAGAAGCTTCCACGAAGAGCAGGCACACGCGGAAAGGAGCTACCCTTGTCACCGCGGCCGCGGCTCCCCTCATCAAGCAAGCGAGGTCTAAACTGGCTCCTAATTAATATTAACCCTCCAAATCAGAGTCGTGCTCAGAAAACCCTGGATGAAGAGACACAGGGCGGGAGGGGAGTCTCCAATTTTCTTTTTAGTTCATCTGGAAAATTAAGAGAACCGCCGATTTGAACAAGAAACCATCAAGGAAAGCAATCACAACCCCACACGGCCCGTAGCTCGATGGACTTGGACGTGTAACCTGCCGCTTTCATGAGCTGAAATTAAAACGGCTGTGGCAAGAATAGCAATGACGGCACAGGCCTGGCCCTCCTCCTGCATCCTCAGAAAACACAAAAACCCCAGCAGAAGATTCGGCGGGAGATCGGGCAAGACATCCTCCTTGTCTGACAAAATAAGGCAGTGGAAAACCAGTCCAAGTCTCCACCTCGGTCCTTCAGAGGAGGGTGTCCCCCAAGACTCTTTACCTCAAAGGATGGCGAAGGGGGGCAGTGAACGGAGAGCAGGAGAGGGGGCAGGGGTGCCTGGAGACCCTCCGCTCCAAACTTAACACTTATTTGCTGTTTCTGCATTAATTACAATAAACTGCTTCATAGCCTAGCGATCACTTAATGGAGCAGCAAATATGGCTTTTTCCCTATAATTAGTCAATGTAATCTTCCACTCTTCCCCTCCTCCCGGCCACCTCCTTCCATCCTCCATACACTCACGTTCACACAGACCCCATCCCCTGCCCAGCATCCACTCGTAAGCATCATCTTGATCCTCGTTCCCAGAAACATCTGGAATATTCCACCTGATGGACATGGAGTGGAGGGGGCTAATCTGGAAAATGAGCACAGAGATCTGGACACACAAGACTGCAGATGCCCTAAGACCTTGGGGGGCTTTCCCAGCCCTGACGGTTGATCAGAGGGTCAGGGTTCACCAGGCTGATGGCTGGGCACCGGGGGGCAGGGGGGGGCATTTCCCGGAGCTCCGGTGCTCATGTCTGAAGAACAAACCCCACCACTGGTCTGTGACCCCGAGGAAACGGTTCTGAAAAAGACACCATCCCCCACCCTGACATGCTCCCTCCCTCCCACTGTCCTCAGTCGCAGTCGGAAAGCCAAGCAACCCCCATACCTCTTCAACCACGCTACTCCGTCCTTCTGGTTACCGCCGAGTGTCAAAGGAACAAACAAAGCCGCCTTCCAAGGCTTGTGGACACCATCTAAGGTTCCTGACCAAACAAAACCATTTCCCCACCACTGGAAAATTTGGGTTCTGTGAAACAAAGCCCCTAAGACAGCCCTTCTGCATGTAGATTAAGGATAAGAGCACCCCCTTTTACAGTCAACTTATTAAGGACTCGTCCGCTAACTCCAGAATCTCCACCAAGACCAGAGAGAGGACTTTGTATCTTCCTCTTTCCAAGATCCCAAAAACACATAACAAAATAAAAAAACCAAAGAAAGAACCCCATTCCTTGCGGAGGAAGGAGTTCACGTGTTCTTAGCCGCACACCGGGCGCCTGATTTTCCGAGTCTCATCTCATCCCACAACTCTGCTACCCCCAGCTGTCAGGTACAGAACTGAAGCTTGGAGAAGTTCAGACACCTTCCCAAGGTCCCAGGGTTAGCGGCAGCACCAACTCCACTCCAGAGGCTTGCGCCCTGGGGCTGTGCGCCTACCAAAGTACATGCCTCATTGGTGACGGCACGGGATGCCTCTGAGTCTGAATCACACCGTGGGTTGTATTCCTCCACCGCTGAAGGAAGAAAAAGAATGTGTAAGGCCGGAGACCGCGGCACTGAACCGTCCTCCAGCTACCAAGCAAGGCAGACGGTCAGCGTCCTGCCTGACTCTTCCTGGCAATGCCGTAACTCGCACGCCCAAAGTGCCTACTATGTGCCAGACGCCAGCACTTTCTCTGTCAACTCGCGGCACCCTCACGACCACCCTGGGAAGGAGATCCTGTTCTTGCATCCATTGCGCACACAACAACGCTAAGGCCCGGAATATTCTGGTGACTTGCTCGAGGCCACACAACTGGGAAGTGACAGAGCAAGGACTCAAACTCAGCCTGCCTCCAGAGTCCAGGCTCTTCGACACTGAGCGGCACCAGTGCAGCAGAAAGAAGGAAGAATGATGAAGGGGCTGACTGAACGTGGGGTGGGACGTGGGGTGGGCTCAGGTCTACAGCTGGAGCTTTATTTCTCCCCTCTTTTCAGGCCCCTACCTACATGACACCACCTCTCCCACAAGCTGTTTCCAGGATTTCTCTTCAGCCAACAATTGTCCTGGTCAAGCTCTCCTGTGAAAACCTGAGGCAAGAGCCCAGGAAGACCGAGGAGCTGGCCTCTGGGCAGTTTTTAAAGCCCCAGCACAGGGGGAGCCGTCTGAGGATGCTTGAGTTCAAACCTACAAAGCATTTCCCCGACACCTGGGGGCTTTGTCTGGATGGCCCTGAGAAATGGCCATTTCCCATTAACGCAGTCAGCCCTTCTCCTGGATGCCCGGGGGGGTCTGCTCATCCCCCCTCCATCAACTCTTTGCAGCTTGAGGAAGAACTCAGGTGACTATCTCCACGGTGCCTTCTGCCCTAATCCACCGGGGTCCTGCTGGAGAGGGGCAGCGAAGGGAGCTAAAACACGGTGAAGGCACAGGCTCGGAGCAAACAGGGTGATGGGGGTGATAAGGGCAATCACAACATGCCAACGTGGCAGGGTGCCAGACACAAGCTGCCCAGGCAGGACTTGGGCTCGAAAGCACGTTAATTGAATTCTTTCAGCAAGTGCAGCAGAAAAATTCATAATGAGGTATTCCCCCCCCACAACTATGTCACTCAGTTCTCCACTTCTGTGGATCCACTGAAAAATCACTTTTAACAAGGATACGGGAACGTGTGTGGACGTGAACTTGAATGTAGTGTTCTGCAGGGGAGAACAATGATCCAATCCGTGGATTTTTATTTTCAAGGCGATTTAAGTGAGGCATTCCGCCATAATCAGCTTTACTATCCCTATTAGTACAGGAAAACAAGTTCTGAACCTAGCTCCCTAGTGGAAAACGCAAAATTTGTGTAATTAAAATTATACTTGTGAAATTCAAACACACTTTAATTTCCTAAGGGTCCCCCTAATCAAGTCAGAAGTTCTTACTAAAACCAATTATCCGCTTTGAAAACAGAAGAGGAAACATACACACGTAAAAGTCTTGTGGAGAGTCACAGCCCAGTTTCTTCCTAGGCTCAAGCACCCCTCATTCGATCCTTTTTCCCTGAGGGGAAGAGCAGGTGAACCTACTGGCTGGTTTTTCGTAAGCGTTACTAGTGTAAGTTTAAACGTCTTTGTTTGTTTGCCCTTAACTACAAAAAGGACACACTTGAGAGATATCCCAGAGGGAACGGAATTGAAGGGATAAAAAAAATAAACCGGGGAAGCATCAATAAATACAGTTTCTACGCACCCTGCCCCACTCCAGGCTCCCTCGAGCTTTTTTGCTTAAGGTCGCACAGCAGTTTTTCAGAGCCTTGCCCAGGACTGTCCGGGACGCTCAGGATGCTCGGTCCAATGCCATGCCGAGGAAAGAGGCAGAGGACAGCAGGTCATTCCTGGAATGGGCGGACGGCAGGCTGAGAATCCCCAGGTCCTGTTGGGTGAGGCGGCGACACCACGTTCCTCACCTCCCGACCAGGTCATCTCCCTGAAATGTGGCTGCTTTCTTGAGTAACTGGAAAGTCTTGCCCAAGAGCAACATGGAAATACAGAATACACTCCAAGGTACTAAAATATTTAAGAAGTAGAGGTTGCAATGTTCCATTTCTACCACCAATATGAAATGTTATCAGGCTAGGGCTTTAAAAAAAAAAAAGAAAGAAAGAAAAGTTATAAGCGAACACGTTTTCTCCTCCTGCCTCCCTGGAATCCACTTCCGGGACGACATGACTGACTTTTCACCCTCTTGGCTTTGGTGTTGCCAACAGTTGGCCCAGCACTTGTGACGACAGCCTCCCTGTCCGCCCACCCAGGCTCCAGCAGGTACCCGGAAGGTCAAGCAAAATGCCTCCCAGGTTTAAAACTTTACTTTTCAGTAGGTGGAATTTGAGAACCTGCCACACATGGCCTCTCTAGGATGGAGAACATCGCAACCAACAGGGCAGGGTTTGCTGTTCAAACTTTTATCGCAGGGCCCGGGGAAACGGAGTGCGTTTCCCCCCCACACACACACACACGCACGCACACGCACACGAGGGCCCACACGAGCATGCAGAAGGAGACACACTCAGCAGAGAGCCAGTCATGGGAACTGCTGCTTTGCTGGTTCCTCGCCTCTCTCCCACCAGAGCAGTCATCTCATTAATGGCACTCAGCATCGGGTTTTGCCACACTAGGTCTTTCTCTGCGCTGTTCCCGAGGGCAGCCCAAAGCCGGCTTCCGTTATAAACTTCTGTTCCTTGGGAAACTATCAAAAGCTTTGATTGCAGAAGAGAAAAAACTTCCAGAGGGCCTCTCTGCTCGCTCCTCCAAGTTTTTTTCTCTGTGGTTGCTTTATTCAAAATCACTACACACGCAAATCATGCTCTGAAAGTCATTTACGACATGGCAGCTAAAAAGAAAAAGAAAGAAAAGAAAAAGGGGGGAAAAAAAAAAAAGAGCCGGTGATCGGTGTGGCCGGTCTACCTGCAATTGCCCAAAGAGAATAATTCATTTCGCTGGAGGATATGGATGAAGCCCTGAATACATTCCGACACCGTTTTCTGCCCTTCAAAACAATAAAAATGTAAAAAACCCCCCGACAAAAGAAGGCCCGAGGTGGCAGGAATGAGACTCTCTTGACCCCAAGGAATTTATTCTCCTGGATGTTCTAAAGCACTCTCTCCCCAGAATGCATCATCAAGACCATTTTATTAGATTTTTCTAAACCCCTGAAATTGTCACATAATTGAAACAGAAACAGCAATTGAGAGCTCTGAATGGATTTCTTAAAAAGAAGATTCTGGGCTCGCTCCAACATCCCCTCCTTGGCCGCTCTCGCCCCTAACCTAAATTTAAGACCCTTGCACACAAAACCCTATTTATCTTTTAAATCCTCCCTTGCCATAAAAGTTACACATTCCCCTAATGCCTTAGATTTCAGGACATTTGGGAGAAACTCATCCCAGACAACAGGCTAAAAAAAGAATCCATTAGCATTAACTTGCCTGTCACAGTCAGTGACAAATAAATGAATGTGATGCTTTCAGATCAGTCATTGGTGGAACTACCCCCAGGCAGATAAAGACCGGGCCTAGGGGAGAGAAGGCTCACGGAGAGACCTCTCACACAGCAGTGCCTTAACTGTCCCCCAGCCGCGCCCCAGGACTTCGCTCTCAAAGGCAGCAAAAACAGCCATCAGATACAGAAAAGGAAGTGCATTCCCCATGCCCACCGAGCAGCCCCATGATGAAGGATGCAGGCTATCTCCCCCTCGATGGCCAGGACCCTGGAAGCAGACCTAGCCAAAGGACATACCATTTCCCAAATCTCAATGTGCTGCTCTATACATCACCCCCAGGAAGGACGACGGTAGCCACAAGCCGCTAGGTAAGGTCCTCGTACGATCTGGCCAGTGCCCTCCAAGGGAACAGTAACACACAACCAATGCTTACACTGGGTCACCCTAAGCCCTTCGTGGGAATTAACCCGTGTAATCTCCTAAACAAATCGAGGATGGCGGGACCGTGAAAACCCCCAGTTCACAGGTGAAGAAACAGAGGCACAACACCATTAAGCGAGTCGTCTACAACCGCTTGGCGGGGAAGTGGCATTCAGCTGCGCCGAAGAGCTTCTTACAAAGCAAGCAACAGAAACTGACTTGAAGCTTCCTCGCCTGACTACGCCGAAATCTATACCTATTCCTCGGCCTGAGCACTTTCCGGCCGTCGGGCAAACCTCACGAGCCTAAAATCTACCCGAGGACGTTGGGAGTCAGCAGGGCTTTGTGGGTAAGAGAGCAAGGACTTGGAATTCAGACAGACTTTAGCCCAAAGGTCAACACTGACCCTTCCTAGCAGTGCGGCCCCAGGAAAGCTGCTTACCCTCCCTGGACCTCAGTTTATCATTCTGCAAGGCGGAGAGAACGCAAAGCACGGCGAAGGACCCTTCAGGATGAAATGAAAGGAGACGAAGCGTACGGAGGCTTATCGGCACAGTGCCTCGAACATACTGACTCACAACAAGTACCAGCCGTTATTTGGGGTTAGGATTCTTCATCACTGAAGGTCTCAAAATAAAATCAAGAAGTATAGCAGGCAGACACACACCCTGAGAATAACTTTCTGGATCACTGGGCACTTGATGTTCTCTACCCTTGAGAGAAAGAGAGAGAACAGAGGTCTCTCGTTACATGCGTGGGGCCCAGTAGGACCCCCGCTCCAGCGGGACAACCGCCCTAGAGCCTGCTGCCCTCATCAGATAGCACGAGGTGCTCAGCCCCAAGACCACCCTTGCTCCCACCTCTCACGTCCCCCAGTAGGCACAGGTCATGGTTCCAAAATCTCATGTTCCTCACACCAGCCAGTCACTCTGAGCGAAAGGTGACCCCAAGCAGACCTCAAGGGCACAGCTCAGGCTGCCCTGAGCCATGGGGCACACACCCCAGTGACCCACGATCTGTGATTTCCACACCAAGAATGACATCTCATCGTCTGCACACGTCCACACAGCGAGGTCAAGATCACGGCTTGGGCAAGGACAGAGTATAGAACTTTGGGCTTTCGCCTATATCATGGCCCCTAGTTGAGAAGGTAAAGAGGAGAGCAAGGGAGGAGAAGGACAGAGCTCTTTGTGGTTGCCACACATCCCAAAGAGCAGGGGTGGCACTGCCAAGAACATCACTCCCAGAGAAGGGTCTCCAGCCCAGAGAGAACACAGTATGAGTGACGCTGAAGGCACACGTCCAGGGTGGGAGGGTCTCCATGAAACGACGTCAGCCACAGTCCCATCCAGGACCAGGGCTTCCGGAATGATCCAAAAGAGCTCAGAACATTGTATGGGGCATCTCCGTGATTGTGCACACACAAAACAGGTTCCCCAGCACATGCCAAACAAAGCCCAGACTCGTTTGCTTTGCCTGGCATTCAAGGGAACACAACCTGGCCCCAGCCTGCTCTCCACGACTCTGCCCCGAGCGCCGTGAAACACACACCCTTCGCTGCCCTGGCCCGCTGACCTCTCCTAGCCCCTCACATTCCTGCCATTCTTCCCTCCTTCCTGTTCCACAGGATCAGGGGCAAAGACCACCTCCTCTGAGAAGCTATCTTAGCTCTTCCTTCCCCCGAAGCCTGTTCCTTCGGCTCTGCTGTGTTTTTCACATCCTGTCCTGTACTACAGGTAGCACCCTTCCCTCCCAACCGGAAGCTAAGACCCTTGAAGACAAGAACTGTGTCCCCTTTGCAGTTTTGCATTCATTACACCTGCATGGAGACGGATGGTACATGAAAGAGCTGAGGTCTGTTTTTTTGGCAATTAATAAAACACGTTTGTGCCCTTAGAATTCGCTGGAGGCAGTAAGGCATGAACCTCAAGAACCATAAAACTCAGAACAAAGTGCCTAGCACAGTTCCTGGTGCTTAGCAGAAACTTGGTAAATAATTGCCAGGACCAAGAACAGCAACGGAATGCAGTGAAGATTCAGCCTGTCCCCAGCCCACCCGTGCTCTCGCCCTACTGCGGCTACGCACCTGTCAGCATGTCAGGTACTCGAGCCACCTGCTCGTTACTCATGCGCCCCCCCCTAGAGTGAAAGCCCCATGAGGACAGGGACTCTCTGGTCTTATTCTCCACACTGTCCCCAGAACCTCATACAGACCCTGGCACACAGTAGGCGCTCAATAACGTTTGCTGAATAAACGAATGCATCCGTGCCCAGCACAATGCCTAATGAGTGCGTCAGAAACTTCCTACGAATGTATTACTCCTCATTACTTGCTAACTTAGTATTACTGTTATTATGGTTATAGTTTGCCATAACCAAAGAAAAGGGAAACTGCTAAGGAGATCCAGAGAAAGAAGTACTACATCGGAGAGAGAACAGAAACAGCTCTGTGGAAAAGGTAACCCAAGTCGGGCTTTGGTGTGTCGTACACGGACTAGAGAAGAAAGGAGGGCCCAGGTAGGCATACCAGAAGCACAGCTCTTTAGAGAAGGGCGAAACGTGCAGTTTCAAGGCAGCAAAAGGCAGAAGAGTCGAGAAGCTGGAAGAAGAGACCCCTTGTACAGATCTAGAAGGACCCTAACCAGCCGGCTAAGAAGGTCAGACCTTGGTGGTCTTGGAGGGGTTCCTGAATCCCCCCAAAAGTGGGTGCATAGAGTCAGCAGTTAAAAACAATTAAACAAGCTCTTATTCAATGAACACACCAGATCAAACAAGAGAACAGAGATGAACTACATCTCCCTTTCGGGTTCCTGGGACTTTCGGCCAAAGAACGTTCAGGTTTTAAAAATACAAAAGGACAGGAAGGATGGATGCCGCCTCAAGGGGCACCCAAGAAGGTCAGCTGGTTCCTTGGAGAGTTCCTCCCGCCTCCTCTCTTCTCAGAGGGGCAGAGGGGTCTCGCCCGCCCGCCAAAAATGTCTGACACAGAACACGGGAGCTCCGGCTTCTCGGCAGACTGACCTTCATGCTGAAAGGAAAGCACGCAAGGAAAGGCAAAAATCTCGGGAAATGACATTTGTAGGACGAGATGCCCCTCCTCCTGAGCTAACACCTGCTGCTGACCGGGATGCAGGAAGAAGCCACGCTCCCCGACGAGAAAGCAGCTAAGCCACTAATCCCCCAGGGTCCTCCTAGCTGTAGACGAGGCTGCAGACACACCACCACGTCCCCGCTGGGAACCAGAAACCCACCGGCAGGCCGGTTAACGGTGGCCGGCGAGGTGACAGCTGCAGATCTCCCAAGATGGCACAACGCTAGAGTGACCCGACCCAAGACAGCAGGGGAAGGCCAGATGCCGAAAACTCACCCCTCGCCTGCCCTTGAGAGGCTGCCAAGAAACCACACCCCCGGAACAGGAGGCTCGTGTGCAAAACGCTCATGCTGTGCTGCACCCAACTGGACAGATGCATGCGTAACAGAGAACCTTCCAGGCCCCAGAGACTCATCAGTGGGGGAGACAGGAGCAGGAAAACCTGGCCCTCGCTCTGCCTTGCCACAGCTTAGCTGTGTGATCTGCAGCTGCAAACCTCACTTGCCTGCGTGTCAGCTCCCTCCGCCCTGAGTAGGGCGGGCTGGATTCCTCTGGGGCAGGGAAGTCAGCATCCAGTGATGTCGACCATCAACAGCCCCCTGCCCGCAGGGGGCTTACACTCCAAAAATCAGGATTTTTGGGGGTCATCTTCCATTGTAACTTCTCTTATTCGACAAAGATAATTCCGTAAGGGGGGGGAGCCTGGCTGGCTCCATCACTAGAGCACGTGACTCAATATTGGGGTGGGAGGTTCGAGCCCCACGGTGGGCTTGGAGACGATTTAAAAACTACAGTAATGATACATAATTCTATACTAATGATACCAGCGGACACCTGCTGGCACCCCCTTGTGTCAGGCTCCCAGCAAAGAGCTCTGCATTCATGCTGAGAACCGCCCCACGTTGGGCACTACACCTGTTTTAAAGAGAAAGGAACTGAGGTGGAGAGGGGCTCACGCGGAGTGTCCACGGTCACCCGGCTGCCATGGAAGGCAACTGGAAATAGGCTGAAGAAATGAGATCTCGGTTGATCAACAGATAAGGTTCTGGCCTCTGACACATAAGGAGGAAAATGACAACCCGGGGAGCAGAGAAGGCTTTGTTACACCTGAGGATAATTAGGACAGATGGGGAGCTACACCCAGACTTGCCCGTGGCCTAAGAGGTCCCCACAGCCTCTCGGTTTTTCTGCACGAGGCAAAGAACTCACAAGCTTGAGCAAAACTCCTGCAGGCAGCCAAAGCTTCTGCCCAAAGGGACTGACAAAATCATATGACATGACTGATCTCAATCATGCCCGTTCCTCCAACGGCTTCAAATTAAGTCGTCTTTTTTAGAATAGCACGACCACTTTAATTTTTTAAAAGACGGAGGGGAGAGGAATCTCTTACATATTTAACAAAATGAAATAATCATCCAGTAAAATAGGAAGACACAGAACGGACCCATCGTCTTCTGATCAAAATGTACTTCGCTAATTAACGGCCACTAGTCTCCAAAGAGTCGCCCCTCGACTAGTTAATAAAGCCCCATTATACTTCACTTGAGATGTGAACATTTACATGGCAAAGGGGGATGGATGAACTGCAGGATTCAAAACCCTTCCTTTGAGTCGCTCGTTAAAATTCTGGTCAAAACGGATTTTTATTTATATGATATATTAAAGAATATTATGACAGTACTAACATGAACTCTGCTCCCCAATGCCACGGCTTTGCTTTCGTATTAAGTTACAGTTTCTTTCCACTAGTCTTGTTTTAACACCTCCACGAATATTTCTCTGGCGAGTGCTAGCAAGAGAGGAACAGCCAGAAAACAGAGAAATGCATTTTAACCGAAGCCCACGCTGACCTATCATTTACAAGGTCCTCACCCAGCTCCCGACACAGCCACACATACAAGTTTTACTGAAGGGAGATAGATGAAAAATAAATAAGGCTTGACTTAAACTCCTAGACTCCCCGCCAGCCAGGGTTTGGCCTCCAACACCAACTTCGGTCTGAAGTCCCCACGGCCGGGCTCAAATTCTATCGGAAAATAAGCGCTGACAAGAAAGGCACTTTCTCCCCACCAGCTCACACCTCGCCAATTCCCCAGCCGCTTCCCTGGAGCTGAGCAAGCCCAGGGCCCTGTGGAAGGATGCCCCTCCACACGGCCGGTCCGAGTCACCCCACGGGATGACATCACGGGGGTGGGCCAATCACCCAACCAGGGACGTTCTAGGTCCGCACACGCTGGCTGTAGTTCTGCTCCTCCAAGCCTGAGCCTCGTCCTCTGCCCGAATGGACAGGTGACACCCCTGGATCCTGCCACAGGGCACAGGCTGGGCGGGGACCTGGTTCTGGAGCTAGGCTGCCCGCACCCCACTTCTCAGCCCATGCATGCCTCGATTTTCTCATCTAGAGATTGGACATAATCCTAGTGCCCACTCTCCGGACACAGGGGCAGACTGGTTGAGCTGATATACGTAAGGAGCCTACAACAGTGCCTGGCACGTACATTCAATCAGCGACATTATGATCACTAGACTCTCTTGACAACCGGTATGAGAACCTAACATAATCAACAGGAGAAACAGCATGTAACATATATGGTTCTACCACACGCCAAGTCCTTTTTTTTTTTTCTTTTTAAGTACTTCACCTTTATTAATTTATTTAATCCGCACAAAAACTCGGTAAGATGGGGTATACGAGATTCCAGGAAAGCAACCCATCTGCCCACATCCGCACGGCGAATGAGGGGCGGGCAGAGCCAGGATCCGAACATAAGCTGCGGCGCTTGAAAACAATAAAAAAGATAAGTAAACCCATGAAAATAATGGTAGCTAACGGTAGTAGCAGCGACAATGAGGACGGATGAGGCCCTCACCCCGCGCTGGGCTCTTGCACTCTCCACGGCAACCTTGTGAGGGAGCTACTCCCAGACTCCCATCCCTCGCATTTTTCCCAGGAGCAAACAGGCCAGGAGAGGCAGTTCGCTCAGTGTCTCAGTGTCTTGGGACCTGAGATCAGATGGAAATAACAGATAGGAAAGTCCTTGGGAAAGGGTGCCATAAAAAGCAAGGTATTGTTATGCAACCTCTAGAACTCCACGGAAATATGTCCTCCCCCGGCTGGTATAATATTTGCTCACATCTAAAAGTCTGACAATCCACCTAAAACATCCCAGACTCTGGGGTGGGGGGGGAGAGTGGGGGGAGGTGCACACTTCGACAAGTTCGAGAAATAGTCTGTCTCGTCTTCAAGTTGAATGCATCACTGAGAAACCAAATGCCAGAGTATGTTAAAAGGAAATATAGCCTTCCTGGTTAAAAAAAAAAAAAAAAGTGGCAGGGAGTGAGGGGTGGGCAACAAGAGAGAAGAGAAAACAGGTCAAACCCATGGTTTGATCAAGTCAGGGATTTTTCCAGGTTCCCTCTAGGGTAATCTGATCCTAGTTCTGGGTGATCAAATGACTAACCTGGAAATTTGAAGATTCACACTTAGGGAAGAAACAGCAATTCTTCCAAACCCAGGAAATACCGCTAATTCTGGAAAGCCTCTGAAATGTCAAGGATCACACACAGTTTGAAAAGCAACCTTTACGCAGTTAACAGTCCCAAAGTTTGTGCTCAGTACAGAAATAATCTAACCTCTTTGGTTCATTGATTCCTATTATTTGCTTACTCATTAGGGGAAAAAAAATGCCTTAAGAAAGTATTTTTGCTCTATTTACTTAAGAGATTTGTGTTTCCTTCGAAAGAAAAAAAAGGAAAAGAAAACTTACATGGAGGAAGAAAAAAGGAAGGAAGGGTCACATGGCAGCCTCCAGACCTGAAATTCTCAAAATGTCATCCACAAGTGCCAACTTTTTCTTCGTTAAAGTGCTTCACCCCTCCCTTTACACAATTAAAAGGTTCCACCTGTGGGAGACTATGCTTGAAGAAATACATGGACTTTGCAAAATCAACAGTGCTTTCCTTTTATGTCCTGTAATCGGAAGCTTCACCTTTCCCCCCCTTCCTTAAAAGAATGCCAAGGCCACAGGCTACAGAAAAAGTCTACCTCTCAATATTACATAAGGAAGAAAAAAGTACAATTAAAACGTGCAATTTTAACACGTCAAGCCCATAAATTTCACCTTCGGTTCCAGGTAGCTCTGTTCTCATAACCATAGCTGATGAGCTCAGCGAAAACTCTATTAGCCAGACATTTGTGAAAAAGTGAAGACCGATCTCAATCCTCTAGGCAAATCTTGTAGCACCATTCGCTCCTCCAAAGTCTTAACAGACTGAGAACTTCTCTCCCAGGCCCCAGCACTTGCATACAGAGGCAGCACAGTCGGTCTCAAACATGGCCTGGTTGATCCCACCAACCTGAAACCAAGACATCTGCTGCCTCCTCTGTCCGATTCAGGGCTTCATGGGCCTACGAAGTCATTTTTCCAAGACAAGGCAAGCTGTTTACTCAAATCCTACTCCTCTCCATAAACTCCAAGTTGTAAGAGCCTCAAAAGAGAACCCTCCGAAAGACATTCACAAGGAAAATAATTAGGGTCCAAGTTCTCCCGATAGGATCTTGGCAATGCTTAAAAAATAAATAGAACATTTGCATAAATATTGCAACAGACGGAGCTCTGTCCTGCCACGAAGGATCAGGCTTGCCCCTGCCCCCTGTTGGAGGCTCAGAACCCACCTCGGGTTGGCTAAAGTGCAGAGGCACGCAGTTATCTCGTGGAGCGCCTGGCAGGGCCTCTAACAGCCACGTACTGGCACCCCTGAAGGAACCTGAAGGCACCAGGTTTCAGCACTTCATTGCCAGTACTTTGTTTGAAATTCGAAATCCTTGGCAACCATCTCTGAGGGCTAAAATCCTGTTACTGATTCTCCTACTTACCTTGGGTTGCGCCCGACGAGGAAATGCAACTTTAGGGTCAATCTGGGGGCAGGAAAAAGGGAAAGGAAGAGTCAATTCCAATATTTGGAGGACGGGGAGAAAAAATTATTATTAATCACCTGATTATTAATCACTCATTTCTCAGGCTTATAATCCAGCTTTCAGTAACTTCTCAACTTCTCAGTAACTTTCAGCAACTCCAAAGTTCCTTAAACTTTGATCCAAACTTTACTCAACCCTCCCACAATGTAACAAATAAAGCTAGCCTCTTTAAAACGTCCTAACCTGTACTTCAGTGTGTGATGATCTTAATAAATCAGATCTCACATGTTCTTATCTTAAGAGAAGCAAGGGCTTCTCTTCCACAGATACTGGGCACCGAATGGCACCCGCATCGAATTTGCAATGCATGACTG
Source organism: Nasua narica (assembly GCA_028533885.1). Taxonomy (NCBI): domain Eukaryota; kingdom Metazoa; phylum Chordata; class Mammalia; order Carnivora; family Procyonidae; genus Nasua; species Nasua narica. The sequence continues at coordinate 26,714,276 of CM052804.1, read as the reverse complement.
GGAGAAAAGATGGGAACATCATCCCTGAAAAAAAAACATAACCTGAAAAATTAAACATAAGAATTTTTTTCAGCAGTCAGTAACCGGATAGAAGATCTTCTCCCCGAGGATAACTAAACAAGGCAGGTCGAAACGGGGATTCCAAAAATTTTTTAAATCATCAACATCCAAAAACTCCCCATAGACATCCAACACGATGCTCCACTTGAGTTCATTCATTCGTGTTGGCAAAAGTACAGTTACCTGAGTTAGCCAAAAAGACAGTTCATTCTGTAGTTAGACCGCAAGAGGAAGCAGGTGTCAAAAGCTACGGAGCCTAACCCAGTTCTTAAAAAATAACAATAATACAATAAAATAAAAGGAAACACATAAGCTAAAACCACCTGGATTTTAAAAATCACAGGGGGTAGAGTTCTTGGAGCAACCTAAACCCAAATTACAAAAGTAAGGCCATCATGGGGAAAGGATTAAAAAAAATTACTGAAAAAAAGAAGTCAGAATCCACTATAACAATTAGGGTATTCTTTCTACCCCGACCCCAATCAGAATGGAAAAACATCCTTTACCCCAGATCAGACGCTGGGCAGGACACATGATTCTCAAAAGGGGAATGGCTTTAAAACTCAAAACAATTCCCACGGAAGCATCTGAATCTAATAGGCTGATCCAAGGTGGGGGAAGTTGTTGGACAGAAAATATGGTGAGGGAAAGAATTTTTAAAATCCCCAATATTGGGGCATCTGGGTGGCTCAGTGGGTTAAAGCCTCTGCCTTTGGTTCAGGTCATGATCTCAGAGGCCTGGGATCAAGCCCCACATGGGGCTCTCTGCTCAGCAGAGAGCCTGCTTGTGATCTCTCTCTCTCTGTCAAATAAATAAATACAATCTTTAAAAAAATCGCCATTATTGGTTTTTCACTAGACTTCTAAATGTCACAAATCTTTGGGTAAAACTCAACAGAGAATATTGCTACAAGTTATTTATTTATAGGCTCTGGCTTTCAGAGTACAATTTTCCCCCTTTAAAATGTAAACCTGAACCTTGTTTTCAGTTCTGCTGTGGGGCAGCAAAGAGTAAGGCTGTGGGATGAAGCACAGAGCGGGGCAAGGCACACTAGAGAGTTCTTGTGCCCAGACCTACATCCCTTAGGACACCCCAGCTGGTAAAACAAACAAAGATTTACCACTTTTACTAAGATGGTTTAAAGACCTAATAAAAGTCCACAGCATGGCTTGTTTGTTTGTTTTTGTTTGTTTGAGCCTGCAAACATTACCTGAGAAATGAGGGATTACTTTTCAAAAACTAAAATAGACAAAAATCTCTGATCTAGGAAACTACCCTCTCATCAAGATTAACATTGCCGCATCTACAGGTGTATTCAGCACTGACTAGAGCTGTCTACAAGAGGGATTCAACAGGTGTGGATTTTCCATTCTGCTGACCAAACATAAGACTGGTGTGTCTTTTCATAAACGCGCCCCCCAGACTGCGGCTTTTGAGCTGAGCAGCACACAAAGGCGCTAAGAGGTCACCTTGTTGGTGGAGTAAAAGGTGGGGGACACGTCGGAAGAGAGACCAGGAGCTGGAGGGGAGGGATAGGAAGCCCTAGAAGACAGTGGGACACTCAAAAAATATCTAAAATTCCAAAACTCAAAGCCAATTCAGAATTCCTGGATGGTGGGTTCGTGATAACAGCAGGTCCGACCACCAGGCGCGTTTTTTCGAAGTGCAAAGTTTACAGGCTGCAATCTCTAAAGGGGAGGACAGGTCAAGTAAGTATGGCAAATCCCAACCTTTTGCACATCCCTGTCAACTATTAAAAAAAAAAAAAGAACAAAAAAAAGAAAACTACCAAAAATTAAAACATTAGTTAGTTAGGTACAGCTCTACTTACTGTAGCTACAAATCCTCTAGGAAAAGACTAGGGTACTATTTTGGATGTGAATGGCCGTTACCTAAACAAAGCTTTTAAGGTAACGGTAAACAAGATCCTCGTTTCCATGTCAATAAACCAACCGCTTCTGCCTCCTGCACTGAACGTTGAAACAAAGTCAAAATCTAGGTTATACTAAATAATAGCGACCAAAACATATCCACAAACAATTACAGAGGGAAAAACCGCACGTCTTGCACCTGACACTGAGGGCTATGACCCACCGGGCACCATAGAAACCACACACTATTTCTCCTACCCAGGGTGGGGAGACAGAGTGAATAATAAATTCCTGAATTTGCCTTGAAATACTTTCCTCTTTAATTTTGCTCGCTTTTTGAAACGTCTGACCAAGAACTCAAAGGGAAGAAAAAAATTCTTCAGACATCCATTATCAGCCTACAAGTGACTGTTCCTAAAATTAAATTATCTAAAAGCACAGAAAGCCGGGGCTGCCAGCTACAAGCCCAGCACAATTCATAAAGCAACTTCAAGTGTCTGGGGTCCTCTCTTGGGGGCCAAGGAACATGCACCTGACCTCTGATCAGAGAAAGAGGCTTAATTTGCAAAATATATTCACATGCACCAAAGGTGGCCCGGTTTCTTTCCCTTTTTCCCCTTCCCCTCAATGTTAAAGCCAAAAGGGGCTTGGAAGAGCACCCTGTTCCATCCCTGGATTTTACAGAAAGGAAACTGAGGGTCCAAGGTAGGAAACAACTTGCCCAAGTTCTTAAAGGGCCGCAGAGACTAGAACCTGATCCTTTGCCTTGCTCCAACACCTACCACAGTCCCAAGCAGCCCAACACTACATCCCAATGTCACCTCGGGGCCCCTGCTTTGGAAGATGTATAAAAACCTCAGGGAGATTCTCACAGGCACACAGGGAAGGGAGGGAGCCAACACAGGGGTCTAAATAAAACACTATGAGCCATCCACCCCCCCCCATGATTGTACTAATATCTTTCTTCTTTTCTAAGCTCTACCTAGAGACTTTTCCCCCACACACACGAGTCTCTGAAACCTTTTAATCCTATAAAAGTACCCACACTCAAAATAAAGGATCTGAGGGGAAAAAGCAAAACCAAATCACTTGGAAACCCAAGGCCTTATCAGTGTCAGATTTCACTCCATCTGGAGTCACCCCCTGGATGCCCAGCTTGGCTCTGGGAGGTCTCCTTCCCTTCTCAAACCACATTCCAAATCCGAGGTGCCCCAGGAGGAACCTGTTGCCTGGGCCTGTGATTAGCGCCCCCTCGCCTTCCTCCCGTCCCCCGTCCCTCTCAGCTGGCCATGAAGCGAGCTGTGCCTTCTAAAAGCCAATGCCCACAGCCACAGTTGGTAACGCGGGCTGGCTCGGCTCACAAAGAAAAGTTGCCTCGGCTCTGTGGTGCAGTTTCTTTGCATGGGCCTGTGAGATGGCTCTCCCCCAGCCGACCCCTCCCCCAGGCCTGAGCTCGGCAGCATCTGGAGCTGCAGCGGGACAGGCTCTAAGCAGAAAACCCCAACCCAGCCATGGCAGCAAACTTCAGAGCCAACTCTCAAGCCCTGCTCATCACTACCCAGTTCTAAGCACAGAAGCAAAAGAAAGCACGGTCCCTTTAAATGGGGCTGTCAATGCCCAGATGGGTCCTGAACCGGGGCGAACACAACAACAACAACAACAACAACAACAACAACAACGAAGGAAAGCAACCTACCGTCTTGGAATCTAACTCATGGTGGGGCTGACCTAATACTTTATCTACACTTGCTGGGTCTGCGAACGTGACGAAACCGAAGCCTCTGAAATGAGACAAAGAGGGAGAAAAACAAACAAGAAAATGTGACACCATTGAAAGCAACAAGGAGTGAGCCCTCCTGCAGAATGGAGAGCCAAAGTTGCCCCCTTGCACCCCCGCTGCCCGCAGCTCTCCCCCAAAACCCCTCCGACTGGCAAGAAAACACATCAAGGTTAACAGGGGAAGTGGAACGGGGGCAGGGCGGGTGGAGGTAACTTGGAAAATGCTGGTGTCTCCACTCTTTCGCCACCTCAGTCTCCTCTCCTCCCCTTCCCTTTCTTAACGCTTTGTTTTATTCCGAAGAAAACCCGGCGCTCAGAAGAGATTCATCCAGCTTTCTAAAAGGGGCTGAAGAGTTTAGGGAGCTGGGAGTGTGGGGAAAGCATACATTAAAAAAAAAAAAAAAAAACTATGTAGAAAGTGAATGAAGCTGAATGTCATTTTAAACAGGAGAAAAAGAAGCGACGGGAAAAGGACTTAAAGCAGAGAGATGGGCATCTCTGTATCTCAGAGTTCAGTCCCAATTAACAATAACCTTTCAGGTTATGGGGGCGGGGGTGGGGGGTGGAATAGAGCGACGTTCGAAACCAGCCACATGCCTGAGCCCCATTCTAAATCCGCTTAGCTACTTCCGAAGACACCTCCAAAAATAACACTTAAACTTTGTTTAAAATAAAGACAAAATCTAGAAGGGAATGGTTTACCTGGAGCGTTTCGTAGTGGGATCTCTCATGACCATACATTCTCTAATTTCTCCAAATTTGCTAAAATAGTCTCTAAGGCTATCTGTAGAGAGAGAAAGAGAGAGGTGGGGGGGAGAGAAGGTATGGAAAAAAAAAAAGCAATGCAAATGTTGATCAAGGACAAAAACCAAAAGTAGTTTTCTGTTGTTATTCTGTTTTGTTTTTGCATTTTTTGCACACGCGGGGGAAATTCGGCAACAGAGGTCGCGTAGAGGGCTCGGAAAGGATTTGCTATTTAAAAAAATAACCTTGCACAGGAGAAGTGGGGAGCCAATGGCGGGGGGGGCTCCTACACCGGGATAACAAAGAGCAATAAAGAAGCCAAGAAGGGGGGGACCCAGAAGTCCCCCCCTCCCTCCCTTACCTGGTGAGGTCTGCCAGCTCAGTCCACCGATAAACATTTTACTAGAGGGAGAAAACATAACAGAAGTGAGCACCGATGTCAGATCGGCCATTTTGACGTGTAACTTACAAAAGCTAAAAGGAAAGCGGGGGGGAGCGAGCGAGCGAGAGCCGGGAGGTGGGGTGGGGGAGAAGGTGACGGCGAAATGCAATCCAAAGGTGTGTAACTTCCACGGGGGGGGCGCGCGGGAGGGGCGGGGGGGCGCGGGAGATGCCCGGCTCCGCGCACCGCCGTCCCCGCCGCTGCAAGGAGAGCGAGCCCGAGGCGGCGCGGTGGGCAGCGGCTGGAAACTTACCCGGGGTCGTGCTGGGAGTCGTTGGCGCTGCCCGAGGTGCCTTGGCTCCCATTTGCCTCCATATCTGAGCCCCCCCGCCCCCCCACCCCCAAAAAACCGAGCCCCACAGCGATCGGAGCGGAGCGGCGGCCGGCTCCGAGCCCCGAGATCTCCCGCTCCCTCCTCCCCCTCCTCCTCCCCCCCGCCCGGGCTCCTCCGAATCTCTCTGCGAGCGGCGGAGCCGGGGCAGCGGCGAGAGCCGTCACACGTGGGCTCGGCTTAGCTCAGCCCCGCTGCTCGCACACCCCCCCGTCCCCGCCCCCCCGGCCCATCCCCACCTCTCCCCCTCCTCCTCCCCACCCCCATCTCCTCCTCCTCCTCCCCCTCCTCCCCGGCGCACGTGGGGCGGAGTTCTAGAACGTCGTGTAACCAATGCCGGTGACGTCACGCACCCCGGTGCGGCCCCCGCCTGCCCGCGCGCGCACACTCGGCCCCCCGCGGCCGGACCCACGGGGGCGGTGCGCGAACCCCGCGGCCGGAGGGGGCCCCGCCTCTAGGCGGGCGGGGCGCTGGCAGAGGGGGAGCGCACCCCGATTTCCCTGGATCACATGGGCTGCGGGGGGCGGGTGGATCGGGGAGGGGGAGGCGCGGGGAACTCGCTGCCGCTCCTCGCTCGGGCAGGGGAGAAGACGCCCCCCACCCCCTCTAGTTCGGCCTCTCCATTCAAGTTCGCCGGCCCCAGCCGCCGGGATCCGGGGATGGCACCAGCTGCCCGCCCAGCTCTGCGCCCTTTTTTCCAGCCACCGCACAGAAATTTAGGTCAAGGACGTCGGGATCAAACCCAAACCCTGGCGCTCCTCCGCGGGCCCCGAGACCCCCCAGGATCGGGGAGCTTCAGGATTGCGGAGACCCTCCCGCACAAACAGCAGCCACAAGTTTTATTTTCCTTTGGCGCTGGAAGTTCTCTCTGGCTCTCGCTCCACACCGGCACGTCTTGCGCCGCTCCCCGCCCTTCCCCGGCAGAGGTACGAATCCGTGCCGGGGAAAGGTTATTTTGGAACTTTGAGAAACTGACGCGATTCCAGTGGTGAGAAAGTGCCGAAGAAAGGGTTTCCGCGTTAATCGTACAGAGTTTAAAAAATATAATAAAATAGGTATATAGGGGTCAAGGTCAAATGCTTGGGGTTCAAAGTAAATTTTTGCATATAGTGAGAAATAGTTTTGAAGCATCTCTGGGATGGCTGGGAAGGGTGATGGTTTCGGGAAACCCCTCTCCAACCGGTTCCTTATATATGTTTATTATTTCTGTGCCGAGGTAGTAAAATGCATGAGGTTGAAATAGTCTAGGACCCCCCACCCCCATCTGGGGAGGTGGCTGAGGGTAGAAGAAGGCTCACCCCCTACCACCTTGGTAGCAGTGTGATGCTGCACAGGACCTGGCATATAGTAGGTGCTTAATAAATACTGGTTTCATCCCTCCCCGCCCTGAAAACCCCAAAAAGACGATGCAGGTAGCTTCCCAAAGTCATCGCACACTTCTTCAGCGGATTCCGGGCTGGCCAGATTTAGACTGGATTCAATTTATGGGGTATTGAAAACAATAAGGATACAATTACCCATATTGTTTTAAATTATTACAATAAATTGAGTTAATATGGCATGAGGGGCAACATAAAGTTGTGGTTCATCAGATTAATGTTAAATACGAATTGATGCCCAATTAACACTTTTCCATTAATTTTCATAGGATTAGAGGACACAATGGAGTACACACAACCCAAAACTATACCAAATCCACTGTGGGTCGTGGCAAAGTGGAATTTTTGGAAAATCTCAACACTAGCCAACGCCTTGGATGACCAGATTCTTAATCTCCCTGCCTCCTAAATTTGGGATAATTCCTCACTGCCAGGATTGATGGAGTAAGAGGAGAGATTGAAGTAAGTAAATATAAAAGTCTCTTTCTTATTGCAAACCTGTGTGGTTTGTGCTTATTATCAATCAGCACTTACTATGACTTTTTGGAAGGCACTTTAGAGCTTCAAACCACAAACCCAAGCATTTTCCTGTCACTCCAAGCTGCTTCCCAAATCATCCGGGGTCTCCATGTGTTGAAGTTATTATGTTGTTATTATGGTGATTGTTTATTACGACTATTCTCAGTAACAAAATGCAGACAACAGAGCTAATTGGATTTTGTTTGGGATTTTTGCACTAGAACCACAGACTGTCAGAGGTAGAAAGGCCTTTCTAGGGATCCAACCCTCTCATTTTTTCATCAGGGTCCCCGAGGAGCCAAGCTCACCAGGCTACACCCCACCCCCACCAGTCAGTCAGCTCCTAAGAGGGGCTTCCGCCATCACTCAGATGCCCTTTGGCTCTATTGCATGCATATTTATTCTGTCCTTCACAAGGCAAGAGTGGGGTGTCCTTGTTCCCTGTTGTCGACCTACGCAGGCTGACACTGAACTGAATTAAAACCCTGAGAGGGGCGAGCACTGCAATTATAAAGTCACTGGTGGAGACAGAGCTTGATCTTTTATTTCCATGACTACATTGTTTTTACTTATTGATTTTTCATTTATGTGGTGTAATACTTACTCTTCTTGGGGTATAATTCTATGAGTTTTTGACAAATGTGTGGGATTGAGTTGTCTCCACGATAACCCATCCAAGATGCAGAAGAGTTTCCTTGTCCCAAAAAATTCTCTCTTGCTGCCGTTTTGCACTATGTTATTTGAAATAACTTATTATTTATTATGCATGTCTTCTCTAGCACATTCGCTTAATGCAGCCCCTGGGTCAGGAGAATTCCAGTAGCACATGATGTCAGTCCTCTACCCTCTCTACTGTCCATGACAGTTAGACACTCCCTGCGTTTAAGTCACTCTTCCCTTGGCATCCTTGATGCCCACATTCTTTTGGTTTTCCTCCTACCTCTCCAGCCATTCCTTCTCTGTCTCTTTACCCTGACTCCTCCTCTGCCTTTCCTTTAAATACTATTGTTCGTTCACTTCCCCAGCTACACACCCTCCCTGGATGAGCTCCTCTGAACCGAGGGTTTAAATACTACCTACTTGCTGATGCTTCTCAAATTAAAATCTCCGGCCTGAGCTCTCCACAAAGCTCCAGGCTCTGGTTAATTTCCTATTCACCTTCTCCACCTTCCTGGAGGTACCGCAAACTCAACATGCGTGTCCAAAAACACATGCATGTGTTTTCCTCATGAACCTAAAACTCTTTTAAGTTTTACTATATGGGTCAGCGGAACCCCAGCCATCCTAGAGACAAGGTTGGCCCTTCTCCAGGTTAACATCTTCCCATGTGCAATCCGTCATGAAAGTGTGTGGGTTTCACTTCCTAAGTATCTCTCAAATTCATTTTTCCTGCTGCTGCATCCCACATTTCCCACTTGAGCCCTTGCGATAACCTTCTAAGCATTCTTCCCACACCATTTCTTACTCCATTAATGTACCTGCAAAGTGTTCTCTGACTGGGTCAAATCCCCCTTGGAAGGCACTGTTATCTTACCTCCACCAAACCATAAGCTCTACCCTCCACATATTAGCGCAGTGCCTATTAGTGCGTGGTTGACACCCAATCAATAAATAGTTGTTGAACAAATGAAAGGGTGAATGAATGAATGAATGAATGAA
>CM052804.1:26547448-26704991 GCA_028533885.1 Nasua narica | reverse complement strand
TGCCATCAAATTGTGAGACCCAAGCCCCACAAATACTGAAGTTTCCTGAAGTTGAAACCGAGACCCACCAGGATAACCTGCATTGCAATTTCTACAGTTACCAATTCCAAGTGGCTGAAAAACACAGGAAAGGTAGGGAAGGGAGAAAGCACTGTAACCAACGAAGGGGGTTCAAATTGGCCGAAATCACATCTATTTAGCTATACGTGGTGTGGACACACACAGAGGGAAGAAAGGAATCAGAGAAAAAAGATCAGGAGTGAGGACAATAGAGGACAGACTTTACAGCAAATTGCTGAGTAAGACACTCGTGCTAAAAATAATACTGCTTGGAGAGGGCATAAGAAACAAAAGTGTGGCTGTGCCCATGGGTGGGAGGAACACGAGGCTCTGCATATAAACACCCAGAATTAGAACAAGATGAAGAAAGGACCATCACCCAAAAGGAGAAGGAATGAACATAAGAATAATTTGAAGTGAACCAGAAAATTAATTTTGTCACCATCCTCTTGCTTCTGTGGATCCAATGATGCTGGAGGCCCCCCAACAGTGGATGGCCACGCCTCTGGGTTCTGAGCAGGCCCCAAGACCCCATCACCCACTCAGAGATGCCACACAAGAAAGGAAGGCGAGCCCTGGCTTTGTATCTTCTAGTCTGGATCACAGATAATCATGAACATTCAAAAAATCAATTGCCCAAGTGGCTGATGGGGAGGTCTGGCTTGACAGAAGGCGTTCGTGAGGAAGACCCGGGGGGTTAGCTGATCACAAGCTTGATGTGAACCTACAGCACAAGGAGGCTGTTGAGAACCCTAATGCAATCTTAGACTCTATTAATAGAACGGCGGAGTGAGGAAGGAGGGAGGCCGTAATCCCAGCGCGTGCTGGCAGGTCAGGCCACATGCAGTTTCATGCTCAGTCCTGCGGGCTATATTTCAAGAGAGGCACTGGCAAATTCAAGCCTGTTCAGAAGAGCATGAAAAAGACTGGATGCCAGTATTTAGACAGCATTGAGATTAGTTTGACAGTCCTTTTACAATTGGCAAAATCGGAATGCATATTGCATTGAAGACAGAGTCTCAGTAGCGAGGACCCAAACCTGTGCTTTCAGTGTTCACTTCGCCTCCCTGAGCCTGTTGGAGTGCCCTTTCTGTATCGAGATACTACTCTCCCCCCAACCTACCTGCAAGCATAGTTCGAAGGCAAGTCGGCTCAATTGGGCTTGTATACTGAGCATTTCCGTGCTGCCAGCTCGGTGCCAGGCATGAGGGCACTTGGGAGTCTAGTCTGTGTTACAGCCACAGGCCCATAAGCAGGCTTCTTGCATATAACATGACAGATGATAATAGATACATGCATTGATTTGAAATGAGATGTAATTAATTTCTTATCAGGAAAGAATGACAAGAGAGAAAAACAGAATCGTAGGGCATTTGTACTTGCAAGTGCAAAGGAAAAAAATTGTTGGAGATCAGAGAGGAGAGTCCACTGAGTGAGGAAAGATTAGAACTGGGAAATTTCAGAGTCACAAAAGATTGCTGAAAGGTCTCCACACTGTCAGGTGCCACCAAGAAATCCAAGAGGAAGAGGAGAAAAGCTGAAGTATTTCCAGACCACTCCTTGGATGTGGAGGTTGGGAGTTCATCCTTGGTGGTCAAGAAACACCTTTTGGGAAAAATGCTGGAGGCAGAGACAGACTTAATTTAGGACATTTGTGGAAGGATGCATTTATTGGACACCTACTGCACACCTAGCATGGTGCTACACACTACAGAAGTTGGAAAAGCATAAGACTTTGTTGGAGCCTACTTCAGTAGTGACTGGTGAGTTAAAACTAACACCTATACATTCATTAGAGAAGAGTAGAAGATTATTACATAAATTGTTCAGCTGGGTAAAGCAGACAGTGGCTTAAATGGCCAGTTGATTGACCCATGATATTCCTTATGCTTATAGCCAGATACCCTTATGCTTAAAGCCAGAAGAAGAAAACATGGTGCCAGTGCATTCCAATATGGTGAACCTGATCCTAGTCTTCTACTTTCCCATGTCCCTTGGGACGTTTCCTTTCCAGAAGTGTTTGGAAACACAATTCTTATCTTAACAACTTTCATGTTTGCTCCCATTTTGTTATTTGCCAGTGAAATTAATACTACTCTTTACCCTGCTCACATTCTAGATCCAACATGTATTTTTTCATCAGTGGGTTTGTGTTTGGTTGATTAGTTATTCATGTATAATGCAAGATGACAAGAGCTGTAATACAGAGAAATGATTGTGGAGAATACAGGCATACAAGCTCTGGGGTTGGCTTCTTTTTTCTTTTTTGGGGGGTGGGGGTGGTGGTGGGTGGGAAGGCAGGTTAGTAAGGCTTTTGGATTATTTGCAGATGGTTGAAATTCTCTTCTTACCAAACTGGTGACTGAAGCAAAATTAGGGGAATTTAAGTAAATGGTACCCTTTGCTGTGTGTCCCCCAATCTCCTTGATCCGCATCATGAGTCCTTCATGGACTCCTGACTCTGTTCTCTACAATTGCTCACATCATTCGACTTCTCTGGACTTGAGTTTCCCCATCTGTATCCCATCCAATGTATCTTTTTCTATGTTGGCTTCTTTCATATGTTAAATTTTTGCAAAGGAAATCAACCTAATAGATGAGTTCTACCTCTAACTTGCCCTCTGGGACTTCCCTTGGAGTAGCCAGAGAGGTTTCTGTAAGATGCAAATCCGATCCCTCCAGTGGCTTCCCACTGCACCCAAGCCCTTTGGTTTAGCCTAAAAGGCCCTACGTGATCTGATTCTGGCCTGCTTTCCCAATCTATATCATGTCATCATCCCCTACCAGTTCTCAAACAAAATGAATGACTTTTACTCCTGAGGACCTTTGCATATGCTATTCAGCCTGCTTGGAATGTTCTTTCTCCACTCACTGAATGGACATGTCCCTATTCCTTTCCAAATCTTAGTTCAAATATCACCTCCTTGCAAATGCCTTTTCTGCTCAGCCTCTCTAAAGTCACCTCCCCACCCATTGCTCTCTAGTTCACTGCCGTATTTATTTCCTGCCAGGAGCCCAGCTGAGGGCCTCAATTAGCCTCTATTTCTGTCTTTCCATGTGGCAGCAGGGGTTTCCTAACAGCATGGAAGCTGGATCTCAAAAGGGACGAAGAAGAAACACCCAAATCCAAAATGTTCTCCAGCATCCCCAAATCCTTTTCTAGCACATTATCCTTGTTTCTCTTCTTTGCCCTTCTCACTTTCTGAAATTATTGTGCTAATTTCTGATTCCTTGTTAAATGCTGGCTCCTTCCCCCCAACCAGGAGGATGTACAATCCAAGAGGGTAGAAACCTTGACTGTCTTGTTCACTGCACGTGCCCAGCACAAAAGAAATACCTAGTAAACAGTTGTTGAATAAGTGAAATTTAAATGTTCAGAAATAAAGAGAAAGAAGAAATTAAGATGCACGTGAAATGCAATGAAACACACATACACATGTTCACAAAAAATCAGGCTGCAGAGAACTTTTCAGGGTAAGAACTGTGGCCTGAAGGGCAGAGAGCCCACCACGCAGTGAACCAGGCATGAATTGGATCATAGCTGCAGCCCATCTGCCTCCTGCTGTTCAGAGCTCATCACAGAGCTGGCCTGGGAAGGTGGTGACTCAGGCACAGGGACCCAGGACACATAGGATCCTGCAGGGGTCCAGGATCAGGACCTGGAGAGCTGGACCTTAAGGGGAAGTAGGCTATTTGCCCAGACATCACAGGTCCCCAACAGGATAATGTTCCCTGTTCCTCAGCAATTCCCTGAGGTCCTGTGCCTGGAGTGGGAGGGCTTTGGGTGCTTTACTTGAACCCCGGCGTGCAGAGGAAGATGATCTTGGTTTAACACAATTCAAATCAGCTACTATGCAAAAAACATTGTGCCACCTGCAGTGGGTGGTGGAGGGGTGGGAGGCAGGGACAGTACCCAAGGAGAGTGGCTGCTCGACAAGAGGGAAGGGGTGAGTGGCAAGGGAAGGAGACCAGCAGCCCTGCAGTTACAGACAAGGGAGAAGCAAACAGGCTTCCAAGAAGGGCCAGCGCTGAGGTGGCTAGCCAGGAGGGCTTTCAGAGGCAGGGAGGCCAGGGCAGGAATGCCCAGGAGCTCCATTATTAGGCTGGAGGAGGGTAGGGTCTGCAAGAAGTGCAAGAAGAGCAATTTAGGGGCGCCTGGGTGGCTCCGTTGGTTGAGCAACTGCCTTCGGCTCAGGTCATGATCCCGGAGTCCCGGGATCGAGTCCCATATCGGACTTCCAGCTCTGCGGGAAGTCTGCTTCTCCCTCTGACCTTCTCCCCTCTCATTCTCAGTCTCTCGCTCTCTAATAAATAAATAAAGAAAGAAAGAAAGAAGAGCAATTTATTACCAAAAGTTCCAGCGAAGTCCCTCAGAACCAATTTCAGAAGCCAGAAGCCGAGAGGAGAGAAGAGTGAAGAGCAGTCTCACAGCTTTCCAAAGAGGAAGAGGAAAGGGATGTTGGGCAGAAGCACAAGCCATCCACCCTGCAGTGATGGAAGAAGAATCCAGAAACACATCTGAGGCATGTTGTGATTAAACGAAGTATAAGTGACTGTTGGAAGGTGTGTGTATGAGGGGATTTGGAGTAGTAAGTAATTATAAAACCAATAGAAGGATGGGGCTGAACAAACTGATTCTGAAATCAATGTGGAGCACGCCCCCGCTCATAGTAGCCCTATTCACAACAGCCCGAATCCATCAACAGATGCATGGATACACAAAACGTGGCACATACGTCCAATGGAATATTATGCATCTATGAAAAGAAATGAAGAAGTGACACAGGCTACAGCATGGGTGAACCTTGAGGACATCATGCAAAGTGGAAGAAGCCAGACACAGAATGAGAAATATGGTAAGAGTCCACTGATGGTACTTAGAATAGTCAGATTCTTGGGACACAAAGTAGAATGGGGGATTGCTAAGGTCTGAGGGGAGAGGAGAACAGGAGTTATTGTTAAACAGGAGTTATTGTTAAGTGTGGGATGACTGAAAAGTTCTAGAAATGGATTAAAAATAAGTTGTAGAAATATAATGATAGCACAATAACATGAATATACTTAACATCACTGAGCTGTACACTTAAAAATGGTTAAATGGTACACATTATGTCATGTCTATTTTACCACAATAAAAAAATTAATGTGGAAAAATAAGGAAGTCAAGAATATTCAGGCTAGCTCTGAGAAAGGAAAGTAATAGGGAGATAAAACCCTACGAGATAGTAACACAAATTATAAAACCTCAAGAATTAAAACAGTGTGGCGCCGGCACTTGACTACACAGACAGACAATGGAACAGATAGAAAGTCCAGAAATAGGCCCACATCATTCAAGACTTTCATGTGCAGGAAAGGCAGCATCTGGAAACAGCAGGGAAACCATGCTGGGAAGAACTGGAGCCATCAGGGAAAATGAAGTTGGCTCCTGATCTCATCCTTATACCAGGAAGAACTGCAAATGGAAAAGAAATGTGGGGCACCTGAGTGGCTCAGTGGGTTAAAGCCTCTGCCTTCAGCCCAGGTCATGATCTCAGGGTCCTGCAATCGAGCCCCGCATTGGGCTCTCTGCTCAGCAGGGAGTCTGCTTCCCCCCCACTCTGCCTACCTCTCTGCCTACTTGTGATCTCTCTCCCTCTGTCAAATTAAAAAAAAAAAAAAAATCAAATGGAAAAGAAATGTAAACGTGAAACACAACCCCACACCAGTACTAGAAGGAATCAGGAGAATTTTTTAACCTCTGAGGGTGAGTACATATCAGCTGTGCCTTTGGGTCCCAAGCCCCCTATGCCCGTGTCATGGGCTTGCTGTGAACACTGTAGGAGTAATACAGGCAGAGTACTCGGAATAATGCCCAGCACACACACAAAAGTCAGGAAGGGAAGACCACCACCACCACCCTCCTTGTTGGCATCACCACCATCAAAAAGAATTGAGGACATTTATATACTGAGACAGAATATGTATCAAGGTCTATTAAATGGAAATGAAAGGCAAGGTAGAACAGTATGCACATAATATGCTATCCTTAGTTTTAAAAGGGGGGTAGAAAAAATACACATAAAAAAAGAAAAAATACACATGCACATATATATCTAAATGTATGTCTAAGTGTATAGTTACACACATATACACCATAAACATCTTTGGTCAGACCATTGCATGACACAACTCCAGGGGGCACGATTCCATTGTATTCTAGGTCAGTGGCATCCCAGGAGCTCAATATAAATGGTGTCTCTTGGACACCTGACTGCACATGGTAACATGTCTCTGGGAACACAAAGAACAGAGTAACACTGCTCACCTGTGGGGAAGAGACACAGGTGCCTGGAACAGACATGGGAAGGAGAGTCTTCACAATACAGTCTTTGTGCCTTTTCAGTCTGGAAACTGTATCCATGAGATATGAAATAGCCCTCATTCCAGAAAATAAAGGGACCTGCGAAAATAAATCAATGCACACATATAAAAGTAATGCATAAAAGTAGCAATACACATTAGGGAATTTGGGAAATACAAAGTAGTACAAAGGAGAGAATTCTAACAATTCTTCTGGTTATCTCTGTGGGTCTGTCTGGAGTGCTTGAAGGGCATTATACAGAGCAGGAGTGGGGGGAATGATAGCCCTAGGCTATCTCTGGCCCACCACCTGGATGGTTTTTGGGTTTTGGTTTTGTTTTGTTGTGAGTTCAGTGTGGGGCCTGAACTCATGACCCTAAGACCAAGACCTGAGTTGAGATCAAGAGTCTGATGCTTAACCAACTGAGCCACCCAGGCGGCCCTTACCACCTGTGTTTGTAAGTAAAGTTTTATTGCAATGCAACCCCCCATTTGGTGATGTATCATCTAGGGCTGCTCTCCTGCTACATTGAGCTATTGAGTAACTTTGATCTTGGCAACTTATTTGCGGCTATCTCTAGTTCAATCTATAAATGCCTTGGCACGACGCCATTACGAGGCACAGTGAAGAGGTAAGATGACAGCAATGGGTTATAACAAACATTAATTTGTTATAGTTTGGAATTAGAACTTACAAAAACAAGAAGCAGAGGTGTCCACCACATTGAAATTAATGTCAGGAGAAGTGGTAACAAATTGAATTTGTAGGCAGAGGGTAAGAAAAGAGAGCTTGAACCTGAATTGAAATAAGAAAAACATACCAAGACAGATTAAAGACTATCAAAGTGGAGAAAATAAAACAGAAGATATTCTCCCAAATAAGCTAGGCTCTATTAAAAAGTATAGTAGTAAAATAATTCCCTATGTTATGGGATGGGGTAAGGTATTAAAAAGTATGAGAAAAAACACACCTCCTATCTTGAAATCTTACCGGACATTCAGTGTCTCAAGATCCAGGGGGGATACTCAAAAGTCATAGAAAACTCAGAACAATTATCTTTCAGGCAGCACTCCTATGCGCTGTAGGAGTCTGGCACGTTGTAGGAGTCGTTCGCCCCCCACTGAAGGCTGCTGAAGATCTGGTTCATAACGACAACCAAAACAACTCCTTGGATTTTCTAAACTCCCCTGAAGGGCAGCACCACCCCCCTGGAGAACCACAGATACATGTGAAAGCAATTTGAAAAGTTAAAAGCACTTTTCAAATACACAGTATGATTAATCTACAGAAATGCCATGGATTTTCTATAGATACTGTGTGTCAGCACTATTTACGTGAAGACTATTAAAAAACACGAGTGTTTTCTTTTTCCATGAAACTAATTTCCATCTTTGGAAACATGGCGAGTAAATCTATACTTATTGAAAACAACTAAACATTCGGGATTTAAAATAATTGAAGGGCATCAATGAATGAATAGAAAAGTTAGGGATCCTCAGCCCAGGGATTGAATGATGTGGAGCTTAGAGTTGTAAACTGAGCACAGTGCTCCAAGGACATTTGCTGAACCTGCTGAACTTGAACTTTGGTATTCAGAGCCTCGAAGACTTATAAAAAAAGGAGCCAAAGCCCCAAGTATGCCCAAGATGGGGAGTCTAACAAGAGATCCTCCAGCATAAAGGATGGGGTATCTCCAAAAGCTATTTCTGTAGTGAATACATGGATTTGGAAATACCTCCAACTTCTTCCTGGAGGCAGGAAAATCTTCCTCAAACCTTACAACTGAGAGGATAAGATGTGTGTGAGTGTGTGTGCGTGCACACATGCCAGGAACCACCACAAAACTTTGTTTTTTAATTTTATTTATTTATTTGAAGGAGAGAGAATGAGAGAGAGAGAACACAAGAGGAGGCAGGGGCAGAGGGCAAAGCAGACTCCCCGCTGAGCAGGGAGCCTGATGCGGGGTTCGATGCTGGGACTCCAGGATCATGACTTGAGCCAAAGGTAGTCACTTAACCAACTGAGCCACTCAGGCGCCTCACCACAAAACTTTCAAACTATAAGCTGTCCAGGACAGTTTATAGCAAAAAATCCACACTCTCTGGGTGGTCTGAACACCCCAAGTGGAGAATGTAACTGGAGTCATCCCAGGATATAGTAATGCCTCCAGCACCTGGCAGAAGAAAAAGTGAATCCTCTGTAGAGGAAGCCAAATTTATCCCAGACCTCAAGGCAGTCCACCTATAAAATGTCAAGGCGAATGATCAGGTTAAAATTACATGACAGAGGGAAGGAGGAAGGAAAGAAAGGAAGATACTAAATACACATGGAATAAGGCACTAAGAACTAAGAGCAAGAAGCAGCAGGTAGCTGGAACAAACCTGCCAGAACCTCAGATCCTGGAATAGTAAGATGAAGATTATATAATAACCATGTTTACATGTTTGGTATAAACAAAGTCCACGCATGAAAACACATACAAGAAAAAGAAGCTATAAAAAATGATCAAGCGAGTTCGAAAAAGAACTAAAAGAACCCGTATGGGCTTAAAAACAAACAAACAACTCAATGGACAGATTTATTAGAAAAATCACATGTGAAGAGAATGGGTAAACTGGAAGACTGGTCTGAAAAACATTTCCAAATTGCAGCATAGGGAGACCAAGACAAAATGAAAGAGGAAATAAAGACAGGGAGGGTAGATCAAGAATTGTAACAAACATGTAATTACAATTCCAAAAGGAAAGAAAAGAGGATGGAGTAGAGGCAACAACTGAAGAGACAGGACCGAATATTGTCAGGACTCATGAAATACCAACCCACAGGATCAAGAAATCAAAGGATTTGGATTTCAAGAAATCCAACTATCTAGATAGATAGGTAGATAGGCAGATGCATAGGTAGATGAGTAGATAGATAGATAGATAGATAGATAGATAGATAGATAGATAGATAGATAGATAATGTATGTCTTTGGTGTTCTGCTATTTCACCATCACTATATATGAATATCCATCACTGGGAAACTGCAAAACACCAAAGACAACGAGAATATCTTAATAGCAGTGAGAGAGAAAAGACAGGTTTTTTTAAAAAAAAAAAAAGATTTATTTATTTGAAAGAGAAAACATGCGTGTGGGGGTGAGGGGCAGAGGGAGAGAGTCTCAAGCCAACTTTAGCACGGAGCACGGAGCCCATCACCGGCTTCAGCCCATGTCCCATGAGATCATGACCTGAGCCAAAACCAAGAGTCAGACACTCAACCAACTGAGCCACCCAGGCACACCAAGACAGATTATTTTTAAAGGAGTGAGAGACAACTTACTATTCACTGGTATCGATAGAAATCAGAAGACAGGGTAGAATATCTTCAGCGTGCCAAGAGAAAATGATGGTCGTAGTCAATTCCATATCCAGAATGAAAGGGGAAAAGTCACTTCCAGACAAACAGAAACAGAGATTTTGGAAGCAAAGTCTCTCTTGGCAAAAGAAAAATGAGTCCTTATATAAAGTGTGAGGAGCAAGAGGGAATAAAGCAATACAAGGTGAAAAGCAGATAGAATGTTGACTATATAAAGCAACAATCATAATAGGCATGGAATTGCAAAAGGAAAACTGAGAGACTTAAGAAGCACAGCAATAACAGAATAGACGTCAGGAAAGTATAAATGGAGGTGGTAAGGTTTTTATATTTTTCAGAAGAGTAAAATCATTGAGTAATTTTGATGTTGGTAAGTTATTTACTGCTGTTTCTAGAGAAACCATTTACAGAGTAGAAACAGTTCTTAAGCCAGTGGGAGGAAAAAAAATGAAAATGGAAAAAACAACAAATCAATCTAGATGAGGGCAAGAGAGGATAGAAAGATAAGTGGAACTTGTGGGAAAAACAGAAATAAAAAACAGGAAATTAAAAACAATATCTATAAACCTGAAAATATTAATAATTATAACAAATGTAAATGAATTAAATGCTTCCCCTCAAAGACAGAGCTTGTCAGAATGGATATATATTTTTTTATTTTTTATTTTTTGGATATATTTTTTTTAAACTAATTATATGCTGCTCCTAAGAAACACATTTTTTTCCCTAAGAAACATATCTTAAGCAGAGCATACAGAGTTTGAAAGCAAAAGGATGAAAGAGATGTACTAAGAACAGGTTTAGCTATCTTAACATTAAGCAAAAAAAAACTTAAGGCAAAAAGCGTGCTTTGGACAAGGAAAGTTAAGCAATTCAGTTAAACAGGATATTAAATTTATGTACTCAATAAATTTCCAAATATATTAAGCCAAAATTGACAATTACCAAGAGAAAGAAACAAAGCAGCAATCATAATGGGACACTTCACTCACCTTTTCCATTAACTGGTGGAACAAACAGTAAAAGTCATCAATAAGGATATAGGAAATCTGAACAACCCAACGGACATTATGTCAGTTCAGGGAAATAGATCCTAAGATGGGATTAGATGTGCCAGAGATTTACTGAGGAGACTGCCTGGGAGGGAGGGGAAGGAAGCAGTGGTAGACAGATCTGAAAGGAGGGGGAGAAAGAAGGAAAAACAAGTAGGAAGAGTTTCAGATTCCAGTGTGGTTCTACAAATGTGTTGGCCAGACTGATGGGGTAGCCCTGAGCCAAAGTTGCCCATTAGGGGAATGAACTTGCACTAACACCCTTGACCTGCTCAGTTGTTTGCTGGGAACAGCCCAGGGGGGAAGAGTATCTCCGCACAAATGGTAGGTCCAGAGGCAAGGAGGGCTCTGGTCAACTATGCTCCCCTCAACAGGAGAACTGAATTGTACATGAACATGACCTCCACAGACATCTTTATCAGAAAGATAAAATATGCAGTGGCATCTTTTCACTGCAGCACAGATGAATTCAGAACACCACTCCCCAAAACTGCAAAAACACCATCTTTTCAAGTATACACAGAACATTTGCAAAAATGGACTATATACTGGGTCATAAATAAATCTCAATACATTTCTTAAGATACATGAAATCATGCAGACTGCATTCTCTGACAACAAAAAGTTACTAGAATACCCCTTATATGTGTAGAAACTCAGAAACACATATTCAGATAACCAAGGGATCAGAGAAGAAAACATAGTAGAAATCAGAAAATATTAAGAACTAAACTAATGAAAAGACATAGCAAGATCTCTGAATAGAGCTAAATAATACTGAGGGAAATGTAAGATCTAAAATAGCATGTTTAAGAAAAAAAAAAGAAAAAGAAAATTACCATCCAGCTTGGCCTCCATTTTATGAAGTTAGAAACAGATTAGCAAAATAAACTCGAGAAAGGTTGGAAAGGAAATAACAAAGCTAAGAGTAGGAACTAATGAAACAGAAAATAAACACAATAGAGAAAATTAACAAAGCCAAACAGTGATCCTCTGAAAAGGCTAATAAAAGTGACAAACCTCTGGTAAGACTGGGAAATAAAGAGAAAAAGCATAAACAATACCAGGAATGAAACAGTGATATAAACACAGAAACTACAGACATGGAAACAAAGTAAGAGGACATTGTTGAAAGTTTTTATGTCACTAAATTTGAGATCTTTTATGAGACAGGCACATTCTTAGGAAAATCTGATTTAAGAAATAGAAACCCTGAACAATCCTGTAACCTCGAAGAAAACTGAATTTGTAAATTTAAACCTGCCTACATAGTAGACTACAGACCCTGGTGATGTGGGTAGTGAGTTCCAGACATTCAAAGAATAAATAATTATAATCTTATATGAGCTATTTCAGAGAATTTAAAAAGAGTTCCCATTCCCTCAATTAATTTTATGAATCCAGCATTAACTTGATATCCGAACCTTAAAGTGTAAGAAAGGAAAAATTCAGACAAATCTCTCATGAAGATGGGTTCAAAAATCATAAGCAAAGTGTTAGCAATGTGAATCAGCAATATATAAAAAGGATAATGCATTATGAGCAAAGCAATATAATAAAGAAAAATCATGTGATCATTAGCTATATTAGCAGTTGATAAAATTCAATATCCATTTTTTTTAAGATTTTATTTATTTATTTGACAGCGAGAGAGAGGCAGCAAGAGAGGGAACACAGGCAGGTGGAGTGAGAGAGAGAGAAGCCAGCTTCCCGCTGAGCAGGGAGCCCAATGCGGGGCTCAATTCCAGGACCCGGAGATCATGACCTGAGCCGGAGGTAGATGCTTAATGACTGAGTCATCCAGGCTCCCCCATCTATTTTTTTTTTTTAAAGATTTTATTTATTTATTTATTTATTAGGAAAGAGAGAGAGTGAGAGAGAGCATGAGAAGTGAGAAGGTCAGAGTGAGACGCGGACTCCCCATGGAGCTGGGAGCCCGATGTGGGACTCGATGTGGGACTCGATCCCGGGACTCCAGGATCATGACCTGAGCCGAAGGCAGTTGCCCAACCAACTGCGCCACCCAGGCGCCCTATTTTTTTTTTTTAAATAAATTTATTTACTGGGGCACCTGAGTGGCTCAGTTGGTTAAGCGACTGCCTTCGGCTCGGGTCATGACCCCAGAGTCCTGGGATTGAGCCCCACATCGGGCTCCTTGCTCGGTAGGGAGTCTGCTTCTCCCTCTCCCTCTGCCTGCCTCCTCAGCTTGTTCTCTCTGAAATAAATAAATAAAAATCCTTTTCAAAAAATAACTTAAGGGCGCCTGGGTGGCTCAGTCGGTTATATCATGTCCATAGGTTGAAAGACTCAAGTTAGTAAAGATATCGGTTCTCTTCAAGATGATCTATAGAATCAATTTAATCCCAATCAAAATCACATCAGGATCTTTAAGTTTCAATTTTTAATTTTTTGTTGCTAAAAATACAGATACACAATTGAATTTTGTATATTCAACTTGTATTCTACAACCTTATGGAACTCATATTAGTTCTGGTAGCATTTTTGTAGATTCCTTAAGATTTTCTATATAGATAATCCATTATCAGTGAATAAAGAGTTTTATTTCTTCTTTTCGAATCTGTATGCCTTTTTTTTTTCTTTTGCCTTATTCTCTTGCTTCCATTAAAACACTGAATACAATTGGTAAGAGTAGACACATTTGTCTTGCTTAGTCTTAGGAGCAAGGCATTCAACATCTCACCATTAGTAATAATGTTAACTGCAGATTTTTTGAAGACATCTTGACCAGGTTAAGAGTTCTGTTTTATTCCAAGTTTGCAGAGAGTTTATATCATGAATGGATGTGGGGTTTCATGAGATATTTTTTCTATTTAGATGATCATATGGCTTTTCTTTTTTGCTGTATTAATATGAATTACATTGATTATTGAAGGTCATACTAATCTTACATTCTCAGGATAAACCCCACTTGATCTCAGAATGTATTATCCTTTTTACATGTTGCTGGATTCATTTTGCTAAATATTTGTTAAGGATTTATATTTCTATGTTCCTGAGGAATATTGGCCTGTAGTTTTCTTTTCTTGTAGTGTTTTTCTCTGGTTTTGCTAGCTTTGGAATACTGGCCTTATAAAATGAGTCAGGAAGGATTCCTTCATCTTCTATTTTCTGAAATTTATTGTGTATAATCGGTCTTATTTTTTCTTAAATGTTTGTTCGAATTTCATCAGTGAAGATATCTAGAACTGGTGGGGTTTTTTTTAAAGATTTTATTTATTTATTTGACACAGAGAGAGACCACAAGTAGGCAGAGGCAGGCAGAGAGAGAGGGGGAAGCAGGCTCCCTGCTGAGCAGAGAGCCCGATGCAGGGCTCGATCCCAGGACCCTGGGATCATGATCCAAGCTGAAGACAGAGGCCTTAACCCACTGAACCACCCGGGCGCCCTAGAACTGGTATTTTCTTTATCGAAAGATTTTAAGTACACATTTCCTTCTTTCTTTTTTAAGATTTTATTTTTAAGTAATCTCTACACCCAATGTGGGACTGGAAATCACAACCCCAAGATCAAGAGTCATCTGCTCTTCCAAATGTACCAGCAAGATGCCCCTAAGTAGACAATTCTTTAATAGATTTGAGCTATTCAGATAATCTATTTCTTCTTGATTGTGCTTTGGCTACTCGTGTCCTTTAAGAAATTTGTGCATTTCATTTAAATTACTTGAATTTATTGGCATAAAGTTGGCATAATATTCCTTTATTATGCTCTAATGTCTGCAAAATGGTATCTTTTACTCCTGATACTCTTTTATTTCTAATGTTAATAATTTATATCTTCTTTCTCTTTTTTTCTTCATTAGTCTGCCTAGTTTACCAATTTTATTGATCTTTTCAAAGAACCAGCTTTTGGTTTCATTGATTTTTCTCTACTGTTTTTTATGTTGTATATCAACAATTTCCAGTCTTATCATTATTATTTTCTCCCTTCTGCTTACATTGGATTTTCTCTCTTTAACATATATAACTGTTAAAAGACAAATAAATATCCAGTATATAGAAATAACTGTTAGGAATTTATAAGAAAACAAATAATCTTCCCCAAGCCAAAGACTTGAACTTTACAGACTTAACAGAAGAGAAACAATAATGACCAAGAAACATACAAAAAGTGGGTCAACCTCTGATTAAAATCATATGAAGATCTCATTACATATCTACATGATTGGCAAAATTTAGTTTGATAATTACAACTGCAGAAAGCATTTAGCAATGGGATCACTCACTACCCATCCACTGAAGGTGGGAATGTGAGTTTTTCAAAGCACTTTGGGAAAAGTTCATTATCAAGTAAAGTCAAATATGTACATGCCTTAACAACCCAATAATTTGACTCTCAGGTATAAATCCTAGAGAAGCTTTCCCAAAAATACGTCGGAAGAAATGTAGGGAATAATCAGAGCAGCAATATTGGTTAACAGTCAAATGCCCATTAACACTAGAATATATACAATTACAACAAAATACCATATAGCATTGAGAAGGAACGGACTACAACTCCACTCATCGACAAAGAAGAATCTCAAAGCACAATGTTGAAGCAAAAGATGCCAAACAAATTATTGCATACAATAGATTCTGATGTCTATATACGGTTAAAAAAAAAAAGATAAAACTATATTATTTGGGGATGGATACATAACTGCTAACACTATAAAGTAAAACAAGAGACTAATTATCACCAAACATGAGGATAATGGATACCTCTGCTGGATAGAGGGGATTACAATTGGGGAAGTGCACCAATTCTTGACCTAGTTGCTGGTCATTTGGGTCTTCAACTCATTATTATTCTTTAGCATGTACCTGCATGGTTTTTTGATTTATGTGTATGACACATTTTAAAATAATAAAATAAAATTAACCTAAACTAATAAACCTAAAACAAAATTAAACTAACCTATGTATACTATGTATACATATATATATGTATGTGTGTGTGTGTGTGTGTATATATATATATGCTTTCTTTATAATCAGAGATAATGTGATGATTTCAAGGTTTCGTGTGTCTTTATTTATCCATTCATTTATTCCACAGGAGTTTGTTACATATTTACTATGTGCTATGCATTATACCAGATGCCAGAAATACAGATATTAATTTATTGTTAGGAAGTTTTAATTGTAAAAATAGTAATAATTGATGTTATTATTACAACAACCGACATTTAACTGTTTACTATTTGTATTAAGCATTTCACATAGATGACTTCATTTAATCCTTTGACATCCTTGAGTATGGACTACTATTTCCCTGATTTTAAAACTGAGAAAGTGGCACAGCAATGTTTAATAACTTCCCCAAGCTGGCAGAGCTCAGAAAAGACAGAGCCAAGATTTGCTCTTAACAAATGTTAAGTTTTTCTGCTCAACTTCCAGTCCCTTTCCTCCAGGTGACAATTCTCTATTTTCCTTGGGGGAGGCTGTCCCCTTCTCACATTTGGTCCTGTGGGTCAGCTGGAGCTAATTATCTGGTCCTGGGTTCAAGGACTGAGGACATGACCATTTATCCTATTCCAGCCTCCTGGATGCAGTAGTTGGTTTAGGCGTGAGCCTAAAGAGAGAGAATTTAGAGACTGAGTCCTGAAGCCTTGATTTAAACCCCCGGATCCAGCCATGCCTGAAGCTCGCATCAATGTCTGGTCTTTTCAATTACATGAGCCTCAAGTTGGATTTCTAATACTTGCAAAAAGGAGTCCTAGCTATACAAGGATGCATAAAAATAATTCAATAATTATTGTACCAGCTAAGTGATGAGGACTAAAATTAATGTAGGTATTTAGGATGCACTTAAACATACTCAGGATACATGTAGGTGAGTGTTTTTTTACTTTTTTCCCTGTCCCATCCTCAGTCTGAAGCAAATCTCAGAGAAGATAAATTAACACTAAGAGAGAAAGTCATGGATTACATTGATGCTTCCACAGACCAAGCCAGTCATCCTTCACAGGGGAGATGGGGAATGAGGTGTGTGTGTACCCAATGTCGTGAAAGATTATCACAAAAGACCAGAGCTCACGGATGACAATCACAACAACAAGAGTAATTTAGGTTCTGGAATACATTTCATCACACATTTACAAAGTCCTTGACAGCAAAATTAAATCTGACATCACTTTGGGTTGACAAACACTGTTGCAGTGTCCTGATAAAGTGAGCTCAGACACTTGAGGGCTCTCTCTCCCTGAGGGTTAGAGTCACTGTCTTCCCTTCCGCTAACGGTACCTCAGTCACCTCTGAAAGTGACTGAGCCTCTAGAAGACCCTTGTCATGAGAGACTAATGCAGCCCTTGGAGAAAATGGAGTTACTTATAGGAGTTCGATCAAGCCATGGGCTCAAATCCATCTTTGGGTTTAACTCCCTGACATTTCCTCTTCCTCCTCTTCCCCAACCAGGTTCAGAAAGAACTTTACCATCCTACCTTCCACCTTAAGTGTAGACTTCCGAATCAGCATGTTAAGTCAATCAGACCACTAACATCCTCTAAAGGAATATAAAATCTGGGACGCCTGGGTGGCTCAGTTGGTTGAGCGGTTGCCTTTGGCTCGGGTCATGATCCCGGCATCTTGGGATCGAGTTCCGCATTGGGCTCCTTGCTACGCGGGGAGCCTGCTCCTCTCTCTGCCTCTGCCTGCCTCTCTGCCTACTTGTGTTCTCTCTCTGTTAAATGAATGGATGAAATCTTTAAAAAAAAAAAAAGTAATGTAAAATCTGACATTAAGATCATCACAAAAAATTGTATATTATTCTCTCTCTGGGCGAGGACAATTCGCCACTTTGAGGAAGCACAGGAATAAGAGCATTATCATTCAGGACTGATGCAAGCAGTATGTAAATAACCACAATGTTTAGCACCCTGGCCCATGGTCAGTTCACCTTCTTCCACAATTAAAAGTGACCACAACACTCAGTGTTTGTTCCACTGAGCATGGTGAAGTCATACTTCCCTCCCAGAGATGGAGACAAAAAAAATGTTTTATCTCCTTGATAAATGTGAAGCTGTAATAAAACAGAATTTAGGTCTTTGGTGAATAATTCATGTTTATCTAAAATAAAAAGTAATGACTTTCATTATATTTCATCTCTTACTGAGTTCTAGAAACTGATTTCCTGGTCCGGAGGGTCCAGAAATCCACTGCAGGTTTACCTGATGATTCTCCCTTGAGGAGTCCTCCCATCAGCTCCACCCACCTCACTAAATTCCTTTTGACCCCCCAGGATCATGGGGATGAGAGGATGAAAGGTCAAGGGCAAAAAAGGTCTGATCTGACAGTGCTGCCACTGGGGGGGAAGCCTAGGGCTGGCAATTCTTCCATGGGCTTCCATGGGATTCTCCAGGTTCCCCTACAACTGAATCCTTTGACCCAGCTAGTATGTCTCTTAGGCTAACTGCTTATGCACTCCCTTAGCTGGGTACCTAACAGTATTCCCTCTACCTCAATTACTTTTTTTTTAAAGTAAAGATTGTATTTTTAAGTAATCTCTACACCCCACATGGGGCTTGGACTCACAGCCTCAAGATCAAGAGTCATATGGTCTACCAACCAAGCCAGCCAGGTACCCCCCTAGCTTGTCAATCTCTACCAAAAAAAAATTTCCTAGATTTTGATTGGTATTTCACTGAATCAATAGATTAATTTGGGAAGAATTGCCATGTTAACAATACTGAGTGTTCTAATCCATGAACCATCCGTTTATTCTTTTTTATTTCATGAGTGTTTTGTAGTTTTCAGCATATAGATCTTGTACATATTTTATTGGATTTATACTTAAAGATGTTGTGGTTTTGGATGTTATCAGAAATAGTACTTAAAAATCCATGTTTCCAACTGTTAATTGCTAGTGTATAGGCATATAATTGATGTTGGGGTTTTAATCTTCATCTTGCAGTCTTACTAAACTCATTAGCTCTCGTAGCTTATTTTGCAGATTCTTTGAAATCGTCTATATGTACAATTATGTCATCTTTGAATAAAGACAGTTTTACTTCCTCTTTTACAATCTATGACTTTTTTTTTTTTCATGCCTTATTGCACTAGCTAGGAACTCCAATAGATTTTGGATAGCAGTGGTGAGAGCACATAGTCTTGCCTTCTTCCCAATTTTAGGAGTTAGAGTTTCCTTGGAACCTTCTCATCAAACTTGTAGTGAAAGTGAGACATTCCCTAGCTCTCTCCCAAAGGAAGATTACAACACTTACCCACTGACAAGTCTATCCAAAGAAATCTATTTTCAACTTCTGGCCTTGACAGCTTCAGGCTCTGTATACTGTGAGGGAGGTAGCAGTAGGTAGACAGGGATCAAAACTGGTTCCAGGATGCCTCCTTCTAAGTCCTGCATATGTATCCTAGCACCTCCCTTTTGGAATGAGAGGGAGTCTCGCCATCTTTTTTTTCCCCCCTCAGGGGGCATTAGTCAAAATTAAGTCATCCTTATCCTGATGGTATTACAACTTCTCTTTTACAAATGAGGGAAGTTAGTCTCAGAGAGTTTAAAGAACTTGTTCAAGGTCATATAGCCAGGAAGTAGCAGGATTAAAACTCAGTTCTGTCAGGTCCTAAGATAGTGTTCCTCCCACTAAGTCACATCAGTTCAGACAGAAATGTTCAGGCACATTCCTGTTCCCTAAACACACATATAAAATCAAGAGGGCTAAGGTATGTAAACATTTAATTTAGCCATTATAGAAGATGATACTTGGGCCAATGAAGGAAATAGTGTTGCATCTACCCTTCAAATGACCATAGAATGATAATCATTCTACAACCTGAAGCAGGTGCTGAGGTCAGAAGCTGAGAGTCTCTAATTATCAACACTGGTCCCCTCAGGCCTTCCTTGAATAATCCAGGCAGGCAAATCGGGACTGACAATATGGACTCTGTTTTAGTCAAGAAATTTGACCATATGTCTCTAGGTCAAGGAATCTAAGCCAATTTGCCTCCACGACCACTTCAGAAAACCCAGACCCTTCCTGAAGATTACTTCTTGCTGATGAAAGGGAGGCAGGCCCTAGGTAAAAGTTTAGGATTGAAGCTGATACCACTAAAATCACAAACTGAAAGAAATACCACCACTGGCATTAATCTTTAGGCAGGTGAAGAAATTTTCCTGTAAGTGTTCCAAAAAATAGATTTTTCTGGGAACTAAAATGTTTAAGTTCAAAGAAGGGATCTCAGCAATTCTACTCCTTGGTATATGCCCCAAAGAACTTAAAACAGGAATGCAAAAAAAAAAAAGCAGTAAAAAAATTTGTACATTAACGTTTATAACTTCATTATTCACAATAGTCAAAATGTGGAAACAACCTAAATGTCCATAACAGATGAAGAGACAAAGAAAATGTGGTATATCCACACAATGGAATATTATTCAGCCATAAAAAGTAATGAAGTACTGATACATGCTACAATGTGGATAGAGCTTGCAGACATTACACTAAGTGGGGGAAAAAAAATAGACATAAAAAGTCACCTATTATATGATTCCATTTACAGAAATATCCAGAGTAGTCATATCCATAGAGCTAGGAAGTAAATTTGTGGTTTCTAGGAGACGGGAGGAGGGGAGAATGGGAAGTGATTGCTTAATAATTATAGGGTTTCCTTTTAAGGTAACAAAAATGTTCTGGAACTAGATAGTGGAGATAACTGTACAACTCTGTGAGTGTACTAAATGCTGCTGAACTGTACACTGTAAAATAGTTAAAATGGTATCTTTTATGTTATATGTATTTTACCATCATAAAAAAGAGGAGTCTTTGTGAAAGAGTCAGGTTATGATTGCCTAGCCATATGATTGCCTTGCCTAATTAAATCCTTTGGCATGCCCTACGTAGATTATCACAGTGGCCTCCTACCTGGCTTCCTCTCCCTGGTGTTACCTATCTCCACTCCATCTTCCACCAAGTACAACATTGAAATGAGCATGACTTTCTTTTGTTCGACATCCTTCAACAGTTCCTAATTTCCCCCCAGAAAAGCCACATTCCTTCACATGGCCTCCGAAGACATTTCAGGGTGGGGCACTGATCACTTGGTTCCCTACGTCTACTTCACGGTGGGTGTGCCCTGAGCAGGCAGGGACCACATGGGTCTCACCCCTTGTTGTGTCCCCAGCACGTGGCACAATCGTTGGTGCTCAGGAGGTATCCAGTGAATATTTGTTGAGTGAATTGATCAGGCTTCAGCCTGTCTAGCTCCAGCTCTTGCTCTCTCCTCAAATACCCTGTGTTCTAGCCAAACCAACCTGTGCATGGGAAGTCTTGGACATGTTGGTCTCTCTGTTGGGTATGTCTTCTGCCTCATCTGTCCATCTGGGCAAGTTTGGACTCACCCTTGAAGATGCTGTCCAAGTGTGCACATTCTTCTGTGGCCCTCAGTCACTCATTTCTCCATGTTCCCACTGCACCTCACATGGTGCTTTGTGGCAGCCCTTAGCACATGTCCTGCAATCATTTATTTACATCCCTGTCTCTCCTATTGGACCGTGGGGACTGAGTAGCTCCTCTTACCCCCCGGCCCCTCCATGTAATTTGGGGGAATAAACAAAAAAGTAACCAAATAATTTGTCTGGAAGGAGCAACCTGGGAAATTTTTTGTGCACAGGAGGAAACTATCTGAATTAAATTGGAGGTTGAGAGCAGCTGTCACCGAATCTCTGAGTCATTCTATTTATTTGGCTGTGGTGAAAGGAAAGAGGTAGAGAAGGAGTCAGAAATTGAAGCAAGTGGGAAGGGTGGGAAATTGTAACGACATAATGGACATCTCACCTTCACCGAGTACCTCTCCGCTGGAAGGACCCTGCCCTATGCTCACTGAACTGATCACAGTGAATCTTACCTGTGTCTCTGAGAAAGCCAGAGGCGCTCCATCCTGTGCAAGGGGAACCTCCCAACCAGCCTGAGGGACTGCAGATCCACCTGAAAATGAAAATTCCATGTTCTTCCACCTCCCTGTTCCTGGGTCACTTCATCCCCTTTTGCCCACTCATGTCAGCAGGAATATTCCATTATGATGCTTCCTAACAATGTGGGTCTTTTCAGTTTGATCAAAATGTGCTGAGTGGTCCGTGCCCTATTCAGCTCCCCGTGTTCCACAGCCCTTGGGGTTAACGTGGCCTTGCCTTCCCCAGAGAGTAGGAGAGGGAGCCCCCAGGGGAGCTCAGGTGTGCAGCAGGACTCTGGGAGAGTGCCTCTCTTTCCTTTTCTCTTTCAAACCATGAGGCACTTTGAAACCTGGCCTTCAAGGGCCAAGAGGGGAAAAGAAGGAAGAAATCTAGGAACAGGTGGAGCCCGCAAAACAGAAGAGAAAGGAATTGATGCTGTTTTGTGCATCTAAGTGACCTCACTTAATTCCCTCTTTCCTATGAGACAGGATTATTCCCATTGACGGGTGAGGAAACGGAGACGAAGTCACTTTCCCAAGATTCCTCCCGCCGGTTAGTGCGAGGGCCAATGTCCAACCAGAGGCATCCACTCCAGCATCTGTTTGCCTCTGGCTGCACAAGCAGGCTGCCCAGCAGGCTGAGGGGAAGGACAGCAGACACTCTAAGTGTCCAAAGGGGTGGGTGAGCCTACACTCACCCTGAGCAAAGCTCACGTCCAAGTCCAAAGGGTCCAGTCTGGCCACAGAGTTCATGGTGCTCCTCACTTCAGGCTACCTACTACCCATCAGGCCTGGGTGGGTTTTTTGTTTTGTTTTGTTTTTTGTTTAGAGAGAGAGTACAAGTTGGGGGGGTATGGGCAAAGGCAGAGGAAGAAGGAGGGGGAGAGAGAGAATCTTAAGCAAGCTCCACACTCGGCACAAAGCCCGATGTGGGGCTCATTCTCACCACCCTGAAATGATGACCTGAGTCAAAATCAAGAGTCAGATGCTTAACCGACTGAGCCAGCCAGGTGCCCCAGGCTTGAGTGTTTTAGAGCTGGGAATCCAGTGTATCACAAGAAGCCCCCAGGAGAGGCGACTGGAAAAGCTGGCTCCCAGCCAGGAATTGTAGCTAGAGTAGGGCCAGGTTCCCGCTCCTAAATGGAGGCAGAATTCAAGTCATCAGATGGTACACTCCAATGGGAGTTGGGAAAGCCCCCATTGGGGAGCCCAGACACATGAAAAAGAGACTGAAACAACGTCTCCAGGGGCCACTGCTCCCTCCATCCATCTAGCTTCAGCAAAGCTTCATGAAGCTCAGTGGCACCTGAGGAGGACGGTTTTTCATGTTCCCACTTACAGTTTTGGTGTCTCTGCTTTGCTAGTGCTGTAAATATGCACACGCTTCGCCTAGAGGAGCGTGAGGCCAGTGGGTTACAGCATAGGGCTCGCGTGTGCAAAGCCACCGACTGAGTTTCTGTATTCCTTCATTCACACAGCAAAGACTTCAGGAGCTACTATGCGCGAGGTACTGGGTATAATCAGATTACTAAAACCAAATCCCTGATGGAGGGGAGGCCAGAGGTAGCCAGGAAGCACATGTGTATGTCAATAATTGTAGCACAAGGGATCAGTGACCTTAAAGGTGTGTCTGAGGTGGCCTGGGAGCAACGTGTCCCTCGAAGACAGGGGTAAGAGAGAACATCACAGAGGAGAGAGCATGTTCCTGGGTCAGCAGGGATGACAGGAATTTGCTACACAGAAAAGGAGGGTAAGGGGTTCGCAGGCAGAGCAAATGACAGAAAGAAAACAACAGAGGCGAGAAAATGAATGACAAGTTTGGACAACAACGTGGAGCTGGGTGAGTGGGATGGGGGGGTGTTGGCACCGATGCTGGGCCTCGGTCACCCCCAGAACTAGATGTTGAACGTGCTTGATAGTGCAGCAAGGATTGAAACACAGAACTAAGAACAGCAGCAAAGAAAGAAAATAATATTTTCTTTTTTTAAGTAGGCCACACACCCCACATGGGGCTTGAACTCATGACCCCGAGATCAAGAGTCGCATGTCTCACCGACTGAGCCAGCCAGGCACCCAGTGGAAAGAAAAGGTTGTGATGGCACTCAGGTGGAGCCCGGCGTTCTGAGAGGCCCCCTCGATGAGGTCCGGGGGGACATGAGGGAGCAGCCTCAGTTCCTGTCATCACCCACGCTCATTTCACCTTTCTCCTTTGCGCTGCTCTCCTGTGGGTTAGAGTAAAAAAAGGAAAGTAACTAACAAGATCACAGTGACTATTCTTCCCAAGCCTTTAACTTGGGCTAACCTCTCTTTCTGGCCTGCGTAGATGACAACACCAGCACTCTGCCCTTCGGGACGTTTCTGGGGTGCAACCCACACTCCCCTGTGGGGTCAGGCTGAGGCCCCCCACCTCTCCCACCCCCCCAGAGTCAGGTCTGCACTTGAGCCTGTTCAGCCTCCTTCCCTGTCCTGGCCTGCTTCATCCTCTCCCTCTCCTACGCTCCCACTCCCCTACACACCTACGGGTCTCCCCTGGGAGCACTTCCTTAAATAAATCACTTGCCCATACATCCTTATCTTAAGATCTGCTCCCTGGGGACCTGACCTAAGACATCTAGCTCCAGGAGCATGGGAGAGAAGGCCGAAGCTGTGGTTGGTGCAGCCGGGGCCCCAGGAGGACGATCCCATAGCACCACCAGATCTCGCAAATAAAAGCTTAAATTTCAGATACACAGGATGCCCAGTTAATTTGAATTTCAGATAAACAACAAATACGTTTTTAGAATAAGTATGTCCCATGCAGTTTTGGGGTATACTTATACTGAGAAATTATTCATTGTTTATCTGAAATTCAAATTTAACTAGGCATTCTATCTTTTATATGGTAATCTTACAAAAGACCCTACATACTTTTGCCTTCATGGGCCTCTTTATTTATGAAATTTTAAAAAAATTATATTTATGACTTCATGGATATAAAGATGAATAAGAGTCAGCCTGGAGTCATTATCATATATTATCATTGCTATACTCATTTTTTTCCTACTTTAAAATAAATTAAAGCATATTCTGAGGCTCCTAAAAGTATCGTGGGCTCCAGGCACTATATATACGAGGTCTAATGGAGAAGTCATCCTGTTACCAGCTCAGGAAGAGTCTTGAGTGCCATGATTAAACGTGATTGGACTTTTCTTTATCAGCCATTGTTCAACTAAGAACTCTGTGATTGGAGTTCTATTGTGTTCCAGAAAGCCAGCCCTAGTTGACAATGCGAAGAAGAGGCCAAAGAATGGAATTTTTGGACAGGGAGAGAAGCTGATCACCATGACTGAGGTGGGACATTAATAGGGCCTTGAAAAGAACAGCTGGCAAGATCATTAATTCAAGGGTCTATGTGCTATAACACCCACCAGGTCTCCATCATGCAAAGGTGTGGCCCGGCACAGGTCAGGTGGTGCAATGGGCTTATCTGAAGGGGTCAGAACCACTGCTGGGTCAACCCCCTCCCTATGAGAGCAGGGAGGGTACCATTACTCAAGAGACTATGGCTTGGGTCCCCATCAGGCAAAGCTCTGGGAGATGGCCCAAGCCAGAGCAAGACTTGTTTTTGTAAATAAAACTTTATTGAACACAGTCATGCCTATTCAATTCCATGTTGCTTATGGCTGCCTTTGTGCAGCCTTAAGTAGTCGTGACAGAGACCAAATGTCCCACAAACCCTAAAGTAGTTGCCATCTGGCCCTTTACACAAAAAGTTTGCTAACACTGCTCCAGGTTGTGGGGGAGAATCACAGAATATTTGGTGAAAACTTGTTATTTCCTCATATGCAAAAACTGAAAAGAAAGCCCCCCACATCAGTCTTCGGGCGGCTGTGAAAAGTGTGGGCCGTGTGTCCCCTTACCCGTGCCCACCAATTGAAACAAAAACTCTACACATTATCTCCAAGCAGACGGAAATGGCTTATCTCTTTGGTTATTGGGGAAATACAGCAGAGAAACTTGTCCAGATGGTGTTTATAAATCCAAACGAAAAGCCCACCCCACAAAGAGCAGGGGGAGCCACGCAGGGTTAGGGAGAGGGGGAGAGAGATTTGGGGAGGCGGGGGGGAGGGTGGAGATGCTAGTCAGAAATTCCTGCTTGCCCTTTTGCAATCATTTAAATAATCTGTGGTGCTCAATGGGTAACTTACCTGACCTAATTAAAAATCAGATTGCTATTTTAACTGAGAAAAATAGTACTTTCAACTGTTTTAGAAAGAAGAAAAGAATAAACATTATCAAGACCATCTCTTAGAAGATTAGGACAAAAAAATCCAGGAGGAGAGGCTTCAAAGCTGTTTTTGTTTTCTCTGGCTTTGAAATACATAGACAGTCCTGATAATTTTATCTTCCTCGAAATATAGCAAATAAAGTCTATTTACTGGCTTTATTTATTACTCCCGGGCAATTCCATACATAAATTAAACACACACACACACACACACACACACACACACACAAAGCACTTTAAACGAACCCTCCTGTGAGTCTCAAATCCATCATTTCTCTTCCTGTGGCGAGGGCTTCATACCACAGATCAATGCGATTCGAAAGTTTTGGAGGTGATTTTGTTTTTCATACCTTGCTATTTGATGAGTTTTCAGATGGCCATCTAAAGCACAGCTTACATGCTGTCCCTCACGGATCTCGGGGAAGCTTCAGATGAGCTGACATGGTGAGAGATGGTTAGCGGAGATAGGAATATATTTTATCTAGTTTCTTAAGTCAGCTTTTAAAGTTAGTTCAAACACACTACTTAGTGATTCATGAAAAATCTTTTTTTTTTTTAACCCTGAGAATAATATTTCCACTTCTCATCCTCCCATTCAGGTGTAGAGTTGCTTTAGGAAGCATCATCCTTCCCATAAGAAAAGGCTTTCTAGGCACAAATACGCCACAAAAAGCACATGGAAAGTTAAGTTGATTCCCCTTGAAGTGCATTTTTAATGTCTTGGTTTTAAAAATGGGATAAGATATTCCATTATCCCTAATTAGAATTTTTTCAGGCAGCCAGATAGAAAGTAAGTTATTCTGTGGTCATAAAAGTAATCTACTCTTGGCAGGATGTGCATTTTAAAATAATTTTATATATAATACGTTCTTTTTTCCTTTCAACAAATCATCTATCAAACTCTGTATGGGCAAGACCCCGTTGCCAAACTTAACAATACAGAGATTAAGGATGTGGTCCTTGCCATTAAGTTGCTCACAGTTCAACAGGGAAGATGGACCCAGAAAAAAATAATTGCAGGACAACGCAGCCAGCGTGTCCACAGACCTTCACCCTGAAGTTGCCTGTTTTACCGATGCCGTGCATCAAGGACATTGATTGGCTGTCTGGTTGACTGATGGATACCCAAGCCTCATTCCTAAAAGGGACATTATCAATATGGCTAATCAAATGGTATAGCAAAAGAGCCAATGGACAGATTAAGTAGAACTTAGCTAAATCTCCTATTTTCTGCCAAAGAGGATAAATATCTATCTCAACCCTTCCATGAGGAACAGATATAGCGCACTGATAGAGCTGCAATAGCTTCCTTTTCCAGGCACAGATATTAGATAGCTTGTCTTTACCCTACCCCCACTGCCTTTAAATAAATACATACATACACACACACACACACACACACACACACACACACACACACACACACACATCTATCTCAGGGAGCCAATACAAGGGGGAAACATCATTATTGCCTAATATTTGGGAGTGGGGGTGGGGGAAGGAATAGAGGAGTTGCTGACAGGGCTACCGCCCCCAGAGTCTACAAGTGAAATAGTCACAGTTGACAGACATGTTCAAGACATGACCAAGTTCCCATGATCCCTAAGAGCATCAGTTAGGACGCTTTTGGCTTTAAGTAACTGAATACTCAATGTGGCTTCAAGGAGAGTTCAATAAACACAGAGGCACTGGTTCCAAGCGAGGGACAAGGGTGGTATTCAAAACACTTAACAGTCAGTATCACAGCCGCTGACGTATCAGAACCAATGCCCGACCAGACAGACAGCGTAGCGACACACACCTGCTGCTGCCTTAGAATGTCTGCGGAATCCTGGCCCAGGCTCCAGGTTGCGTCCGCAGCTCAATGACGTCAGAGCATAGGTCAGCTTGAAAAGATTCTCTTGGCCTTCCCTTTGCGGTGGGCCGCTGAGTGCCATGCCTCAAAACATCACTTCATCACCTGACAACGAAGCCTAACAGCAAGAAGGCAGGAGTGAAGAATTTGTTCCCTGCATCTCTCTTTTTAGAAGGGGGGAAAATCTCTCCCAGAAGCCCTCTCCCAGAAGCCTTCCTCTTGAGTACTATTGGCCAGAAACTGTGTCACATGTTCATCCTTAAACCAATCATTAGCACAGGAACAAGGGCGTGCGGTAGTTGGCTTGGACCAATCATCATTCGTTCTCCGGGGCTGGAGCTAATGTACCACGTTGCCGAAACAGGGAGCTTTTGCTGACTGTACTAGAACCAAAGTCCTATTCTGTTGGCATGGGAGGGGGAGGTAGTAAGGGACAGCTTTTTCGCAGGCAACCAGCAATATCTGCCATATTGCCCTTCTGGTGAGAAGACCGTTCCATTTTTCCACTATAGGCTCACTATAAGGTGGAGGTGGGGTGATCAGAGAATCTGGCCACCCCCCCAAGTGCTGCTCCCTTTCTGTCAGAGATGGAGACATCATCAGCCTGTGCAGGTGACCCTAGAGATCGTCAAGGTCATAATTCAAGACCAAATCACACATACAAGGTAAGTGATGGAGCACTCTGATCTAACTGTGGACAGGATGCCAAGGTTCACTACTGTCCCTGTCCTTGGTAGGTCACATTTGTGACCTCGATTTACGATGCATGATTTATAGCCCTTCAGCCACAAGCTTTAGGTTACTCCTCCTACCTCTTCCATGGGTAGTGTCTTAGGAAGTCAGCAAGAACCCATCAAACTACAGAGCAGACATACTGTGATGGAGTGTTTCCAAAAAACAATGCTTAGTGAGTTCAAACCTTGTTTCAAAAAGAAATATTCATGAAAAAACAATGCCTTGATTTTATGTTCTCCCCTTCTGTAAAATGCAGGAAGCACTCAGGAAGATACTGAAAGAAGAAACCATGAGAGATATTTTTTTTAGGATTTTATATATCTATTTGACAGAGAGAGACACAGCGAGAGAGGGAACACAAGTAGGGGGAGTGGGAGAAGGAGAAGCAGGCTTCCCACTGAGCAGGGAGCCTGATGGGGGGCTCAGTCCCAGGACCCTGGGATAATGACCTGAGCCGAAGGCAGATGCTTAACAACTGAGCCACCCAGGCATCCCCATAAGAGGTATTTCGAACGTGGGACACTCTTTGGCCCTGAAATCGCTTGCCTAGGGAGATAGCCCCAAGGAGGTCAGGGCTGTGGTCTGAGTCCTCTGCGGGTCTACTCACTTCACACAGAGATGGCTTGGGTCAGCCATCTCACAAGTACAGCCAATTCTTCCAAGTACAGCTGATTACAATTCTAATCCTCTATCTGCCTGCACCTATGCCATTGACAATGGGACCTCACAGCTCCTCCAATCAAGAGATGGGGTTGATTGCCCCAATCCTTGAATCCATGCTGACCACGTGACTTGCTTTGGCGTATGGAACGTGGTAAGTGACTCTGAGCCGGTTCTTCAAAGCCTCTTATATTTCTTCTCATTGTCTGGGAACCCTGCCACCACCCAGAGAACAAGTCTGGGCTGGCCGGCTGGTTTCTGAGAGACTCATGACTCAGTCACCCCTATTGCTGCGGCCAACAACTAGCCAATCATCTAACATAGGAGTGAAGCCATCCTAGACCAGCCAGTCTCTAGTCATCACAGCAGCTGAGAAGAGAGAAAAGAGCACGCACAAGCCAAGCCATGATCAGCCTCATCTAGGCCACGCCAGAGAACCATAGTTTTTCTATAGACTTGCAAGGAATAACTAACGCTATCGTTTTGGGGTGGCTACACAACAGTCATTCTCTCATACCCCAGCTGCCACAGAGGTAACCTGAGCCTCTTCCCTACCCGTCCTCTCTTTGGGACAAAGTGCTTTCTGTTTCTGGACTGCAGGTAGTGAGGAGTCCTGCCACAAGTCTTTCTGGTGATATTGGGGTTGCTTGTGCCTTTATGAAACCCACAAGCTCTAAAGATATCTATGCCGTTAATCCGGAGTAACTTTTCAGCGCCAGCAAACACCCTTCTGTTAAATCTGTTCGTGGCTACCTGATAGGGTCAAAGGCTGAACGTGAAGAGGTTGAGCCTTGAGTTCAGCTAAACCAGTTCCACTCTCCTAGGGTTCTGTGATCCATCTTGATGCCATGATTCTAGATACCTTTTAGCATCTGACTTTTCAAACCATCTCAGAAATCATGATCCAAGTCCAAACCACCATAAGATGGCCCCACCCATCCGGGAGCACCCACCTCTCTCATGGGTGAGCTAGTAACACTCCCTTCTCCACCATGAAGAGAGTAACCCAAACACTCCAAAAGATTTTTGACCTCTGGTGCTTCAACACCATTCTTGGCCCACCATTATTTTACCTTTTCCAGCCCAGCAAATTTTCCCCCCTAGTCCCTATAGTGGGCCTGTGCCCAGGCTGGGGGAGGGTGGTCTCTAACTTGTACAGCTTAGACCAGGCATTAAGGTCAGAAAGAGCCTTGATCAGAAAACTGCACCGTCCCTGAAAAGAAGCAGGAGGCAATAAATCAGCTTTGGAGAAGCAAAGCTTTTGAGTGTGCTTTGGTCCAAGCTAACTTTTTTCATGATAAATTATGCCCCAAATTACAGCCCAGAGATCCAGAAATCTACTTACGTAAAAATTCAGGTAGAGTAAATATCAAGATAAAAACAAACGGTCTCATCTATGGAAATGTTGATGCTTTTTCCCTGCTTCCCTCCCTCCCCCATCAAACTGAAACTTGCAGTGTTCTTGCTCATGTTCAAAATCAAGTTCAAGGAGCTCCTTTCTTCTCTCTCTCTGCATTGGGTTCCCACCTCCTGCTTCCCTCCCTGAAGTCCTGTGTAAAAAAATCTGTGAGGGGACCTGAATGGTTAGGTTCATGCCACTGTGAGGTTTTTGGATGATTTTCTTCCCCCTCGTGAAAGGCGCCCTTGACCAAGTGTTGCTCTCTCCCAGGGAGACGGCTGGGGACGGCCTGAGTTTCCTGAAGGAGGCAGCCATTCTGCCAAACTCAGAAGTGAGAAGTGGGAGAGTCAGTGAGCCCCAGGCTCCCAGATAATGGGGACCCTGTTCTGCTAACTACACACCCGAGATGTGAGGCTAGCAAGAAGCCTAGAATTACTGCACAAAGGCGAGCCTGAGGATAACTTCCCCCTAAACTCAGAAAACTGATCATTCAGGCCTCTAATTCAGAGCGTAGGGGGTGCTTGAACTTAAACGTTCATTTTGATGCCCAAAATCAAAAGCAGGAGAGGCTGCTCCTGTCTCGTGAGGCAGCTGCTTGCAGTAAAATGAGCAAGGGATTGAGTCCTGGGTTTGAAATCTGGCTCTGCTGCCCAGACTGGCTGTGCAGTTCTGGGAGGTGACCTAATCTCTCTATGTCCCCATCATCACTTTCTCGGGAAATGGGGGCAATTATAAGCCCAGGGTGGTGATTACATATTTAGAGGACATGATGCATTGTTGAGTAAGATCAATTTTAGGAACAAACACCAGTAACTAGGGCTCTGTTTGAGGATTGTATTTGTCCGAATAGACTGGGTTATGTGTGTTAACAAGTGACTTCAAAATCTCAGGGGCTTACAAGGTGTAGTTCTTGCTTAAGCAGCTGGTCCGTGGCGGGGGCTAAGGCTCTGTTCCATTTGCACTCCACCTTGGGACCTGGACGATGAGAATATCTCCTCATGGGCTAGTGGCAGAGGAAGAGGGAGTATGGTGGAATGACACAGTGGCTCTCAAGGCTTCTCTTAGAAATGGCACGGGTCACTTCTACCAAGTCTTCATTGGCCAAAGCTAGTCAGGTGGCCGAGCCTGTCCTCAATAAAGTGGGAATATTTCATCCTCCCACGGGGATAGAGAAGAAATATTTGAACAGTATAATCCATCATTGCTGCCTGTAACAGAAAATCCCAAATACTGGAGGCAGATACAGAGACTGTTCCTCTTTTGTAAAATAAACTCCAAAGCAGGTGGCCGCTGGGCACCTGGGTGGCTCAGTTGGTTGGGCAACTGCCTTTGGCTCGGGTCATGATCCCGGAGTCCTGGGATCGAGTCCCACATCGGGCTCCCAGCTCCACGGGGAGTCTGCTTCTCCCTCTGACCTTCTCCCCTCTCATGCTCTCTCTCACTGTCTCTATCTCAAATAAATAAATAAAATCTTAAAAAAAAAAAAATGTAGGTGGCCGTTGGGAGCACACAGAGGCTCCTCGGTCACTGGGGACCCATACTATCTATATGTGGGTTCTGCTGTCCTCACTTGGCCTGTTATTTTCAAATAATAGTAGAGAAACGTGTGCTCTTTTCAAAAGGGAAGGAAAGGGAGGATCCCCTCATTTAACCATCAGACTTCCCTAAATGGGGATGTGCCCAGCACTCCCAACCCTCCGCCCCTGCCACGGCGAGACGAGTGCCCTAGGGAAAGCACTTTAGGACTCTTTAGCTGAGCAAGCGGGAAACAGAATAAACAGGAATCTGACCCAACTAGCTGAAGCCAGGGCAGAGAAATTGAGAAAACACACAAAATGGAAACTCTCAAAGCACACACATGACTTTGGCGCTGAGTGGGTCCATGGCGAGAGGCTGGAGGAGGAACGGTCGCACTCCTAAGGGACCTGCACCACAAGCCCCGGGGCGCCTTCATTGTCACAGGTAATGAGATCTGGGAGCCATTCCACCTTTGTGCTTCCCGATGCCTCTGGCGGATTCATTTGTGTTTTGTCAGTCTCTTTCGCGAATTTCTCAGATGGGGTTGGGAGGCATGCACTCTGGGTTTTGTACATCTGCGTGT
This sequence comes from Nasua narica, assembly GCA_028533885.1. Taxonomy (NCBI): domain Eukaryota; kingdom Metazoa; phylum Chordata; class Mammalia; order Carnivora; family Procyonidae; genus Nasua; species Nasua narica. The sequence continues at coordinate 26,672,254 of CM052804.1, read as the reverse complement.
ATATTGTCTTGCGCTTCTCCTCCATCTTCTTAAGGCGTGTATCAGTGTCTGGCTAACACTGATGCCTGTCTCGGGTTTGCTTGACATAACTTCCACTGGTCGTGCCTGATTTCCTCAGGAGGACCCAAGGACCCAGACAACCCAACCAGCTCTGGCCCAGCCTCTTGTTGTCACATGCAGACAGCAGCCTGGGAATCCTCTGCACCCTGACGGCCAGGCTCTCTCGGGGGCCCTCCTCACCCTAGCCTCTCTGAGGCTGATCGTCCACCACTCTCCCAGAGCCTCGCCTTCTCCCCGGGCCATCCCAGTTTAGGAATGCAGATGGACAAGGGGTGGGCATGGTGGGGGAGGCAGCCTTGTTTGCTCGCCACGTCTGCAAGAGACAGTTCTGAACAGGCGAGTGTTGTCCCTTCGAGGCACACACAGAGGCAGGGCCCCCTTGGCCTGTGGCCTCTATGAAGAGATGAATCAGTAACTGTTCTCACTTCGAGGCAGCTTATTAAGAAACCAAACTGCCACCCCAAGGCTGGGCCGGCCAGCTCCCTAGACACCAGCCCCAAGCCTGGGTGTCCGAGTTCAGGCTCCAGGGGTTCCTTCCCCTTCTTTGGAAGGTATGATCAGCAAAGGTGATTTCATGGCCCACCAAGACAGTGCCAGCTTGGTCTGGGGGGTAGGGATATGGACATGGGGGAGGGTATGTGCTATGGCAAGTGCTATGAAATGTGTAAGCCTGATGATTCACAGACATGTACCCTGGGGCAAATAATACATTATATGTTAATATAAAAAAATAAAAAAATAAAATAAAATAATAAAAAAAATAAAATTAAATTAAAAAAAAGAAAAGATAAAAGAAACCATGGGAAACATACATCCATCCAGAAATTTTTACATAAATGTTCATATCAGCACTGTTTATAGTAGACAAAAGATGAAATCAACCCAAGTGTCCATCTAAGGATGAATGGGTAAACAAAATGTGGCATAGCCACGCAATGGAATATTATTTGGCAATAAAAATGAATGAAATTCTGACTCATGCTACCGCATGGATGAACCTTGAAAACATTATACAAAGTGAAAGAAGCCAGATACAAAAGCCCACATATTGTATGATTCCATTTATATGAAACATGCAAAATAGGGAACTCTATTGAGACAAAGAGTAGAATGGTCACTTAAGCCTGAGAGTGAGGGAGGGATGAGGATAAGGGTGTGATATAGCTAAAGGATATAGGATTTCTTTTTGAGGTGATGCAAATCTTAAATGGACTGTGATGATGGTTGCACTACTCTGAATATCTTACAAGTCACTGAATTGTACACTTTAGATGTATGGATCGTATGGTATGTGAAGTATTTCTCAATAAAGCCATCTTTTTTTTTTTTTTTTAAAGCCATCTTTTAAAAAAAAAAAGGAACACCGTGTGTGAGGTCACGATCTCCAGGTTGCATCACTAATCACCACAAACATAGTGGTTTAGAATAGCACACTGTTAGCTCACGGGGCCCAGGGGCCAGGAGTCCAGGCCTTAGCTGGGTCCGGCTTAGCTGGGTTCTCTGCTCAAGGTCTCCCGAGGCTGTAATCAGGTGTTGCTGCCAAGCCGTGTTCTCCTCTGGAGGCTCAAGTAGGAAGCTGTTTGCTCCCCACCTCATATGGGTTGTTGGCAGAATTCATCCCCTTGAGGCTGGATAAGGGAGGGCCCTAGCTTCTTACTGGCTGTCGGCGAGGGGTGGCCCTCAGGGTCTGAAGGTCGCCTACAGTCCCCTGCCACGTGGCCCTCTCTGTAGACAGTCCACAACAGGTGCTCGCTTCTGTAAGGCCATCAGGAGTCTCTCTCTTGCTCCAGTGGGCTAGAACAGAGTCTTATATAATAAGGTAGTGTAATCCTGGGAGTGACACCCATCGCCTTGGCATTATCTGTGTATTACGGGCAAGTCACAGGTTGGGGGCAGGATTATGCAAGGACATGACTCATTGGAGGTCCCCATAGGTTGTGCCCACCACCACCCACAAACTGCTGCCCACCTCCCCCACTCACGAGGTAGGTGACCTTGAGCAAGTTGCTTGGCCTTATTTACAAATAATCTCTCTTATTTGTAAGATGGGGGTAAACCCCATAGGATTCTTGGGACGATCAAATAAGATATTCCATCTCAAGTGTTTTGCAGAATGGCTGGCACATAGTAAACACTCAAATGTTAGCTGTGATGGTGGTAGTGGTGATTAATATTAATATTATTGGCACTGTGAGACTCTCAGGTCTGTCTTGGATACTAAGAAGCAGAAATGTAACTCAAGACTACAGCTGCCCTGGCTACAAAAAACCCTTTTTTTTTTTTTTTGGTGAAGGCCAGATCTGTATCATTGGCTGCTCCAGAAATCTCAAGAGAGACCAGCTCCAGTCTCAGCTGGAAGCTGGGGCATCTTGGGACACCAGGCGGCAGTGCCAGCCTGCCAGCCACTGTTATCTGTTAGGGGACGAGTGTGCAGCAAGAGGGGCTGCTCCTCTCTTGTGAGCCCCTGGAGCAGCTGAGCTCAAGAGGTGGGCCTCAGTGGACCCCACGGGCCAAGACAAGTTGAGCATCTCTCCCAAGTTGGCCATGATTAGTACCTCACTTACATTAGGGTAGAGGAAGCTCTTCTATAGCCTAATCATTCCTGCACCTATAACTGCATGATTCGTTCACACAGAGTAACAAGAGCCATTGTTTATTATTCACTTGAATCCCATGAATCCCAAGGGAAGAATTAAAAAATAACAAGTAGAAGATACAGTCAACCCCACCGTCACTGCAACAACCTAAATACACATGCCATCAAGCGCACGAGCCAAAGATAACCATGGTTAGAATGGCTCATGCCAATGATAATGACAGTAACCTACAATGAATTTCTCAAGGTTAGTGCTAATACACTGATCCGGACATTGGCTCACAGAAGGCTCTCCTACTCTCAGGGCATCTGGGTGGCTCAGTCAGTTAAGCATCCCACTCTTGGTTTTGGCTCAATTCATGATCTCAAGGGTTGTGATATCAAGCCCTATGTCAGGCTCTGTGCTCAGTGGGGAGTCTATTTGAAGATTCTCTCCCTCTCTAAGAAATAGATAAATCTTAAAAAAAAAAAAAAAAAAAAAAAAAGGATGTGCTCTCCTGGCGTGGCATCATGGGAGCTCAGTTGTTCTGGCAATGCATTTATGTGGGGCCTCATTTGTGCAACGTTGTTCTGAAGGATACTTGGAGGCCTATCTCAATGTTAGCTTCTCAACCCTATGGTGTTCCCATGCCAGGAACATGTACTGGACAGCCAGTACATCTTAATTCTTTTCTTCTGGAAATTTTGGAAGCTTCGAGTTATTTATTTCACAGGGAGGTAAAAATATTTTTCTAATTATTTTTATTTTTTGAAAGAACAGCTGCACCACCACTGGAAATTGAGGGGGTGGCTGTTTTGAGACTCATAGGCTTGAGAGAAAAAAAAAAAAAAAAGCCATTGTGCTTTATTTCAAGGAAGGATATGACTCTTCGATTATATCCAGAATTAGATGGATGATAATCATCAGTTCTTTGGAATCTATAGAAAACTAAACTGTGTGAAGATCTACTTAGCTTTCTATGAGGGGAAATGTCCTCTAGAGGGTTTTCTTTAGATCCTGAAAGCTCTGTTTTTATGAGGTGTATGTAGGTATAGCAAATAAGCCAGGATACACAGTGGAGGGCTGAAGCTTGGGCTTTTGACTGGAGAACTACATTTCACCCTCCTTCATTCTTTCATTCAGCAAATGCTATGCACACTTCCCATGTCTCCAGTTATGTGTAGCCTTTGAGGATGGAGCCACAAGCCTTGATGGAAATAAATATGGCTCCTATTCTATGAGAGGAGATTCTCAGTATGGTGTAATGAGAAGTAGACCTGGGGTCACACAGAGCATTAGACAAGCACAGGGAAGGGAGGGACACCCAACTCAGCTTGAAAGAGGGATAAAGGAAGGCTTTCCCGAGCAAGTAAGTTCAAGAAGGATAATAAGGGTGTACGGTGGAGCCCGAGTTAATATTCCTGGCAGAGGGAACAAAGAACGAAAAGTCTCTTAAGCATAAGAAGACAAGGTATGCCAGGAGCTAGAGAAAGTTCTGAGAAACTGGAAAGCAGAGATGGGGAGTGGAGGGGAGTCTCCACATAGAGAGGCACACAGGGGACACCTTACAGCCCTTCCCCGGGAAGCTCCTTCAAACTGCTGCCTCAGAAAAGCCATAAGAAAAGATAAGGCCATCTGGCAGTTGTAGAGCCTGGACGAAGGAATATAGTTAAAGTTAAATTTTAAAGCAGAGAGTTCCCTTATGTTTACATCATTAAGCTTTTAAAAAAAACCTTTATGTTTTAATACATGCTCATTTTGACAAATTCAAACAATACAAAATTACATTAATCAGAACAAGTGCCCCCGTCCCCTTCCAGTCCTATTCTCCAGCAGATATTCCTGTTACTATTTGATTATCTTTCCTTACCCACTTTTTATCTATGCATATGCCAATGTCTATCTGGATACCGTTGCTATTATTATTATTATTTAAATAACAAATACTAACCAGTAGTTCCGGTGTTCCTGAGCACTGTTTTAAGCTCTTTGCCTAGATCCTCACTTCATCCTGACTGCAACACAAACAGATTATTTATCTCCAGCTCAAAGCTAAGGAAACTGAGACAAGGAGAGATTAGGTAACTTGTCCATGGTTGTACATGTGATATCAGAATGAGGTTACAAACCAGGCAAGGTTATTCTAAAGTTTGTGCATCCAACCACTATGTTCTATGCATGCACACACACACGTGTGTGCACATACAACCCACAATGTTTGTTATTTTACCAAACTGGGATCATAGCATACATATTAACAATTTTCACTTAAAATATATCAGAATTTAAAAATGGGTAAAAGATCCGTCAGGGTGCCTGGGTGGCTCAGTGGGTTAAAGCCTCTGCCTTCAGCTCAGGTCATGATCTCAGGGTCCTGGGATCAAGCCCCGCATCGGGCTCTCCGCTCAGTGGGGAGCCTGCTTCCCCCTCTCTCTCTGCCTGCCTCTCTGCCTACTTGTGATCTCTCTGTGTCAAATAAATAAAAAAAATCTTAAAAAAAAAAAGATCTGAATAGACGTTTCCCCAAAGATACACAAATGGCCAGTAAGCACACAAAAATACGCTTGAAGTCATTGGTCATTGGAAAAACACAAGTCAAAACCACAATGAGATACCACTTCATACCTACCGGGATGGCTATATTTTTTTTAATGGAAAATAACAAATGTCATCAAGGAAGCAGAGAAATTAGAACCCCTGCTCACCGCTGATGGGAATGTAAAAAGGTTCAGCTGCTGTGGAAAATAATTTGGCAGTTCTTCAACAGTTACATGTAAGAATTACCATATGACCCTGCAATTCTACTCCTTCGTATATGCCCAGAAGAACTGCAAAGAATACTCAAACAAATACATGCACACATACATTCATAGCGGCATCTTCGTCACAGAAGCCCAAAAGGAAGAAACAACCCAAATGACTATCAACTGATGAATGGACAAACTGTGGCGCATCCAGACCATAGATTATTACTCAGTCATAAAAAGGAATGGAGTACTGATCCGTGCTACAGTGTGAAGGAACCTTGAAAACACGCCAGGTGCAAAAGCCAGACGCAAAAGGCCATGTACCGCATCACTCCACGTACATGAAGTATCCAGAATGACTAAATCCACAGAAACGAAAGAAAATTGGTGGTTGCCAGGAGCTTTTTAATGGGCACAGGGTTTCATCTGAGAGTAATGACAATGTTTCGGACCTGGAAAGAGGTGGTGGTCATACAATAGCGTGAACATACCGAATGCCACTGGACTGTTCCCTTTAAAATGATTCATTTTTTTGTGTGAATTTTACCTCATAAAAATAAATGAATAAAAATATATCACGGGTTTTCTAGTCTAGGCCATGACTTAGTAGCAGACATCGGCCTTAACCTCTCACTATAAATAACTGTCAAAGTGAGCAAAAGATACGAAGCAACTGATTTCAGGCATCAAGCAAGTGCTGAGCTGCTGCCTTGATAGAAGGGTGGCACAGAAGAAAAACCCCACAGTCACCCCAGCTTTCTTCGGAGGAAGATGGTTTCCAAGTTTCAGGGACATAAGCAAGGCCCAAGCCTAGAGCAGTGGTCGCAGTGGGAGCAAAGCAGGGGGCAGGGAGGAAACAGGTGAGAGCTCGGGGCTGCTGAGGGGCGGGGCTTACAGGGTCCGGCTTGGCCAGAACTGCCCAGGGGGCCCCAGAAATCTGGGAAGGGCTGCCAGGACCCGGGGCCACCGTTCACGAAGTCCAGCAGAGAACAGCTGCTGAGGAGCTAAGAGATGAACTGAGATTGCAGACAGTGCCGAATACTGAAGAGAACTTGGAGTTCGGATGCAGCCAGAGTGGAGACATACAGGGGCTCAGAGGAGACAGTTCCTGGGAATAAGGACCACGCCCTAGGAGTGAGCATTCTGCCCCAGGAATAAGAGCAACACTGAAACAGACCCACCTTAACAAAACAGTTAAACCATGTCTTGACAAGGGCAAGGTGACCCATCAAAAATTTAACTGCCTGCCAAAATAAAACTCACCACCCGGTAGCAAAGGATTTTCAAAAATGCAGAGTCTCTATTCTACAATCATAATAGCCAGAGTGTAATGAAAAATTACTACCCATTTTTCTATTCCTATAAATACGCTTGACCTTTGTTCCGTGATGTGACTAAGTTACTTAGACAGAGTTTGATTCAGGTTTTGCTTTTAAACTGTCAGGTGGGAGCTGAGTAGCATTTAGTCTAGAGCTGATTCCGCCCCGCTATGGAGGAAAGACTTTTCTGAGGACACCAACTGGAATGCTTTTTCTGAATTACGAGGCTTTCCACTCTGGTGGGAACAGGTACTATTCCCAGCCCTGTGCAAACTTCAGGGACTGTTCTCTCTAATGCTTTTGGGTAGTTCTTTCTTCAGCCTTAGATAGTTTCCTCAGATGCATACACTGGCCAGTATTTAGCTGAAGACTTGTGTGCCTGTGCTGCACATCCACATGGCTCTGTCTTCTCTAGTACCTCACGCTGCAAATTCCTCTACCTTCCCAGACTCCCACTCCACCCCCTCAACTCAGGGACAAGGCTGGACTCCACTTGGGTTCTTCCCTTCAGCCCCAAGATCTTGAGTCTTTCCCCAGGCAAAAAGTTCAGGTAATTGTAGGAGGCTCACCTTGTTGGTTTCCTTACTCTGAATTGTCATTAGCTATTGTTGCCTGATGTCTTATCTAATGACAACTACTGTTTCACATATTTTGTTCGTTTTTTTAGTTGGTTGGTTGGTTCAGGCGGAAGGGCAAATCTGATCCGTGTTACTCCATCTTGACTTTGCTTTATAGCAGCAAGTTCAATGAATCAAAGGAAATAGAAAATTTCCTTGGAAAACAAAACTTTCTACAACTGACCCAAGAAGGAGTAAAAAAATCTGAATCATCCTATATCTGCTAAAGAAACAACTGATAATTTAAAATCTAAAAATAAAATAAAATAAAATCTTCTCACAGGGGCACCTGAGTGGCTCAGTCCTTTGGCTCAGGTCATGATCCCACGGTCTTGGGATGGAATACCAGTCAGGTTCCCTGCTCGGTGGGAAGCCTGCTTCTCCCTCTCCCACTCCCCCTCCTTTTGTTCCTGCTCCCGCTGTCTCTCTGTGTCCAATAAATAAATAAAATCTTTTTTTAAAAAAAGACTACAACAGGGCGCCTGGGTGGCTCAGTTGGTTGAGCAACTACCTTCGGCTCAGGTCATGATCCCAGAGTCCCGGGATCGAGTCCCACATCGGGCTCCCAGCTCCACGGGGAGTCCGCTTCTCACTCTGACCTTCTCCCTTCTCATGCTCTCTCTCACTCTCTCTCTGTTTCCTAATAAATAAATAAAATCTTTAAAAAAAAAAAAGACTACAACAAAAAAGGACAAAAGGCTTAATAAAGTATTTCTAAAAATATGAAAACTTTATAATCATGAGAATACCTGTTCCACATCATTTGTCATCAGGAACATATAAATTTTTTTTTAAGATTTTTATTTATTCATTTAACAGAGAGAGAACACAAGCAGGCAGAGAGGCAGGCAGAGGCAGAGAGAGAGGAGCAGGCTCCCTGCCGAGCAAGGAGCCCGATGAGGGACTCGATCCCAGGACCCTGGGATCACGACCCGAGCCGAAGGCAGCTGCTCAACCAACCGAGCCACCCAGGCGTCCCAGGAACATATAAATTAAAACCACAATAAGATAGACCATTATACACAGTGAAATGGTTAAAATTTAAAAGACTGAAAATACTCAGTGCTGGCAAGAGCAGCTAGAACGCTCATTTATTTCTGGTTAGAGTGTGAAATGGTACTACCACCTTGGGAAACTGACAGTTTTTAATACAGTTCAACATATACTTATCATATGACACAGAAATTCACTTCCTAGGTATATATCCAAGAGAACTCACGTACACACACACACATACACACACACTTTATACATATGGACCCACCCTGGAAAAGACCAAAGTCTCTTAGAGAACAAAGAAATCATGGTACACAAACAAACTACAGAATACTACTCAGCAAGTCTGCTCATGCCATAAAATACCAAAGGCTTAAATATCAGAAATTTATGTCTTACAGTTCTGGAACCTGGGAAGTCCAAGATCAAGATACCGGCAAAGTAGGTTTCTGAGGCCTCTTCTCTTGACTTACAGGAGGCCACCATCCTGCTCTGTGTTCACATGACCTTTTCTTTGTGCCTTCAGAGAGAAAGAGAGGAGAGCAAGCTCTCTGGTGTCTCTTCTTTAAAAAAAATACTAATCCTATGGGATAAGGGACCTACCTACCCCTATAACCCCATTTAACCTTAACTACTTCCTTAAAGGGCCCATCCCCAAATATAGCCATACTGGGGCTGGGGTGTTGGAGCTTAAAACTTCAACATACGATTTGGGGGTAGGGGCTGGGGGGTGAATGGGACACAAATATACTGGGCACAACAGCAACAAAAAGGAAACTACTGTTACTCGGAACAACATGGCTATTTTTTAAAACTATAATTCCAAATCACAGAGTTTAAGAAGAGACAAAACGAATCTATGGTGTTAGAAATCAGAATAATGATTGTGGCTCAGTCAACTGAGCATCCTGCTCTTGGTTTTGGCTCAGGTCGTGACCTCAGGGTCGTGAGATGGAGCCCTGCGACAGGCTCTGCCCTCAGCTGGGAGTTTGTTTGAAGATTCTCATCCTCTGCCCCTCCCCCCATTCATGCTTGCTTGCACTCTCTCTCTCAAATAAATATATAAATCTCAAAAAAAGAAAGTAATCAGAATAATGATGACTTTGTGTGGGTGGGGAGGAATTGATGGAAAAGTGGCAAAAGGAAATTTTTAGAGTGATGGAAATATTTTTTAGCTCAATGCGGTAACAGGTGAATGCATTTGCCAAAAGGCAAAGAGCTATATTCTCAGAAGTGGGTGCATTCATTGCATGTAAGTTACATCTCAACAGAATACGTTTCTCCATAGCAGATCGCATGGATTTACCTCTATCTTTTTAGCAGCGACATAGCCTTCCTTTCTGAATGTCGTAATTCAGAACTATTTCCCCCCTGATAGCCCCGTATAGATAGACTTCCAAGTCTGTGCCATTGTAAACAACACTGAAGTGGACACACTTGGAGGATAAATTCCTAAGTGGGATTATTACAGCCTTTACTTTGTGAAAGAGGAAGAATGTGAATGGAGCAAGTCATGGGGATAACAGCCTCAGCATAAGGAATCTAGCTGTGAAAGCACTGTAGGGTGGCAAAAGGGACCTCCCCCGCCCCCCCCCCAGAGCTAACATTAGACTTAGTTTAAGTGCTGTGTGGTTTGCACCTGAAACTAATGTAACATTGTGTGTCAACTATACTTCAATTTAAAAAGAAAAAAGAGAATCTGAATCTCAGAAGCAAGAAGAGCCTTCTCTAAGGCCTACTGTAATTACACACTGCGTTATGCTGGCAGAACCTGGAACTGAAGAGGTGTGTGATATCACACAGAAATACCAATGGGGGGTAGAGGCCGATGCTGGCCTTCCGACCAAAATAACATGAACCATTTATCCTAATTCCACTTTCTTCTTTGTCTCCCAGTAATCCAGTGAGTATTAATGCCTTCAGGTGGCCTTAATTTAACATAATCCTAAGTGAATTCCTGGGATTCCCCTAGTACATTAGTAATAGTACCTTAATAGTATTAGTACCCATTACTTCATATAACAATGCCCACAGTACCTTAATAACTCATTACATGCCAAGCACTGTGCTAGCACTTTATATGCATTATCTCATTTAATCCTCATGACTCTATAAAGTACAACTGTTATTCCACGTCCACTATATAGATGGGAAACTGAGGCTTCAACAGGTTAAGTACTTTGCCCAAGGTGACACCACTGAAAAAGGATCTAAACAGATTTCGGACCCAGGTCCCTGACATAAAAGGACCTACTCTTAACCATTACACTACATTTCCTCTCAAGGATAAGATTTCACAGGGATGTTGTTGTGAAGGTTACACAAAATGATTACAGTATTGGTTACCGGTCTCTCAACAACTTGAAGGCAGTTCATAGATTTTTATTTCTGGCTTCCTGACATTTGGCTCACAGTGGAGTGCAAAGGGCTTAGCACTGTGCCTGACATGTAGTAAGCACTCAGTGAGTGCTAATTATTATCATTCGTGGAACTCAATAAATGTTTGTTGAGTAAGTAAACATTTGCATGAATGACTAATTATCCAAAGTATTCTTTTAGCAAATAAACAAGGAACATGGGGACAAGAGGTTGTAAGCCTCCTCTCCTGCCGAAGAGCCCATCTGGAGGCGACTGAACTGGGAAGGAATGGCCAGCCCCCTTCTGTTCACTTGTCTGCTTCCCCATGGGACACAGAAATGGGAAGGGCACCCGATTCAGTGTGGGACCTCAGCCCCAGTCTGTGCAGGCATGGTGTGCAGCAGAATCTCGACATATTGGTGCACGAAGGAAAGAATTAGTTGGTATGGTGGTGGTGGTAGTGTGTGTGTGTGTGTGTGCACGCGCGCGCACGCGTACACTCGAACACACACCACCTCTCCCCCTCACAGTGAAATCCGACCACAGATGAGGTAAAGGTGGGGAGGCGCCTAATACAAAGCTTTCGGACAACATCACCGAGTGCACACAGGATGAACACAGGCTTAATGATAAGTCACGCACTTAGGGTCCAAGGACATCAGAAGGTCTTTGAGCCTCTGCTATGCCCTTCTATTCTTGTTGCCTCATCTTCATTAGAGGAATGCCCTGCAGCCGGAGGTAACAGGTTTAGGGTGAGGAAAAGCCTCAGCCCCAGGAGCCAGGTGAGCACTGCTTCCCTTGACCCACACGGCCTTGTGTGCCCCATCCGCATTCAGAGCCTCCGTCATTTTCTTGGCCAGCTACCAATATCCACTCAAGCCGAGCTCTGGGCCCTGGTCTGAGCCGCATTCTCCACTTCTGCCTGGCTCCTGCTTCCCCTGCCTCCCACCTTGATTGGTTTCTGTCCTTGGCTGGAAGACCCCCTGCCATTCTCAGTCCAGCTGCCTTGCTTGAGAAAGATCCCATCACAGATGGGATTTGACCCTTTCGGCTCCTCTGCCTGCGTACTGACCCTCCTACCCTCTTCTTGGCATGGACGGGGAGCAGAGGGCAGCATGTCCCCAGAGCCTGGAGAACTGAGGGAGAACCTGAAGCACTTGCTAAGGTCACAATTTTTTTTTCTGCCTGGCTCTTGCCTTGCCTACTTGCCCAAATCCTCATTTTATGCCTCTCAAAGCCCTTGTTCTCATCTTGTAGTTAAACTTTCAGAGCCTTGCTCATTTGGGGCAGTTTTGATTTATGTTTTATGGTGATCCTTAAACTCATAAGTGAAACTTGTTTGAAATGTCTGTCACTCTGTTATTACAGAAACAATATAACAAGAAATATTTTCATATAAGACTTTATGCTGAAAAGACAAATTGTTCTCAAGCTTAAATATATTTGCATGATTTGAAAATATCAAGACAAAGAAATGGGAAAAAGGAGCCAATAGATAAGAGACATAGAGGAATAAGTGAGGATTCAACCAATAGAAATTTGTGGAAAAAGAAGAGGAGGAACAGAGGAGGGGCCCCTGGGTGGCTCAGGCGGTTAAAGTGTCTGCCTTCAGCTCAGGTCATGATCCCGGGGTCCTGGGACTGAGTCCCGCATAGCATGGGGCTTCCTGCTCAGCAGGGAGCCTGCTTCTCCCTCTGCCTGCTGCTCCCCGTTTGTGTTCTTTCTCTCTGTCAAATAAATAAAATCTTCAAAAAAGAACAAAAAACAGAGGAAATTATCAAAGAATATAGGAAAATTTCTGATAGGTGATGGACACAAGATCAGAACAATGAATGAAGCAAGGCCCACACCTGGGAACAACACTGAAATAATAGGTCACCAAGAATAAGGAGAGGACCCTAAAAGCTTCCACTGAAGGTCAGGGTCCTTATAAAGTGATGAGAATGGAACAGGATTTTCAATGGGAAAATTGATACAAGGGGCAACAGAGCAGTGCCTTCAAAGTTTTAAGCAAATTTAACGGTGCCTGGGTGGCTCAGTCAGTTAAGTGGCTGCCTTTGGCTCAGGTCATAATCTGAGAGTCCTGGTTTAAGCCCCGCATTCGGCTCCCTGCTCAGTAGGGAGTCTGCTTCTCTGTGCTTGCTCCCTCTCTCTCTCTCTCTCAAATAAATAAATAAAATTCATTTTAAAAAGTTGTAAGTGAATTTGATTTACAACCTAAGATTCAATGCCGAATGTAATTATCAATCAAGCTTAAGAGCAGAATACATAAATTCCTTCTTTTTTTAATATTTTATTTTTAAGGTGTGCCTGGGTGGCTCTATCGGTTAAATGTTTGCCTTTGGCTCGGGTCATGGTCCCAGGGTCCTGGGATCGAGCCCCGCACTGGGCTCCCCACTCAGCAGGGAGCCTGCTTCTCCCTCACCCTCTGCCTGACACTTGTGCTCTTTCTCTCTTTGTCAAACAAATAAAATCTAAAAAAAAAAAGAAAAGAAAAAAGAAAAAGGAAGAAAAAGATTTAATTTTTAAGTAATTTCTACACTGAATGTGGAGCTCAAGTTCACAACCCTGAGGTCAAGAGTCACATGCTCCTCTGACTGAGCCAGCCAGGTGCCCCTAAATAAATTTTCAAATATAAACGATTTGGCAGTTGTACCCAAACACACCTCTGCCTAGGACGTTACTTACTGATATGCTCTGGCAAAATAAGAGAGGAAAACTCAAGAACAATCACCCAAATCTCAGGAACTGTGGGTTGAGTTCAGGGAATCAGTGAAAGGAAGCTCCCAGATGGTTACTGTCCAGATTGAAGCAAGATGACAGAAGGTTCTAGAAGGAAGATCTTGGGGTGAGGGAAAAAACTCAATAGGACACCTGTTAGAATGGAAAGTAGGGGGAAATGGAGAATATGCTAAATTCAAATAGTGCAAGAAAGAAAAAAAATGCTATTTGAAATTCCAGCTCAAAGAAAAGTACTACAAGGAAGCAAGCATTAGCGGCATAGAACCATACGTGTGTGTGTGTCAATAATGGCGATATTGTTCATTGATTTTAGAATCAATCTTTAAGCAAAACATTGATTCCAGTTATGGAACAGAATGAGGATGCCATCTATCAGACCCTGTTAAAGTACGTGTGACAGAGATGTGGAGAAGGACAGAATTGGGGGAGGAGAGCCTGCAGCATTAGGTGGGGGGACCTCAGGACTAGTAAATAGTGAACACGGAAGAATGTCGTGTAGTTCTTAAAATGACATTTGTAGCCAAAATAGCGATATAATTATGTTGCGAGAACAAGAGAAAGGGAGACGGAGGTGGGTGTACGTGAGCTACGCCCTTTTCCAATGTAGCAGGAAGTCCAGGAGCACACAGTTAAAACAAAAAATAAAGAAATAGCAGTGTTTACTGAGCAATTCACAGATAACATTCACCATTCACAAGCAACAGCTAAAAACGGGAGAGATGGTTGCTCTGGGGAATGGACTGGAAGAAACAGTGGACACTGTTACTTTGACTTAAGAGTTTTAAATAAAGGCACAGTTATAGTCCATATGTTTTATTTGGGAAGGTATGTGAGATAAGTAAGTTTGACGTTTCTCAGATCCAGCTCATGGTCACAAGAGAAGGAAGCAGGGGACGGCAGACAGTACAGACAGGAACCAAGGGTGGGAGGGTGAGAAGCTGAGGAACTGGGGCAGTGGTGGGGCCAGGAGGCCCATCTCCAGGTGAAGATCTGTGATCGAGGAGCACACCGGGCGGGCCCGCGGGTGGGACAGACATGCGGGGCCTCCGCAGGGACGCGGCCGTCCGCACCGTGGTGTCAGTCCCCAGTGTCCAGCAGAGCCAATGGCCCTTAAGGCCAGAATTCAAATGCAAGCTGTCCCCAAACTGCCCCCTGTCACACCAATTTTTAAAAGTCATGTTCTTGTAAAAAAACATAAAGATGGTTTTAGAGGAATGTGTTTCACTCACCCATAATCCTTCCCATGCCTGTGCACTGTAATTATATTTTTTCTATGATCCTTTCTAGCCTTTGTCTACAATCTACAAAATTCTGCATAGTTCTGATCCCCATGCACATATAATTTGGTAAGCATTCTACCTCTTGCAAGTGGTGTTGCCTGTTTCTACACAGCCGACATACTGTCCATTTTAATGGCCGCATATTATGTAGGATCACTTTTAATGAGCAACAGCACCCTGGGTTAACTGTTATTATGCCAAGTATTTCTTTATTTTTTAACCTCCATTTTACTTTTATATAAGGCTGTTTCATTTACAGAACACTTTCTTAGCAACCTCACAACTTCCCAGCATATAGTGGGAGCCAGTGTTATTAGCCCTGCTTTCTAGATAGGGAAACTGAGGTTGTCCAGAGAGATCAAGCAAGGGTCCTGCCTGAGGTCACACCGGCAGCAAGGACAGGGCGAAGTGGACACTTCCTCTAGGTCTTTGTCTCCAAGTTCAGTGTTTCCTTCTACTATGTGGCTCTGACTTCGGGCATCGCTTACCACATTCTGTCATTCATAGGAAGGAATTATTACTGCCTCGCTTTACAGGTGAGGAAGCTGGAGCCCAAAAAGGGAAGGTAATTGCCCAAGGTCACAAGGCAAAGCCAGGAATCAAATCCAAGCAAGCTGGCTCAAAGTCAGATCTCTTTCCGACAATATATACAGCCTCCCTAGGTCCCTAACCCCCACCCCCAGATGAGGCGTCCATGTTCTTGCCCTGTTCCACTTACTTGTTCTCATGTCTTAGCAAGTGCTGGCCCTCAGTTCAGCCGCTCACATTCACTTTAGAGGAACCCCTGGGCTGACCCCAGGCAGACAGACACTGGGGAAGCATGCTTCTTGGGCAGAGTCAGAGGATGAGATTTGGGTTGTTGTTGTTTTTTTTTTCCATTTTCTTCCAATCGGTTGACTGGTGTGTGTGGGGGTGTAAAATATACATAACATAAAGCTTACCATTTTAACTAATTTTAAATGTACCATTCAGTGACATACATTCACAGTGATGTACAACCATCACCAGGATCAACTCTAGAACTTTCTCATCTTCCCAAACTAAAACTCTGTACCCATTAAATAAATACGTTCCCATCCTCCTTAACCTCCAGCTTCTGGCAACCACCATCTCTGTGAATTTGATAACTAGGTACCTCATAGAAGTGGAATTATATGTTATATTGTCCCTTGGTGTCTGGCTCATTTCATTTACCATGATACCTTCCAGATCCATCCATTTTGTAGCATGTATCAGAAATTTCATACTTTTTTAATGTCAAATAATATTCTTGTGTGTGTGTGTGTGTGTACTATCCATTCATATGTCAGTGGACATTTGGGTTGTTTCAACATTTTTCTCACTGTGAATAATGCTGCTATAAACACCGGTGTACAAATATCTGAGTCTCTGCTTTCAATTGTTCCAGGTAGACCAGAATTCACCCAGAAGTTGATGAGTTTTCAAAAACAAATCAAAACTCTACACTTTCTGTTTCCAGCTTTTCAGAAGACAGGGAGAGGGAGGCAAGCATTACATAAGAGTGGATGGGTAGGAGAAAATATTTGCAAATCATATATGTAATTAGGAACTTGTATTCCAAATATATAAAGAACTCTCACAACTCAATAATAAAAAGACAACCCAACTAAAAAATGGTCAAAGGAACTGAATAGACATTTCTCCAAGGAAGATACACAAATGGCCAATAAGCGCATGAAAAGATACTCTATATCATCAGTCACCAGGGAGATGCAAAATAAAACCACAGTGAGATACCACTCACACCCACTAGGATAGCTAGAATAAAGGAATCGGGCAATAACGAGCATCACTGAGGATGCAGAGAGATTGGAACCCTCACACACTGCTGGTAGGAATAAGGAACGGTACGAACACTTTGGAAAACAGTCTGGCTATTTCCTCAAAATGATTAAATATGGAGTTAGCATATGACCCAATGATCTCACTCCTAGGTATATACCCCGAAGAACTGAAAACAGATACGCAAAAATGTGTATAGGAATGTTCAAAGCTGCATTAGTCACAGCAGCCAAAAGGTGGAAACAATCCAAATGTTTATCAACTGATGAAAGGATAAGGGACACCTGGGTGGCTCAGTCCTTTAAGCTTGTGACTCTTGATTTCAACTCAGGTCATGATCTCAAGGTCATGAGATTGAACCCCATGTTGGGCTCTGTGCTCAATGTGGAGTCTGCTTGAGATTCTCTCCCTCCGCCTCTGCCCCTCCTCTCCTCACTGTCTCTCTCTCTCTCAAAATAAATGAATAAAATCTTTTAAAAAAAGGATAAACAAATGTGGTATATCCATATAATGGAATATTATTTGACTATAAAATGGAAGTATAGCAGCCTTATTCGTAATTACCCAACCTTGGAAGCAACCAAGTTGTTCTTCAGTAAGTGAATGGATAAATCCACTGCAGTCCATTCAGAGAATGGAATGTTATTCAAAGCCAAAAAGAAATGAACTATCAAGTCATCAAAAGACATGTTACCAAATGAAAGAAGTCAATCTGGAAAGGCTACATACTATATGATTCTAGTGAGGTGACATTCTAGAAAACACAAAACTACTGAGACAGTAAGAAGACCAGTGGTTGGCAGGGGTTGGGGCTGGTGGGAGAGATAAACAGTTGGAATATAGAGTATCAGTGAAACTATTCCATATGAGGCTATCATGGTGGGCACACATCATTGTACCCTTGACCAAATCTGCAGAATGTGCCACACCGAGAGTGAGCCCTAACGTAAACTACGGGGTCTGGGCCTTGATGTGTCAATGCAGGTTCCTCTATTGTAACAAACGTCCCACTCTGGTGTGGGATATTGACAGTGAGGGAGTCTGGTTTAGGTCACGGGTGCGCCAAGAGGTACATGGAAACTCTCCATACCTTCTGCTCAATTTTTCTGTGAACCTAAATTTGTTCAAAAAATAAAATCTGGAAAAATAAAATGAAGTATTGACGCACGTTCCAACATGGATGAACTTGGAAACTCTTTTACAGAGTGAACAAAGCCAGTCCCAAGAGACCACATGTCATATGACTCCATTCTATGAAAGGTCCAAAGTAGGAAAAGTATCTATAGAGGCAGAAAGCACATTAGTGATTGTTTAGGGCTGGGGGATACAGGGTATGGGTGCGGATGGAGGGGTAGGAGCCAAGGAGAATGCGATTTCTTTTTGAGATCATCAAAATATTCCAAGATTGGGGCGCCTGGGTGGCTCAGTCGTTAAGTGCCTGCCTTCAGCTCAGGTCATGATCCCAGGGTCCTGAGATCGAGCCCCATATCAGGCTCCCTGCTCCGCAGGAAGCCTGCTTCTCATTCTCCCACTCCCTCTGCTTGTGTTCCCTCTCTTGCTGTGTGTGTCTCTCTCAGATAAATAAATAAAATCTTAAATAAAAAAAATATTCCAAGAATGACTTTAGTGATAGTGTACCGATCTGTGAAGATACTCAAAATGACTGAATCTATGCTTTAATTAGATGAATTGTACAGTATAGACATTATATCTCTATTAAGCTTTGAAAGAAAGAAAGAAGAAAGAAAGAAAGAAAGAAAAGAAAGAAAGAAAGAAAGAAAGAAAGAAAGAAAGAAAGAAAGAAAGAAAAATGAAAAGCATGTAGGATGGCAGCCTCCCAGAAGCCCCTTCTAATGACCTTCTTCTGTGGCCAAGAGGCTGCCCCACCCCCAGCCCAAGTCTTTCTCTAAAGGAAAACGTTGGACTCGGCATCTTGAGTGATGAGGGGCGGGGCCCAGGCTCCTGCCAGACCCCAACTGCAGCAACATGATCTGCTTAGCTGTTTGCCAGGTGTTTTCGCCTCGGGTGGGCACCTAGACAAGCCACACCCTTGCCCTCATGACACTGATAGAGCCCAGCACGGAGGGGACACGGCTGCCCTGCTGCCCTGTAATCAGCCAAATGGGCCAGCAGGAGAGAGAGGCCGGCCACGATTTAGGAGTCCTGCTCTCCTTCCGAGGTAGGAGGAGCCATCCCTTCCTCAGCCTGGAGGCAACTGCAGGCCGAGGCAGACTCCTGAGGCACAGGAGCCTGTGGCTTGACCTTTAGACTTAAAAAAAAAAAAAGTTCTAAATGTTCAGAGCGGAAAAAGACATTGGAGGTCAAGCAGAGTGGCTTCTAGACTTCTAGACTTCATAGCCCTTACCATTCCAAAGTATCTGGGGGGTCTGACAAGTTTGACAGCTTCTTATTTTGCTAAATAAAGACCATTTTTAAAATTAATATCCTTATTTGATTTTTTAACAAATTGAGGAGGCAGAATGTCAGAATAAAGAGAAGCTGTTTAAAGTGAATAAATTTAGCTTGATCAAAAACTCACTACAGGGGCGCCTGGGTGGCTCAGTGGGTTAAAGCCTCTGCCTTCGGCTCAGGTCATGATCCCAGGTTCCTGGGATGGAGCCCCGTATCGGGCTCTCTGCTCAGCAGGGAGCCTGCTTCTCCCTCTCATTCTGCCTGCTTCTCTGCCTATTTGTGATCTCTCTCTCTCCGTCAAATAAATAAATAAAATCTTTTAAAAAAAGATATAAAAAAGTTATTAAAAAAAAAAAAACTCACTACATTCCCCACCCCCACGAAAACTTGCCAAACATGAGGGAAACCTTTATCTTGGAACAGGGATGGCTTTGGGGCTGGGCTTTGGGCAACCCTTCCCATTCAGCACTTGAATCTTCTTGAAACCATCTCTGGAAAACAGCTTCTCATTTGACAGGGTTTTAGGGCCACCGAGCTATGGGTTCAAATTCTGCCTTTGCAACTTACTGGCTCTATATAGACTTCTGCAAACTTCTTACCTTCTCTGAGCCTCAATTCCCTTATCTTTAAAATAATGCTTATTTTGCAGATATTTTTATGAAAATTATTACAAAATAAAAGAAAAAATATGAGAGATCTAGGCACATAGTAGGACATTACCTTTTTGTTTTCATGCCCCCTAGTGGTGAAAAATAGTCTCTAAGGGGCACCTGGGTGGCTCAGTTGGTTAAGCCTCTGTCTTCAGCTCAGGTCATGACCTCAGGGCCATGAGATGGAGCCCTGCATCAGGCTCCTGGCTCAGTGGGCAGCCTGCTTCCTCCTCTCCCTCTGTCCCTCCCCCTACTTGTGTTCTTTTGCTAGTTCTCACTGTCTCTCAAATAAATATATAAAATCTTGGAAGGAAGGGAGGGAGGGAGAGAGAGGGAGAGAAAGAAAGAGAAAAGAAAAAAGAAAAGAAAAGAAAAGAAAAATAGTCTCTAAGACAATGCATTGCATTGTCGTGGCAGTTTAGTTGGTAAAAAGGTTCTTCCCTAAGTATAGCCAAACTGCCTTCCTGTCTAACTACCCCTTGATCTCACACATGGGCTTCCAAGTTACAAGGAACAAATCCAATCTTTCTGCCATGAGAGATCTTGGTTCCTATCCAATCTTCCATTTTCTAGATAAAATACCCTCTTTCTGTCAATCGTTCCTCAGAGATGTCCTCACCAGCCTTCTTGTATCGGTCAGCTACTACCAGAACAATGCCCTGTAACAAACCTCTCCAAAAACTCAGGGGAAAAAACCAAACACTCAATAGCACACTCCCTGAGGCTAGGCCTGGTGGGGCTTCACTCCATGCTTCACATCAGCTCAAGGTGTTTGTCTGTTATCTTCCTTGGACTCCCTGAGTCTTGTTCTTTCAATGACAAAAGGCAGAAGTGTGAGGGGATATATTCAAGTGTGAAAGCATACTTCGAGCCTTTGCTGCCTTCACATACCATTACCCAAAGCAAGTCCCCAAGGTCAAGCCCAAAATCAAGAGGTCATGGCAAGGATATGGATTTAGAATACAGAAAGGTGAAGAACTGAGACAATAATTCCATCTTCCCACTGCTCACTTTCCCAGTGTGCTCTTGGCCTTAACCTATGTACATTGAACATACTCTTCTAAGGTCTTGCTGTGATGGGGCAATAAGAGGTTTGCGAGGGGACACAAACCCTTGCATGATCTGGCCCCTGCCTACCTCCCTGACCTTTTCTCCTACCATTCTCTTCCTTGCTGTCCACACATTAGCCACACTGAGTTTCTTTCATTTTCTTGACGGCTTTAATCTCTTTGCCACCTTAGGGGCTTTGCATGTGCTGCTTAACACTTTGCACAGAAAACTCTTTCCCCCAACCCCTTCCCCTGGTCCTAGTCTGAATTTTTTCTTATCTTTAAAATAAAATTTACATGTCATGTCTTCAAAGAGATGTTTTCCTGACCACCAAATTCAATTAAGTCTCCCTCTTTTGCTCTCCAGCAGATGGCTCTTATTTATTTTCCTCTTAGTATTAAACTTGGATTTGCAATTATTTATTTGTTTATTTAATTCGAGTTTTTTTTCCCCCTACTAGACTCCAAGCTCATAAAGTCAAAGACCATGTCTGGCTTGCTCATGGTTGTGTCTCCAGTGCCCAGCACAGGCACGACACACAGTAGATACTTAATACATATTTACTGAGTGAAGGAATATAGGATTAATGCAAAGGAATAAATGAACAAAGGATTTCATCAGGTCTCATTCTCCTTCCCTCTGCTCAATGATAAAAGGTAAAGGAGAATAGGAAGCATAAAGCTGGTCTTGGAATACAGCCTGGAGAAGGCTCCTAATCTTTTTTTAGGTGCATGACCTTTGCCATCACTGTCTGACCTTTTTTTTTGGGGGGGGGGGCATGTTGAAGGTGGGGGAGGGGCAAAGGGAGAGGGAGAGAGCGAATCTTAAGCAGGCTCTACTTACAGCACAGAACCCAACACAGGGCTCAATCTCACAACTCTGAGATCATGACCTGAGCCAAAATCAAGAGTCAAATGCTTAAACTGAGCCACCCAGGTGCCCTTCCTGGACCTTTTTTTGACGAGGATTTGTTTCCACAACTCATTTTGTTTAGACATCTACTCAGAGGAATTCATGCTCTCTGACTACATCCTCATTGTCCAGGTAGGTGATCAGATGTGCACTGGGGGGCTTGGGATCAAAAACATGCTACTAGTAATTCACCAGGGAGATACCTAACAAGGGTCAGCATGGGGAACTACAGATAAATAGAGCTCCACGACACAAGCCGCTTCTTGGGGGGTGGAGATGTTTGATGTCCAATGACACTATTGCTATACCTGCCTAAGTGCCCTTCCCAGCTTTCTCTTCGATATTCTTCTGTCTCCTCTCACGCAGCCTTTCAATCGGACTTTGTCCTTCATCACCCCCATAAACTGCTGAACTAAGGAAAAGATTTGGTCTTTTCTGTCTGTGGCCCTTTGAAATATCAGCACCTATTTAATAAAGCCCTCTGTAGACTAGAGAAACAAGAATGGAACGTCAAGTTCCTAAGTCAGTTTCCTCACCTGATAAATGGGGATGGCCACGCTCAGCAAGCGGTGATGAGGATTGGTGGAAACAAGATAACAATAAAGTGCTTCCTAACTGCGATTCACAATTCAGAGGTTAGTGGTATTATTTACCTCTTTCAGTCAAGTAATGTTGTGTTATGGTACACAAAGGGTTAAGGATTTGGGAACCAAAAATTCTTTCTAGAACAGAAGAAAAGAGAAAAAAAAAATGCCCACTTCTCTATGCACTTGAAGGACAGATTGCTTAGGATGGGATTGCAATCGGGTCTCCAAGTGGGAGAAATGATTGCCATCCTCATCAATATTACTGCCGGCTGAGTCTACATGGGACTCGATCAGGTAATTGAGGTCCCAAATTTAGTTTTTATCCAGACACCAAGATTAATAGGAATGGCTTCTGGGAATTAACTCTTTGTAGCTTTCCAAGGCACAATGTGCTTAGAACTCGATGTTAACATTTTAGATCTGAACATTTGAAAGGCAAAGATCTATTGTCTGGTTTCACTAGCCCAAATGTTAAAAAGGTCAAGGTCACTGGACTCCTGTATAGTTGTCAGTTCTGGTTTAACCTGGGGAACTTCGGCTACCTGAACCCCTAGGCAGCTGCTTCTAAGTTGTTGTAGGTCCCATGGAAGAAAAAGCAGTCACAACTGGGGACAAACCACCTTAGATGTTATAGAAACAACAACAAACCAACAACACATAAACATACAACTAAAATATGCAACGGTATCACTCTGATGTTAGGGCAGCAGCATTTGTGTCATTAATTCAATAAGTATTTACTAAACTTTTATCATGTGGTCTGTACCAAATTAATAGTGAAAGAAAAGCTACATGACCATCTCAATAGATACAGAAAAATCATCTGAAAAAACAATCTGATATCCTTTCATGGTAGAAACCCTTAACAAACTAAAAGAAAACTTTCCTCAACCTTTATAAGGGCATCTATGAAAAACCTTTTGCTAACATCACACTTAAACTAGTTATTTCCCCCTAAGAATCAAGAAGTAGACAAGAATGGCCAATCTTGCCCCTTCAATTCAATATTGTGGCCAGGAAGTTTTTGCCAGCTCTTGCAATTAGGCAAGGGGAAAAGAGGCATCCAGATTGGAAAAGAAGAAGTAAAACCATCTCTATTTACAGATGACATGATCTTACATATAGAAAATTCCTAAAGAATTCACCCACACCAAAAAAAAACTATTATGGCTAATAAACAAGTTCAGCAAAGTTGCAGGATTAATATATACAATCAGCTATGTTTCTATACACTAGCAATGAACAATCCAAAAAGGAAGTTAAGACAACAATTTCATACACAATAGTACCAAAAAGAATAAAATACTAAGGAATACATTTAACCAAAAAAAGTGTAAGACGTGTATACTCAAAACTACAAAATGTTGTTGAAAGAAATTAAAGAAAATTCAAATAAATGGAAATACATCTTGCGTTCATGAATTGAACACTGAATATTGCTAAGATGGCAACACTCTCCAAACTGATCTTCAGTGCAATCTCTATCAAAATTCCAACTACCAGGGGCACCTGGGTGGCTCAGTGGGTTAAGCCTCTGCCTTCGGCTCGGGTCATGATCTCAGGGTCCTGGGATCAAGCCCCACATCGGGCTCTCTGCTCAGTGGGGAGCCTGCTTCCCCCTCTCTCTCTGCCTGACTCTCTGCCTACTTGTGATCTTTCTCTCTCTGTCATATAAATAAATAAAATATTTTTAAAAATTCCAACTGCCTTTTTAGCAGAAATAGACAAGCTTATCCTAAAATTTATATGGAATTGTAAGGGATCCCTGCATAGCCTAAACAATCTTGAAAAAGAATGGAGTTGGAATTCTCATACTTCTTGATTTTAAAACTTACTATGAAGCTACAATAACCCAAACACTGTGGTAACAAAATAAGGACATGTATAGGTAGATCAATCAATGGAATGGAATTGAGTATCCAGAAATAAATTCATACATCTATTTATGATCAATTGATTTTCGACTAGGGTGCCAATGAATGGTAAAAGAATACTCTTAAGACAAATGGTGCTGGGACAACTGGATATCCATATCCAGAAGAATGAAGTTGGATCCCTATCTTACACCCATATACAAAAATTAATTCTAAATGGATCAAAGACCTAAATGAAAGAACTAAAACTACTGAACTCTTAGAAGAAAACATAGGTGTAAGTTTTTGTGCCCTTGGATTAAGCAATAGTTTCTTTTCTTTTAAGATTTTATTTATTTATTTGTCAGAGACAGAGAGAGAGAGAGAGAGAGAGAGCACAAGCAGGGAGAGTGACAGGAAGAGGGAGAAGCAGGTTCCCTGCTAAGCAAGGAGCCTGATGTGGGACTCAATCCCAGGACCCTGGGATCATGACCTGAGCTAAAGGCAGATGCCTAACTGAGTCACCCAGGCATCCCTAGGCAACAGTTTCTTAATATAACAGCCAAAGACAAGCAACAAAAGAAAACATAGATGAATTAAACTTCATCAAAATTTAAAACTTTTGTGCATCAAAGGACATTATCACAAAAATCAAAGAGCCCGTAGAATGAAAGTATTTATAAATCATGTATCTATAAGAGTCTAGTACCCAGAACATACAAAAAACGCTTACAACTCAACAACAGAAAGACAACCCAATTTAAAAAATGAACAAAGGACTTGAACAGACATTTCTCTAAAGAATATACACCAATGGCCAACAAGCACATGAAAAGATGTTCGACATCATTAGTCATTAGGGGAATAAGAACCAAAACTATGAGATACCCCTTCACACACACTGCAGTGGCTATAATAAAAAGATAACAACAAGTGTTGGTGAGGATGTGGAGACACTGGAACCTCAGACATCGCTGGTGGGAATATAAAATGGTTCAGCTACTGTATAATTTGGCCGCTCCTCAAAAAGTCAAATATAGAATCACCACATCTGCCAGCCATTCCATCCCTTGGTATATACCCCCAAAGAACTGACAGCAGGTGCTCAAAAAATTGGCAGACAAATACTTATAGCAGCACTAGTCACAATAGCCAAAAGGTGGAAATGACCCATATGTCCATCAACTCATGAATGGATAATTGTGATGTGGTATATCTATACAATAGAATATTACTCGGCCATGAAAGGCAATGGAGTACTGATACATACCGCACCATGGATGAACCTTGAAAGCTGCTAAGTGAAAGAAACCAGACATAAAGGTGACAGAGTGTATGATTCCATTTATATGAAACGTCCAGAACAGGTAAATCCATAGAGACAGAGAAAGCAGATCAGTGGTTGCCAGGGGTTGGGGAAAGGGAAAATGAGGCATGACTAATGAGTATGGGGCTTCTTTGGGGGGTAATGATTATATTCTGAAATTAGATAGAGGGGATGACCACACAACATTGAAATAAAATCACTGAAATGTACACTTAAACGTGGTTTAAATGGTGAATTTTATGTAGCGCGAATTTTATCTCAAGTCCTTCTCTTTTTATTTTTTGACTCTTTTTTTCATTGAAGTGTACTTGACACACATTGTTACATTAGTTTCAGATGCACAACATAATGATTCAACAATTCGATATGTTATGCTGTGACTATAGTATAACTACTGCCTGTCACCATCAGGGGCAGACTCCAAATCCCATCAGTCTATCACAGGGCCAAGAAAACCCTGAAAACAGCGGGACTTCAAAACTTGGAGAAGCCACAGAGTGAGCCCATCAACAACTGACCCAGGGAGAAAAATGAGACCACCTTGACTCTTACCCAAATCTAGTGGTGCCTCTTAGAGTAATAACATGAACAGAAAAAAGGAACTTCCCCCAAACACAGGATAGCACAGAAAAACAATCTGAATTTCTTCTTCCTCCCCCTCCTCCAAAGTCTAAGGCATCAGGACTGAAAAGGAAAGCATCCCCAGGCAGGTGCGATGAATGTCAAGGTTACCAAAGGGAAATCACGTTGATTATTGAAATATAAAGATCCATCCACTCAAAGCACTGGGAGCTGTTAAAGGCAGAATGAGCCATTTCCACGGAGGAATCAGGCAGCCTTTCAGGGGTTATGATGACAGAGTTTGGAATGCTCATTTCAGAGCAAGTAGGAAAAAAATAAAAGCCAAAGCTATACTTCATCACCTGACATTGTCACCCTTTTCTCCAGGCTTGGCTAAGCCCCACTCTCAGATTCTCAGACACTTAGCTCATCTTTTCCCTGTACCACAGTGAAGATACATTCTGGGGTGTGGACAAGAGTTCCAGCCAGTTGCTTGTCAGCCTGAGACCCTTCCCATTCCGTACCTGGTGTCAGTCTCACCACCTCTTGCCGTTCTCCAAATGTACATGTTCCTGGGTCTTCGTCGAAGTTTCCACATCCCACGCTGGATGCCACCACTCCTTCTCAGTCCTCACAGGCTCCTGGGTCCAAGTCCATCAAAACCTGCCCCTGCTCCCTGCCCAGACTGTGGGTGCCTTGAAGGCAGGAGCTGGCGGTTGACTGCCTTTTATTTAAACTGATAACTGAGACCACCCTATAGAACATGTCTCCTCCTCCGTAAAATCATGGGGTTGGAAAACCCCCTCATCATCGATGCTGTCTGAAGATGGCCTTCATGCCTATTTGGCCCACAGTGTACAGACTGTGTTTAAGCAAGCACTTTAAAATTGGAGAATCTGGACGCCTGTGTGGCTCAGTCGATTAAGGGTCTGCCCTCGGCTCAGGTCATAATTCTAGGATCCTGGGATCAAGTCCCATGTCTGCTCTGCCCCCACTCATTCTCTCTCTCTCAAATAAGTAAAATCTTTAAAAAATAAATAAAATTGGAAAGCTTTATGTTAAAATCTTGATTTCTGTCTAGAAAACTCAGGTGAGGGGCGCCTGGGTGGCTCAGTGGGTTAAAGCCTCTGCCTTCAGCTCAGGTCATGATCTCAGGGTCCTGAGATCAAGCTCCACATCGGGCTCTCTGCTCAGTGGGGAGCCTGCTTCCCCCTCTCCCTCTGCCTACCTCTCTGCCTACTTGTGATCTCTTTCTCTCTGTCAAATAAATAAAATCTTTAAAAAAAAAGAAAAGAAAAGAAAACTCAGGCAATCTGGCAGCATGGGATGCATCTTTGTGGCTGGAACAGTCAGCTGTTCAATTGAGTGCTGGGGTCCCTCACTCACCTAGGCTTCCGGAGGCATTGGACTTGAGTTTCCCGGTCTAGGTGCCTTCTTCTCCTCCAAGTGCACCATTCCAATTTCTCTTCCTCCTCCAGCCCATCATTAGTGAATTTGTTTGTTTGTTTGTTTTGTTTTAAATCTTCAGATTTCCTTGTTTAGTTTTCTTACTTTCCAAGCACTACTGCACTACGGTAGGAGCCACAAGCCTCCCCAATTAATTCCTCAACAATGAATCACGAGACCATCCTTATAAACAATGCCAGCCTTCTAAAAAACCACTATCACTTTTAGGTTATGCAGACCGCCCTCCTCTTTCTCAGCACGGAACTGGGAACGGCAAACTCCCAATTTCAAGAGCACATTTCAAAGGTAATCCCACTGAATACAGACTTCTTAAAAGGACATCAAATGCTTGAGCAAATCCTACCTATATATAACCATTTAAGCAATTTCAAATACATTTCTATTGTATAATTATGCAAGGACTTTGGTCATAAAACATCTCTGGCAAACTTAAGAGAAATTGCCACAGATTTCTATTTGTAAGGAAAATGCCTGGTTGCAAGGTTGACACCTGTTATCAGCTTCTCAGTGGCTTTCCATTCCCCACCAACCTGCTGGCCCCAGTGGGTCCCCACTCAGGTGAGCAAGCACCCAGCCCAAAGAGGAAACTCAATTAGCATCTAGCTGGGCCTGAGCAGATTGGCTCATAATGCTGTGGATTTTGAGCTTGAAAGCAGAAGTCATTACATTTCAGTATATTAGTGAAAAGGGACCATTATTTCCTCCAGAAACCTGCTATTCCTCCCGTATTCCCTATTGACAGACTTTGGAGCGGTGGTCTCATCCCTGGCTGCACATCAGAGACACCCTGGGGATTTTTTTTTTAATGCCAAAGTCCAGACACCACTGCCGACCAATTCCGTCAGACTTTCAGAGAGGGAGCAAGCTGACATCGGAATTTTGAAGTGCTCAGGTGAATCC
Organism: Nasua narica; assembly: GCA_028533885.1. Taxonomy (NCBI): domain Eukaryota; kingdom Metazoa; phylum Chordata; class Mammalia; order Carnivora; family Procyonidae; genus Nasua; species Nasua narica. The sequence continues at coordinate 26,644,037 of CM052804.1, read as the reverse complement.
AAAGCACAGCCACGGTTGAAAACCACTGGTGTGTGAGGCTGCATTGGTTCCCAAAGTGTGGTGCCCAGATTGGCAGCCTCAGCCACACTCAGGAATGTGTTAGAAATGCAGATTCTTGGGTCCCACCCCAGACCTACTGAGTCAGGAACTCTGGAGGTAGGGCCCAGTAAGGGCCCAGTAATATATTTTAACAAGCATTCCAAGGGATTCTAATATATGCTAAGGTTTAAGGACCACTGGTGTCACAGACTCAGTCAGGCTTGGGTTTCCATCCCAAATACACCACTTACTAACCCGTGACTTGAGCCAAGTGCTTTCCTAGATGAGGCTCAGTTTTCATATCTGTAAAATGGGTATAATGAGGAATTAAATTGGCCAATGCACAGAGTGCACTTAAGATATGCTCCGACAGAGTCAGCACTCAACTCAGTGTTGGCTTCTGTTATCCAGGCGCCCCACCTGTAATGTATCTCCCATTTCCCTTCACACTGCACCATCTCGTATAATCTTTGGCCAAGTCTATCCATCCCTACACCCTTCGTATTTCTTCCCTTCTCCTCCCTTCGTCCCACCACTGCCCTGGGGTCCAACCGAGCGAGGTACAGATTCTGCACAAGGGCTGAGAATAGGAATGAGAAGACAAAGGGAATAAGACAAAGGGAACCTCGGGGGCCTCCCTAGGACATGAGTCTGCTTCTGATCCCTGCTGGTCAACTGTGCCAATCTTTTCTCTCCTAGGATTTCATGCTGGGTGACAAGTGTGGCCCTGCAATTTTGAACAAAATCCCCTGAGAGGACAGACCTGCCATCCCTGCAGCAGGATGCGTCCCGGGGTCTCCCGTGTGATTTGTCGACACTCCAAGCACCCACGAGACCTAATGAAAATATCTCCTGATCGGTCCTCGGGGGCTGCCCTCCAGGAAGGAAGAATACCGCGGCTGGGGAGCGTCAGCTTCTTAACGAGACCTGACCAGTTTGTCCTGAAGCAGCACCTTCAGCTAGGTCCTCAGATCTCCTTCCTGAAGGGTATGATTGCCCCAAGAGCCCCTCATCTGTCCCGCTTGGGTGACTGTTCCCAAGTTGTCTCCCCAGGCAACAGTCACATGGATGGAATAAGGAGGAACAGGGGATTGGGACCCAGAGGCTTGGTGAATGTGGCCGGTCCCAACCCCAGTGGGCTCATTACTGCTCCTCAGGCTCACCAGGGCCACTCCTGCCCATGGGCTTCACTGCTGGCCCATCTCCACCTGGCGGACCCCGCCCCAGAGGAGCCTGGAGAGTGCCGCATCCTCACATCTTTACTCAAACGTCACCTTTCCACTGAGCCCCACCTCGACCAACCTCTCCGTACTTGCAGACCAATCCCCACCACACATCCTCCCTGTCTCCCTCCCCCTGCTCTTCCACCATCTTTCAGCTCAGGAACTCACAAACCTGAGTCGCATCAGAATCATCGAGAGGGCTTGTTCAAACACAGATGGCCGGGCCCCAGCCTAGCAAGTTCTCAAGTGGTACTGATATCACCCGCCCGGGGCGCTCGCCCTGAGAACCTTTGGTTCTCAGAGAGTGATTACCGCACACCCTGCCAGCACGTCCCCCGTGAGGGCAGGCGACTCCGCTGGCGAGTACGGTCTTGGGAGTCAGACAGCCCTGAGTCTACGTCCTAAGTCCACTGTTTCCAAGGCTGTGATCTTGGGCAGGTGATATAACCTCAGTTTTAAGGATTTTATTTTATTTGAGAAAGAGAGAGCAAGGGGAGGGACAGAGAGGGAGGAGCCAGCTCCCCACTGAGCACAAAGCTGTACACAGAACTCCATCCCATGCCCCTGAGATCATGACCTGAGCTGAAACCAAGAGCTAGACACTCTACCAATGGAGCCATCCAGGCACCCCGACAACATCGGTTTTAGAACCTCAGTTTCCTTGTTGGTAACAGGAGTGCAATTAGGACTGGCTGCCACATTCGCAGGGTCTAGTGTAAAATGGCAATATAGAACTGGTGTTAAAAAATTATTAGGAATTTCAAGGTGTTGACCAGCCGAGCATTAAAGGGAGTGCAGGGCCCCTGCTAAGCACAAGGCTCCCCGTATGACAACACTGGTTGCGATGCCCAGGAAGCTGGGCCTGGGTGTAATAATGAGTAGTATCTATGTCTCTGGTTTTTTGTGAAGACCAAGTAGGATAAGTATGTAGACCCACGTTCTATGGTTCCCAGCACATACCAGGTACTAAAAAAAACACAAAAAACAAAAAACAAATACCACCCCCCTCTTACATCTTCCCTTCTTCTTCCACCCATCTATTGTCTCTCAGGATAAACCTTCTTGGCTCGCATGGCTGTGGTCCTCACCCTTGAGCTTGGTCCTGCTGGGAACTAACAGCAAAGCGTTCCCCACCCACTGCTTGGCCTTGGCCTGCTGGGGCTGCTGACTCAGCTGTTCTTGGGAAGTGGGGGCCACGGCCCCCTGTCTAGGACCCTTTGTGGTCTGGGTAGTTCAGGGAGGAAATTCTAGGAGGAGCAGGCCAGGCAGCGGGAGGGAGCAGAGCCCCGGGCCTGTGGCTGGGCAGCTGGCCCCGAATCCACTGCCCTTGGGTGAATAAGCAATCACAGGACTGGGGCACTCCACTGGGCTGCTGACCTCCCACACGAGTGAGCCCCATGCAGGGCTGGTGGCTTGCTCCTCCCACCCACCCTAGGGGACAAACAGGGGGACAATTATTTTTGGAACTGAAAAGCATCACTTTCTATTGCTTTTCTGCATTAGCTTGTCTCACGGACTCTGAAATGATCAGGCCCAGCAGAAATGACTGGCCCTTCTGTGGGTGCTGGGAGGTGGCAGAGAATAAGAACCCGCCACTCACGCACCACCCTGCAGACACCCAGGTAGCTCCTTCCTGTTTTACAAGTTCCAACTATAAAAACTCACAGGCTTAGGCAGAAGGAAAGAGATGGTTACATTTTCCAATGGCCTCCCCCAGCATCTCCTTTTAGGTCTTTTTTTTTAAAAAAAAACCAGGTCTCCTGGTAAATACTGTAATTCAATTTACAAGACATGCATTTGTGCTTAGCCCTTCGGAAAGAGCAGTGCCTGGCCCGGGAAGGAGCGTCCCACGCATGCACCTGCATGCGTGTGCAAATGCCAGCCTGCACACATGTGTGCAAAACTTACAGAAAAAGAGGTTCCACGTTTCGCTTCCCCGTTGTGCGAGGCAGTCTGGTTCAAGTCCTGTGATGGCACGTACTAGCTAAGTGACCCTGCCTGAGTTTCTTATCTCTCTGCTCTGCCTTTTTTCTCTTTTGTACGTGGAAGAGTCGTGAAGATGAGCGATAATGAATATTAACGAGGTGCCTGACACAGGGTGATAGTTAATCACAGCAAATTTGCAAGGCTGTGAGAACAGCCAGAGTGGGTGTACCAGGCGTGTGGAAGCTGCCCCAGAAATGCCCCCTGAAAGGAGCCGAGGACCCCAAGTCAGATATCGAGACCCCACAATGAGAAGTTGTAACCCGAGGTCTCTCTCCTGCCCCCTCCTTTCTCCCACCTGGCGCTCCCTTTCTCCATCTGGTTGTCCTTTTCATTACCTCGTTGACAGAATTGTGGGATGGGGGGCTCCCCTTCTCCCTGCACCAGACCACTTTCTTGGTGGCAGGAGGATGCTGGCCGAAAGCTGATGGGTGGCAGTGCGACGGTTAATTTTATGTGTCAAGTCGATGGGGCTCCTGTGATTTCTGGGTGTGTCCATGGGCGTGTTTCTGGAAGAGACGAAGCATTTGAATCAGTAGACTGATTAAGGATCACCCTCCCCGTGGACGGTGAGCATCACCGGATCCCCCGACGACCCGGATACGATAAGGAGTCAAGGGAAGAGGATATCCATCTTCTGCTCTCAGAAGTCAGTGCTCCTGGTTCTCGGGCCGTCAGCTTCTCCATAGAACGGATGCACAGAGGAACACCAGAAGGGGAGAAGGAAGATGATGGTCACCCTCCATCTCCCAGTGTGTATTCCACACGCTCATGTGCTGCAGTAAGTGAGGCCCAGTCCAAGCACTTTAGGAAACTGCTGGGCAGTGTCTTCTAAAGCTAAACATACATATATCCAGTCCAAGGGAAGTGAGGGCATACAATCACCCAAAATGCAGGCCCAAGAATATAGTCTTGGGGTTGGGAGGTGCCTGGGTGGCTCAGTCGGTTAAGTGTCTGCCTTCAGCTCAGGTCACGATCTCAGGATCCTGGGATCGACCCCACGTGGGGCTCCTTGCTCGGCAGAGTCTGCTTCTCCCTCTCCCTCTGCTTGTGCTGTCAAATAAATAAAATCTTTAAAAAAAAAAAGAATATGATCTTGGTCTGTTCAGGCTGATAGAACAGAAGCACCAGAGACTGGGTGGCTTCTAAACAACAGAAATTTATTTCGGACAGCTCTGGAGGCTGGGAAGCCCAAGGTCAAGGTGCCAGCTGATTCGGTGTCTGGGGAGAAGGTGATGGCCGTCTTCTCACTTTGACCTCTCGTGATGGAAAGGACAAGGGAGCTGTCTGGGGTCTCTTTTATGAAGGCACTGATCCCATTCCTGAGGGCTCCATCCACATGACCTAATCACCTCCCCCAAGCCCTCCCCTGCTAATACTATCGCACTGAGGGATGCAAACATTCAGTCTATTGTCAATGTTCCTAAACAGTCTCTTCATCATAGCCCCTAACTGGAAATAACCCGGATTATTTTATTAGAAAGAGAATGGGTAAACAAACTGTACATCGTTGTACAATGGAATACCACACAACAGCGAAAAGAATGCACCATGGCCACATGCAAAAACACGGATGATTTGGGACATAATGTTCAGTGAAAGAAGACAGACTCAAAAAATAATACTCTTACATAAAATTCAAGAAGGGGCAAAATCAATCCCCAGTGATACAAGTCCTAACAGTGGTTGCCTATTGGGAGTATTGACTTCAAAGGGGCGTGTGAGACCTTTCTGGGTGTTGTAACTACACTGATCTGGGTGGTCGTTTCAGGGGTGTAGACATATATAAAAACCAGCAAGCTGTATACCTGGGATCAGTGCACTTTACATGTGCCTTACTGTATGTGTGTTACATCTCAATAAAAATGGGAAAAAAAGGATTATATTCTTTTACCAGATTCTGCCGTATGTGTAGAAGCTACAAAGGAAGGAATCCAATAACTATCTTCAGAAAAGCACACTTATATTGCATATGATTTTTTTGTGCAAATGGCCTTAATTTTAAAAAGGTACACATTTGAAATATGGCACAATTTTTGCAGTCTGCTTTGACGTTGCTTCATTGTTTAACAAACTAGAAAGGCAGCAATGGTCTGGCCCACTCTGAGCTTCTGGGAGGCCCCATCATGAACACAGCCACAGGATGAATAAAGATGGTCAGAATCCCCAACACATAGCCTGGAGAAGCAGTGGGGTCTGGCCGAGTGCCCACTTGGGGATGCTGACGAGGCAGGAGGACAGCCTCACAGTGTCCAGTCCACACTCTGAGCCCTTTCTGCCTCCTGCCTGGGAGACACCTGCTGCTGTCCCAGACTTTCTAAAGCCCAGGCTGTGCTGCTCCTTTCCACAGCTTGCCTGGCATCCTAAGGTGCACCTCTGTGAGAACCCCGGCTTGGAAGAGAGGCCCAGGAGCTGGAAGATGCCAGGAAACTGCCCAAAGCAGATAGTCCAGACTGACTTCCCGGGCAAGTGTTGTGTGCAGACACACAGGACCCCACGATTGGTTAGTACTCTGCTGTCACCATCTTGAAATTCTTAAAAGTTGTCGGACAAGGGGCCCCACATTTTCATTTTCCCCAGATTTGATGGCCAGTCCTGGAAGTCGCAGAGTCTGGTGTTTAACAACCCTATGTCCAGCATGAGGATCTAGTCCTCGCTCTGCCCCTTGCCGGCAGGAGTACCTGGACCAGGATGCTTCACGTCTGTGCCTCCGGTCCTGGTCAATAACACTGGGGTGACAGCAAGACTCATTCAGGAGGCGTTAGGGGAATTAAACCAGCCTGCAGCAGCGGGCCTGCCACATTACAAGCGTTCAGTAAAGTGTTGTGATTGGCGTTAAGATGATTGAGGGCTGATTACTGAGGTTGCAGTCTTGCCTGGACCTGTCTCAGAAATGCCTTTTCTAAAGGCAGGAGCCAAAGAAAGAAGCTTTGGGATTAACTCTTCCAAAATAGCAAATGTTCTCTCTTCGGTATTAGGTCTAACACCAGCTGCATTACTGCACCCCAGGAGAAATGTGTCCTCATCAAGTCACAAAAGCCTAGTTTCAACCCACGGAGAGAACAAAAAAGTCTTAAATCCTGAAGAAGCCAATAGCATCAGGTACATGATATCCAGTCCATCTTTGATTTGGGGGTTCACTGAAGCATGGCTGATGCATGGTTATCTTGGGTCCTAGGTGTCGCTTCTGTAAATAGACTTTTGTTAAAAAAAAAAATTGACTGACTTGGAAAAAAAACGAAAGAAATACAAGGAGCAGCTACAGCCTTTCCCATGAAATTGACAGGTCTGAGAACTCCAAGGATCTTGTCTGTTCACACATTCATTAACCTCTTCTAGCCTCCTTTCTGCCCCTATACACAGAAGTACGTAACAGAGACTACGAATGCAGATGGTCGAGTCAGACTCCAGGGGGCATCTTAACACCCTTGCTTCCCAGCTGTGTGGCCTGGGAGAAGGCACCAGGCCTCTCTGTGCTTCTGCCTCCTCATCCATAAATAGGAATACTACTGGTAATTCCCTCCAGGGGTTCTTGTGAGGATGAAGCAAGCTCATACATGTGAAGTGTAGAGAATAGTGCCTGGCACATAGTAAGTGCTCCATAAGTGTTAGCGTCAGGTCATGAGCGTGAGGCACCCAGCCATAGTCACACAGAATCATGGGAGAAGTAGCAGTAATGCCAGTCATTGTTGTTGTTCAGAATGCCCCAGGGCCTTTGGTCATATGACTGCAAATCCCTTCTGAGGAAGCCTCCAGAAGGTAGGAGACCCATGAGGAGCATGAGGAACTGTTCAAGGCCTTGGGGAAATCTCCACCCAACTGAGATCTCAACCTTCCAAGAGCTGTGGCCGCAGAGCTCAGTGTCATTTTAGATGCCAGAGGGGAGGTAAAAAAAAAAAAAAAAAGGAACCCTATGGGTCAGCAAGTCCAAATCCCTATCTATATATGAGGCTAAGAAAAGGCAAGTGACCTGCCCAAGGTCACACAGCAGAATAGGGGCTCCGCAGGGCAGACAGCACGGGGCTTATGACTTGCCACAGCCTTGCCCTGCTCGATGCCTTCTACAGCTCATTCAGCCAGAGCTTCCGGCTCCTCTCACGGTCCTCCCCACCCCTCCATCTCTCCAGTGGGCTTTCTATCAGGCTATGGGCTCATCTCATTCTCGGCCACATCCTGCTGAAGACCCATTTTTCTTACTGAATCAGGCCGCCATTAGGTCCTGAAAGCCCCATACGTCTTCTATGGATGAGCAGATCCCTTAATCTATTATTCCACAGTCCTATTTATATATATTTATCCATATGGCTATATAAATAGGGCTTTGAGACATATACGTGGCAGGTTATTGCTGTGGCATAGTTGTTCTCCCCAAGAGGAAAACAAAAATGATGTATGGCCAAGGCTCTTTTCCATGCAGAAAGATCCCGCCTGATTTATTAAGAGTGAGGTTGCAGCCACATGCTCTGGAGGTAGAGAAGCTATTGCAAAGTTATCTAAGAACAGGACACTCTGCTCCACACGCCGAAAGGCAATCGAGGGTGTGTCAGGAGCTCAAAGTATCTTAGAGCATTTGCTCACAGGCACTCGCCATGTCCCGGGCTGTTAACTAGGATTCCTTTGGTTGCGAGTTTAAACAAAAAAAGGGGGTGGGCATTTGTTATGAGGGTACTGGGTGTCTCCGGGAAGTCAGAGAGGAATGTGGCTGGGTGTCAGGAACGGCAGAGCCTGGAGAGATGAACGCCACTGTGCCTCTCTCTCTCTGCCCCTCCCCTGGTCCATTCTCTCTCCCTCCAGAGTGACATCTTCCATATAGAAGAAAACAGGGTGGCAAACGGCCTCCTTGGACTGACTCTGTGCTTTCTCTGGTCCCAAGTACAAAACCTCAAGGAATGGGACTCATGCTCCTGGCCTGGGCTAGGGGTTGTGAGGGGGTCTTGAGAGGCCAGTGCTACTACAGCAGGCCTCATGGGGACATGTGGCAAGGAGCAGGGCCAGGACACAAAGCAAGCAGATGGGTTCCATTCACTGTGTGGGCTCAGAAAGGCACTGAACATCTCTGTGCTCCAGCATCCTTACATAGAAAGTCAGGATACTGGTGCACTCTGTAAAGGCAGAGAATTGTGACTATTTGGTTCCCCCATGGATCTCCAGTGTCTAATCAATGCCTGGAACGTGGTCTTGTTTGATAAATACTTACTGAATAAATAAATGAATGAGAACTCCCTTGCAGGACTATTGGAAGGATTAATTGAAATAAAACATCGAGAGGGCACTTCTGTGCCAGGAACAGGTCTAAGCATAGAATCAAATATAGGAAGCGTGCTTAAAACAGTGCCTGGTGCACGCAGGTACATAGAAGAAAAACTACTTTCTGGGGTCACAGCCGGGAGGTGGCATTCTGAAGCCACTACAGTCCCTTCCCCTGCACTGATTCCCTCTAGTCCCATAGTCTCTAGCCATGGGGCAAGAGATGGAGGGAGTCCGAATAAATCTGGGGTATGGAGCATGCGTCCACATGCGTATAAAACATGGTGAGCAACCTGAATAAATTATGGTGATCTCGGATACGTTGATGGCCACTTCAAAATCTATTATATGTTACACGATTTAATGAGATACAAATTCATTGTAAATCATGAACTCGCAGTTGCCTAGGATCATGTTGTATTTTCTAAGTCACTGACTATGGCAAAGACATCTGTTTTTATGGGGAAAGTTTTGAAAACTGTATTTTGAGTAAAAACATTCTGATTAGGAACCTCTGGCTCCTCTTCATGCCACAGATGTGGAGAGTCAGGCTGGGATCAGGGGACGTGGCAGGAAATGACTCGCCCAAGGTTACACAGTGAGTTAGGACGGGCTCAGCGCTAGAACACAGGACCATCAAGGTTTCCAGAGGGCAAGGGTATCACAAACCAGAGGGATGGAGGGGGGCACTGCCTCCTTCTGTTCTGACGATACCAAGTAGTGATGAGGATGGGAGCCTAAGGAGTCATGCTCTGTGGCAAGAAGGGGGACATTCTCTATAAGCACTTAGAGAGCAATCTGGCATCTACCTAGTGAAGTCGAGGATACATACCCCCAGCAACGGCACCTTCAGGGAAGCTCTAGACACGTGAACAAGGAGATATGTTCAGGATAGTTCACTGGAGCTTTAAAAAATGGAAATAGTATATAAATGATCATCAGAACAGATAGGCTGAAACATGCAATGACTTCCTATCCAGCAGTTTCCAGAAAAATAATCCAGTTACATCCATTCATAGAATAAACCTTATGGCCGGGAGCAAGGCAGCCTGAGCTGGCCCTGGACTTGGGAGACCTTAGAACGTTCTCCGAGCCAGGCCTCAGTTTTCTTCATATGCAAAATGGGTACTCGTGATTAGATCTATGATTTTCAAACTGCTTGGCAAAGCCCTAGAGGTGCTTCGCGGGTTCTGCAAATGATGGATTCAGATGTCATCGTTCAAAAAAAGTTTAACTTTTAAAAAACAGTAGAGAACATGCACACACTCCAGTGTGCTTTGCACAAAATGTTAACCCATTGCAGACCAGCACTGCACTGCCATCATCACATCCTACAGAGCTCAGACCGAGCTCCCCGTCTTCTCAGTCTCAGAGTGGCAAATCCCCGAGACCGTGGGGTCGGCAGCTGTTACAACCTGTTGCCATTTTCAACCACTTTGCTGAGTCCAGATTTCTTTCAATATTGTGTAACCAGAGCAACACAAAGCAATAATCTGTATGTTGTACAAGATGATCACTGTTGCACATAATGTCACATATGTAGTTTTTATTTGCTAGATTTTATTTTCTAACACAATAAAATTTTTTAAAGATTTATTTATTTATTTTGGGCACCTAGGTGACCCAGTTAAAATATCTGCCTTCAGCTTAAGTCATGATAGCAGGATCCTTGGATCAAGCCCTACTTCAGGCTCCCTGCTCAGTGGGGAGTCTGCCTCTCCCTCTGAGAGAGCATGTGGGGTGGGGAGGGGCAGAGAGAAAGGGTGTACAAGCCAGGGGGCCACGGGGTTAGATCCGAGGACCCTAAGATCATGACTTAAGCTGAAACCAAGAGTCTGATACATAACTGACAGAGCCACCCTGGCAACCCAATAACAATTTTTTAATAAACGTTTTCTTTTGGTAATTTTGAATTCACACTCACATTGTAAAGACAGTCTTGAGAGTTCCTGAATACCCTTCACCCCATTTCATTTCCTCTGCCTATCTGCTGTCATACAGGACGGCATTGTTGGACAGGACATACGTTTGTCAAAACAAAAGACACCAACATATTAAATACAAAGATGCCACTGGTTTTTCTACTTACATCCTTTTTCTGTTCCAGGATCCAGTCAATCGAGACTATCACATCGCCATTAGACTTAATTCTCATCGAGTCAATGTCCTCATTTCATAAGTAAAGGTTATAAATGCAAACCTGGAGTTTTATGCTAATAAAAAACCAATTTTATCTTATTTTGCAGAATGAAATGCTAGGAAGATTTCTTAGAGGAGAAGACAGAAGGGAACCACTGCCTTTTTTTTTTTGAAGTTTGCAAACTTCAAAAAGTGAAGGTGTTGCTCCTAGAGGCCCGTTCTGACTGACAGCCCCCCGCCCCACGGCCCCAGCACAGAACTAGGTCTGTTGGGACTTGCCAAGGACAGCCAAGTGCCCTCAACTCACAGGGTAGAAGTTTCACACCCGTTTCAGGTTGAAATTGCCCCTGACTATTCATCCTGGGTAGAGGTGGGGGATTTCCTCCAATAAAATGAACGTGAGCCAGGTGTTCATTTACTCATTCTTTCTTTCGACCTGTTATGTGTCAGCAACTTTAGGAGCTGGAAATACCAGTGAACAAAGCAGACAAATGATTCCTTTGTGGAGTTTATATTCTGACAGAGGAGATGATGATGAACAAGAGAAAAGTAAACTCTATGATGTGTTAGACGGTGATGCCTAGAGGAAAAAAACAAGATGGGACAGGGGGAAATAAAAGGCTAGTGAGGGTGAAATTTTAGCAGACACCTGGAAGAAGAGCATTCTAGGCAGAGGGGAAAGCAAGTGCAAAGGCCCTGAGGCAGAAACACAACTGTGTGTTTGAGGAACAGTAATAGGGGGCCAGTGTGGCCACCAGGGACTGAATGAGAGGAAGAAACCAGTCAGCAGACTGGATGGGACAGGAAGAGATGCCAATGAGAAAGCCCAGAGCCTTCCAGAAGGCTGGACACACTGTGGGGCAGCAATGAGGCTCCAGCTCAGTACCAGGGGCTGGGTGTTCGTTCATACTGTGAGCTTTCACAGGAGTGTAACCATTGGGCACTTCTGGGGGCAGCACCCAGAATATGCCCGAACCCAGTGGAGAGGCACAACTATGTCCGGCTTGGAGCAAACTGGAAGAGCAGGGCTCGCATGGACACCGTGCTTGGTGGTCTCCAGGACCTCTCCTGGCCCAGCTCCCCGAGGAGCCACAGACACAAGGAACAAGTGTTAGCCTGCCCTCAAAACTCAGGGCCCAGTCAGCCAGTGCAGATAAGCTGATGAGGGCAGAGTGAGGGAGAGGGTGGCCCAGGGCCTGGGAGCCTGGACACATCTCCCCATGCTGGCAGCAGGCCCTCAACTGACCAACACACGGAGAAGTAAACCCCACAACCCTTGGGGCTCTTAAAGAATGAGGAGAAGCCTGGAAAGAGAGAGAAACGTCTTGCAAATCCTGGCACGGGGAGTGTTGGTGGTATTTTCGTTTGAAGATCAAACCCAAACGTCCTCCCACAGGCGGCTGGATAAACAGTGTGGTACCTCCATGCAACGGAATGCAACTCCAACAGGAGAGAGCCAATGCACACAGCAACACAGACAGGCCTCAAAGCATGCCGAGCAAAGGAGGCAGGCGGAAGAGAGTGCACGTCGCATAATTCCGTTTACAGAAACCTCTACTGATTGACAGAGACATACAGCAGACTTTTGGCTGCCTGGGGACGGTGTCGGGGAGGGACAGGGGGATTACAGAGGGAGTCAAGTAAATTACTGGGGGTGACTGGTCTGTTCATTATCCAGTGACTGTGGCAATGCACTCACCAGGGCGTTCACATCAAAATTTACCAAGTTGTACACTTTAAATATGTGCCACTGACTCTAGGCCAATTATACAGCAATCAAGTTGAAAGACATAAATGGACTAAACATTCCAAATAAAAGTTAGAGGTGGTCAGAGTGGGAAAAGTATACGACTTGACTTTGTGCCCCAAGATTTTATTTATATTTTATGTATATACATAAATTATACATATTTAAACCACTCTTACATGTTCTATATTTTATGTATAATTATATACATGATTATAAACTATAATGTGTGCTTTTATATGTGTTATATTTGTATTATGGGAATATATTTAGCTTTTATATCTTTTTTTTAAGTAGGCTCCACGCTCAGCGAGGAGCCCAATGTGGGGCTTGAACTCACGACCCTGAGATCAAGACCTGAACTGATAACAAGAGTCAGACACAACTGACCAAGCCACCTAGGCACCCCCAGATTTATATCTTTTATATTTTATCTCTTTTATGTGATTTTTTTTAATTTATAAATATATTTATATATACTATAACTTATTCACATTGTGTGTGATGTATAGCTTTGCATTTATACATTTTATATATTATGAATATACTCATATGTGTGTGTGTGTTTACATAGAGAATCCCAGATGTCAGCCCCAAGAGACTGTATCAGGTCTCCTGGCTCCAGAATGGGTAACATTGATCCGACTGCCCCATTCCACAGATTCCGCAAGATTTCTCCAAATCCCCAGCTGCTTGAAGTTCTAGACTTCCAGCCTCCCCTGGTTCTGGCTCTCAGCCCTGTGTCCCGGATATGGCTTTATCGACGCCCTGACATTGGTTCACAAACGAGACACACACCTCTTCTCCCTCCCTACAACCTAAGCAACTCAAATACAAAGCTGATGCCTAAAAACTGAATTTCCCATTAAGACTCCAGAGTGATACGGGCACTTGATGGCAAACAGCCTAAGAGTATTCCTTGGGCCTCCCTGCTTGAGAAGGTGGGGGGGGAGGGGGTTCTTCTTGACCACACCAACCTAGCCCTCCTCCTTCCCATCTCCTCCCTTCCTGTCCCCTCTCTCCCTTTTGCACCCTTCCTGCTGGACCATCTTCTTCTGTGCCCCAAATTCTCTTCAGAGGAGGCCAGTCTTGCCCCCTATAACAGATTTATAACTACCCATACAAATGTATCCATGTTGCTAACCCAAAAAGCACCACCTGAGATTGGCAAGCCACCCCTCAGGGCCCCTGGGATATGGGGGCTCAGAACCCCCGCCTTGCCCCCTCACACTGACATGTCTTTCCTTCCCGTCCTAAACTAGGGCTCGGCGTCCCCACTCTCCCCTTCTAGGGGCTGTGTTTCCTGAGTAAGGAGCAAGCCAGCCAGTACAAAGGCTGAATAAATAGTCGGTAGAAATTAACTTGAACGTTCAGGGAGAAGAACAAAGACATTCAACGTGAGCTGGGGAGGGAATCCTAATCACCAGAGAGAGAGGAGCACCAGGCGCCTGGCTGCAGGGGACACACAACGTGGGATGTTGATGGTGGCTAAGACAGGCAGGGGCACTGCTGATTTGGGAAGTAGGCAAGAATTCTAATGGAATGAAGACACTGTTGGGAAGGGGAACTGGGACTGAGAGAGGAGAGGTGGGTGAGGGGTCCCGGAGGCAGCCATTTGAGGACATGTGCCAGGGTGGGTGGTCCCAGCCTCTCCCCAGGAGAGGGCATTTGAGAACAGAGGCCTGGATGGTAGGGGTTTTGATGGTGGCATCCCCCTACAGATGTAATCACAGCTAAGGAGGCATCCTGTAGTAGTTCCAGAGGATGAGCAGGGAGTAAAGGAGATGGGTAGTGGCGTAATCAAAGTGGAGGAAATGATGGGCCTCCTGGACCCAGAAAGAGGGCGGAGACCCCATCCTGCGGGAACCCACAGAAGCAAAGATGACCAAATGGCTTAAGAGACTTCTACAGGTCTTATCCTCATGCCTAACCCACATGGCAAGCTGAAGGGCACACATAATACACAAAATATTTACCAATTGCATCCTAGATGTGAGGAAATTCACATTTAATTCCTACTATTGGAGGTGACCCTAGATTACAGATGTGCAAGCTGAGGACCAGAGAGGTTAAGTAACTTCCCTGAGATCACACAGCTCTTAGCCAGTATGCCAACCCAGAGACGTCCATAAATGTAGACTGCCTTTGAAGTTGGGAGGGTTCAGTCTTGGCACATACCTGTGGTCAGATACATCGGGTTCAAGGGCCTAAAACCCAGCAGGATATGTCCTTTTACCATACGACCTCACACCTGAACTGCCAGACCTAACCTGGACCCACCAGAAGCAAGACCCTGTCCCAGACCTCCCCGCCACAGGTGTGAGCCGCCTGCCAGGCGCTCCCCGCGCATTTCCTCACGTAACCTCCTCCAGCTCCACCTCAACTCTAACCGGCACAGGTGGGACCCAAGGAAGGTTCCTGACCCAGAGGCCTGAGAGGCTAGAACCCGAAACAAGGTCGGCGTCACGGAATCCCTTTGGGGCATTTCATGGGGTTGAAGGCAAATGCCCTCAACCATTCCTTCACTCAACCAAATATTCTTGAGGGCCTCCGACGTTCGGGGTCCTGTTTCACGTGCTAGAGTTACAGGAATAAAAGATACATACCCTGCTCTCAAGGCGCTCACAGCGCCAGGAAGTGACGTCACAGCAGCAGGCCGCGCGGTGGACCCTGGGGGAGAGCGGCCTCGGACTATATCCCACAGGTGGGGCGGGGGCGGGGCGAGAACCGGAAGTACTTCCTGGAGGCGGGAACCTCGGTGTGCTAGGGGAAGAAGGGGAGAACCAGCAGGGGACACAGCCCTTGGAGAGGCTCAGAGGGGAGACAGCCAGAACTTTCCACTGCCTGCAATGATGGGAGTTGAAGGTCGAGGATGGCAGTGAGCCGGGGGCTCTGGAGGCCCACAGGTTCTGGAAGACTTTCTAGGGAGCATCAGGGATCTCCCCCGAGACTGGTGAGAATGGCCGGTGCCATCCAGCCTGGAAATACGGATACAGGAAGCTTCGCCTGAGAGGAATGGAAGAGACTCCACAGGCCCTCTGACCAGGTCTACCCAGGCTGGTCCACCAGGATGTGAACTTGGACACCCACATCTTCTACCTGGAAGATAACACCCAGTTATCTTACTGGGTAACTGTGCCAGGCCACCTCCGGATGCCCCTGAAAACCGCAGGAGGGACGCGTCATGTCCCTGTTGCCGAGTCGCACCGTGTTCTGTATGTCCTCGGGTCCGTGTGCATGCCATAAATATTCATGGCTGGAAAAACAAGGTGCCGGTCCTTTCGTGCTTCGGAAGAAACCACAGAGGGCACCTGGCTTTCCCATCCTCCTGCCTTTAAAGGCTGTGTCAGAGCCCAGGAAGGACTACACCTTCTAAAACCCGCTTCCTTAATTTGTTTAACAAAAGACATCTCCATGCTCTGTGGCCTCTTAATTTCCGTAGATGTTAAAGTGCAGAGAATTAAAGAATCAATGGCCAATTAAGGAGGCACTGGCAGCTTCTGGCCAAGAGCATATTATTTATTTATTCAGCCAGCCACGCTCATTTTTAAAGCGCCAACTTTCCATTTTGTTTCCGACATCAAAAATAAATCAAACTAAACTGTACACGTCATAGCTGAAAAAAATTATTTGCATGATGCATTGCCCCTCTGAAAGGCTCGGTAGCCACCTGCGAAAGAAATTTCTGTCAAAAAAAAAAAAAGATATAAATTCATTCTGGCACTGGACTTCCCTTAGGATACAGATAGGATTGAAACGATAGAAATAAGATTTTAATTCACTAGTGATTTTTCTATCTACTCTCGAGCTTCTTTTTTATTTCTGAGCATCCATTTTCCTGCATTGTCCTGGGAGGGTTGCAAAGATTTTAGTCCATTAACAGTGGTGCTTTGGTGAAATGTCAGAATGGGCACAGTGGGGACACAGGCTGGCCTTTTTCTGCTCTAGGTCTGGCCTTCCATCCAGAGTGGAAGTTACCAAATGACCCCCTTTTTCCTCCATCCAAATGACAGCCTTTGGCACGCTCTACCTTAAAAGAAATACGAATTTGCCACCCAGTCTCTTGTCCCTTAACTTCTCCCCCATTTGTACAAGCCCTGCCCAAATTTGGACAATTTGGAGTTGTTCCTGCAATGGACATCTTCACTCTCCCCCTCCCCCTGCCTCTACTCATCCTCTCTCCCCTCTCCCATCCTACCTCACTCCCACCCTCTCTCCAGCAAGCCCTCAATCCCACTTCCTACTTACATCTACCCTAGCTACCCCAAGGTCAACTCTAGGACAATGATTTCAAACATCTGTGTGCACCCGGACCACCTGGATGGCATGTTGAAAAACAGTTTCTGATTCAGTGGGTCTGAGGTAGGGCTTGAGAATTTGCATTTCTGGTAAGTTCTGAGAATGAGACCATACTTGGAGAACCACCGTGGAGGCAGTTGTAGGTTGGGCCTCCCTCCAGAAACTTGTGCTATGGCGCCATCTAGTGGTCTGAGGCCATAGTGGCAGCCATCTGTACAGGGAAAGTTGCAAGACCCTGAAATTCACCCTCTCCCCACACAGGGAGAGCTTCATGGCTTGAGTGCAATGTATTCACTTTTATTATCTCTATGTTCTTGGTAAGCTTTTTATTGAAATTAAATGATCTCCTCTCATCCTTGGAACAACCACAGGGCACAACTGAGACTGAAACCTTTTTAGGCCAGAAACAACACAGTGCAAACAGACCTTGGTGTTTGTCCTCCAAATGCTGCTAACCGAAGGCAGGACAGTCCTTACACACGGGCAGACAGCAGAACAGCACCTCGGTAACACAAAATCCAAACCCTAACAACCCAAAACTTGGTCCTGAACACTCCTGGTACCTAAGTCAAGGTAGGAAAGAAGTTTCATCTTTTCCCAATCTGAAGCAAAGGAGCATACCTTTTAAGAGCGAAATCAAATTGCCCCAAGTTCTAGGAGCAGGGGAGCTCAAATTTAAAAGGGCATGAGTGCTATGGCAAATGCTGTGAAATGTGTAAGCCTGATGATTCACAGACATGTACCCTGGGGCAAATAATACATTATATGTTAATATAAAAAAATTTAAAAAATAAAATAAAAAATAAAAGGGCATGAGTTTAGCTATGAAGTTAATTGAAAATGCAGACTCCCAGGCCCGTTCTTAAGAGTTTCTGGGTAGGGCCCAGCAATTTGCATTTTTAACAAGTCCTCTAGGTAAGCTCTGAAGCAAACGGCCTGAGCCCCAACTTGAGAAACATTATTTGAAAGACTGTGACCTCTAACGGCGTTCCTCCACCCAGGGCTGCCGCACAAAGGACAGGAGCCACGAGGGATGTGCACGCATCCACTAGCCACCCTTTAAAAAGCAAAAAGAAAACGTGTAACTGATTGTATCTTATTTAACCTACTATAACCAAAATGTTTCATTCCTTTTCTCTAATTATGCTTTTTCTCACAAGTGTATAGTTTACACTTATAACAGCTCTCCATCTGGACAAGTCATGCCTCAAGTCCTCCGTGGCCACACGTGGCCAGTGGCTACCATGTTGGACAGCACCGCTCTTGATGCGTTGAAATTTGGAGAGGATGGAAATGTTCTGTGATCTGCATTTAGGCATCATTTATTGAACACATTCCACTTTCCACCGTGCCCTGTGCTGAGTGCTTTCCATGCTTTATGCCAGTGGTTTCATGCCAGCCCTCTTAGTGCTCTCGAGATCAAGAGGATGCTGGGAATCGTCCATTGCCCCCACCACAGCCACATGTCCAGAGGGCCCAGAGGATGCAGAAGTAAGAGCATGATGGAGACTGAGCTCAGCCACTGCAGGTACTGACGACCCTGGCAGGAGAGATACTGAGGCAAGGCTGGAATCCCATCAGCAGGGATAAAGTGGATTCAGGGTGGGATTGGCCTGGAACCACACCTCTGGTTAGAGAGGATTCACAGGGGCAAGCAACAGAAATGGATTAGGGATTACCTGGAGGGCCACTGGTCAAAGCAATAGGACAGCAGCCGGAAGGGCAGCTGGGTAGGAGGAGCTCAGAGTGGTCTGTCTCTCTAGCAGGATTCTCAGTCCCAGATACACGTCAGCCACCTGATGAGCTTTTATTTTTTTTTAATTTTATTTTATTCTTTAAAAAGACTTATTTAAGTAATCTCTACACCCAATGTGGGGCTTGAACTCATGACCCCAATATCAAGAGTCACATGCTCTACCGACTGAGCCAGCCAGGGGCCCCCTGGTGAGCTTTTATAAATCCTGATGTGCAAATAACTAGAGAAGCTGAACATATTCAGGCCCCACGGCCCAGGGGTTCTCCTCCCAGGTGCAGGCCCAAGAATGAATATATACAACCACCAAAAACCCAGGATTGAACCATAGCAGCTTGATTCATTCCAGCCCCAAAGGGACACCTAAATGGACAGTCATCAGAAAACGCGTAGAGAAGCTGTGGTATATTCATGCCGCTGAAGACACACCCCTTCTCAGACCTCGAGGCCCTTGGAGGGGGAGCAGGAGCAAGTCCTTGCTGGATGATTCCATTCATTCAGAGTTCCAAAACAGGCAAAGCTAATCTTACAGAAGTCAAAGAATAGTGGTCACTGGGGAGAGAGCGCTGGCCAGACAAGGGCATGAGAGGAACTCCTGGGGTCCTGGAAACATCTATCTTCACCTGACTAGGGTGACCCACACTCTTACCTGTGTAAGAGTGTACTGCGTCCTGCCCTCCAGAATTGTTCACTTTATGTACTTTAATATGGGTGTCATACTCCAGAAGTAGTAATCTTAAAAAATGTATCTCAGTGCCCATGCTGCCACCCAGGGCCATGAAATCTGCATCTCTGGGCCACCTGGGTGGCTTAGTGGGTTAGGCATCTGCCTTAGGCTCAGGTCATGATCCTGGGCTCCTGGGATCAAATCCTGCATGGGGCTCCTTGCTCAGCAGGGAGCCTGCTTCTCCCTCTGCCTCTGCTGCTCCCCCAACTTGTGCTCTCTCCCTGACAAAAAAATGAAGTCATATATATATATATATATATATATATATATATATATAATCAGTGGACTTTATTATTTAAAAAAATGAAGAAGAAGAAAAGGAAATCTCTGAGAATGGGTCCAGACACTGGTATTTTCTAAGCGATTCCAGAATGCAGCCAGGTAGACACTACTGCTCCAGAACAGTGCTTCTAGAACTTGTGTGAGCACATAACCCCCCGGGGGTCTTAGTAAAAGGAAGATGTGGGTTCAATAGGGAGGGGCTTGGGATTCTGCTCCCAGGTGCTGCCAGCACTCTGGAATTGTGGACCACACTCTGCTACCCCAAAAACGGTCTTCCTGGTCTAACCTGGGTTAGTGCCTACCCTATGTGAGTAGAGGGTACTGTGCTGGATTGCCCTGCCCAGAACAAGGCTTCTACCAGGAGGGGGTCTACAAGAGAAGGAGCTGCCCACCATGGAGAACCTTAGGGTTCTCAAAGGTCTACTTCTAATTCTTTTTTTTTTTTTTTTTCTACTTCTAATTCTTGAAGTCTAAAGAATTCATGGTTGGAAAAGAGGCAGGAAATACTAAGGCTGCATTTAAGTTTGGTTAAATAGGGGCAAGTATGCAGGAGTGCTTAAACTTTGTAAAGGACTAGGTATTTTTTTTAAGATTTTATTATTCATTTGAGAGAGCACAAGGAGGGGGAGCTGCAGGCAGGAGAGGGAGAAGTAGGCTCCCTGCTGCCTGATGTGGGGCTCCAGTCCAGGACCCTGGGATCATGACCTGAGCTGAAGGCAGATGCTTGGCCGAGCATCCCAGGCTCCCCAAGGACTAGGTATTTCTGACCTTGCAGGGCATACGGTCTCTAAGGCAGGTCTTCAAGTTGGTGGTTTTAACACAATGGACAATATGCAACCCAACGCTCATGGCCTAAGGCTGATGCTATGCTGTCACTTGTGTGTGGGGGGGGATGGGCCCCCATAGAAAACATGAGAAACTCAATCATCATCTCCCCTGGACAGGAAACATGGGGGCCTGGGGGCATGGCAAGAAGACACCTTTCACTGGTTATCCTTAGCTATCTTTGGAATTATGAATTGTGTGTATCACCTATTTTTAAAAAAAATGAGAAAAACAAAGATAGGACTCATACACATGATGTATTTGCAGACCTCCTCCTGTGAAGACTTGCCCCCTCCTTTACCATCTTTCTCCACGTGTCCCCCAAGCCAGAGCTACAGCACAGCCCCCATCTTGGCAGGGTGGCAGTGCCGACCACCTTCGCCTCCTTCCTTGGCCTTCTCTTCCTTCAAGGTCGTGGAGGCCACCTCCTACAAGGAGCCCTCCCAGAAACACAGGATTGCTAGCCTCACTCCTCTCCTGTCAACATGGCCCCTTTGGCCACCATGAGGAGAAGCAGAGGCATCACATGAAGAGAAGAGCAGGGTCTGCGGTCTGGAAGGCCCGAGTCCCAGGCCTGGCGCTGCTGAAGCCCATCTCCCACCTCCCCAGCGGCTGCCAGGATGCCCTAAGGAAGTGAGGGGAGGCACCTCCACGGGAAAGCACCATCTGTGTAGAGACCACCGAGCCCCGCTCCCCAGGGAGACATGCTTCCCTACGGGCCCATGTGTGCCTCTCCTCACAGCCCCCTTGCAGGATGCTTGGCATACAGCAGGCACTCAGTAGAGAGAAAGACATCAGTGGGAGTAGGCAGAGCTCCTGCCTGTCACCAAGCCAAGGACGCTGGCGAAAGGCAAGAAATCCATCCCAGGTCGAGGTAGGAGGTGTCTGCCTTCTGGGGCCTTCCAGGGCTTCTCAAATGGCGTCTGTCCGACCAGATGTCAGCCGGGCTTATTTCTAGCAACAAACAGCCAAGATCTCGCCTAGATAATTTGCTTTGTAAAAAGACAAAGTCAGTCAGCCTCATTAACAGGAATCTACAGGAAGGCTCTTATTTACAGAACAAATCAGTCTAAAGGCAAAGCTGGCAAGTCCCTCTGTGTTCATCTAAGTCAGCCCTGGGTTTTACGGATGGGGGGATGGGGGTAGAGAGGGTGAGAAACTTGCCCCAAGCCCCATGGCTGAGTCCTCAGAGGAAAGGTCAGGGGCTCAGCACAAGGGACCATGGATCAGGACAAGCTGGAACAGGCTGCAACCTCAGTGACTTACGACAGACTAGCTTCCCACACCAACAGGCAGGGACTGGCTGCAACCCTGCTCCATGTCGTCTTCACGCCGGGATACAGGTGCACGGCCCAGGCTCCACCTGCAACCCAGCTGGGAGAGAGAGAGAGCAAATGAGTCTGCCTCTTGGGACACGTACACACGCCTCTACCCACCTTTCGGGGACCATGCTCCAGCGTAAGAATATGCGGATTGCAGGGAGGGAGGAGGGAATTTTTGGCAGGGTGACCTTCACTCCAGCAGAGATGCTCAGCCTAATAACTCCTGGTGTTGTCAGGACACAAAGAAATGTTCAGACGTACAAGGTGTTCTGAAAACCAAAAAAAGTCAAAGTCATACTCCAGACGAAGTGAATCAAAATAAAGACCTCAGGAGCAGGTGTATAAGAAATAGAAGGAGGAAAGCTGGTAAAACAAGTTGGGCAAAAATGTTTCCTAGAAATAAACTGAGGGTTGCTGGAGGGGGTTGGGAGGGATCGGGTGGCTGGGTGATGGACTTTGGGGAGGGTGTGTGCTATGGTGAGTGCTGGGAAATGTGTTAAGACTGATGATTCACAGACCTGTACCCCTGAAACAAATAATACATTATGTGTTAATAAAAAAAGAAGTGTTTCCTGGAAACATGACTGAAGTTTGTTTGTTTTTTTTTTAAGATTATTTATTTATTTATTTATTTATTAGGAAAGAGAGAGAGTGAGAGAGAGCATGAGAAGGGAGAAGGTCAGAGGGAGAAGCAGACTCTCAGTGGAGCTGGGAGCCCGATGCGGGACTCGATCCCAGGACTCCGGGATCATGACCTGAGCCAAAGGCAGCCGCTTAACCAACTGAGCCACCCAGGCGCCCCAACATGACTGAAGTTTAATTAATGTCACCATTCTGAAACTCCTGAGATAGAGGCATATGTGAAAAAAGTTTGGAATTCTGAACTGGATTCTAGATGATTCTAACAAAACCCAGGAGAGAGAGAAAGTGTGTGCATGCACATTTGTAGGAAGAAAGGCAGTAATTTTTCTGTTGAGTTTCCCTTTTGGGGGGAAAAGAGGCCTTAACTATGTGATATTAAGAGAAACATAAATTCAAAGTTACTAGTGAATAACTGATATCCACTGAAGACACAGAAACAAGATGTTAAATGCTAAATTTAGGGGCACCTAAGTGGCTCAGTCGGTTAAGCATTTGCCTTTGGCTCAGGTCATCGGGCTCCCTGCACAGCCAGGAGTCTGCTTCTCCCTCTCCCTCTGCTTCTGCCCCTCTCCCTGTTTGTGCTCTCTACTCTCTCTCAAATAAAATCTTTAAAAATAATAATAATAAATGCTAAATTTACTATAGGGAAAAAGTCTGATCAAGCAAATAAGAAAAAAAAAAACAAAAAACAAGAAACCAAAACTACCCAAAAACAAAACATAACAGAAAAATGAACTAAATGGCAAATAATATTGCAACAGTGATCACAATGAACCATCAGATTCACCTGCTGACCTTAGATTTCACTAAAAAAAAAAAATTCTAGCAGTGTGCTGTTTACAAGCCATCCATCCACCTCATTAAATGACAGAAAAAAATAGAAAATTTAAAACAAAAAGCACCAAACAATACCAAAGATACTTCACGTTGGTGAGAAAATATCACCCATGAGTTTTTTCAAACTAAGCAACCTAGTAGCTTCTTTCAGAAGTCTTCACTTAAGAAGAACCAGAAAATGTGACAATACCAGAATCTTTTAATGCATTTCTCCTGGGAATGGGCAGAAAATACCAAAAAAAAAAAAAAAAAGGTGCAGGGAGAGGGTAAGAAAGAAAAACTAGATATGAATAATTTACAAACTCAATTTAATATATTACATAAAACTTTATAAGCCAACAACATGCATTATTTTTTTCCAAATGTCGGTAAACATTCACCATGATTCCCTCTCAAAAAAATCATGCTAAAGGTCATCCAGAAAAATAAATGTGTAAAAAAGAACCTAGAGCTTTTTGAGTAAGGACACACATCAACATAAGGCCGTCAGTATCGATGTGATGCTAATCAGTGGGACAGTCTGGTACCCAACAAGGCAGCCACCTGTGGCTGAGCACCTGAGCCATGGTTAGTTGGAAAAGACAGGCTGGAAGTGTAAAATATACATATGGGATTCCCCAAGACTTAGTACAAAAATACTATAAAATCTCATTGATATTTCCAATGTGCATTATATGTTGAAATGTTGGGTTAAACAAACTTAAAACTAGTCTCACCCGGTTTTCTCCTTTCTACTGAGGCCCCTAGGAAATTTTAAACTACACATGTGGCTCAGGTTTCTACTGGACAGTGCTGGTCTAGAAACAATCCAGATATTCTCTTTTCTCTCTATATCCTTGATGACCTTTCCCAGTGGAGATTTTTTTTTTCCCTTTTAGATCAGCAAAGGTCCCGGCCAAGGATCGCTCACTCTGGCCGAGATGCTACGTGGTCTTCGTGGCTTTGTTTACATTTCTCAAATTTTAATTTCTCCTGTAAGCAAAATGATTGATCACCTCCTGCCATGGTGTTTTTCCCATTCTCAGCTGTAAGACTGTTTTGTGGGTCGATGATTTCATAACTGTAGCCCTTGACTTGCGGATCCAGAACGAAGTGCAATCAGTTCTCACGATGCTTCGGAGGATCTGTGGTGGGGATCTGCCTTTAGATGATAGCCTGGCTTTGAGTGTCCAACTGAAAACCACTTTCCAAGTCACCGTGTATTTCCAGGGTCAGTCCCTGCTTCACTGGAATGTCTTGAGGACCAAGTATCTCCTGCAAATGAGCACCCTGTCTGATACTGTAAGGTCTCCAGCACTCCAGCTACTCATCTTGATTTACTTTAAGCCCGTGATGGTTAAGAAGTATGCTCGAGGCTGTAACAGGTGTAGCAGGAACCAGGGCCCCAGCCTCCATGCTGACACCCCACCGGGAACAGCCACACCTGGCAGGGCCCCAAAGACAAGGGGGTGAGGAGAATCGGTTGAAATAAATACCTATAGTGAGAACAGTCTGGAAGTTCTAGCCTCCTGCACCCAGCATTCCACCTGGCTCCCCCACACCCCAGGGCAGGTGACCAGCACCCCTCCGGCACCATGAGTTTTCAAAGTCGTCCTTAAGCCATCCCCTGGATGGCCCAGCTAACTCAGAGCAGATGTCTAAAATATACTGGCCCAGAGGACTGACGTCCACAGTGGGGGAATAAGGACTCCCATAAATCTACTCCTCCATAAGACTGACCAGATTACCAGCAAAATTGTCAAAATCAACTTTTTCTGAACCCTGTAAAATCTGAGAAAGGTTAATTCAGAGTACATGACCTTCACCAAACTCCAAAGTCACTTTACTCCCATATACCAAAGCCTCCTTAGGTGGGCCCATCCCTGAAGGCTAGGACAATAAGCCTCGCATAGCCCACCTCTTCATCCCCACTGTCCATCTCCCCCAATCCTGGAGGCCTTGTCCAAGGGAGCCTGACCCATCAACTTGTCACCCCAGGAGCTGTCCCATGGAAACCCATATCTTATCTGGACTATCCTGACTTGGTCTCGGCTCGTCCTCTCCCGTCCCCCCACCAGGCACCAGATTCTGTAGCTCCCTCCATTAAAACCTTCCAATAGCTCCCAAAGGGCAAATCTGAACACCAGGCTCTGCGACTCTCCCCAAACTAGCTTGAGAGCTCCCAAACACCCTTGTCTGCTCCAGTGATGCAGAGTTGTAGAGAAAACGCTTGGGTGTAACCCAAGCTGGCCAATGTCACAGCCAATTACTATTGGAACTCAGGATGACCTACAGCTACAACTGCCTGAGAGCTCACCTTGGGCCGAGCTCTGTACAAGCAGGGGACACTCCCATGATTTTGCTTCATTGCCTTGCGGTTGGTCGCATTAGCTGATCCTACAGATGAGAGAAACAGGCTGCTAACCATTGGTTACCCATGGCCAGGGAGAGTAGCTACGGCTCTGTGGGAGGATTCCTTCCATGTGAAGGACCTTTAGGCCTCCACTCTCCAGAAACCCCTGGGGTGAGGGGGTGGAGCTTCAAGACACAGGCCAAAGGGCCCAAGCCTGCCTTTGCCCTAAAGAGGCGGGGCTAATAAATCAAAACTTCATTCTGGGGCGCCTGGGTGGTTCAGTCACTGGTCAAGCATCAGACCCTTGATTTCCACTCAGGTCATGATCTCAGGGTTGTGAGATCGAGCCCCATGTTGGGCTCTGTGCTCAGCAGGGTGTTTACTTAAGATTCTTTCTTCTCCCTCTTCCTCTGCTCCTCCCTCCTGTGCGCACAGACTCTCTATAAAATAAATCCTTAAAAAATCAAAACTTCATTCTGCTTTCCCCATGTAGGTGTACATTGTTCCTACCACAGCAACAGAGGACATAACTTCAAAGATCTATTGAGAATGCCCAAACAAGTACAGAAACCAGTGCTTTAAACTCGGGCCTGGCTCTATGACACTCACTAGGAGAAGCCAGAGGAAGCTGGGCTGCCACCTTGTGGGGCAAAGCGAGGAAAAAAAAAAAAAAGGTTAATTTCTGGCGAACTGGCCTTCCCAGCGCCCTGGGGCTCCTTTAGATGGGCCCCTCCAGCCCACCACACTCACCATCACCTCCTCACTCCCCACCCCACCCTCTCACCCTGGAAGAAAGGGACTCAAAGCTACAGTGCACACAGTTCAAGATTTATATAAGTTACTTTCTTATGTCGGCACAATGCTGAAGCCAGTCCAAAAAAGAATCAAACACACCACTGGAAGGTAATTCAAATGAGTTGATTTTTTTTTTTTTTTAACAAATTTGTACAGAAAAAGAAAATCCCTGCTCATAATCTATCCCCTACAGTCGCCCTGTCCGGTACGCAGGAAGCCACCGGAGGGGCCTGCAGGGGCAGCTGCTCTGCTCACAGATGACATGGGGTGTGGAAAAGTCTTGAGTTCCCTTTGTTCTCCAGTGTATCTTATACAAAATATTACATTTTTTTAAACATATATTTACAGAGTTTGCACAAATAGAAAATGGTTACAAATTACAACCAGGCTTGGCAAGATAACCGTTCCCCTCCCCCACAGACCAAGGCCAGAGGTCTCACTGCTTCATATTTACATATGCGTTAAAAAATCTGCCTTCCCAGAGACCTAGATGAAGTTTATAAAAACTGGTTAAACATCATAAATTCATTGACGTAAGCTGTACAAGTAATCAACCCATTAGTGATTTCATGTCTTGCTCCCTGAAGAAAGATTTTGAAGGAAAAGAACACTCTCAGGCAACACAGCCCTTGGCCCGTCTGCTGCGGGTGGTCTGGTTCTGAGTGAGGGGAGGCGGCGGGAAGGAAGAAGGAACGGAGGTGGCAGAGGACAACCTGGCTGAGACCATTTTACTCTCACTTTTTTTTTTTTTTTTTATGAAGGCTTGGAACCAGGCTAACCCGACTGGCTTGTTCAACACCATCCTATGGCTTTGAAAGAAACCATGGTTCCTTCCTTGTCTCAGAGACAAGACTTCTCAACACGATTACAGTGTGTGGGGAAAAAAGACGACTTTCTGGGGAAGATAACGTTTGTTATTCTGATGTAACGTCTTTGCCTCAGTGCCAAGCCCAATTTCGACAGTGCAAAAAGACTCCAGAAGCGTCTTGTCGGGGACGGGGTCAGAGGCTCGCGTAGTAGCTGTCTACCCACTGAGCAAGTCCTCGCTCCACCAGCGACCGGTTTATCAACACCGCCTAGAAAACAAAGTTCCCTTTAGAGCTCTGCCCACAGCACCTCGGGGCCAGCGGTCAGGAGCTTGAAGACCAGGGAAGTGGGGGGTGGAGGGACAGGACCCTTCTAAGCCAACGGGGGTATTTACTGAACGTTCTGTTGGCACGAGGGCAGGCTTTTCAGTGCACTAGAGAAATCTAAGTATGAACACCATGAAACGGGGTGGGGAAAACCCAGTGGACACAAGGTCCAGAAAGGTCCTAGGTCCCAGAAGGACCACTGACACTTTGTTCTGAGGCCTGTCCTGTGCACTGGGGGAGGTTTAGCAGCACTCCCCTGCCTACCTACCAGAGGCCACCAGCATCGCCACCCCCAGCTGGGGCAACCCAAAACATGTCCAGACACTGCTAAATGTCCCAGGGGCGGGGGAGGCACACTGGTCTACAGTTAGCACCTCTGATTAGCTCAAGAGGAGACAGCAGCAGAATCCGCTCCAAATCAATCCATGACTGCTGGCCTATAACTTACAGGAAAAAAACAGAACTTACTTCATTTCCAACCACACTCCATAGCTGAATTAGAGGAAGGCCAGTCGGACTGTAACTTGTCACCTAGAAAAACAACAGAAGAAAAGCAAGTATGTTACAGAGCTACCCCACGCACCCCTTGTTAAAGGACTGCTGGCCGAGCCAGGACCCAAGCCACAAAGGAGAAAGGAATTTAAAGGTCAGAGAATCCAAGATTCTTGATAAGAGAGGCCGTGGGAGGCACCGCACAAAAGCCAGCAGGAGGCTCCTCAGACAGACCCTGCCCAGCCAGCCCACCTCGCACGCACACACCTGAGCCAGCAGCGCGGTGTTTCCGGTCATCTCGCTCATGGCTGCATCCGCTTCAGGTGAAAAGTGGTCATCATCTTTAGAAGGGAAAAAAAGCAGCATTTAGGCTTTCACAGAGGCAGAGCATCCTTGTGGCTCAGTTTCCAGGGGTCTTCTGAGCAGACGCCTCAGACGCTGCCAGGGCCCAGAGAACTGCGTCTGGAAGAGCCGCCTGTGGCAGCAACAGAGGCCAGGCCTCCGCGGGGCTCCAGGCGGACACACTCACGGGACCTCTGCTACAGGCTACCTGCTAGGGGACAGGAGCTAAGGGACAGAAACTCTGCCTTCAAGGGGAACACCGCCACTGCCACCACCTAATTTGGGTGCTGAGCAGGCCGAACCTCCTTCCAGCAAGGCAGTGACACCTGGCGAAGGTGAGGCCACAGAGCGCAGTGTGGGCAGGGCGCGGGGCGCTCTCTTCCTCAGCTGACGCCGCTGCGCACAACCACACGGCCAGTAAGAGGTGCGAGGATGGAGCGGCAGGGGCAGGACGGGCTGGGGAAGGCCTGACGGAGGAGGCAGCACTTGAGCTGGGCTTGGACAGACGCAGAGCCGGGAGAACTGCACAAGAGCAATAAAGGGAAACAGGAGGCACTCGCCCAGCGCTCAGGCCACCAGGACGCCAGCGAGCCTGCAGAGCCCCCAGCGCACTTCCTGGATGCGGCCCAGAACAAGACGAGCAGAGTGGGGCACAGTCAGACTATCACCTACAAACACAAACTCACCCGTCATCGGCAGTTGCAACTTGAACCCCGTCCACATCCCGGTTCCTGGGTTTATGGGATTCCCTCGGCTGTCCTGAAGGGCAGATACTATCCCATTTTCCAGAGGGTTTAAAAAACCGGCAAGGCTAACTAACATGCCCAGGATCACTCTGCTAGTCCCCTTCTGCCTGGGGACGGGGTCAGTCCAAGGTACCACACAGGTGAGTGTCAGCATGGTCCCCGCGGTGGCCGGGCACTAAGGCCCAGCCGCGAGTGCCGCTCGCCTCCACACCTACCCCTCGATCACAGATGCTAGGTCTCAACTACCTTCTACAAAGTGCCTGAGTTAGAAACCTCTCAAAGTTGGCAGCCTGGGTAAAGTCCAGAACGGTGACCGTGAAAGGCTGGTCCACGGGCCAGCAGCATTGGCATCAACCAAGTACTGGTCAGAGAGGCATGTCCTCAGGCTTCAGCCCTGACCTATCCAATCAGAAGCTCCGACAGGGGCAGCAAGCTGTGTCAGTCTAGTCCTGCGGGCACAAGCCAAGGTTTTCAAACAGAAAGACCTACTCTCAGCCACGGTTCCCACCATGTCCAAGGCCCCATCTGTTACCTGACAAGGGCATCACGCTGTCCAAAAGGACCTCTGCTCCCTGGAACGGCAGAGTCACAAAGTCAGATCTAGAAAGGCAAGGAAGGAACATTGTTTATGAACTTGAAGGCTGATTCCATATCAGGCCAATGTTTACCTGGTGCTCTAACGCTGGGAGCCCTCAGCAAACCCAAGACGAAGCCAAGCAGAGGCATACAGGACGGGCAGCAGGCCGCCGCTCCCAGCAGGCCTGATTGCAGGCCTCCCCCTTGCAGCAGCCTGACCTCAGAGGGACTGCTGGTATCAAGTTCCCGGAGAGAAGCCTGCCCCACTTCTGCCCTAGGATACTCGGGGGACTCCTGCCACAAGACCGGCCTTTCCAGCCGAGCCGAGCAATGCAGCCTGTCTCTACCAGGCTCTGCTAAACCAGAGTAGGCAGCAGAAAGAGTCAACCTATGCCCCAGGCTTGGCAGGACCGAGCCAGCTCTGCAGAAATCCCACACCCCCCGACACACAGAAAGCATGCATGTCTGAGGAGTGTGGACCCACCGGATCTGCCGGAGCGCGTCCACTTTCACTCTCTTGTATCCGCCGTAGTCCACGTAGCGGATCTCCACTTCATTACTTTCCTCATAGGAGGCCACCACTTGGGCTCGCCACCAGGCACCGTCCACGCCGGGAGCAGCGCAGATGACCGTTACTGCAGGTCAGGAAGAGAGCGTGTGGATACTGCTGGCATAGGGCAGGCACCAAGGGTCACCCCAGTTGACGCTACCCACGTCCCCATGTTACTTCTCAGAGGCCAGTGCTTCCACTGGGCCAGGAGTCTCCAAAGCTTCCCTGGAGCCCGAGACTGGCCAAGGGAAGGATCAGACATGGGAAATCTGGCCTCCCATGTATGCCATCCAGAAAGCGCTCCAGATCCAAAAGCATTCTTCCAGATCCATTTACTCTGAAACCTACGAAAGCCTGAGATGGACAAAGATTGACCAGAAGGAACAAGTAAAATCTAAAACTCAGGAAATGGGGATGTATATTCTTAAAGGAAAGTCCCAGAAAGAATCGAGAACCTCTGAGAGCTGCAGATCTCGTTGACCTGGTATCTAGGGCCTGTTCCTGCCCATGGCGACTCAGAAGCCAATCAGAAGAGGACCCCAGGCTTAAGCCCGCCTCTTCCAGCCTTTGCTTCAGGAAGGCGCCCAGAGCACAGCTGTCCCAGGCAGCCAAGGCTAGGGAGCAAGTGCGCCAGCAGTCACCAACCCTGCCCTGCGGTAGCAGGGACTGGACAAATGGATCTCAGGGGTGAAGGCCCACACACAGACCTGACCACACTATGTCCTCACCTTGACCTTTAAGGGGAGCCCCTGGTACAGTCACCTTTTAAACCCCAGTTCAGTCTTCACTGGTGGATCGAAGCAACATTATGAGACTCTGATGACAATTAAATCCTTATTTCTGCTACAAGTAGCTTCAAAGGTTTCCCTAAAGCCTTAAAAGCCCACCAGGGTGCTCCAGGTTAGGAGCCCCTGCTAGGGGTGGGTGAAGAGATGTTCGGACATTGGATTCCTGCCAACAAGGGCAATAAGGAAAGAGTGACAAAGCACAGATTTAGGAGCACAACTGAGTTTAGATCCCCCTTCCTGCTCAGGGATCACCTGGGCCAGCCACCGGACTTGAGGTCCTGTCTTCTCGTCTGTCACATGGAGGTGAGACACCCCATGGCAGGGGCCTATGGCTTATCAGGGAGCTTCTTCGAGAACCATCATCTGGACCAGGCACTTTACATACAACACAACACATACATACATACACTCCAACCCCGACTCCTGACACAAGTGGGCACCGCCCCATTCAACAGATAAATGGCAGAGCTGGGATCTGAATTCATGTGTTCAAAATCTACTCCAACCCCATGGGGCTCTGTCTGCCAGTGGGAAGACCGTTTCCACTAGGACAGCTGGGAAACTCAGCCCAGAGTAACTCCACGCTGACGGCGAGAACTCAGGGATGCCGTCCCTGGGAAGAATCCCAGAACAGCCTCCTCCCGGGTCAAAACCAAGGTAGAACAGGCCACCCCCAAAAGCCTGGCTGAGCCCAAGGCTTCCCCACCGGCGCCCGGGCAGCACTTACTTTCCACTGGGGTGGGCAAGGTGGGGATTCCGGGCTGCGAGTAACACAGGTACATCTGCTGGTCCAGGCTGCGCAGTGCATGGAAGGTAGGATGCGTGTGCTGCTGCACGAACAAGTGCCCGGCGTTGACCTGGTTGACCACGATCACCTCCACGGTGACGCCATCGGGCAGCATGAGCTGTTGGGAAGGGCAGGGGGCAGCAGGCACTGCAGCAATCCTTCTCTTCTCATGTCGGACATAAGCCCTGAGGCCCCTGGGCAAGCCTCTAGTTGGCACATCTTTGGAAAGGACTTGGCAGCCCAAAGCAACGTGGCACCCAAATGGAGGAAGCACAAGGACAACTACCTCAGCCATGGAAAGTGTGGCACCAGTGGCCCTTGTCCTGCAATGCCAAGAGTCGCCTCTAGAAGAGGCCTCGTCGCAGGGCAGGGCAGGGAGGAGCCAGCTGTGGATGCCTTGTGGGGGGGCCTGGGCAGGCGCCTCTCTTGAGGCAAGGGAATGAAGGGCCACGGAGAACAAAGCACCAGAGAATAAGAGGTGGCAGGCCCCAGGCCCACAGCCAGCAACCTGGGCCCTGCAGCCGACCCCAGGAGCTCCAAGTCCCACAGGGTCCCTCTACTCCGCTTTCTTGCCAGCAAGAATCCAACAGTCAGGGTCATCTTGTCTCCTCCTCTCTGCACTCCACAACCTCCCAACTCATCCCCACTCTGGGATTTGGAATGTGGGTTTGCTCAGTGGCCAGGCCCACAGTAAAGGCCCTAGCAGAAGCCAAGACTGCTCTCGAAATGGCTTGTCCCTAGACACTTGTTTTCCTGATGCCAAGTTACAGGCAACAGCTAGGTGCCCTGGACCCAGGAAGATGTCAAGGCCACCTTCCAGTCAGATGGCTGGGCCTCTGGCTAAGAGTCCCGACCCACCCCCCCACCCCCCGTGCAACTGGCTGAAAGGCACCTGGGACCTCCTCTCCAGTTCCACCAAGCCACACAGAGAACCAGGGAAGGAAGCCATCCCAGCCACTCAATTATTTACAATTAAAGAGTGGGGCTGGGCCAAGCCTGCTGGGGAAAAAATGCTAGGATTCAGACGTAAAGCATGGAGTAGGGTTCAGCCCACCCCCCCAGTCACAGGAACACAAAAGGACACCCATCCCTCCCCCCAAAGCACAAGCGTCTTTGGAAGGGGCAAGATACGGAACCAAGAAGTCAACCCTCCCAAATCGACCCCAGGGAGACAGTCTTCCTGAAGCAGCACATTCAGCCCACGTGTGAAATGGCATCGTCATCTCCGGCCCACAGAGCCCTACAGTCCTCCTACCAGGGAGAGAAGGCTCAAATGGAGCTGGAGGCATGCTGCAGGATCTTGAGTGACAGCCCCCAGAGACCCCAGGATATCAGCTTTCCCTCCTACCTAAACCCCAGGAGCAACCCCTAAAGAGCACCTGGCTGCCGGGGCTGGGTGGGAGAATTTCTTTTCTTCTCCTTTATAATCTAGGTACCTCCTGTGAGAAGGAAGGGGAAGGGAATCCTTCACCAAGGCCACCCCTAGACCGGCTCAACTAGGAGCAAGGAACCCAAGGACCCACTCCAAGCCCATCCAGACCCACAAAGGTGGGTCCCACCCAGGCCTCCGAGGTGTTAGGCTGGGACTCTGGACACATCGCCAAGCCAGTCTGGGTGCAACCAGTCTTCTGGAGAGACTATCCTTTCTAGGCAAATGCCTTGAAAACACAAAAGGTGCCAGGGTGACAGAGCCCAAGGAGAATGGTCCTTCCAAGTGGGGACAGAGGCACGTCTGGCTTTGTATGAGGACTTCAGCCCCAAAGCCCAGCCACAGAGAGCACAAGCTAGAAGCAGAACCAAACTGACCAGAGGCCAGCAGTGAGAGGTCACGGGCATCAATGAGCTCTGGCCTTCTTGGGCCAGTGTTGGAAGTTTCTTATTTGGGGCAGGTCGGAGTGAAAGGGAGACAAGAAGGTCTGGTCTGGTGCCCCCGGCGCATGCTCACCCAGGAAGTCATCGGAAGAGAAGGCAGTGCCAGTGACGGCAGTGGGGGAGCGTAGATATTGGTGAGGTTCAGTTCTTTGAACTTCTTCCCAATCAAGTTCAGCGCCTTGTCTACATGATGCTGAGAACCTGAACGGGGCAGAGGCAGGAGAGTCACAGTGGGTGTGACGGACGGCAAAACCAAACTCACGCACACACCCTACTCCATAGGAGCTTTCCAAGAGTGAAGGACTTCAAAAGTGAAGTGAAGTGAGTGAAGTGAAGGACTTCACTGACACCTTAAGGTGTCAAAAAGCTAAGTTTTGCCTATAAGAAGAAAGGCATCTAAAGAGGCTTGAAACCCACTGAGCTTTCAAATGGTACCTCTGCCGCTGTGTCCATGCTCTGAACGCAGCAGAAGGCTAGCCAACGGGGAAGGCCCGCCCTCATCGGCCAAAGGGGAATCACATTCTGCTCTGTGAGGGAGCCACGGGAGGCAGCAGGCACCAAAAACCCGGCCCCCCCACCTGCCCGCCTGAGTGCTCACGCTCTCCAGCCAGAAGATCTGGGGGAGAGAGCCGAGGCTCCTTCAGGTCGCTGAACTGGAGAGGACTGAAGGAAGACCCCCATCCCCCACCCCCAGATCCCTTCACCTGGGAATAAGCAGGGTTTTCTATTCAGGCACTTGGATTTCAAAAGGGGAATAATTGGGACTCAAATGCTTTACATTTCAGAGAAGACAATGAAACCCAGGCCAGCCGCTGCCACTGACCTTCTATATGGCAGATCTGGATGTTCTGGGTGTAAGGCAGGGTCGAGATGTAGATCTTGGCACCAGACGTTTGCTTCAGAAAACTCACATACCGCCCCTGCTTGCCAATTAGCCGACCAACTAAGTGCTGAGAGAGAGAGAGAGAGACAATTGTGGTGTTAATGGGAAACCAATTCCCAAGTTCCCAAAGACCTACCTTTGTTTTACACAAGGTCAAGCTCAAACATATCATTATGAACATGCCAGCACTCATCTGCCACTGTTCTGAGCGCTTAGCTCTGAAACAGATACCTTTACCACCACTTTACAGATGAGCTTAACAAGCTCAAAGAGACCAAATAACTCACCCAACACGACACAGCTACCAAGTGGCTGAACTACACAGTCTGGCTCCCAGACTCAGCAGTTCCCCTTTCTTCCCTGACAACCTGGCCCACATCCAGAGAGCTGCAAAGCCAGAATCTTCTCCCAAATCTACACTAGGTTTCACCAGCACAAGGCTCAGTTTATGACTCCTCCAACCTCTTCAAGTCTGTCCGGGTTAGAAGATAAAGCGGCTCCATTTGAAAACAAAAGTCGAAGAAAGAACCCTTGGGCCTCCGCTGCCAAATGATAGTGGCCCGGTGCCCTCGGAGCACGAGGCTTGCAGAAGTGCCTGGCGTGCCAAGAGCTCAAGACAGACAGGAGCAGCCCAACTTAGCCATGATGTAAGTAAGACAAGCTCTGAGACGATCACGAATGCCCCCACCCCGGCAGAGCTACCAGGGACACGGCGGCTCCGTGTCCGCAGAG
This sequence comes from Nasua narica, assembly GCA_028533885.1. Taxonomy (NCBI): domain Eukaryota; kingdom Metazoa; phylum Chordata; class Mammalia; order Carnivora; family Procyonidae; genus Nasua; species Nasua narica. The sequence goes on along the minus strand of CM052804.1, from coordinate 26,608,944 downwards.
CGGCCTGTCCGTGCCCTTTGCAACCACTGAAGGAGAAGAGGGCACAATGGCTCTCGGGGTCACAGGGGAAGAAGACACCAAGGGAGCCAGCACCCCGGGGTCAAAGCAGCCCGCCTGACCCAGGGTTCAAACCAAGCCAAGTCTCCACGGCGGCAGGGAGCTAGTGCCCAGGAGAATTCAGTTGGCCAATTATTTCTGAGCCCCAGTGATAAACATCAAGATCAAGCTAATAAAATTGTAAGTTAAAACAGCAAGAAGCTCGAAACCACCTCAGTACCTTGGATTTGAGAACTGGTGAGGTAAACTGACATTCGCACAATGAATAATGCAGTTAAAAATCATATTCTCAAAGAATAACACAGGAAAATTAAATTGTTAAATATTTAAAAGCATTAATTAAAGCAACATCATTTCAGTTTTGTTTAAAAACCACAGGGTGCAAGACGAGAAGGAAACACACGTCTTCACAGTCACTCCCGGGGGTGAGATTAGAGCAGCTTGTTATTTTCTTCCTACATGCCTATACTTTTCAAGCTCTCTGAAATACGGATTTATGCTGTGTTCAATTATCAAATACACTTGGCACTGGGGAACTCTGAGCAGAGCACAGCAAAGGGACTCTGGGCTGGCCCACGTCCTCAGGCTGGTTTTTGCTAGTATCTCCAAGCAGATCGGAGCTCCAGCACACACAAGGAGCCCCAGGGGGAGAGTGAGGAGCCTGTGAGTTTGAAGGAGATGAGAACAGGTCCCTCCTGAAGAAGGCAGCTGCGGGAACTCCACGTCGCAGGAAGCTCTCGGGCCCCCGCAGAGTGTGGCCCTCCCTTTCCCTCCAACCCCTGGCTCACTCGGGGCTGCTTTGGGTTTACTGTCCCTCCCCACTCAGCCCGATGACCCCGGGCCTGAGGGAACGTGGAGCTTGCAGCCCTTACCTTGGGCACCTCGATCTCCCAGATGATGAGGTCCACCTTCTTAGGACTGGAGCCCACTTGGGAGTTCTGGAAGCTGTCAGCCTTCCTGGGGCCACAGCAGCCATCCACTGAGTCCATGCTGTTCCCGTCCGAGCCTGCAGGGGAGGAAGCAGCGTGCACAGACACACAGACGCCAGCTAAGAGCAGTCAGTAACACAGAACTTCCAAATCCACATTCCCAGGAGGCCCCCGCCCCACACCCCCTCCTCAAGCTTGGCAGGTGACTGTCACCCCGAAGCCTAGAAGGCTTATTAGAATAACCCCAATGAAAGGAGGACTGGGGGTGTAGATACACCTAATTTTAGCCTGTCACTCACAGCCCCACTTGCTGAACTGGCAGCCACGCCCAGACACAGCTGCTGGAGCAGAGACAAGTGGTGAGCTGGGAAGGGGGGTCCACAGGGTGGGGGAACAGGCCATCAAGTCCACATGGTCCCCAGAGCTGGCTAGCAGGGCTGGCCTCCACAGTGACCGACCAGTCACAAGTGGCCCACGCCCTTCCAACTGTGCCAGCCCCTCGGACCAGTAGTCCCCTGCGGCTCCCAGTCCTGGGCTCATGGGCCATGAACTCAGGCAGAAGAGTCTTCCCTCGCTGGCTCGTTTGAGGGCCCCATTCTTATCCTGCCCTGAGGCCCTACTGGGAGTAGATGAAGGAAGGAGGCCCTCCTCTCCCTCTGCTGAGGCCTGACTTGTACACCTCTGAATAGTCTTCGGGACTCATGGTGGGTCTTTACCCCCTGGTCAAAAGACTAGGCTGAAGTTCATGCCCCAGACGACAGTGCAGGAAGCAGGACCCTGGCATTGATGGGGTCTGCTCTACTCCCACCCAAGAGTGTGCCCGATTATCCCCAAAAAACACAGGTCCAGACCAGCTCAAGAGGAAAGGATTCTGGCTTAAATATGGACAACTTAACTGCCAGAAATAGATCGCTCCTGAGATTCTACTAATTAGGTTATTATCCACATGGTTTCTCCAAACCCTGGACATAATCCTTTGCCAAGCAAGGCATGTACTATCTAGATGCAGAGTAAGGCTTGAAAGAAATTCTGTCCCGAAATAAGGACAAGTCACCTTCAAAGTGACCTTGCCCTCAACATCAGGGGCCCCCGCCTCTCCTGGACACAACAGGACTGGCCGGTATGGGTCACCCCTGAGACACCCAGAGGTGGCTCAGACTCCAGCAGGCTTCGCTCATAGGCCAGCCCTCAGCCGGCAGTCCCCGGGCCCCTAGGTTTCAACTTCCTCACGCACAGGCAGGGCGGTGCACGCTTGGGCGCAGATGCCAGGGAGGTAGGAGCCCGTGCTTTGCACACCGGAGTGCCAAGTGACTGGAACTGCCAGCCCCTGGTGTGCGGGATCCCCGGTCCTACACCTCCCGGCCACCAGCCTGCTTTCCCACGAGGCCTCAACTCCAGGCCCTCGCCACACCTGAGCGGCTGCCATGCTCCATCTGCAGGTGGCGGGATGCGGCTGACAGGCTTAATTCAGCAGACGGCCAGCAGATAAAGGGAAATTTTTCTAGTTTTACCCACTTTAAGATCTTTCAAACAAAAACAACAAAACATTTTAACGTCCCTGAAATTTGGATGCATCTTCAAGTCTCTTGCCTTCTATGATCATGATCACAATGATGAGTTTTCTTTCCTTTAGAGGTACAGAAATCAGTGGTGTCTTAATTCAACAGCCATCATTCAACAGAGATAACAAAACACAGTGTGGGGTACACACCAGATGTGGCTGGAAGGAGTCAAGTTCCCACAAAAGACTCCCAACCTTCCTGGAGCAGAGACGGTGGGGAGTGGCTCTGGGACAAGCAAGGCAGAGACCCCTACGGGGAACTCATGGCCTCTTTGCAAGAGATAACTGAAAATACCCCGGGGCGGCTGTGAAACCAGGGTCAGGAGCTGCTGACCTGTATGTGAGCGGTCTGAACTGCCTATGCTGGGGTCAGCACTCGAAAACCCCAGTGGACACTTCGTGACCAAAGTGCCCCTCTTTCCCGGGGGCGGAACTGCAGCTGCACAGAAAGTAAATGGCGGAGGCTCTCTGCGAAGGAATAGCGGCGACAACAAGGCAGGAGAGCGAGAGCCTCCCTCAAGTGTCAAGGCTGTGGCCGCTCTCTGGGCACTTACCCGGTAAGAGCTTCTGGAGAAGGAAGGCAGGTGAAGACATGGGAACAAGCACATGATTAAAAGGAAATAACCATGGAAAAAAAAAAGTTCACACCCATTCTTGGTACTTGGGAATTAAAGCTAAGGAGGCCTCTCCATTACAAAAACCTTTAAGAGGTCAGGTTTAAGAGAGAAAAAGAGGCAGGTGGAGGTTAACCACCAAACCCAACATGGAGCTGGCTCCTCCGGGAGGACTGAGGACAGTCCCCGGCTGCCGAACCAAGTTACAGCTCCCGTGCCTTTGGGGGGTTCGGGAGAGCCTAACTTCTCAGTTACCCGCCAGCGCTACGCTGGGCCCCGGCTTTCCGCGGGCCCGCGGGGACACGGAGTTGAAGAGCATTACTACTGCACAAGCGGCAGGGGGGACAGGCAGCCCGGCAGCCTCTGCCTCCCAAACAAAGGGAGAACCGCCCCCCTCCAACCTCTAGGCGAGGACCATCCAAGACCCTCCTACCTCCCGAATGATCTGCTTCTGCATCCACGGTCCATCCATCCTCGTTCCCCAAGTCCGACAGCTCCCCCTTCAGCACCCCATTGCTGAAGGGCACAGTACTTTCTGGCAGCGGCGGGGAGATGGCCTTGCTCCTGGGGCTTGAGCTGGTGTCTGTGCACGAGTCTTCCAGGCCTGAAGTGCTGGTGGAGTCGGAGCACTGCTCCGAGGCCGCTGAAGGGACACCCTGGCCACCGTCCGAAGCGCGGGGGACACAGCCAACATTTCGCCCCAGGACACCAGCTTCATCTAGTGACTCTCCCTGGGGGACGGCTGGCGGCGGGCACGGGGCCAGGGAGATGTGGTGTGCGGAGTTCTTTGGCTTCCTGTCCTTGGTGGGGCTGGACAGGGGGCTGCTCAGGCAGCTCGTGTAGGTCTTTGGTGGTGGCAGGTCCTCCGCAGGCAGGCCTGGCGAGGGGAGGGTGGCATCTGCGCCGGAGGCCGCCTCCGGCTCCACGGTGGCGGGCGCGGGCTCCCCAGCATCTTGCCCCGGAGCAGATTTCTGGCAGACTGGCCCAGAGCTCTCCTCCTTCTGACCTTGGAGCTGACCAGCTGAAGCCTGATATACCCGATCTGCAATCCGGCCCACGGTGGTGGCCAGCACCTCTTCAGTTGCCTCCAAGATCACTCTGGAGATGATCTGGTAGGCAGCCTGCTCGATATTCTCCTTTTGCTCCGCAGCCGCCTCTTTGCCTGGCCTCCCTGTGCCGTCCGCATCGCAAGCTCGGTTGCCGACCCAGGGTGCTCGCAACTCATCATCCTCCGTCAGCTCCTCGTGAGGCGACTCGACGAGGCCGCTCGGCAGCTTCCCCACGGCACCCTCCTCCGTCTGCAGTGGGCCGCCCTGCCCCTTCTCCCCCAGGCTGGGTGCCTTTCGGATCTCCGAGTCCAAGTCGTGCTCCTGGGACAACACACCCTCTTCCGGCAAGCTTTCTCCTGACATTGCGTCCCCAGTGCCTTCGGCCCCACCCGTCTCTCTTGGCTTCTCTTGGGGGGCTGCAGCCTGGCCCTGCCAGCCCCGCCCTCCCGTCGCACTGAATGGCACCTCTCGCTTGCACACCTCGGCAGCCGCGGGGGGGCAAGGAACACTCTTTGGCGTCGGAAGGGGACACTCCGGAGGAACGGACCTAGCTTCATCACCCGTCAGGGCTAGTTCCACCTTTGCACTGTCATCTCTGCGTGTTCCTGGTCGAAATCTCGTGTCCGTGGTGTTAGGAAGGCTGCCTGAGGACTCGGACCGGCGACAGGCTGGATGTGGCCGCAGCATGGCTGGGGGCTCCGAAGGAGGCTTGCTCATGGCAGACGGCTCCTTTTCTGCTGGCACTCCGATGCTGGGGGGCCGGGACGCTACCCCAGGACAGGGGTCCTCCCTGGGGCGTGGCTCTTTAACAGCACGGCCAGCCCTCAGCTCCACAGCGCTGGCCTCCACCTGCCTGTCCTGGCTGCTGACATGCTTTTTACGAGAGAAAAACCACCACCAGCCGAGGACCGCCAGCATCCCAGGCAACGCCAAGGGGAAGAGCGAACGGAACTGGATGGCCATCCCGGAGGCCTGAAGAAATTACACCTGGAGAGGAGGAGAGAGAGGGAGTTGTAAGAGCCACGCCGGGGGATCCTGATGCCACTGCACAAGCAAGACAACCAGCTGCGCTCTCTCCCTCCCCTGCGTCTGTGTGGGGCATCCCTTCCCCTGCTCATACCCACAGTATGATCACTGGAGGCAGTGGGCAGGGAGACAAGCCCCCTTCTGCTCCCTCGTCCAGGCGCACTCCCTTGAAACAAGACGAGCCTTCTCTTGGTCCTGAACCCCTTCATCACTGCTCAATGCCGAATGCCATGTTCTCCCAAGGGGATAGTGTGTTTAGTGTTTTAGTTCCCTAAACTCCCAGAACACTTATCTACTCAGGGGACACTGGAGTTTGGGGAGGGGGGGGGCTGTTTTGTTTTTGAAAGAGAGAGGTCAGGGGCGAGGCTGAGGGAGAATCTCAAGCAGACTCCCTGCTGAGTGCAGGGCCCAACGTGGGGCTCGATCTCACAACCTTGAGAGTTCACGACCTGAGCCAATATCGAGTCGGACGCTTAACCGACTGAACCACCCAGGCACCCTGACACTGGAGTATTTTTAAAAGACCCGTGAAACCACATGTATGTATGTCCCTCACATCACCCACAAATCATCAGTCAATGAAACAGTTATGCAACAAGAAAGCACTGGGACAAAGGTTGAGTAAGATTTCAAAAGGATGAGAGGGAGGCTCCAGGGGGAGGGACCAGCAAAACAGACAGCGGCATGGAGCTCCAGTCATGCTTGAACAATCAAGTTGTTTAGCAGCCTCAGTGAGGGTTCTGGGGCCTCACCGTGGAGCAGGCGACAGAGAACCCACGGAGGTCTGCAAGGCACACACGCCAAACTGTGTTCCCAGGTGACCCTGGGAAGAGGAGAAACAGCATACCGAGCGACAGGCATGTGACCTAAGTCAATTGCCGCCGGGCCAGGAGAAGGCAGTAGACACGTAAAGGAGACAGGAACCTCGGTTTTCTTCCTCGTGAGATGGGGACACAGCTTATAAAGCCAGCATGGCTGGTACGAGGATTAGTTGAGATATGTATTAAGTGCTATGCAAAGTTGGGTTAGCTCCCTTTAGAGGTTTGTGACAGACTTATTTTAGAATGCTAGTAATTCAGTACCTCCCATGCCAGTAAATTTTATTGTCTGCAAAAATCACAAGCCTTCTTAAAACCAAAAATCCTCCACTGATATGGCAAATTATACCTTAATTGGGGTTTGTGCTTTATTGTGCTTAATTTGGATTTATGCCTCCACTGGGAACCACTGCTCTAGGACTCTGCTTCTCAAAGGGTGGTCTATGGACCAGAGAAACTGAGCATAACCTGGGAACCTGCGAGAAACAGAGCCCCAGCCCAGACCTACTAAATCACAACCTGCATTTTAACAAGACCTCTGGGGGATTCACAAACACATTACAGTTAGTGAAGAACACAGGAAACATGTTCTGCCCCAAAGTGAGAGGGTGGAGAAAGCCTTAAACCTTGCTAATATTTGAAAGTGAATCCGTGGGACTAAAGAATATCAAGCAGAGCTAAGCAGTGGCCAGGCTCAGAAAATCCTATCAATCCCTCTAGGCAGAAAGTTCGACGACGACGATCCTCACAACTTTAGATTCCAACACAGAACCTCACTAGATGCTCTCCCTTGTATCACTTAATCCTCAACCACCTGGTCTGGAATGTATTGCCATCATCGAGGTTAAAATAGCTCAAGGTCGGCAGGGCGCCTGGGTGGCTCAGTCGGTTAAGTGTTCCACTCAGTCTCAGCTCAGGTCTCAATCTCAGGGTCCTGAGGTTAAGCTCTGAGCTGGGCTCCAAGTTGAGTGTGAAGCCTGCTTCAAAAGAAAGAAAGGGAGAAAGAGATAGAGAGAGAGAAAGAAAGAGAGAAAGAGAGAGAAGGAAGGAAGGAAGGAAGGAAGGAAGGAAGGAAGGAAGGAAGGAAGGAAGGAAGGAAGGAAGGAAGGGCGAGCTCAAGGTCAGGGCACTGGGCTGGCTCAGAAAGTGCTGCATGTGACTCTTGACCTTGGGGTCAGGAGTTAGAGCTCCATGTTAGGTATAGATATCACTTAAATAAATACTTAGGGGGGAAAAAAAGCTCAAAGTCATACAGCAAGGATTGGAACTCAGGTTCTATTCCACATTAAGTCTGGAACACACTAATGTGTCTGAGGAAATGAGGCAGCATCTGGACCAAGGAAAGAGGAAGTTCATATTGCTCTTAAAACGTTATAACCTATGACCTAAAAACCCCACACCTGCCATCTTCTCTTAAAAAACAAAAACTCTGCACAGGCAAAGGCCTATATAAAGGTTCACTGGGGCATCATTTGAAACAAAATTCTAGGGAATCACTGCTAAATATACTGCAGAATCCATGGACATACCAGTGATAGAGAAGTAGGCTGATCTCCCATATGGACATGGAAAAACTGCCATGACACTGCAAATAAAAGCTGCAGACCACCATCCGTGGAATGTCTACGTCTGCACAATCTTACTGAAAAACCGGGAAGGATACATGCCAAGCCTTCCAGCTGTAGGACAGGAAATGGTTTTGCACACGGATCCTACATCCTACAACCTTACTGACCTCATTTATTAGTTCCAGTAGTTTTTTTCTTATCTACTAACCTAAGATAAAAATCTCTTCCTTTTGGGGAGAGAGATTTAAACCTTTCTCTCAGCAGTTCTCCAACTTAGTGGCACCTTATCATCACTTGGGAAGCTTTTAAAACTTCAAGGCCAAGTCAATTGATTGCCAACTGATTTGGCACCGAAATCAATTAAACCATTATCTCTGAGAGTGACACCAAGGTACCAGGTTTTATGGTTTGTTTGGGGGGGGGGTGTTGTTTAAGATTTTTCTATTTTTAAGTAATCTCTATACCCAACATTGGGCTTGAACTCCCAACCCCGAGACTAAGAGTTGCGCGTGCCACTGAGCAAGCCAGCCATGTGCCCCCAACCCAGGTGATTCCAACGTACATTCAAGTCAGAGAATCACTTTCCTGGAACAATGTGCATAGCCCCCAAAGAAGTGGTAGATTACATTAGGGTATTTTCTTTGTACTCAAGGTCTTCCACATAAAAATAAAAATAAAATCTGAGACGGAATAGAGGCTTTGGGGGAAGGGTGCTCTCAGGATAAGGCAGTTTGTCTGTGACACGATCAGATCGGCCCCACCCTGACATGCAACAGGAAGTGTGGCTGGGGTCTCAACCTGCATTCTCCTCTTGCCAGTCAATTTAGATTCTGATTCCTTACTAACTAGACAATCTCACTTCAGCGGCATTTAGAGTTATGATTCTTATGGTCTTCTACCAATTCTCCTATCTCAGGAACAAAATTCCATGGGATGAGGTAGACAGGAAGATAATCCTAGGGCGTAACAACCCATAGAGGGCAGTCTCCTGTGTTACACACCAAGGGCCCAGGGCCAAACTCAAATTGAGGTGTGCAAGGAGGGAGTTGCTACCCAAGATACAAACTGCCTCTCAACACAGCTGGGAGAAGCCCCCACACCTTTGGTACTAGAAGTTGATCCTAAGGGTCCAACAGTAGATCCCCGCTTCGCCTCTGGAGATCCCAGGAACTGGCTATAAGGCAGAGGCCCACACTCAAGCATACCCTCCCAGCCTGGCTTTGGTCCTGCACCCTAACTGATCCACACTACAACATCAACTGGCCCCATCCCCCACGTCACTGTTCCCCAGCCCCCACTTCATCCCTTCTTCTGGACCTAGTCCACACTGAGCACAGGACCAGTCACCTGGGGACACAACACTGCTCTGCAGCTTGCCAGGAACCCCCCACAACTCACCCACCTAACCCTCCCCACCCCAGCCCACTTGTTCCCCACACATGGAGCTCTGAGCCCAAACCCACCCTCCACAGGCCTCTGTAAAGAGTCAGCTGTAGCTACGTGGCTAATTACAGCTCAAGAAATCATTTCGGCACCATTTCCAAGCCAGATGCCTCCTGCTGTTGTGGCACAAGGGTCCCCGAGAAGGGGTTCAACACTGGTACCCTGAGGCAGCATCACCCAACCCCAACCCAAATAATACTGAATGCCCCACCCGGATCCCCGTGCCCACCACTCCACCCTCGGACTAGAGCTGGAGAGCCAGGAGACAGGACCTCTGCTCCTCCAGGGAAAGCCCTTTCTTCCATGCAGACCTCCAGGGAAAGCATCTGCCCAACTGAAGTGCTCCTGCAACTTGAGGAAAGAGATGTGAGATCCCCAGGCAGGAGAAGGCAGGCTTTGTTTTTTTTCCTTGCTACCTGGGAGCTGTGATTAGACCTATCAGCCATCTCCACCAAGAACAGAGCCCATAGGATCAGCAGCTGCCCCACCCCAAAGGAGCCTCACTGGGTCTCACTGAAGGCACCGCAGCCCAGAGGCGCTGCCCAGGGAGCACCTGGTGACTGAAGCCCCCACTTCCCCAGTCATGAGAAGTTCCTCACTTCCTCAGCCCTTCATTTCCAAGGGTCCTACCGGAGCCAATCTCACCTCAAACAGACTTCGTGTGAATCCGTAGGGTGCCATTTTCCCTGCTTTGCATGGTCAGATAGGCCTAGGCAGGTGCTGCAAGTGGCCCCAACCCTTCCTGAATTCTCAGACATGGCTGCCCTCACCCGCGCATACACACACAGGCCCACATGCACAGGAGTGCACACTTTTAGCCTACCTGCCTTCTCTGGGAATAGACTCTCGAGTTGCTCTCTTTGCCCTGGTTTTTGGGTTTTTGTTTTCTGTAAAAAACCCAAACTTTAAGATAAAAGTGGCATTTAACACCATCGGTCTACAAGCCTCCACACTCACAAGCTAATTGAAGGCATCACCTCCCCAAGGGACTACCCCCACCCCCCAGGCCCCAGACACTCCTCTCCAGCAAGCCAGAGAAAAGCCTTGCAGAAGGATGCAGAGCCCTGCCTGAGGGTTGGTGGGGAGGAGACGTGGCTATTTTGAATCTGTTGGGATTAAATAGCTGCCTGCTTATTTTTAGCAGGTCCATTTGCCCGGGAATAGACACATGCTGGCTGCTTGCCCAGCGGTCACACAGAGCCAAAGGCAGGCACGTGCCGCAGCCCCACAAAGCCGTAGGTTCACCTGCTCTGTCCGGGTTCTAACAGGATTGCATTCCTTTCTCCCAGAGGAACCGGTGGCTTCTCAGGAAAGCTTACCTCTGGAGAAGCAAAATGGCCTCACTCCCAGCACCGACGACCAACCCAGTTACTGAAGTCTAGAGTCTTCTGCTAAACAAGAAAATAAATTTCTGGGAACAGTACAAACAGTGTTGGTTCCAGTGACTAAGCCCATTTGGCGGCAGTTATTGTGGGGAAAAAAAAAAAAAGAGCTGCATATAATTAATTGATGGGAAAGTTGATCATAAAAACAAGCACTTAGGTAGGAGCCAAGTGGCTATCAAGTCGAGTGTGTCCACTCAGCAATCTGAATAGACTTCTATATAAAGCCCACCCCGAGTTGAAATTTGAGTATTTCCATTATCCCAGGGTTATGTGTTCATATCACCGAAGACTGTCCCTAGGTGTTCAAGCCAATCCATCTCTAGAATGCTCAGCCCATCAAATTGTTGCTGAGGGGCTTTTCCCCTTGAGAGGTCTTCAAAAGACAGGAAACAGCTATATGATCCAGAACCTGAAGCCCAGGCCTTGCTGGCACTGCCTTCAGAGAACAGCAGGTGGCTGTGGGCCAGGTCAAGTCCCCCTCTAGCTCCCCCTTTCCTACTCCACCCCCACCAGTCAGCTGGACGAAGACCACCCACACGGAGTCTGTGCAAGACCACGAGAGGGCCCTTGGTTTCTATAGGATGCGTTTACCTGATTCCTCATCAGGTTGAGGCTACACACATACATTCACTCATGTAATAATTTACACATAAATAGGTTTAAGCCGCTGCAAGAAAAAGAGTCTGTCCCCAGAAGCTCACAATGCACTCTGAAGAATCTGCGTGCGTCTCTCACACACCTGCACCACGCTGAGCCCAATTTCAGCAGGAGGCAAACAGAACCCAAACAAGCCTGTCTCAAAGGCAGCCAGAATTTGCTCAGGTTGCAATGGTGGGTTACTGACATCAATTCAAGTTCTAAACCCAAAATGCCTTTGGGAATGGAGGAGCAGCAAGTCCCCGACAGAGCAGAACAAGTCCTGGGAGCCGAAGCTGAGGAGCTGGTGGGGGGCCGGACAAAAGGAGTCTGACCTTTACTGTCAAGGCAATGGGAACAACATGGCCAAAGCAGAGCGGGTCACAAGAGGCAAAAGCCCGGGTGATCTCCAAGTGGAGACTAACTGGCAGCTATTTACTCACTTGAAATGTGACCAGTGTAACTGAGAAACTGAACTTTCAATTTTATTTAGTAATTAAATTTAAATAGTCACATAGGTAGCTGGTGGCTACCTACTAGAAAGCGCAGTCCTAACAAGTGTTCCCAGCAGACCGGAAACAAACACAAGAGCTGGGTAAATGCTGTGAACACCAAAGCCTACCTTGTTGGGCGGAGTCTGGTGCTGCCACTGAGGGTGGACGAAGATGGTAAGTGGGCCACTCCCCCTCGGCAGCATGGCTGGAGCCCAGGAATCAGAGTGCTGGAGCCATGCCTCAGGGATGTAGCTCTCAGCCCAGCCCCGATGTTCAACCAGTTGTTACCTTCATCCGTAGGGGGCCTGTGCGGGCTGTGACTCAGGTTGGCACCCTAAAGATTCCAAATTAGCTCACAGTGGGGCTGTGAGGTCCTGCCCCATACTGTCCCCCACACCCTTCATTGTGATGGCCCCACAGCGCAGCCCGGTGAGGCACCACAGCCAGCTCAGGCCCATTCCCTGTTCTCAGTAGATCGGTGGTTCAAAAGTCACAGAACACTTCCCGGGCTGCTCTCCAGGAAACTGGAGGCTTAACCCAGTACCGTCTGGGTGGGAGCATCTGCCCAGTAAAGCCTCCAGCCAAAATGGAGACCCAAAGCCCAATCCCAGGAGCTCCAAGTTAAGAAGAGCCAGAAGCAAAAAATCCCCTCTCTGGACATGGTCTCAAACTAACAGCTGTTTCTCCTCTAGTTCAATTACAAATTAAACTAACTCCCAGTCTGGAAAACTTGGTAAAAAAGAGGACCCCACACAAAGGTGACATGCCCCGTCTCCCTCATTCTGCTGACCAAACACCTGGCAGGTCCACTCTCATTAGGTTTTAAACGATAAAAGGGAGATGGGGGGAAATCAGCATTTTCTACAAAGGTCTTCCCACTGCTTCATTTGGGGGGTAGGAATGCAGTTGTCACATCCATTCTGTCCCTTATCCCCAGCTCTTGGCAACCAGATTGCTTTACCAGTAAATTCTGACAGATTTCTGAGGATAGTGAGAAAGCAGGTGCCAGGGAAGTATTCCTAGGTACATAGAGTTCCACCCAAGAGCACAGAACAATGCTCAAGACTGCCTGAAAGATAGGAAGTTGTGCTCTGACAACAAGCTTACCCAAAAATCTAATGAAGGGGTGCCTAGGTGGCTCAGTGGGTTAAGGCCTCTGCCTTTTTTTGGGTCATGATCTCAGGGTCCTGGGATCAAGCCCCGTGTCGGGCTCTCTACTTGGAGGGGAGCCTGCTTCCCCCCACTCCCTCTCTGCCTGTCTCTCTGCCTACTTGTGATCTCTCTGTCATGTAAATGGATAAAATCTTTGAAAAAAAAAAAAAAGCTAATGAAGAAGACACACACCTTTAGAAGGAATCAGAAAAGACAGTGTGAGGCAAGTAGCCCTTCACACCATCACCTCAGTGAGAAAATCAGTGAGACATTGATTTTCCAAAGGACAGACAGAGGAATACGACCAACTCAGAAATCACATCAAGGCCTAAGGTCATTTCTACCCAACAAATATTTATGGGCACCTACAGGATACAAAGCACAGCAGAACACAGAAATGAAAAAGACCAACTGTGCTTTCGAGGCACTTTGAAGTCTCAGTTTCTTTGGGGGCAAAACAAAAACGCAATGACCTACTTCAATGGGCCTGTTGGTGCCACCCTCTGCCACTGACCAACTGACAATTCTGGTCTAAGAGTCAGGCAAGTATCCTAGCCGGGACTGGGGACAAACAGAAATCACGCCGCCAGTTTCCATAGATTAGAATGTTCTAATGTCCTGGGGTGGAGAGGTGGTCAGCTTGAATGTCAGTACTGAGAAAGCCAAGACGGCTTTCTTGCTTTGTCCTATTCAATATGTAGACTTCCGTTCCATACCCTTTCTCCTCACTATCTGATGTCCAATCCAGATCCCCTCTTGTTTAAACTATTCCATATAATGAATATGAAAACTATTCCATATACTCTGCGGGCATGGTGAAAGGGCGGCGGACACCTCGTTGTCTTCTCTGACTTCCCACCAAGTCTTCAGCCACACCCCAAACCCATGCCTTGTGCATGAATCAACTTGCTTCTTGTTGGCTGCCTACCCTCCCCCACTTTTTCTCAGCAAGCTCCTGAAAGATGGGATCCACCAACACAAGGGAGTAAACCAAGAAAGGAGGGGGCAACCATCCACAAGGCAACACAAACTAAGGGAAGAATGGATTCCCAGGGTGAAGGGGAAGCAGAGTCAGGGTCAGGGGTGCCTCCCAAGAATGGCATGAATAGCTGAGAACCTGCTGTGTTTAAGCATAATGAGGCACTCAGACAGCAACGGCCAAGGCGCGGTGAAGAGTTGGAGAGCAGGTGAGACACAGACAAGAGGTAAAGAAACACAGGAAATTAACTAGGAGAGGAAAGGTGGGGGCAGGGGAAGGGATACAAGAAAGGAAATAGGGAAAATCAAGAACTTTGAGGCCATAAGCAATATTTACATCATAATGTACACTCTGAACAGCAGCTTGACCGTAAGTTGTACTAGCTACCTCTATACCAAGATGAGGGGAGAAAAAAAGTGTAGGAATGCGCCAAGTCCTTACCTTCCAAAGTAGAAAAACAATCAGGTAATATTAAAAAAATAAAAATAAAAAAGGAAGGAAAGCAGAGAAAAGCATCCCACCTATACAGACGTAAATGGCAAGGAGGACAGCCTAGAAGAATTGAGGGCAGCTGCCTCTAAAGGAGAGGACTGGTGGAGAAACACTCAGGGTAAAGGGCTGTTCTTTCAAAGAATAACTGTGTATAACTTGTGTATCAAATCTTTCTACCAGCAATGCTTTGATAAACAAAAAATACATTCTTGGGCACCCGGGTGGCTCAATCAGTTAAGCGTCTGCCTTTGGCTCAGGTCATGATCCCGGGGTCCTGGGATTAAGTCCTGCATCAGGCTCCCTACTCAGTAGGGAGTCTCCTCCCTTTCCCTCTGCAGTTCCCCCTGCTTCTGCTCCCTCTCTCTCTCTCTAATAAATAAAATCTTAAAAAAAAAATACATTCTTAACTATTAAATAGCAAGAAATGCTCTATTATCATAGATTTTTTTAATTAAAGATTTTTTTTTATTTGACAGAGAGATCACAAGTAGGCAGAAAGGCAGGCAGAGAGAGAGGGGGGAAGCAGGCTCCCTGCTGAGCAGAGAGCCCAACTCAGGGTTTGATCCCAGGACCCTGAGATCATGACCTGAGCCAAAGGCAGAGGCTTTAACCCACTGAGCCACCCAGGTGCCCCTATTATCATGGATTAAAAAAAAAAAAAAAGATTTTCTTTATTTATTTGACAGAGAGATGGCAAGAGACAGAATACAAGCAGGTGGAGTGGAAGAGGGAGAAGCAGGCTTCCAACTGAGCAGGAAGCCTGACTCGGGGCCTGATCCCAGGACCCCCGGAACATGACCTGAGCTGAAGGCAGATGCCTAACGACTGAGCAGCCCAGGTGCCCCTCTATTACCACAGACCTTTAGGATTCTTGTTTACCAGTAAAACATGTAGTGTCAACTCTATGTACAAACTTGTGATGCTTTAAGTTTCTCATAACTGATGTCAATTCTGCTTCAGAGCCCCCAAACTGCCCTGCTGATAGGACAACAGTAATCACAAAGAGCCGGGGCTTAGTGATGGTAAGACCCATCCAAGCTAAGGCACTGGGTCTCCCCACCCCACTGAGGTCTAACCAGCATCAAGTAGCAGGACCCCTCAGGGCTAGTCATTTAATAAAGCTTTTCATTCCCACAGTGAGCCAGGCTCCACGGAGAGGGCTGAGGTGGTGGAAAGAGCCTCAGAAAACAAAGGTAGCAGCAGGAGAGGTAGGGAGTCATATTTCAGAGAAGTCACTGTGAAGATACAGCGACCCAATGGCATAAACCTGCAGCCTCTCAAAGGTGTTCAGAGAACTGAGCCCAAGCACCCCTCATATATAATGAATTAGCTATATTCCTGTGCATCTGTAAGGGTACTAGTTAAGTTAGTCACTCGGTCATGTGCCCCGCAGACGAGGAGCCCAGGTTGAGAAGAGCTGGGTGAAGTGGGCCTGGCAGAGGGAGCTTCGGACAGAATGGTCAGGGAACGCCTCTGCGGAGCTGGAACAGTGAGGAGCAGCCGTGCCAAGATCTGGGAGCACAGGGAAAGGAGAGGCGGAGAAAGTTCCAGGCAGGGAGAACATGTGCCAAAGTACTAAGGCAGGAACAAACTTGGCTGACTCAAGGGACAGCAAGAAGCGGGGAGGTGAGGATGAGGTCAAAGGGCTGCTGCCAGAGAAATTGCTTCCCACCATCACCGAGCTGAAGCCGTGCTGAAGGTCAAGAACCCGGAGGGACAGGTTCACCCAACTCCCTCCAGAGAGGAGGACAGACATGCCCAAAGAGCCAAGGGAATATAGTTTCTTTTCTTTCTAAAGGGATATACTCTTTTGAGTGATGCAGTTTTGAATTTTATTTTTTTAAGAGTATTTATTTGAGAGACAGTAAGCAGGAGGGGGGTGAGGGGCAGAGGGAGAAGCAGACTCCCTGCCAAGCAAGGAGCCCAATGCAGGGCTCGATCCCAGGACCCCGGGATCATGACCTGAGCCAAAGGCAGATGCTTAACTGACTGAGCCACCCAGGCGTCCCCTG
Source organism: Nasua narica (assembly GCA_028533885.1). Lineage (NCBI taxonomy): Eukaryota > Metazoa > Chordata > Mammalia > Carnivora > Procyonidae > Nasua > Nasua narica. Next base: position 26,592,729 of record CM052804.1, on the reverse strand, counting down.
AATTTTATTTTTAAAATTTTATTTAAGTAATCTCTACACCCAACATGCGGCTCAAACTCACGACCCTGAGATCAAGTTGCATGCTCTTCCAGGTGAGCCAGCCAGGTGCCCCTGTAGTTTCTTAATCAATAAACAGAAGAAAAGTCTAGAATCTATTTCAGAAATATGGTGCTTCTCAGGCTGGTAGATCAGGTACACACTACCTGAGTCCAATAGGTGCTCACTTTCTACTTGGGAGTTCTCAGCAAATGCATTTGCCAGGAAGCCCTGGGGTCACACGACTCATTGGCCTTGGAGCCAATGCTAGGCCCTCACTCTAGCCCGCCCCCCCCAAGATGAATCTGTTCCAAGAAGGCAATCCGGCCCCAGGGAGTAGATGGGAATGGATGCATGTGCATGCGCGCAAACACACACACACACACACACACACACACACACACACACACACACACACACACCCTTGCTACTTCTTTGAATCAGACTTTGCAAAAACAACCTCGGTCTCCAGCCAACATAAACCATAGGCAACAGAGGGCCTTATACGGCTCGAAGGTTTCTTAATCAGAAAAAGATAGATGGGCTGGAGTTGGCAGCTCCAAGTTAGAGGAAGGGAGGAACAGAAAAAAAGGGGAGAAGACAGGATGGTGGTGAGGAGCAGAATTCATCAAACTCCTTCATATCTCTTCAGCTTCTGTGCGCCCCCAGTGAGAATTCCTAGTAAGGGGCATGGCTCTTACTGTCTGTCTCTCATTTTTGTTTTGGTTTTTAAGCCAGAAGACGCCAGTAATCAGGCTGCCAACAGAACCACAGTTTTACGAGTTTTTAGTGTCTGTGTGGAGGCCTGCTCTTGAGTCGAGGGACTTCCCATGAAAGTGGGATGTCATTTTCAGAGAAACTGGCCACTAGGGCAACAAGAGATCCTAAAACTAGGGAGTTCCCTGACTCCTTGGCTGCCTCTGCCACAGATCCAGAACAGAAAAGGCAGGGAACCCTTAGGCAGCCACCACCCCCTGCACACCCCCCCCATGAGAGTTTCTAGGGTAACTTTATTCTCCTCCTCCCCTACCCCCACCAACTGGGAGACAGCAGCAGCGTCCACACCAGGACCTGCTTATATGCTGAAACCACATGTACTTGGCCTTCCTAAAGGATGCCACCTGCTAAAAATAGCACACAGCACAAGCTTGGCTGGGTGGGCCTCACCAAAGTCAAAGGACAAAGCAAGGAGGCTATTCTCAGCAGCCTTTTCTCATCAGAGCTCAAGGCACATCAGGCTGCAGGCCTCCTTCCAAGGCAGCTCGACAAGTCACGCCTGCTTCTTTCTCTGTGGAGGAACAGGAAAGAGGTCTCCGGAAGACTGAACTGGCCTTCAGATCCATCATCCCAGGCCAAAGCTGGAGGAGAAGGCATAGGGATGGCAGTGCAGCGTGCGAGCACTGGGCTTGAATAGATCTGTGCCTCCTCCAGCAGAGACAGACCAGGCTATTCCCAGGCGACAGCCCATGAGGGCTCGGGGCTGGGTCTCATGACCTTCATGTGAGGTCTGACAGGCTGCATTATTATGAGCCAAGGAATGACGGACTTGAGGTTGTCTTTTCAACCAGGTGACCGAGCTACACCAGTCTGCAGGGCTGTTTCCAGGCCCTAAGGCACAGCTGCCTAGCCTACAAGTCTTTCTTAGTCACAGTCATTACTTGTGCTGCTCAAAGGCATTGGACAGTTGCATAATTTGGAACTAAAACATGACTTTGGAAAGACGAGAGGGTTAGAATAGGATCCTGAACTTCAGTTTCCTGTAAAATGGATTACAAATACCTCCACAGGTCTGTAATAAGGCTGGTGACTCAAAACACCGAAGAGCTTGACTCTGTTTGTGGGATACATCATTTCAATCTTAAGGACCCAGTTTCATTTTCCAGATGAGGACAGAATGGTAACGGGGCAGTAAGAAACTGTCTCTAAGCATGCAGCTAGAGAGAGAACCTTCATCTAAGTGCAAAGCACCTTAGTTTCCTCAGGGCCTCAGCTCCCTCGCATGCAAAGGAGAAATACTTTACCTCGTAGGGTTGAGATAAAATAAAAAGGGAGCATGGCTGACTCTTGAACACAGGTTTGAATCGCATGGGCCAGCTTGTATGCACATTTTGGGATATAGTACATTACCGTAAATATTTTCTATTCCTTATAATTTTCTTAATAACGTTTTCTTTTCTCTAGCTTACTTTTTTGTAAGAATACAGTATAGAGGGACGCCTGGGTGGCTCAGTTGGTTGAGCAGCTGCCTTTGGCTCAGGTCATGATCTCAGCGTCCTGGGATCGAGTCCCGCATCGGGCTCCTTGCTCCGCAGGGAGCCTGCTCCTCTCTCTGCCTCTGCCTGCCTCTCTGCCTGCTTGTGTTCTCACTCTGTTAAATGAATAAATAAAATCTTTAAAAAAAAAAAAAAAGAATACAGTATAGAATACACATACCATACAAACTATGTGTTCATCGACTACTGTGTTCCCATAAAGCTTCCAGTTGCATTAGGCTATTAGTTGTTTCTGGAGAGTCAAAAACTATACATGATATTTTTTTACTGAATGGGATGGGACGGGGAGCGCGGGCTTGTGCCCTTAACCCCCACGTTGTTCGAGGGTCACTACAGTTTGAAATAAAAAACCCTCCTAAGATGTCAGGTGTACAGGAGATGCTTAACAGGTCTCCGTTCTGCATCCTGTGCAGGCTGGCTCCGAGATAAGAGAGCTCTCGCATTATATGCCAGTCCAGCGGGGTTCAAACTAGGCGTGCCCAGGATTGGAGGAAAGGGAATCTGGAAATAAAGCTCACTCCCCAGAGTGAGCCCGCACGAACACTTCAGGACCCCCACGGTGGCCTAACTTCCCCCAACGCCCTCATAAAAACAGGCCTCCTAACACCCAGATGGACTGGAGAGGCAGAATGAAAAGACATTCGTTTGTAAAGTGTCTGCAAATCTGGTCCAGCGTTGGTCCCGCAGTGGAATCCTGCAGGAAGTCATCAGGTGGGTGAGTGAAGGACCAAGTAGCAAAGCCACAGTGAGCACAGGCCTTAGACAACCAGCAAGGGCCCAATAATAAAGAAGTTTTCAAACCACAACAGCTTTCCGAGGGCTTAGGATCTGCCTCTCCTGTTTCGTGCTCCCATCCCCAGACTCCTTCCTATGCTCCTCTCTAGAACCATCTAATTGATCACTGCCCTCCAAACTGGCAAACCAGAACACGGTGAACACGCCATAGATAGAGCTGATAAATAATTTGTCACCAAAGTCGTGGATTTGTGAACTCTGGAGGACTAAGCCCAAACATGTGATGCTTTATAAGGTAAAGCAATTAAGCTTTTACAGTTGGACCAAAGCTAAGACCAGCGCTGTCCAACTAGAACCTTCTGTGATGGTGAAAATGTTCTGGGCCTGCCCTATCCAGTACTGGGCACATGAAGATGATACTGAACACTTGAAATGAGGCTAATGTCACCAGGGAATGGAGTTTTAAATTGCATTAATGCTTAAAAGTTGTGTTTTGGTTTTTGTTTTTTGGTTTTTTTAGATTTTATTTTTTTGACAGAGAGAGAACACAAGCAGGGAGAGCAGCAGAGGGAGGAGAGGGAGAAGCAGACTCCCCACTGAGCAAGGAGCCCAATGTGGAGCTGGTTCCCAGCACCTTGGGACCACAATCCAAGCCAAAGGCAGATGCTTAACCAACTGAGCCATCCCAGGTGCCCCTAATGCTTAAAAGTTTAAATTGAACGAGACACACCTCACTAGTTGCTACCCTATAGGACAAGGCGGCTCTAGACACTCTCCCCTAAGGATAGATTTAGGAGATAAGAATAGAGATATAATAAATAAGGGGTACCTGCCTAGCTCAGTCAGAGGAGTATGGAGCTCTTGGTCTCAGGGTCAGGAGCTCAAGCCCCATGTTGGGTACAGTGATTACTTACAGAAATGAAAAAGTTTTTAAAAAATTTAGCACTGTAGCATCTAAGAGCTAAGAGAACTGGAGATGCACTTAAAACAGTGGACTGTGGCATTTTTTTGGTCCTTGACTTACACCATCCACAGAGCCATGCTTCCTAGCCCAAACACACCCCTGCAGGGAACTCCATCTTGCTGCAGCCCAGAGGCACTCTAAGGAGCAGAATCTGAACACCCTTGACTGATGTTGATCAATCCTCCTTTTACCAGCTGAAGAAACTAAGACCCCAGAAGGGTCTAGAACCACGCCAGGTTTCAGGCCTGAAAGCTGTACCCCATCCTCACCCCCCAAACTAAGGGCTCTTGCCAGCTAAACCCAGGGTTGAAACAAGCGTCATTCATGAGTCCTCGGCACTGTACGTTTTGACTTCCACAACTCACCTGGGGCTCTGCTTTGTTTCTGAATGCTATGGGCCTCAGTAACACGGGGCTGAGTGAAGGCAGGCAGCCAGTATTACCAGATGGGGACAGAATGTTTACTACCAACTGCTGTAAACTACCAAACTGAGCTGCAGAAATATCCAAATGGCCAGGATTTGGACAGAAAGAAGACCATTTATGAAGAGGAAAAGAAAGTTAAGGAAAAGGACACCTTGAAAGCTACTTATTACTGAAAGCCAGTCTTCAAAATGCTGCATGATAACATAGACTCCTTCACTCCAACAATCTGCTTAGAAAGCAACAGAAAGATTAGGAGAAAAGCCCATGGATTTGACTATTCCTTGGTTCTTCTCACAAAAGCCCTCCAGAGGACCTAGTTTAAGCACAAAGCCATACTTGTCAGTATCTCTGCCCCTCAATCTGTATTTATATTAGCCATTGAAACAATCCCGATTGACCTCCAGCATCACCCTCCTCAATTGTACTCAGAGGTGTGAGGATTAAAGGATCAAGGAGGTGTTTGCCTGGAACTCTCCCAGCACAAGACAGTGACTGTCAAGGAAAAGGCATCCTCTAAATTATAGTTCCCACATCCCCACCAGCTACCTCGTCAGCCAGACTCTGTCCCACTCAAAACACTGTCATTGATCCTGTTTTCCACAGCCCAAGTATAAAATCAGACATTGGAGCCAGCAGAGCTGCTCCATGTAGTGCCATATACAATGGGTATTTCATGTTAAATAATCATAAAGGTGAAACCTGCATGAGGCATGACACCAGAAAGGGCTGTGGAAAATAGAACTTGCCTTAGAAAGCCAAGGTTAGGATTTAAATACATCCCACGCAGATTAGCAGCTCAAACGGCAGGAGAGGATTTCAGTGGGACAAGAGGCCCAGAGGACCCCTGCCTCCCCAGAGCAGAGAAAAACAGAATGGCAAACAGAAGGTGGTTAACTCATACACAAAATTGTTGACTTCCTCACAACAGCACAGCGGACCAAGCTACAGAGAGGTCCTCTCCTTCTATACTCACAGGGAAGATTAGGAAGGAGTGGCCTGGGGAGAATGGCCTGGAAAGCACCAGCTGGCCAGGCACATAGGATGCCCACTCCTCAAAACCCTGAACCGTGCACTCGATCAAATCATGCTGCTGCAGGCTAGAGCCAGGAGGCTGAGCGCACAGTGTGGGGAAACCAATTTGCTGTCCTTCCAACCAAGTTTCCAGGTCAGAGGTTAAGGGGTGGAGATATTTCTAATAAAATCCAAATCACTCACTCAAGTGATTCAAGAGAAACTTAAGGTTAATCTCAGATTCTTTAGGAGGAGGACAAAAAGCAACGCTTGAACAGCCATCATGAACCAGGCACAGCGCCCAGTCTAAAATATAATCTCAATCTGTCTTTAGGATGAGAGGGAACATTGTAAAGGCTAAAACTAGCCTGCACCCACAAACGTTGGCTATGGCCAGACCTGGGTCCAACGCCCACAAATAATTTAGATCACCAGCTACAGCAAAACAAATTGCTGTAAAATATTGATGTTCAGCAACCTTACATCGGAGGCACATCCACTTGGCAGCTGAGCAGGCCCCTTTGACAACAGACACCGATGTGCTCACCCCGCAGGGGCCAAGCGTAGCTGTACTTCCTAGAAACGGCTGGGAGGAGAAAAGGATATTCATACAAAAGGCTCCAGCGACTGAGAGACGTCCCACTCCAGGGCTTAGATGGGATCTGTTCTCTGCAAATTTGGGGCCATCACCTAGCAATGTGCATGACAAAGGGGCCAGTTTAATCCAGGTAGACACGGACGGTTCAGTGGCTTGCATATCTGCAGGATCAAAAGGCCCTCTCCCATCCCAGAGCCAGATTTCCTCTGAGAATACACCCCGGATTTACTACCCAGAACCCACAAAACTAGTTAAGAGGTGAAAGAGGTTTAAGCTCAACACAAAAGCCTCCCCAAACATAATTTCACTTGTTCTCTCGTGCTCAGAAAGTTTTTTAAGTTTTATCTATTTTTTAGTAATCTCTACACAATGTGGAACTCACAACCCCCAAATCAAGACTCATATACACTACTCACTGAGCCAGCCAGGCACCCCTCAGAAAATCTTAAATAATCAGCAGGTGAACCACCTGAATGCCAGAAACAGAGAAATTTGATAAATGATCAAATCATGTTCATGCTAACCTCTACTCATTTCAAAGATGCTCTGTGCCTTTAAGAGCAAAGGGGATGGGTGGTGCTTACTAAGAGTCCAAGCTTTGCTTTCTGAATAGAGTTAAAAATAATAATAATAATAACTAATTTGGAAAGCACTTGGTTACAAGAACACAGTAAGGTTACTAGTTGCCAGGATTAATTAACAGCTTTTTGCGAATGGTGTTCCTTGATCTGTATTTGCGACAAAGAGGGGAGGGGGAGGGGGATAGGAAACCAACAGGACCGTACCAGGTGTCCAGCAACCCAGATTCCCCTGCAGGAGATAAATTTAAACACAAAGTAGCCTACACAAAGTAGGGAAAAGATAGCTGGCTTAACCTAATTGCTCTGCCCATACCCCCTACCCGGCCTGAGCGGCCTCCACTCACACCTGGAGTGAAGAGCACCGGGTTTCTGTTAGCGGCAGCCGAGCGGGAGGAAAGCACCCGCCAACCTCAGCATCTCCGCAGGAGAGGAAGACCCCGAAAGGCCAAGGGTTTCTAGCAGTCCCGGGTCTGTTCGGTACCGCCCACCATCAAAAGCGTGTTTCCTTCCCTAAGCCTCCCGGTGGGGGGGGGGGGAAGTATAGAGAGGGACTGTACCCTAGGGCACAATGGCACTGGTGAGAACCTGCCCTGAGGCGTTCAGACCACAGTCTTCCCAAACACATTTTGACCCATAACCCCAAAACTAGCGTGGTCCCTCCACACCACGGCCCTGGGGGGAGGGGTGCAGGCAAAGTGTGACACGTGACCCGCGCGCCCCGGGGCATGAAGTCACGGGCACAACGGGCTGGACAGCCTCCACCTCTCCCAATACCCTTGAAGGGGCTGCATATGCTAATCCTGTCGGGAGACACCAAGCCCTTGACCTCAGGACCCTAACTCGGTTCAAAAGGTCCCTGCCTCCAAATAAGGGCTCCAATCACCACCTTGTCCTAGCCCATCCTCCGCTTTCCGCAAACCAACCCCCCCCCCCGCAGGTTCGCCGCACTGAACTCCCAGGGGCTAGGCTACCTACACGGGTTTGCCACCGCCATGCCTAGGTGGGGAGCAACCGAGCGCGAGCTTAAGGGGCCCAGAAGTTGGATAAGGTTCCTGAAGGGACCATTTCAACTCCAGCCCTTCAGGAGGAAGAAAGGGGTGCCCGCGGGCCTTGGGACACCTCCTCGCCCTTACGAGCGCCTGGCCCTGCCCACAGCCCGCCTCGCCGCCGCCTCTCCCGGTTCCGACTTGGGTACACACGACCTTTGAAAAGTAAACGCGTGTGGGGTTGGGCGACCTTGGGTGGGACGCGCTCGGGTCCGTCTCACGGGAGGGTGTGCACGCTCGGGAAAGTTAAGCCGCAGAGGGGTGCCCCGGGCGCCGCGTCCTCGCCTCCCTTGCCCCGGAGGGCTGTGACGCGCGTGGGGGGCACCACGCGGCCGCAGGCCATGGCCCCAGCCGCGCACACGCGACCTGTCAGCAGGATCCCGCGGGCAGACAACCCCGGCGGGGGAGGACGAGGGGGAGCGCAGGGGACGACAGCGAAAGGGCCTGCTTGACAGGCAGCGGGCCGAATCCCCTCCGCACGCGCTCGGCGCCCGCAGCCTCCCGCCTCCAGTACACCTGGAGCGCGCGTTGCACACCCCACCTGCACCCCAGGCTCCCCTGCGCCCGACGGCGCCGCCCTCGGGGGCCTGGCAGGTGGTCCTCGGGTCAGCCACCCCCGGCGGCCCCAACTCACCAGGTCCTCGGCGACAGTCGGGAAGCAGAGTCCTCGCCCGCCGCCGCCGCCGCCCCCCCGCCCCCGGGCCCAGGAGCCCAGCCCCGCTGCGCCGCGGCCGCTCCCCCACGTGCTTGTCCAGGCCGGAGGAACACAGAGACATTAAATACTGAGGACGCGCAGCTACGTGCCCGCTGCGCGACGCAAAGCCCCGCCCCCCGCCCTGGTGCCCCGCGCCGCCCCACTCACCTGCGCGTGCGCGCCGCCTGCCGCTCCCGCCTGCGCTTCTCCCAGCTGCGCCAGAGAGGGCGCGGTCTGAAGCGCTCCGCCAACATCCCGCAGCCGCCGCCCGCAGCCTGGCCTCGCTCGGGCTCTCGCGAGAGAAAGTGTGATCTCGGCTGTGTTGGAGAGAGCGGCCTGGCTGGAGCCGGGGAGATGTCGCAGGACCTCAGAGGTTTATCGGGCGTGCGCAGCGTGGGGTCTCCTGCCTAGGCTCTGGACGGTCTCCCGGCGTCAGTTAGACCATCTGCCTGCCTCATCGCGGACAGCCCCCTGGAAAAGATGGAGTGGTCGGGGAGGGGCATGGCTCCCCTTGCTTCCCCAGAACTGTCAGTACTTCGTACTGCATATTCAGGGGGCCATTAATAATTGTTCAATAATGAGTGCATAATAGGGAGTACCTGGCACTACTCAAATGCAACTTTTTTGCCATTTTCACATTTGGTGATGTTGAACTGAGACAAATACTTTCCTCTAAATGGATTTGGGTTTTGGAAAAATTCCTGCGAAGAGGTGGTCACCATGAGTCACTAACTGTGCCAGGAAACTTGGAAAAATAAATTGGCCCCAGACAAGTGAACAGGATGGGGTCGCAGTTGGCTGGGCCTGTTCTCAGTCTTACGAAATAGGGACGTTAAGTAAACATTTGGGCAAAACATAGAAAAGAGATCATGCTAACCACTAACCATTATTTGGGAAAATGCTTCATCCTTGTTAGTGACCAAAATGCAAAATTAAATGACAATGAGATACCATCTACTATTGAGTTTCAATTATAAATTCATATATATATATATATGAATCCCAATTGCATGCTGTGATTAGTGTTAAGAAGGAAACAAAGAGGAAGCTGAAATAGGAAAGAAATAGCAAGGTTCTATGGTTCCAAAAGGCATAAGGTAAAACAAACTGAAACCTAGTGGATAAGAAGGAGCCAGATATTTGGGAATATCTGCAAATATTTGGCAATAAGGTTTAGGAAGTATTCCCAGCAGCAACAACGCAGGCAAAAAGAAGAAGCAGCTTTTGGTGAACTAGAAGATCAGTGTGGATGGAATATAGTGGGGTTTGGGGGCAGTCCTGGAAAAAGAAGGTTGTAGACAGGGAAGACGGTTGTGGGGAGAGGGTAAGAGAGATAGACCACCTTATAAACTAGAGTAAAGCTTGGGTTTTGTTTTTTGGATTTTTGTTTTTTAAGTTTGGGTTTTTTTCTACTCTGCCGGGCCCCAAAGCCAGGCGTGCTTTCCACCTCAAGGCCTTTGCACTTGCTATTTCCTCCGACTAGAATATTCTGCAGAACTCTGCAGACTTTACTCACCTCTTTCAAGTCCTTTGCTCACTGGTCATTTACTCAGTCTCAGTGAAACTTTCCCTGTTCTCCCTACTTAAAATTGTAATTATACACACAGACACATACACACACACACAGTTCTCTGTCCCTCACCCCGTCTTCCTTTCTTTCTTTCTTTCTTTCTTTCTTTCTTTCTTTCTTTCTTTCTTTCTTCTTTATAGCACTTATTACTATCTACATTCTATATACGTCGTTTATTCACAAGAGCTGATATTATGGGGAGCATGACGTATGGAGAGCACTCAGTAAAAAAATGTGTTTAGTGAATGAATGGGAAGCCATTAGAAAAGGTTAAGTAGAAAGTAATACTAGGAGTGCCTAGGTGGCTAAGTCAGTTAAGCATCTCAGGGTCATGAGTTGAAGCCCTGACTGGGTGTGGCGCCTACTTAAAAAGAGAGAGAGTGAGTGATACAATTTAACTTCTGTTTTTAAAAGGAAGCTGAAACTCTTATGGAAAGAGTGGATTAGAAGAAGACCAGAACAGAAGCAGGGAGATCAGAAGAGAGACTGCTACAATGGGCCAGATGAGAAAGGGTACTGCCCTGAGCTAAGAGTCATGGCAGTGGATATGCAGAGATGGCTTTGGACACGTGATATATTTTGGAAGAAGTACCAACAGGACTACTTCACTCATGTTGAGGGTAAGGAAAAGGGAACAATGAATAATGCTTCTCTGGCTGGAACCACTGTGTTAAATGGGGTACAATTTATTGAGATAAGGGAAGATGGGGACAGTAAATCATTGGTTTCATTTGGGACCCACTATGTATATAGGGTTTTGTGAAATTCAAGTGCAGTGCTCGCTTCGGCAGCACATATACTGAAATTCAAGTGCAAATAAGTAGTTAAGTTGTATATACAAGCCTGGAGTTCAGAGAAGTGGCCCAGGTTGGAAATACAAATATGTATTGAAACTCATTTAAAAAGTAGATATTTTAAAGAAAGACAATGCCCTGGTGGCGGTGGAGGGATGGAATGTCTACAGGAGAGAAACTGGGAAAATGATGTCCAAGCCATTATTTCCTGAAAGGATTGGTAGGAAAAAATGGGGAGAGAGAGGAAGTAGAAGAAAGAGGGAAACAAGACTATGAATATGGTTATGAGGAGAGGCAGAAAAGCAGGAGCAAATGAGATCAATATGTTAGTCCTATCCTAGGTGTGGTCACATGAGCAAAGGAAGAGGCGAAGTGGGGTACCTGGGGTACTAGGGAGAGTCTAAGACACAGTTCATAGGGGAGAAGCTGAAGACACAGGATTAACTATAATCACAGCTAAAGATCAACCCAGCAGCTGTGGCTGAGGCGGAGGTGGCCAGCCACAAGGTCAGGGCAGTGCACAGGTCACAAGGTGGCCCTAGTATGAGATGAGAAGGTGCAGGAATGAGAAGGGAGATGAGGATGGAGGGCCATCCTGAGAACTTGGCCCTGAGGAAAAGAGGCTTAAACTTTAACATCAGCTCAATATGGGCAAAAGTCTGCTTAAGGCAGGGATTTTAAGATAGGAGGTATAAAACAGCTTCAAGGACATTTGTGAACCCTCTGTGAAAATAGTCATGGATGTCTTCTATCAGATTCTTTAATCCTGATGTTAAAAAATAATAATAAGTGGGGCACCTGGCTGGCTTAGTCTGTAGAGCATGTAACTCTTGAGATTGGGGTCGTGAGTTCAAGCCCCACATTGGGCATAGAGATTACTTAATAAAAAATATTTTTTAATGAAAGAATAAAAATCTGGTAAGTGAAACAAGACAGAAGGTAACAGTATATCTTTAAAAAAAAAAAAAGGAGGGCGCCTGGGTGGCTCAGTTGGTTGAGCGACTGCCTTCAGCTCAGGTCATGATCCCGGAGTCCCGGGATCGAGTCCCGTATCGGACTCCCGGCTCTGCGGGAAGTCTGCTTCTCCCTCTGACCTTCTCCCCTCTCAGTCTGTCTCTCTCTAATGAATAAATAAAATCTTTAAAAAAAAAAAAAAAAAAGGACTATGTCAGTTAGAAGTAGGAAGTGACAAAGAAGACCAAAAGAAAAGCTGGGGAATGAGTAGTGCCCATCTTAGGGAGAAGGTACTCAATCCAATTTAATCAAGACACTGCCCTCTCTCGTTAAGTTGAAATGGTCAGATCAGAACCCAGTACTATTATTAATTTAATCCTAGAACTCTGCTCCTCATTCTGACTGCATACCCACCAAGCAACCTTCTGATAAGTCTCTCCAAAGAGAGAAGCCATGGCTGGACCTGTGGCAGGTGCCGGTCCACCTTACGGGTAGATTTTGGCCACTGTAAAATACACAAATGACCTTCTTGTTTTCTCCATCTCGTTAGCCCTTGTAAAGGTTGGTTGTTTGAGTCAGCTTTCAGTTCTAGAACTCAAACATGGTGGAGTTTCTGAGCCATCCTCAGGCTGACTGAGGGCTTGACAGGACCACAGCAACTTTCATCTAAACATCACCAATATGTCCTCTTGTGAGGCTCTTGTTTTTAAAAGTAGGCTCCACACCCAATGTGGGGCTTGAACCACAACCCTGAGATCAAGAGTCACGAACTCTACCGACAAAGCCAGCCAGGCTATTACAAAGACAACGAGTTGTCTTCTCTTGCAGCACATTTAACTTCAGGGGGCACATATTCGAGAAGTGTCCTGCCTTTCCTACCAGAAGCATCCACAGAAGGAACTTTTCCAACGCTAGAAAATACGAACTGTCCCCTTAATGGGCAATACAGTGACAGTGCCCTAGCGCCTTCACTTGCACTGAATAAACAAGTGAGACTAAATCCCTCTGGACTATGGTTAGACTAAGGACTATGTCAGTTAGAAGCAGGAAGTGACAAAGGAGACCAAAAGAAAAGCTGGGGAATGAGTATTGCCCATCTGGTTATGGGCACTGGTTATGCCCCCAGGATCATGTGTGTCTACAGAGAAGAGTAAATGATCTATTCCTAAAGAAGTCAATAGAAAGAGTTAGGGAGGGACACCTGGGTGGCTCCGTCTGTTAAACATCTGCCTTTGGCTCAGGTCATGATACCAGGGTCCTGGGATTGAGCCCTGCTTGCGTTCCCTCTCTCACTGTCTCTCTCTCTGTCAAATAAATAAATAAAATCTTTGGAAGGAAGGAAGGATGGAAGGAAGGAAGGAGGAGAAAGAAAGAGAGAAAGAGAGAGAATAATAATACCCATAGCTAATACTTAATGAGCACTTAATGCCCAGCACTGTGCAAAGTACTTTCTCCTAATCCTCCGCCAGCCTCAGATACTCTCATTCTACTGCATTCCCATTCTGCAGCACTTAGTCACACAGCAGTGGAGGCAAGGTTTTAACCTCAGAAATCTGGCTTGGAGCCCATGGATTAACCAACTCACTATAGCGCTACTGGAGGCAGACCTAGAGAATCAGCAAGCAGTTTGATACAGGAACATGGTAGCTCCATGTTTGAATTGTGTGCTCTTAAAAAAAATGTGCTGAAGTCCCAACCCCAGGAGATCAGAATGTGACTTTATTTGGAAATAGATCTATTGCAGATTTAAGTTAAACCGAGGTCATGCCAGAGTAGATTTGACCCCTAATGCAATCTGACAGACAGCCATGGGAAGACAAGAAACACAGGGAGAAACCACGGGACAAGAGAGGATTGGATTTGTGCATCTGGAAACCAAGGAATGCCCGAGATTGCCAGCAAGCCACCAGGAATGAAGAAGAAACAACACTTCTCGAACACCTTCATTTTTTCCTTCTTCCTTCCAGAACTGTGAGACAACGCATTTCTGTTGTTTTGAGCTGCCCAGTTTGTGATACTTTGTTCCAACAGCCCTAAGACACTGACACAGTACCTTTCTTTCTGGAACCCATGGAAGACAGTTGGTAAAAGGGAATGTGAAGTCATTCAGCTGGTGATAAAAGGGGGCTATCCCTTTCCTCCCCTCTGGACCCAAGGTGTCCTGGCTTCACAGCCATCCAAGTGGCGATTGTGAAGGGGCCTCAGATAGCCAGCACCCAGGCTCTCGTCCCATCACCATCATGTATTTCCTGGGAACTTTTCAGCTACATATTTAAGACCTTGATTCGGGTTCTGTTCAGTGGACATCCTGCAGGGGTCTGGTCGGCCCTTTCCCAGAGCCTCTCCACTCTTCTCAGCTTCTTGCAATGGCAGTACAATTGGGAAATGGAGCTTAAGAAACTCTGTAAACTACTTCAGACGGGATAAAGTTGTACTCCAGAGCAATTTAGGTCCTTCAGCTATAGCCAAGCTCGTGCACATAGAGAAGCAATTAATTATCAGAGATTGTTACCTACTTCATTTTATCCCATTGGAGGGATTTCCTTCTGGGCCTGCTGTCCCGATCCTCCCAGGAGGCCACCTGCCTGTGCTGCTTGCCTGTGTAGGGATGCTCGAGTTGCTTAGACTCCATAAGAACGCTGCAGTGAGCCCGCTCTGGTAAGGTTTATAATCTATTGTGCAGTGTTTATTGTGTTCGTTTGCATACCTTTGGTACACCACTGCAGCTTGGATTGTCTGAAACAGTAAGATCTAGGAGTCTCGATAACCCACAGGGATGGGAGCTTCCATGGGATGAGACCTTTTCCCAAGGTGACCCTCCCCTAGGTGTGATGGAGTAGTGCACATAACGATACAGGAGCTCAGACACTGCACCCAAATTTTCCATTGTCCCCAACCTCCACTCACCCTCCACAAGTCCTCTGGAGCCCTTTTTTTGGCTCTATGTATTCTAAAACCTGGCAAGTTTCTGACTTCCGTTTGATGAGACACTCCAGTTTCCTACAAACTAATGTGTTCTATCTAGGACTGCCACTAGCCCACCCGGTGGCATTGTGCAAATTAGGTAACAGGTGTCCCTTCCCCCAGACAGACACAGCTCTCTGCCAGGCTCCATGGTGAGCCGAGTGCAATAGCACAGGCTGGATTTCAGCCTCTACTTGCCCTTGGGCTAGATGTCCTTGTGCAGGACACAATCTTCACAACCCTCCATGACATTCGTGCAGTTGGGAGTGAGCCCTAACAGAACGAGTGCTGTCTGCTATGACACAGTCAGCCAACCAGACCTCTGGGGGTTTTGTGCACCACACTGAAATGGCTTCATTCACTTAACCACTGCCAAAGCCTAAAGTATTACCTTGTTCAGTACAGATTTTTTTTTTAAGATTTTATTTATTTATTTGACAGAGAGAGAGATCACAAGTAGGCAGAGAGGCAGGCAGAGAGAGAGGGGGAAGCAGGCTCCCCGCTGAGCAGAGAGCCTGATGCAGGGCTCGATCCCACAAACCTGGGATCACGACCCGAGCCAAAGGCAGACACTTAATGACTGAGCCACCCAGGCGCCCCTCAGTACAGATTTTTGTTTGATTTGTTGTTGTTTTAAGATTTTATTTTTAAGTAATCTCTATACCCAACATGGGACTTGAACTCACAACCCCGAGATCAAGAGTCACATGTTCCACTGACTGACCCAGCCAGGCATCCTTCAGCACAGGTATTTAAAAAGCTCTTGTGGCAGACAGTCTCTCCTTTGCTGGCCTGCCCACTGCTCCTTTGCAGTGTATTTAATAAACTTCTATCAACTTTGTTCTGCCTTGGGAGAATTCTTTCACTGCCCACACGCTGGCCTCCAGCAGATTGGGTCACCCTCCATTTGGTGGCCCTCACAGGGAAACCCTGCCGTGCAGGGCCAGGACTCTCCCTGGATTTTCTGGGAATTTCTCAGGACTCTCCCTCGGTGGACTGACTCTACTACTCCCTGGGGATCTGATGACCTCCAGCTGAGGTTACTCCTCCATGAGGATCCGAAGTCCTAGGGGGAACCTGCTGGACCACCCTTGCCCAAAAGGGTGAGGGATCCTTCCCTCCACCTTCTTTCAACTTTCGGCCCTCTGACAGCCTAACCCTAGTACTCTTCAGACAACTGAAGGTCTCTGGCCGGGGCAGCTCTCTTGTGTTGGTCTGAAGGTGTGAGGGCAGACAGGTTGGACTGCCTATGTCCTCGCCTCTTGCACTCTGTCCCCCTGAGGGATCCGTTTCCAATGTGTGACACAGTTGGCAGTGGCAGCCCATCCAGGGCGAATCCGCACATATTGCAGACTCAGTTGGGGCCCTTCCTAAAGCCAGCTGACTCTCAGCCATCTAGCTTCTTTCCGCACCCCCTTTTTTCCTTTGTTTCCATGGGTCCAGTCACATTCTTGATCTACATTACTGTGGGTCTGAGTGAATCCAACAATTCCATACACAAATGATGATTCCGCAAGAGTTCCAGCCTGTGCCATCAGAGGTCCCCTCCCCCAAAATCCCATGGACCTGACCACCAGAGAATCTCACTCAGATCGCCTCTGAGCACATTCATCTGATACCATGCTCTGGTCTCTAGCTGCACAGAACCCCTGATGGACAGTTTAGGTCGAGACAGCCTCCACCCCCATCCAGCAGAAAGCAGCTACTGAAGATGAGACCTCCACCCAAATGCCAAAGATTTGTCCTCATCAGTCAGTCAGGGAGGAACATAGAGGCCACTTTCAGCAAACAGGCTTGAGCAATGGAAGCTTGAGTAAGGCAGAAGGGCCCACAGTGACCACTGGGCCGAATACTGACAGGCCCAGCAGGTAACCCACCTCAAAATAGCCAGAGGCCCTAGCTAACCAATGGGCTACTTACAACCGGGAACAGGAACCAGAAATTTCCATATGTTCCCAAACCTTCTCACTCCCCCCAGTAACAACAGCTGCCCCCCTCACGACCACCACCTGGCAGACAGTCTCTCCTTTATTGTCCTGCCCTCTGCTCCCTTGCAGTGTTTTCAATAAACTTCTATCTCCTTGTTAATTAATTAATTAAGGGGGAAAAAACCCACTTGTACCCGCACATAATTTGATCCTCAAATTGTCCTCAGTATCCTCATCTGTAAAATGAAGGTAATAACAGGACCTACTTCATGCGATTTTTGTGAAGATAAGCGAGATAATCCATGTGAAATACTTTGCACAGTGCTGAGCCCAATAAATAAAAGCTATTATTCCATTTCCAGTGCTTTTATTAAGCAATCAGGAGCAAGTCAAGATTCATTCAACGTATGTGTATTAATTATTTTGTGCTGGGTCTTGTGTAAGGTGCTGTGGTGACCAAGGCGGAGGCCCCCCATCTGGTAGAGAAGGCAGACGTGAACATGCATGAAGGCCATGCACAGTGGTGTCGGTCCTGTGACAGAGGTAAGGACAGAGGCAGGATGAAAAGGTGGTACGTGTCAATGAGTTTTATTCTGCCTGTGTGAGAGCTAGGGAAGCTCGAATGTATCGCTGGTACTCTTTCTGCATTTGATACTTGACAAAATAAAATGTATTGCTCCCATTAGCTGTTGCTGCATACCAAACCATCCCAAAACCGAAATGGCTTAAAACAACCACCGATTGTTAGTTCATCGGGATGTTTTGTTTCTGCTCCATATGTTGTCAGCTGGGTGACTTGACTAAGGTTGGAGGATCCAAGATGGTGTCCTTCACTTGTCTAGTGCCACGGCTATCATGGCTGGAACAGCTGGGCGGGCCCAGTGTTTGTTTCTCTCTCTTTGTGATCTCTCCAGACCTCCCTCTTTGCTGGACCTCCCTACATAGGGGCTTGGGGGCTCCAAGAGGATGAAGGCCGAGGCTGCCTGGTGTCTTAAGACCTAGCTAGACCCAGATCTGGGCAACAAGTTATTCAAAGCCTCTTCCACCCTTTCTTCTTCTGTAAAATGAGGGGCAGTAAGATGTAACTTGCCAGGTTTTTTGTTGTTATTGTTTGTTTGCTTGCTTGCTTTTTTTAGAATTAAAGAGAATGCAAGGAAAATACTGGCACATGGTAGATGAGATAATTGAGCGTGACAGAATACTGTTGTTATTCGTTTTCTTGACTTACTTCTTAAGTAAGTAATACGACTGCTACATTCGGAAACATTTTTTCTACCTGTTATGGGAACACCCAGCAGGCCTCTGGTATTGCCTGCCCCTCCCTGAAAACCTCAGCAATTATGTCATGGAGTTGGGGCATGGCTTTGCGAATTTGTTCAACCTTTTGGAAAGCAATTTAGTAATCATTAACAGACTCATAAAAAACGTTCCTATCCTTTGACCCAATAACTAGATTTTCAGAAAATTATCTCAAGGGAATTGATTCAAAAGAAAAGCAACATACATGTCAAGCTCTCCATTGCCATTTTCTCTAGAGCAGTCTAAAATGGAGAAACGGGCACCTGGCTAGCTTAGTCAGTGGAGCGTCAGACTCCTGATCTCATGGTTGTGAGTTTGAGCCCCACATTGGGTAAAGAGATCACTTAAAAAAAAAAAAATAGAGAAACAGCTTAAATGTCCAATATTAAGGGAATGGTTAGCTAAAATATGATACAAATAAATACTTTCTGTAATATTATGTATCTCCTAAAGTGACAATTCTTATCACTATATGATAGCATGGAAAATTTTATAAATAAAATGTTAAGTGACAAATTCATAATTCAAAAATGTCTCTACATGAAAAAGGACTAGAGCCAGACATGGAAAAAATTTTTCATGGGTTTGGAAAGTGGGTTTGGAATTGATTTATTTTCTTTTTTTTTTTTTTAAATATTTTATTTATTTTATTTGAGAGAAAGAGAGAGAGAATGAGAGGGGAGAAGATCAGAGGGAGAAGCAGACTTCCTGCAGAGCTGGGAGCCTGATATGGGACTCGATCCTGGGACTCCAGGATCATGACCTGAGCCAAAGGCAGTCACCCAACCAACTGAGCCACCCAGGTGCCCCTATTTTCTTTAAAAATATTTTTTATTGGGGCACCTGGGTGGCTCAGTGGGTTAAAGCCTCTGTCTTCGGCTCAGGTCATGATCTCAGGGTCCTGGGATTGAGCCCTGCATTGGGCTCTCTCCTCAGCAGGGAGCCTGCTTCCCTCTCTCTCTCTCTCTGCCTGCCTCTCTGCCTACTTGTGATCTCTCCCTCTCTCTCTGTCAAATAAATAAATAAAATTTTAAAAAATAAAAAAAATATTTTTTATTATTTAAAATCAAAATCAGAGGAAAAATTTAGACAAGGTCGTATAGAAAAGTCATTAAAAAAAAAAAAGGCCATTGAGTAAATGGTAGAGAATAAATCCAAAGCTTTTAAAAATACAAGTGTCTGGAGCCAGCAGACTGTTAAACCGCGGTGGCAGCTGGGGTGGGGCGCAAAAAAAAAAAAAATACAAGTGTCTGGGGGCACTGGGTGACTCAGTCAGTTAAGTGTCCAATTCAATTTCAGCTCAGGTCATTATCTCAGGGTAATGGGATCAAACCCTGAGTCCGGCTCCTTGCTCAGCATGGAGTTGGCTTGAGATTCTCTCTCCCTCTTACTGTGCACCTCCCCAATCCCTCACACTCTAAATAAACAAACAAACAAACAAATAAATAAAATCTTAAAAACAAAATACAGGAACACCTGTGTGGCTCTGTCAGTTAAGCATCTGCCTTCAATTCAGGTCATGATCTCAGGATCCTGGGATTGAGCCCCACATCCGGCTCCCTGCTCCCAGAGTCGGCCTCTCCCTCTGCCCCTCCCCCGGCTTGTGCACGTGTGTGTGTGCGCGCGCGCGCGCACTCTTTCCCCCCCTCTCTCTCTCTCCCTCTCTTTCATGCTCTCTTTCTCTCAGTGAGAGAAAGATACAAGTGCCTAAGCTTCTCCCTACAGATTCTAATTAAGAGATTCTCAGGTAGAGCTTAGCTATTTATATTTTTTCAGAGCTCCACAAATGATTTTGATGTACTCCAAGGGGAGACCCACTGAGATGGATATCCATCATTACCCTTTCAAATGATCGAATAAACATTCTGATCAGAAAGAGTAATGCAGGGCCCCTGGGTGGCGCAGTTGGTTGAGCAACTGCCTTCGGCTCAGGTCATGATCCCCGAGTCCCAAGATCGAGTCCCACATCGGGCTCCCGGCTCCATGGGGAGTCCGCTTCTCACTCTGACCTGCTCTCTCTCACTCTCTCTCTTTCCTAATAAATAAATAAATAAAATCTTAAAAAAAAAAAAAAGAGTAATGCAAGGGGCACCTGGCTAGCTCAGTGCTACAGCATGTGACTCTTGATCTTGGGGTCATTAGTTTGAGCCCCATGTTGGGCATAGAGTTTACTTTAAAATAATGGTAACATAGGGGCACCTGGGTGGCTCAGTGGGTTAAAGCCTCTGCCTTTGGCTCAGGTCATGATCTCAGGGTCCTGGGATCAAGCCCCACATTGGGCTCTCTGCTCAGCAGGGAGCCTGCTTCCCCCTTTCTCTCTGCCTGTCTCTCTGCCTACTTGTGATCTCTCTGTCAAAAAAATAAATAAAATCTTTAATTAAAAAAAAAGAATAAACACAACAGAATTTAAAAAAAATAATAGTAACACAAGGAAGAGTCACATAATTAAAACATTTTCCCCCCGGGCACCTGGGTGGCTCAGTTGGTAGAGCAACTGCTTTCAGCTCAGGTCATGATCCTTGAGTTCCAGGATCGAGTCCCACGTCGGGCTCCCAGCTTCACGGAGAGTCTGCTTCTTCCTCTAACCTTCTCTCCTCTCATGCTCTCTCTCACTTTCTCTGTCTCTCAAATAATAAATAAATAAAATCTTTAAAAAAAAAAAAAAAACATTTTCCCCCTAATAAAATATGTTTCTTCTTGTGGATCTTTTCTATTTCCATTTATTTACCTGTACTCTGATAAATTTGTAGCCTTCGTACATAATCCAGAACACAGAAGGGACAGCTTTCAATAAACACATGTGGTTCTGTACAATGTAAGGAAAAAAACATGGCATAACAGCTGATGGCCTGGGGTTTAGCAGGAGGAGCAAAAGAAGCAGAGAAAGAAAAAAAGAAGAAGAAGAAGAAGCAGAGAAAGATCTCATCTCCATATCAGTCAAAATATATTGACAGAATTTCAAGAATGATTTCCCACTGTGACCAGCTGTGGACCGTTCCTGAGGAATAGAAGTAGTAGGTAGTCTCATGAGATTTAATATGCATATTTTTCTTTCTCGTATAATACTGACAATAACTCATAGGGAGTTATGGTTAAAGACTGAAGAATAGAAACTGAAAAAGCCAAGTTGATCCACCCAGAAGGGAGCCTGACATGGGGCTCTATTTCATGACCATGATATCATGACCTGAGCCAAAATCAAGAGATGCTTAACTGACTGAGCCACCCAGGGGCCTCTGTATTACGGTTTTTAATATTTGAACTTTCTCTTGATCAGATTAATTAGTAATCTATATTTTCCACATCTTGATGTAAATTCTTCAGATTTGCCATATCATTCCTTTCATTATTACTCTTATCAAATAAAATTCTAAGTAATATCTGGAAAAAAAAAAAAAAAGCCAAGTAGATCCTTGTTCTACCCAGCCCAGCTTCCAGAGAATATAGTGTAAGAGACAGTAGGTTCTTTGAGAAAATTCGGGAGATAAGCAATTTTCACAATAACTATATTTCCTAAGACCATCATTTCCCAAAGTGTGCCCTTTGTAAAAAGTAGTTCCTCAGAAGACTGAAAGATATTGCTTGGAAAGGGGTCTCATGATAAAATCAGTTTGGAATGTAGGGTTTCACCAAGTTAGAAAGGTTTCTTTGCAGGACTTCTCAGAGCCTTTGTGAATCTCTAAGAAAGAATATAGTATGAAATATGAAAACCTTATGTTGGTGGATGCAACACACTTTGCAAAACACTTCCATAGACCATAAGATTTCCAGTCAGAGCTAAATAAATATTAGTTTATGTATAAATGTTAATGCAAGGAAAATTAGTACAGGGTATCATGGTCCTAGATTTATTTTATTTCATTTGGATTTTTCACCAAAGGAAAATTAATTTTCATGTGAAAATTAAGAGATAATATATATAAAATTCAAGAGCCTCTCCGGATAAACTCTTAGAACTGATGAAAGAGTTCACTAAAGTTTCTAGACATAAGATTCTTGCCCCCACTCACAAATTGCTTTCCTATTCACCAATAGCAAACAATTTGAAAATTTAATTTCATTTTATTTTTTGAAGAAAATTTAACTTTAAAAATACTATTTATAATAGGGCCAAAATCCATACACTAACTACGAAGAAGTTTAAAAAAATATGGTCAAACTACTATGGAGAAAACTTAAAGTCTTTATTCAAAGACATACAATAATTCCTAGGAGCACCTGCGTGGCTCAGTGGGTTAAAGCCTCTGCCTTCGGCTCAGGTCATGATCTCAGGGTCCTGGGATTGAGCCCCACATCAGGCTCTCTGCTCAGCAGGGAGCCTGCTTCCCTCTCTCTCTCTCTCTGCCTGCCTCTCTGCTTACTTGTGATCTCTTTCTCTCTGTCAAATAAATAAATAAAATCTTAAAAAAAGACACACACACACAAAAGAATTCCTAAACAGAGAGATTATATACCATGTTTGTGGTTGGGGAGACTCAACATGGTAAGGGTATAATGGTCTCCATCTTTCACTTCCTTTGTTCCCTGATTAAAACTTGCATTTCTCTCTTACCCTTTATTCTCTTGTTTCTTATAATGTCTAAGAATAAAGATGGTCTCCAGTCTTTCATTGTCAGAATGTCTTCTGCCTGTCTTAGTGAACCACTCATGAGACATCTTTTAGAGCTCCATCTACAGATGCCCAGTAATACCCAGCTGGCTCAGTTGGGAAAGCACGCAACTGTTGATCTTGGGGTTGTGAATTCGAGCCCCACATTGGGTGTAGAGATTACTTAAAAAATAAAATCTAAGAAAACAAGCAAGTAAGCAAGAAGGATGCCGAGTAAATAAATCCTGGTGGTTGTTTGTAGTATTTCTAGTACAGTGTAAAAAGGTCTTAAAGCATTTTAGTGTACTATCAGATTCTCTGAGCAGCCTATGCAATTTATTTGTGTCTTCTAACCACTAGATATCTCTTGGATACCTTAGCTAGAAAGGGCTTTATCTGTGCTCAAAATCGCCCAATCTACTCAATGGGTGCTTTCAATGTAAGTGAAGGTAGCTTCCCAGCTCACAGCAATACCCACAGAGGTCACATTTGCGCTACACTTCCCTGATAATAGACTCGACCCCAAATCATATAGGTGGGGAAGAGGTGATCCAGGCTGGACCAATTATCATGCCTCATTCCTCTAGCCTGTAACTGGACAAGGTAGTGAACACATGACCCAGGCTGGGCCGATCAGTCTTTCCTGATGGAGGAAAGAATAAAGCTAACCAGAGAAGAGCAGAAGAGACCAACCCTTTTTGACCTCCTGGCTTTCGTCACCCCTGCACTTTCATAGGCTGAGGATACAAGCCAAGAAAGTTCCCCTTTTTCTTGCTTAAATTTGTTCAGTATGGCTGTCTGTCTCTTGTAGCCAAAGAATCTTCGTAATAAGTAAGCAGGTGGAAAGTCACATGCTTCGATTGCCCTGGAGTCTATGCAGGCTACTAGTAATATAGTCAGAGGTTATTCAGGGAAGCAGATGTGCTACAAAATATGGGATAAGGAATTTATTACAGGAAGGAGAGCATGCACAGTGGTGGGAGTAGCTCAGGAAGTACAGGATCAGTCAGAATGTCGGGAATCAGAGAAGAGGTCACTGTTCGGTCAATCTGAGAAGCTAAACACATCCAGCACTGAAATGGGATGGCAAAGGCAAGCTCCTAGGAGGTCAGTGGGAAGCTGTACCCCTGTGTAGTTAGTTACTTACTTTGAGGATCACTGTCAAGCATCTGGCAGTGAATCTGGGGCCACAGTTAGCCAATAGGGTCAGCAGTTGGTAAAAAGAGGCCAATCAGGAGCAGAGAACAGGAACAATCTGGAACCCACACACACCTCTGCATCTATCTGTAACTGCTTCCAACCATGACAGCCTTCAGAGGGTAACGGCTGTTGCTTCCCTTCCACCTTCCAGATCTTATGCAAATTCCTCTTGTGGTCAACTCCTACCTGGAACCATGCAGAGAGGAGGATTTGGGGAAATACAGATCCCAACTTATTCAAACTGTCACCACACAAATCGCCCTGACCTTTGTCCGGGCAGCCACACATGGAGAGAGCCTCACGTACAGAAAGAGAATCAGATGCTACAGCACCTCATTGGCCTGGAGCTTCGGCAGCAGTCTGCCTCTGAGCCACCAGCTGCTCTCCTCACTGGGCAATGTTTCTCACACCCTTCCAGGTTCCTAGCTCTGCAGCCCTCCAGTAGACCTGAGAGCCCTCAGTCCTCCTCCCAGATCTTTAGGCTCAGCCCCATGCTAATTTTTAGGGCCAATTCTAACTTTGGAAAAGGAAGATTAAGGATGTTAAGTCTGCTGCTCGGGGACACAACACAAAGTTAAGATTGCTCAGAGACCGCCTCTCACTTCTTGCCCCTGTCCCAATTCTGTTGGCTGGCTTCTGCCTTGCTCCTAGAGCCAGAAATGCCCTTCTGATTATCTGCTGAGCATTCTCTCTAGGCCTCCTAGGATTAAGTCCCTGGCTTGCTGTACCCCACCAACCCCACCCAAGTCCTCTGACCTCCAGCCGGGAGCCGTGGGCACTCCTTGCAAACAGGCTTTCCTGATATCAGCTCCTTCCAGTTTGATTTCGGATCGCAGCCAACCCGTGACATGCTTGAGCAGTACTCCTGCAGCCACTCTGAACCCCTACGCTGTTTGTACCAGTGGCTCTTACTCTCCAGAAGCAGAGTCACCTGCCTGTTGTACATGGCCTCATCACATTTTCGTCTCCTTTCCAACTTCCACTAAAATGTAACTTTCCCTCGATCACCAGCTGTTGTGACATTTTCAAACAGCTTCTTCAATTTTTTTTTTTATACAGTCCAATCGGAATGTTCCTCCCTTTGAGCCCAGCACAACTGATTTTGATATTCAGTTACATTTCATTTTCTGACTGGATTTCCCTTTAATACTAGCATCAGCAGCTGACTTTCTTTTCTAAAGGAAAAAAAAAATTGTGGTTATTGTTATTTTTTTTAATCACCTAAGGAAAGTTTCTGCATGCCCAATCAGGAGCTAAGGCTCAGAGGCATCGTGGGATGGGATGCTGGTCATTCATTCAACTGGTTCCCATGTGTCAGGTGTTTAAGATGCTTGTCCTGGCAAAATGACAAATGACTACATGTCACAGATCCTTGGGGGTCACTCCAAAGCATCTTAAGTGGTGAGTGTGGCATCCAAGAGTACCAAGGATGTTAATTTATTACTTGTTCTGTTGCTACCCTCTGTCAACCTCTTGTCATATCAGATGCCCCTGATACCTCCTGCTTTACTAGAAACAATGCTTATCAGCATCAGTTGTCCTTGTCCCCAGATTCCATGCCCAGCCTGCAAATTGGACAGCCTCCCAGAACCCATACCTGTGGACCATCTTCCTTGGGTATATATCCTGAGTGTGTGTGTGTGTGTGTGTGTGTGTGTGTGTGTGTGTGTGTGTGTTTTAAGTAGTCTCTACACCCCTCATGGGACTCAAACTCACGACCCTGAGATCAAGAGTCATATGCTCTACCGACTGAACCAGCCAGATACCACTGAGCAGGTATGCTAAGTACCAGGTCCCCACCCTTCCATGTGTCTTTCTTCAGTGCTCTGGGCCAAGTGGGCTAGGACGACCACTGTTACCAATAACGTACTGAGCACTGGATCACTGGACGTACTGACTCAGGAAATAGTTTAAAATAGCTTTGCTGGCTCCAGGGAAATATACCAAGAGAATATAAAGGCATCTGTAAGATATTTGGGGTCATTAAATCATCTCATATGAGCCATCCTAAACTCTAACAAATGGAGCAAGATTTTCATTGACCATATTATAGCCATCCAATTAGGCTCTAGTCAAATTTATGATCCAATGGCA
The DNA here is from genome assembly GCA_028533885.1 of Nasua narica. Lineage (NCBI taxonomy): Eukaryota > Metazoa > Chordata > Mammalia > Carnivora > Procyonidae > Nasua > Nasua narica. The sequence goes on along the minus strand of CM052804.1, from coordinate 26,566,975 downwards.
CTTTTATATACTCCACAGCTCATTGGACTCCTTGTGTAATCACTGCAGAGTACATTTAAGTCCGTTTTATAGAAATCGTGGAGTCGCACACTTCTGTTGTTCTAGGGGATTACAGAATCTTTTAGGATTACAGATACTCTTTCAGGACCTATTTTTGGCCATATCTCTGACTTATTCAGTGCCAAGTCCTCGGTCAGAAGTCCATTGTCCTATTGTAATAGTATTCCTATAAGAACATGAAATGCATATTTATTTTTTCACTCAATGAATGTTCTAATTTTTTTAGGTAGGCTCCAGGGGCACCTGAGTGGCTGACTCAGTCTATTGAGCCTCTGACTCCTGCTTTTGGGACAGGTCATGATCTTAGGGTTGTGAGATTGAGTCCACGGTTGGGCTCCACACTGAGGGTGGAGCCTACTTGAGATTCTCTCTCTCCTACTTCCTCTGCCTCTCTCCCCAGCTCTAAAAAATGTTAAAATTAAAAAATTGTGACATCTTGGTGGCTCAGTCAGTTAAGCATCTAACTTTGGCTCAGGTCATGATCTCGGGGTCCTAGGATCGAGCCCTGTAGGGCTCAATGCTTAGCAGGAAATCTGTTTGTCCCCCCCACCCCCGGGCGCTCCCCCACTCATGTGCATTCTCTTTCTCTCTCTCTCTCTCAAATAAATAAAATCTTTAAAAAACTTTCAATTTAGGGGCGCCTGGGTGGCTCAGTGGTTAAGCATCTGCCTTCGGCTCAGGTCATGATCCCAGGGTCCTGGGATTGCGCCCTATATTGGGCTCCCTGCTCAACAAGAAGCCTGTTTGTCCCTCTCCCACTCACCCTCCTTGTGCTCCCTCTCTCCCTCTGTCTTTCTCTGTCAAATAAATAAATATTTTTTTAATTTTAATTTAAGGGGCACCTGGGTGACTCAGTGGGTTAAAGCCTCTGCCTTGGGCTCAGGTCATGATCTCAGGGTCCTGGGATCGAGCCCCGCATCAGGCTCTCTGCTTAGCAGGGAGCCTACTTCCCCCTCTCTCTGCCTGCCTCTCTGCCTACTTGTGATCTCTCTCTCTGGGTCAAATAAATAAAATCTTTTAAAAATTTTTTTTAATTTAAAAAGTAGGCTCCATGCCCAACGTGGGGCTTGAACTCATGTCCCTGAGATCAAGAGTCACATCCTCTACCGACTGAGCCAGCCAGCTCCCCCAAATATTTTAATTTTTGAATGATCCACTCTGCCACTGAGCACATTGTGAGAGTTCTGCCTGATTGGTACACTGAGGGTGTGTATGTGTAGCAGACAGGGAGGAGGGAGGTGATGTGGAACGGATATGATCCTTGAGGAGAAGCTCCATTTAGGAAACTGACAAGTTTCCGAAGGAAGGAACGAAGGAACAAAGGAACGAAGGAACGAAGGAAGGAAAAGAAAAGGGAAAGAGAAGAAGGAGGGAGAGGAGAGGAGAGGACAGGAGAGGAGAGGAGAGAAAAGGAAACAGGAAGCCTGTTAGGACAACCTTGAACCAGGTTTTACCCCAAAGACCCAACACCTTCAGCTTCCTCCATTTTTCTCCTATGGAATTTCAACTTGTTCTTTCTCTTACTCTGGACGAAATGGAACCATTCTTTCTTTCCCTGACCTTACTTTGGCCGAAGGCCCTAGCATCTTTCCCCTGAAGCCTCAGCCTCTCCTAAGGTACCTGTGGTAGGCAAATACTGCCTCAAAAAGGTGTCCCATCTTAACCTCCAGAACATGTGAATTCACTATCTTACCTGGTACAGGAGACTTGATGGATGTCATTAAGTTACAGATCTTGAGATAGGGAGATTATCATGGATTATCTGTGTGGGCCCAGCATAAGCTCAAGGGTCCTTATGAGAGGAATGTGGGAGGGTTAGAGCCAGGGAAGGAGATGTGACTATGGAAGCAGAGGTGGGAGTGATGGAGCCATGGGCCAAGGAATGCAGACAGCCTTCTAGAAGCTCAAAAAGGCAAAGTAATAGTTTTTCCAGAAGAAGGCAGCCTGATCAGTATCTTAGCTCAGTAAGACCCATGTTGGACTTCTGACCTCCAGAACTGTAAGGGAATAAACTTGTATCATCTAATTCTATGAAATTTGGGGTGATCTGTGACAGCAGCAATAGGAAACGAGTATAGTGCCGCTGCCAGCATTGACTGAAAGGTAGCGATGGTGGGGTTGTCGAGAGCTACCCTGCTTTGTGTGGTGGGCACGAGTGACAGGTTGCTGTTGAGCAACAGGAATGTGGCTAGTCTGAATCGAGATGGATGGCAAGTGTGAAACACATACCATAGCTTAAGGACTTCATTAATATTTTGGATACATCGGGGTAAAATATATCAAATATATATAAAATATATTAGAAATACTTTCATTTGTTTATTTTTACTTGTTTAAATGTAGCCACTGGAAAATGAAAAATTCCACGTGTGACTTGCATCATATTTCTATTGATCAGAGATTTGGATGAACCTCGCTGCTGCGGTTTCTCACATTACTGTGCAACCTGACTGGCTGGCCCAGGCCTTGTGCTTCCAGCTCATATGCCTCTGGTTCCTATCAAATATTCCAGGATGCTGCCACAAGGGGACATGCCCTGAACTACCCTGAACCTGCCTGGCTTGAGTCTTGGTACCCTGCTTTAAGTTTTTCAAACTTACATTTTATGGGCTGAGGCCATCTTTAAGAAAAAGAACACAAGGGGCGCCTGGGTGGCTCAGTGGGTTAAAGCCTCTACCTTCCGCTCAGGTCATGATCTCAGGGTCCTGGGATCCAGTCCCGCATCAGGCTCTCTGCTCAGCAGGGAGCCTGCTTCCTCCTGTGTCTCTGCCTGCCTCTCTGCCTACTTGTGATCTCTCTCTCTTTCAAATAAATAAAATCTTAAAAAAAAAAAGAAAAAGAACACAAAATTAGATACGGGTGTGGGAGTAATCTGTGTCAAGTGAGGACCTCAAAGCTTCATTAACCTCAGTGCGAATCTGCTTGTCTTCATTCCCAAACCTCATCTGGACTGATTCCTTTCTAGTTTCTTTCTTTTTTTAAGTTGTTTTTTTTTTTTAGTAGTCTTTATGCCCAAGTGGGGCTCGAACTCACAACCCCAAGATCAAGAATTGAACGCTCCTCTGACTGAGCCAGTCATGTGCCCCTCTCCTAGTTTCTAGTCTGCCAGAGATCCCACTTTTCAAAGATCTCTCACTCCTTCCTAAGACAACATACAAAGTGGCCCCCACTGCCCTTAACCCAGGCAAAAGAGGCCCCGCCCTTGAACCTTGGAGGAGTCACATGACAGAACACAACGGCTAGGTATAGTTAAGGAACATAAGCATGCCTACCAGTTGGGATTTGACACTCAGTGCTGGCACAGCACAATCATTTTTTCTCATGACTACCATTGTTCGGGTCCCAAGAAATTGCTTCATTACATTTCCAGCCCTGTGTCCTTGAAACAAAAAAGGACTGAGACCAAATGCCATGAAAATTTGTAAGTTGTGCTGCTGATAACACGGAGCTAGGCCCTGCTCCAGAGTAAAAGGAGGAGGAAGCATTTAAGGAAAAAAAAAAAAAAAGACAAATCAATTAACGTCAAATCCTTCCTCCCAGCTAGCATGAATGCAATGGGTTCTTACATAACAAGGTATCATTTCCCAGGGGTGCAGTGGTTTTGGTTTTTGCAACAGTTGCAAGTGACAGCTAAGGAATATTTTGTAACTCCAAATAGTTCCTATTACTCTTGAATGTGTATAATGTGCAGGTCTAGATGCAATATTCTTGAAACATTATATGAATTGGCACCTGGATAGACAAATACAGCAGCAACTAGATGCATAGTGAGTGCTAGAATTACGAGTTTTTATAAACATTTTAATAAGAATGTAAATTTCCCAAAAATTTGGATATGAATTTCAGCTTTATTGAAATAATTTTGAAAGTGAGTACAAGCCAAGATTATCATAAAAACAGAAAATGCAGAAGTGGAGTTCAGAAAAGAAAAAAAAAAAGCCTGAAAGAAGAGGAAATAGAAAGTCATCTGTTTAAATTTCTAAAAACTGGAAACAGTGATAGTGAGCTAAGTATGACCCACATAAAAACTGCAGACAGGACTTTACAAATCTTTAGTTAACAAAGATTTCATTACTAATCAAACGAACAGTGAAAATAAACAGGGGTGCCTGGGTCCCTCAGTCAGTTAACCATCTGTCTTTGGCTCATGTCATGGTCCCAGGATTCTGAGATCGAGTCCCACATTGGGTTCCCTGCTCCCCTGGGAATCTGCTTCTCCCTCTGCCCCTCACCCCACTCATTCTCTCTCTTTCCTCCTTTCTCTCTCTCTCACATAAATAAGTAAAACCTTAAAAAAAAAAAAAGAAACAAAAAATCTTTCAGCGCACAATTTGAAATGATCAGATGAAATTCCTGCAACTTCTCATTCTTCATTAAATGAAGACTTAATTATGGATTAAAACAATAAGAAAAAAAAGAATTATTCATAACAAAGTCATGACTCAGAAAGCTAAATGCAATTCTGGGCAGTCCATTTGTACATGAAGAAAATAGCGTTTATAAAATCTGCAATTGAATATGAAAACCAAAAACCTCTGGAGTTTTACTGTTCTTATTGGATAGTGATCCTGAAAAATGCCTGTCACATCTTTCAGACAGTATAAATACATCCCTAGCAAAGTGCAATCTAATTCAAATTAATGGTAATAGGAGTGCCTGGGTGGCTCAGTCGGTTAAGCGTCTGACTGTTGATAGCAGCTCAGGTCCTAATCTTAGGGTTGTGAGTTTAAGCCCCTCATAGGGCTCCATGCTTGACATGGAGCCTCCTAGATAGATAGGTAGGAAGATAGATAGATGGATCGGTAGATAGATAGCACCAAATGATCACTATACAAAATGAAGAACTAAAATGAGATTATTGGGACACCTGGGTGGTTCTGTCGTTTAAGTCTCTGCCTTTGGCTCAGGTCATGATCCCATAGTCCTGGGATCAAGCCTCATATCAGGCTTCTTGCTCATTGGGGAACCTACTTCTCCCTCTGCCTGCCACTCCCCCTATTTGTGTTCGTGCTCTCTCTCTCACTGGCAAATAAGTAAATAAAATCTTTATAAAAAATGAGATTATTAAAAAAAAATGAGATTATTAATTTAATGTGTTTCAACATAAGAGAAGAAATCATGCATAACCTAATTAGAGCTAAATCTTTGTGATTCAATTTACCTAAATTATATTATGAAATATAATAAAAATATTATATTGCTTTTTCTTTATTATTTTAAAAGTAATATATTTCAAAAGCCATGGAAGACAATTTATGTATATTATCTATAGATGAATCACCAAAAAGAAAAAAAATAAGGAAGTTGAAGTTAATATTCATTGGCTTTACATCTGCAGTAATAATTACATTCAGTTATCTTTCCTCTTTTGCTGGTTTTCAGTCACATAAAAACTTTAGCTTTATGGATTTTTTTTTTAAGATTTTATTTTTAAGTAATCTCTACACCCAGCATGGGGCTGAAACTTACAACTCTGAGATCGAGAGTCTCATGCTCTACTGACTGAGCCAGCTGAGGCCCCTGATGGATATATATTTTTTTTATTCTCTTACCATCAAAGTATGCTTTATTGTGATGAAGCTGTATTTGTTAAAGTAGAGAGAATATATTTTATTTAGCCACTTATTTGTTTGATTTTAAGCTTTTAGTTATACAAAACGTGGTACGTGAGTTTCTATTTGTATTCTTACCTGGGCCAAACAAATGTTGGGAGTAGGCCCAGTTGCTACCCACCCACCTGACTTTCTCAGATACGGGGATCAGTTGCCAAGCCGTGATCACCCCAATTCCCAGCTTCTTCCTCCACCTACCCAGCCAGTTGTGGACATACCGGCAGGTGTCAGGATCAAGTGCGTCAGCCAGTTCAAATCTAATTCCTGTCATTTGCAACGGAAAGAGACTAGTCGCACTCATTCACAGGGCTCTTCCCAAATTTTGTTTCCTTCTTTCCAGATACATGATAGGAGCACATTTCCACATCCTCTTTGAAGTTAGGTATGGTTATGGCAGCTGCTTCAACCGATAACACATGAGCAGACATTTTAAGAGCCAGTATGAGGTCGGCCACTCTTTTCTCTCTGCCCTAGCAACCAGCAACACTTCAGATGCTTTCTTAATTTGTGTATCATTTAAAAATCATCAGCAAGCACCACATGTACTTAATGCCACTGAACTATACTCTTAAAAATTATTAAAATGGTCAATTTCATGCTGTCTATATTTTACCATGATAATAATAATTTTTAAAAAGTATCATCAGCAGGTAGGGACGCCTGGGTGGCGCAGTTGGTTGGGCAACTGCCTTTGGCTCAGGTCATGATCCCGGCATCTTGGGATCGAGTCCCGCATCGGGCTCCTTGCTCCGCGGGGAGCCTGCTCCTCTCTCTGCTTCTGCCTGCCTCTCTGCCTGCTTGTGTTCTCTCTCAGTTAAATGAATAAATAAAATCTTTAAAAAAAAAAAAAGTATCATCAGCAGGCAATTGGATATTAACCAAGACCCTAGGGGTAATTCCACCTAAATGGCTGCGAAGGCCAAAGAAAGAGTCTTTCCTGCAGTCATTTGGCAATGTTTTATTGAGCACCTATTACGTGCTTACCACCATGCTAGGCACTGGTGGTACCGAGACTGTATTTCTGAGCTTGAAAAGCTCTCTTCCTATGTTAGAGCCCTCATCGTGCCTGTCTGCTATCCTAGCCTGGCCACCACCTACCCCGCCGGCCCCACTTAGGTTCTTGCTTTATCAGTAGACCCACCAATAATCCATATCAAGCAGTAATAGCTGAAAGTCACTGTAGCCACTTAAGGAACACTTGCTCTTCCTCATCTTTTTGCCCTTTTCCTCACTAGTGTGGTGTGTAAGAGGATAGGGTCTCAAGTCCAGCAAGCCAGACTCAATTCTCTGCTCTACCACAAAATAGTTTGGTGACCTGGGCAAGTGACTTAATTTCTCTGTGCCCCATCTCTTCGTCCGTCAAGTGGAGATATAAAGAGTGCCTGCCTCTTTGGATCGATGCGAAGATTACATGAGATATCTCATATAAGCATTTAGCCCAATGCCTGGTAGAGATTAAGTGCTGAGTAAATCTTAGTGATTGATGAGTCGTTCTGAGCTCCTGGTTTACCCTGTGATGCTGGCACATCTGGCTCACTAATGGAAGTTACAGCAAGAATTCTGCACCCTGGACTTGTCCAGTGCTCTCTGCACTGATAAATCTATACTTACAGTTTGGCTCACACATCTTGCCTCTCTCTGCAGGGGCCTGTTGCTGGTCCACAGCCACTTGGGAGCACCCTTGAGTTAAGCGCGACCCGTTCTCCTCCTTCCTGACAGGTGGCTCAGTTCCCAGCCAGTGAGCTCAGTGAGAACCTTTCACTTTCAAATCTAGCCAGAGCTGGGCAACTGGGTGTGTCCTCCTAGACCCTTGGCGGGAAGCTGGCTTTCAACAGTTAAGAAGCAATAAACCCAGGGGTGCCTGGCTGGTTCAGTTGGTAGAGCCTGTGACTCTTGAGCTTAGGATTGTGAGTTCAAGCCCCGAGTTGGGCAAGAAGCCTGCTTAAAAAAAAAAAAAAAAAAAAAAAAAAAACCAACATAAAACTGATTGAGACCACTTCTGCTGGGGAAGGCTTCTAATAGCACAGTATCCCAACCTCTGGAGGCAATTCCCAGCCGTATCATCAGTGTTTGTAAAAGTGGCTGGAATTAATATTTCAAAGTTCGTCCTCACTCTTCTCAAATTTCTGGAGGGCCTCCCTGCACACCCCACCCTTTGTGGATATGAGTCACCCCCCCCTGAAATCAGAAAACATAGGCAGCAAAAACAGGGTGGTTACATACAACCCCACTGTTGGGCTAAGCAAGAGAGAGATTGGAGCTCACATTTGCAGAGTAGAATGATTGAATATTTCTGTCTGTCTTTTACATTTTTTTAGGATTTCCATTTTTCTTGTTAAGGTGCAGCAAGAACTTGGAGTCACTTAGAGGAAATCTGAATGTAAAGTCCTTCTAGATGGTAATAAGTTTCTTCCCATCATTTATAGTTATCTCAACCAAATGTAAGTTAAATGATTTTTTAAAGCAACTCTCCCTTATTGAGAAATTCCAAATCATATAATTTGGATTTTTTTCTTCTATTTCCCTTATTTTGTTAAAAATTAGCAGATTTGATTTTTTTTTAGAGTAGTTTTAGATTTACAGAAAAATTGAGTGGAAAGTACAGAGTTCCCATATATCCCGTCTCTCATGTACACACTTTTCCCCACTATTAACATCTTACATTGGTGTAGTACATTTGTTACAATTAATGAATCAATATTGATACATTATATTATATTAACTAAGACCCATAGCTTATCTTAAGCCTCATTCCCTGTGTTATGTAGTTCTATAGGTTTTTGTTTTGTTTTGTTTTTTAGATTTTATTTATTTGAGAGAGAGAGAAAGAGCATGAGCGGGGCAGGGAGGGGCAGAGGGAGAGGGAGAAGGAGACCCCCTCTCAAGGACGTTGAGGCTTGATCCCAGGGCTGAGATCGTGACCTGAGCCAAAGGCAGCTGCTTAACCAACTGAGCCACCCAGGTGCCCTTATAGTTCCATAGGTTTTGACAAATGAATAATGTCATGCACAGTATCAGAATAGTTTCACTGCTCTAAAATCCCATGTTCCATGTATTCATTCCTCCCTCCCATCCCGCCTCTCTGATCCCTGGCAACCACTATATAGTTTGCCTTTTCCAGAATGTCATATAATTAAAATCATACCGTGTGTAGGTAGGCTTTTCAGACCGGCTTCTTTCACTTAGTAATATGCATTTAAGTTTCTTCCATGTTTTTTCCTGGCTTGGTGGCTCATTTCTCCCTCCCCTTCTCTACCTCCCCCACCCAAACTTTATTAAGAAATCACTGACACATATCATTGTGTAAGTTTAAGGTATATAATATACTGACTGCATACATTAATAAATTGCAAAATGATTACAGCATAGTATTAACTACCACCCTCATCCCATCACGTAATTACCACTTCTTTTTTTGTAATGAGAATTGCTAAGATCTACTCTCTTAGCAACATTTGAGTTGTGAGATTGTTGAGCATGATGGTCAAGAAAGAATTCTTAAGATGTTTTATGGTGCAACTTAGTAAGTTTAAGTAGTCCAGGGACAGGACCTGCGGGCAGAAAGAGCTGCACTTTTTGCTGTATGAAGCTGGTGATCAGATGCTTAGTTCCCAAGGGGAGGGGGATGTGCAGGGAACATTCAGTCATAAATGTCTTCAAATTTCTACATGTAATAATGCTTTCTCAAGGTTTCTCTGATGCTTATTATTTAGTTTGATATTAACTATAGGTGAGATGTGCCGGCAGTCATAAGACCCTTTAAGAACGCAGCAACTGGCACGTATTTGATCCTTATCAAAACTATGCAGGCTTTAGGCCAGCCTCCTGGGCTAAAGGTGAACATTTTTCTGCTTCTATCCCTCATCATTTCTCCCCTGACCAATTTTAAGTCCTTAAATCTTTAAGGTTGTTGAAGGACAAAGGCCTATCTCCTGTAACTTCTTCAAGCTGATGGGGTCGTAGAGATGTCCCTACCTATGGGCCAAAATTGGTCACTATCTGTCCTTACAAGTAACTATAACGGAAGGCCATTGCTGTAGAGTCCAGAGCAGACATCAGGGTGAATTTGCTTAGAGTAGTAAGGGCCATCGGTTGGCATGGCAAAGGAGTCAGGAACTGTTTGCATGTATCTCAACAAGAGGAGATAACAAAGCAAAGAGAAAACAATGGGATTATTACAATGATGAAAATAAGAAGAGTAATGAGAAGACCCTTTAATGTAGACCGTAGTCCAGCTCCCAACCAGGAATGTGACCAATCATCAAGTGACAATGTAAGGCCTTTACGAGCACTCATTTGATTATTCATATCAGTAAGTCACCCTGTTATATTTTTGTCATCATCTGGAATGGATACACAGTATTCTGCTCTAATAGTGGCACATATTCCTCCTGCTGTGAAGACATCTAGTACTATTCTATTTTGTAACTGCTTTACTCACTTGGGTCATTTTGGTGTTTAATAATATAATGCTATTTTGAGAGCCATTTAAGGCCTTAATTGTATATTTATCAAGTGCCTCTGTGTGCCATATAACATCTTATGGACCTACTGGTGGAAGAATGTCAGATGGCCATACCCATGGAATGCAGACCTTGCTCATCATTGTTTTGGATATGGAAGATTCGCTGGATTTATGATAATCTTCTTGCCACAGCTATATGTCCAGGCATAATCTACAGTACATCTTCCATTCCAGCCTGGTGGAAACCATGGCCATAAATTTGACCCACATAACCACTGTGTTCCATTAGGTGCTAGCCATCTAATATCTGGTCACCTTGTCCAGTCAGTAGTAAACCTATTGTTTGCCTTAAAATAATGGCATGGTCACAGGCTTCTAGAGGGAGCCATCCCATTTAGCAAGTATTATTGGGCCATGAATCAAGGGTATCGTTTTTCTTTTCCAAGCATAAGAGGGTCTTTTGGCTTAGGTGTCCTACTGTGGGAGTAAGCCACATAGATCTATCCTATATTTGATATAATCCTTCCTGGTTGTAGCGATAGGAAGGATTAGATAGTCGGGGAATCTCTTGTCAGGAGCCTATCTGTGGATTGGCATATTCAGTTAAAATTTTGATAGTTTGAGGATAAAAAAAAAAAGATCTCTTATGGCCTGGAGAGTCCCATCTAACATTTACGATGTAACATAGGCCAGCAAGAAACATTCTTCTTACCAGTAGAAATATCCCTGTACATGCTAGTTTTAGGGTGGTGTAGCCTATCGGCGACATATTGATGTAAATAATGCCAATCTGTACCTTGTCAAGGAGAAACCCCCCGAGGGAGGCCTGAAGTGCTTGATGGGGCAGTAAGCTACTAATCCAGCATGAAGATTGGTTTTGGAGCTCAGAGTAATGCTGTGCGCTTTGTAGAAAAGAGTTACCATTTAAGTATGGTTTGTAGATAGCAAGTAGAAGAAAAAAGACTTTCATTTTTTCTTATCTTGTTGTTTGAAGAGGAGTTTGAGACCTTCCCCTGGTTCACAGAATATGAGGGCACGTTGTCCAGTTTGTTGTCAGCCTGTGTTGAAGGGAGTATAAGTTTAATTCTGAAAATATGAGTCCATGTCAAGTGGCCATCTAGCCTTACCACAATGGCAGTGCTTAATACAACCCTGTAAGGTACTTTCCAGTTAGGAATTAGTTCTCCAGAGTTCTTTGCCTTCTAGTCTTTTAAATAGACTAGTTGTCCAGGGCTTGCAAAGAAATTTGGGTTTCCTTAGGTCTGGTTTTGGCAGTACCTTATTAGCATATCTGTTGAGAGTTCTATGGGTTAATCCAGCTTATGAAAAATTTAAAAGGTTATTATAATCTGGGTCCAAGGATAAGTCAATGGTAAGAAAAGGTCTACCATATATTAATTCAAAAGGGCTTAGGAGTGCCTGGGTGGCTCTGTCAGTTAAGCATCTGCCGTTGACTCAGGTCGTGATCTCAGGGTCCTGGGATCAAGCCCTGCATTGGACTCCCTACGCAGCAAGGAGCCTGTTTCTCCCTCTCCCCCTCCCCCTGCTCATGGTTGCACTCTCTCTCTCTCTCAAGTAAATAAATAAAATCTTAAAAAAAAAAAAAGGCTTAACCCCAATCTTTTTTATGGGGTGGTCTTTTTTTTTTTTTTAATTTTATTTATTTGAGAGAGAGCCAGAGAGAGCAAGTAGGGGTAGGAGCAGAGAGACAAGCAGATCCTCCTCTAAGTATGGAGCCTGACGTAGGGCTCTATTGTGGGACCCTAAGATTCTGACCTGAGCCAAAGTCAGACACTTAAGTCAGCGCCCTTCCCATATGGTGGTTCTTTTTCATAAGAGACCTATTGGTAAAAGAGTTACCCAGTTTTCTTGTTTTTCTAGGCTCATCTGAGTGAGATGTCTTTTTTTTTTTAGATTTTATTTATTTATTTATTTATTTATTTATTTATTTATTTATTTATTTATTTTAGAGAGAGAGCAAGCAGGGGAAGGGGCAATGGGAGAGGGAGAGAGAAAACCTTTGCATTGAGTGTGGAGCCCAATGTGGGGCTTGATCCCATTACCCCAAGATCACAACCTGAGCCAAAATCAAGAGTTGGACGCCTAACTGACTGAGCTACCCAGAAGCCCTATGAAATATCTTTTTATATTATGATTAATCTTTTCAACTTTGCCTGATTATTGAGGATGCCAGGTTGTATGCAAAAAAATATTTAATGTTAAGGGTTTGGGCTATGTGTTAAGTTACCTGGGCTGTAAAAGATTGGCCATTGTCACTTTGAAGAGATCAAGGGAGCTCAAACTGAGGATAATTTCCCTTATAAAGTCTTTGTTACCTCAGTAGCCTTTTCTCTTCCATGGGAAGGCTTCCACCCATCCAGTAAAGGTAGACTAATAAATACTTCTATCCCTCCCAAGGTGGCATTTGTGTGAAATCAATTTGCCAGTCTTCCCCAGGATATGTTCCATGTCTTTGTTCAAGTTTTAAAAAAGGGGCTGGTCAGGTCACCTGGCTGTCTCAGTTGGTAGAGTATTCTACTCTTGATCTTAGGGCTGTATGTTTGAGCCCCACACTGAGTGTACAGGATACTTTAAAATAAAAATCTTAAAAAAAAAAAAAAGAGGGGGTGATTATTATGCACCTTCTCAGTTAACCTGGGCACATATTGCACAAGACTTACATGCCTGTTATAAAAGGGCTCTTAATCCTATTCCATCAAACAAGGATTTGGTGAAATCCCATAAAGCTTCTCTTTCCATATGAGTAGCCTGGTGCAGGCCTATTGCTAATTTCCATTGTTTTTCCTTAGGGACAAAGATTTTTCCTTTATCATTCTTATACCATCCCTTGGCAATTTTAGCAGATCCTTCCCCACGTGCTCTGTTGCTTTCTTCTGTAATATTCGTGGGAACAACAGCGCTTAAGGGGTTAGAGACTGGTATGAAACTCGTAACTATTTTAGTGCAAACTGCCAGGTCGGCTGCTGATGGGCTAAATTATTTCCTTTAGATTCTACGTGTTTTCCCTTTCGATGTCCTCTCTAAGATATATTACAGCAACTTCTTTAGGGAGATGAACTACCTTTAATAGAGTTACAATTTCAGGCCCATATCTAATAGGGGAATTATGACTAGTTAATAATTCTGTTTTCTTTCCAGATGACACACATGAAGTACAAGGAAGGCGTATTTTGAATCTGTATATATATTAACTCTTAGGCCTTTGGTTAACTGAAGAGCTGGAGGAAGAGCTATCAGTTCTGCCTTCTGAGCTGAAATATCGATCAGGGGGCACCTGGCTGGCTCAGTCAGTGGAGCATATGACTCTTGACCTTGGGGTTGTTGTGTTCAAGCTCCATTCTGGGCGTAGAGATTACTTAAAAATAAAATCTTGGGGGCGCCTGGGTGGCTCAGCCGTTAAGCATCATCCTTCGGCTCAGGTCATGATCCTAGGGTTCTGGGATCGAGCCCCGCATCGGGCTGCCTGCTCAACAGGGAGCCTGCTTCTCCCTCTCCGACTCCCCCTGTTTGTGTTCCCTCTCTCACTGTGTCTCTGTAAAATAAATAAAATCTTTAAAATAAAATAAAATAAAATAAAATAAAATAAAATAAAATAAAATCTTGGGGCGTCTGGGTGGCTCAGTCAGTTAAGCATCTGACTCTCGATTTGGGCTCAGGTCATGATCTCGGGTTCGTGGGTTCAAGCCCCAAGGAGGGCTCCATGCTCAGCAGGGAGTCTACTTGAGTTTCTCTCTTCCCCTTTGCCCCTTCCCCCCACTCACGCACTCTCTGTCTCTCAAATAAATAAATAAAATCTTTAAAAAATAAAAAAAATAAAATATTTTTTAAAGATTTTATTTATTTATTTGAGAGAGAGAGTGAGAAAGAGCATGAGCCGGGGAAGTGGCAGAGGGAGAAGCAGAATCCCTGCTCAGCAGGGTTCGATCCCAGAACTCTGGATCAAGACCTGAGCTGAAGGCAGACGCTTAACTAGCTGAACCACTCAGGCGTCCCAAAAATGAAATCTTAAAAAAATATATATTGATCTGTAATGGGCTGGTCTCAGTAGTTTTCATTAAACTAACAACTGCGTAGCCAGGCTTTCTTTGTCCTCCTATAAAAATACTACCGTCCGTAAACCAACTAACATCACTGTTGTCTATGGCTTGATCTTTTAGATCTGGATGGCTGGATGAGACTAGTTCTACTACCTCTTTACAGTCCTGTACAGAAGCAGTAGTGGCATGGACTGATCCGGGTATGAAGGATGCTGAGTTTAAGGTTTGAGAGATTTTGAGAGCAATATTGGGGGAGCTAAAAGCATAGCTTGATACTTAGTCATCACCCTGTCATTCATTGCTGTTCTTTGGTTTCTAAAACTCCTTGCACCTGATGAGGAGTCATCACTGTTGATGGCTGTCCCATGGAAAGTTTAGATGCTTCTACTAGCAGTGCAGCAGCTGCTACTCCTTCGTGGCAGGCTGGCCATCCTTGGGCTCCCTTGTCAATGGCTTTGGAAAATGTCCTACAGGTCCTGATTCATACCCTCATTTTTGGGTTAGTACTCCTAGGGCTTGGCCCTGTCTTTCAGCAACGAATAAGGTAAATGTCTTTTCTAAGTTTGGTGGAGCTAGAACCAGGGATCGTTTTTAGTTGTCGAAAGGGCCCCTGTTGTTCTTTATCTCATTTTAAAGGCTCATCACCTGGCCCCCCAGCGGACTCATACAGAGTTTTGGCTAAGATTCCAAATTCATAGGCTACAAAATCCAGCCAGTCCTAAAAAGGTTCAGAGTTGGGTTTTTGCGGCAGAGGACCCCAATTCTATTTTAGCTCTTTTTCTCTCGATTGATAGGAAACGATGTCTAGGAGTTCATTCATATCCTAAGGATTGTACCTTCTGTTTAGATATTTGAGCCTTTTTCCATACTTGGTATCCTCTCTCTCCCAGAAAGTTTAGTTCAACAATAAAATTATAGTCTGAGGCCTCTTTTGTGGGGCTATATATTAAAATATCATTGATATATTATACTACTGTTCCCTGAGGCCACGTAAGACATCTCAGTTGTCTCCTGAGTGCACTACCAAACAAATAGGGACTGTCTCAAACTTCCTGCGAAAGGACTGTCCATGGGAGTGGCATGCTTGGTGTACTCCTAATGGAGTCCATTCGAAGGTAGAGAGAGGCTGGGCCCCTTCCCTTAAGGGGTTACAAAAGAAAGCATCCTATACATCAAGCGCTACAAGCCATTTTGCATCGCTGAGTCAGTATAGTGTAAGATTTGGCACTACAGGGTGGATAGGGATGACGGCTTCACTTACTGCTCTAAGGTCTTATACCAGTCTGTAGTCCCCATTAGGCTTCTTAACAGGCAAAATGCGAGTATTGGAAGAGGACTGGCAAGGTTTAAGAATCCTACATTTAAGAAATTTATTTAGGAGTGGTTGGAGGCCAGCCCTGGCTTCTGTCTTAAAAGGATATTGGGTTTTTGTGTGGAATAGTAGCAAGATCCTTTAGAGCTATTTTGATGGGATGGACCCGTGTTGCCTCCCCTGGGATATCACAATTCGAAACTTGTGAATCTACTCATTCCCAAATATTAGAAGAAATTCCAGGATGGATGTCTCGTTTTTCTTCAACCAGCAAGGAGAAAAGACCATCCTCCTATCTAGTTAGTTTGAACTAGATTCCCAACTTCAACATGAGGTTCCTTCCCAATAGGGGAGTGGAACAGGAAGGGAAAAACCAGGAAAGAGTGGATAATTAATTGGTCTCTGTACTTACAGGTTAAAGGAAAAGTTTGTAAGCATAATTTAGGTTCTCCTCCTATTCCAGTAATTTTATATTTAGAAAGGTCAGGCCAGAATGCTGAACAAGAGTAAGTGGCTCCTGTATCAATAAGTAAATCAATGAACTTACCTCTCACATCCAGGGCTCAGCCATCTTGATGTTCAGGGGAGCTGGACCAGCCCCAGGGCCCTGTTATAGCATCTCTTCAAGTTGTGGCTCTCAGTCTGGGAAATGAGTTCCTGGGATGCCTGGGTGGCTCAGTCAGTTAAGTGTCTGCCTTCAGTTCAGTTCATGATCCCAAGGTCCTGGGATTGAGTCCCACATCGGGTTCCCTGCTCAGCGGGGAGCCTGCCTCTCCCTCTCCCTGCTGCTCCCCCTGCTTGTGCTCTCTCTTGCTCTCTCTGTCAAATAAATAAAATCGTAAAAAAAAAAAAAAAGAAATAGGTTCCTGTCTTCCTTTCTCTCTGGTGACAAGGGCAATCCCTTTTCCAATGTCCCTCCACCCTGCAGACAGGACATGGTCTTGGTGGAGGGCATTTATCAGGACATTCCTTACTCCAGTGTCCAGTTTGGCCGTAGCTACAGCGTGGGTCTTACCTGGACTTCCATCTGATGCTTGCTTCTTCTGTTGCTCCTGGCTGGCCTGGCCTTGGGGGGATCCGCAGGAGTGCAGCCAAAATTTAAACCTACATCCTGCCCTATAGCTTAGCCCTGCGGTCCTTTTCCTGTCTTAGGGTCCTATCTCTGTTATTAAAGACTCCAGTGGCCACTTCCAGCAGCCACTGGTTTGGAGTTTGAGGGCCTAGGGCCATTTTTGCCAATGTACAGCCGCTGTCTACTGCTGACCGGCTCATAGAATGCATATTTAAGATAGCCATCCCTTCCAGTGTGGTTGGGTCTAAATGTGTATATTTACGAATTGCTTCTATTAAACATCCCTGAAACAAGGCTGGATTTTCATCATCTGCCTGGGTTACCTGCTTATCTTTATCAAAATTGACAGGTTTAGAAAATCCTCTTTTCATTCCCTCCAATAAACAGGTGACCATATGGTCTCATCTTCCTCCGCCAGATCTGTCCCCTCGATGGTTCCAATGAGGCTCAGCCTTAGGAAGCTGGATAATCATTTCTATCCCTAGTGGCCAGCTCATCTGCCCAGCCCAAATCTAGGCCTTTTCTTCTGGGGTACAACAGTATGTTCGAATAATTCAGATATCCTGCCAGGTTAAATCAAACATTAGAAACACCTGGTGAAATCCATCTGTAAACTTGGTTAGATTCTCTCAGTATTTCCCTAGTTGTTGTTTTTATTTGAGCCAGATCTGACATGGAAAATGGGACGTGGACCTTAATTGTGCCCATCTCCCCGTTTGCTACTTCCTGAAGTAGGTAGAACCCTGCCCTAGTCTAAGTGTTTGGTAGGTGTGACGCTCCACTTCCATGTGTTCTGCTGGGCTAGAAGCGGAAGGCTCTGAAGGCTTGTACGGAGGGGGAGTTAGTAGGGGGGCTGGGCTCCACCTGCAGGCTTATTTCAACTTTTTCTTCTACTGACTGGCTTTCTTGTTTGTCTGACTCAGTTGGTTTCTTTGACTTGGGTAGTCTGCTTAAACAGTCATCATCTAAAACATCTAAAGGTGGAGGGGCCTGGAATCCTACCAGACACATCCTCCAAGTCTCTCTTGGATGAGGATCCTGATTCAGTGGCATAAAGGCCCGGCTGTAGGGCAGGTTGGTTCATTTCCCCTGATGCCTATAAAGAAAGGTCTAATTGATAAATAGTATTGAAGTATTAAGGACCTGTTAACGGGCCATTTTTCATCATCTTCCAGAGAATATTAAGGCCAGGCATCATTATAGAAGAAGAGACAAAAAAAAAAAAAAAGAAGAAGAAGAAGAAGAAGAAGAAGAGATACTTCTTCTTTAAATCCTGTTGTCCAGGGGCACCTGGGTGGCTCAGTCATTGGGCATCTGCCTTCGGCTCAGGTCATGATCCCGGGGTCCTGGGATTAAGCCCCGCATCGGGCTCCTTGCTTAGTGGGAAGTTTGCTTCTCTCTCTCCCATTCCCTTTGCTTGTGTTCCCTCTCTTGATGTGTCTCTCCCTGTCAAATAGGTAAATAAAATCTTAAAAAAAAAAAAATCCTGTTGTCCACATTGACTCCAGTGTGCTAGGAGACAGGCCAAAGAGGAATCCTCTGGGATCGAGGAAGTTGATCCCAAAGTTAATTCCTATAAAATGAAGAGAGTGCATTAACTAACTGGGAGTCCATTACCAAAATCCCTCTCAGCTTCCCACCAGGAATATTGCCAAAGGTTCCTGGGGTTCAGAGTGGTGGGAGGTGTCCCTCATTCTCAACTGCTTTGACACCTTTGTGCCACTTGAGAAGAGATGCTGACCTCCCTTCACTTCCCTGCTGCATCCTAGGCTACAGTAGAAGCTGGTGAATGGACTGAAATGCCACAGAGATTGGGGCTGCTCCATATTGAGGAAGTTGATATATTTGACGACCAATGATACTACCCTTTGTAAGCCTCTAGATCTAGTATTAATGGATTGGTTAGAGGCCATAAAAAGGGGCAGCTATTTTATTTTATTTTTAAAGATTTTATTTATTTATTTATTTATTTGATAGAGAGATAGAGAGAGAGCACAAGTAGGCAGAGCAGCAGAGGGAGAGGGAGAAGCGGGCTCTCCACTGAGTAGGGAGCCCAATGCGGGGCTCAATCCCAGGATCAAGCTCATAACCTGAGATCATAACCTGAGCTGAAGGCAGACACTTAACTGACTGAGCCACCCAGATGCCCCAAGAAGGGGCCACTACTTTATATCATATTAAGCATCATATATCTAAGCTAGAAGTACTTTCAGTCCGAGAGCAGGTTGGAGAATGCCAAACAGATCATGGGAAAGGACAAATGAGAAACATGAAAAAAATCAAAAGTATGGAACTCCTATCTAATCCAGGCAACTTTCTCATGAGCTTTATCCATGATCCAGTCCCAAGGGAGCAGTCCCCCTTTGGGTGAGTGCCTCAACTGGGTAATGGCTCCCACTGGTCCCTTTCAGGTAAGAGACAAAGACTAGGGGTAAAGAAGACTTACTTAGTCACACCAATGGTCTTGGGTTCTCTCCATTGTCCCCATATGGAACACCAAAAATGGTGCAGGACAGTTGAAAGAATTCTTGAGCTGTTCTACCATGCAACTTAGTAAGTTTAATTTAAGTAGTACGGGACAAGACCCATGGGCAGAAAGAACTGTGCTTTTTGCTGTATGAAGCTGGTGGTCAGATGCTTTAGTGCCCAGGGAGGAGGACATGCAGGGAGTATTTGATCATAAATGTCTTTGAATTTCTACATGTAAAACTACTTTTGCAAGATTTCTCTGGTGCTTATTATTCAGTTTGATATTAACTATCAGTGAGTTAAGGCTCATCAGACCCTTTAAGAATGCAGCAACGAGCACATATTTGATCCTTATCAAAACTATGCAGGGCATAGGTCAACCTTCTGAACTAAAGATGAGTATTTTTCTGCTTCTATCCCTCATAGGACACAATATTATTAGCTATAATCACCATGCTATACATTAGATCATCAAACTC
>CM052804.1:26451838-26546948 GCA_028533885.1 Nasua narica | reverse complement strand
CTTCTGCCCCTTGTGTCTCCGAAAAAGAGAGCTCTTTACCTGGCATCACAGGTGCCTGTGCACCTGGCCAATAACACCCCTCACCGTCCAGTTGTTTGTTACTGTACTTCTATTTATTGTGAGCTGTGTCATCCACACACAGGAGCAAACTGAACATACGTTCAGTTGCATGTGTCATTATAAATTGGACGCTGCCCCTGGGTCCAGAAGAGCGCTCTGCTCCCCAGGAGCCCCGGGGGGCCCGTCCCTCCTCACATTCCCCTCCTCCCTTGGGAGATGGCCACCATCCGAATTTGTGGAAATCATTTTTGGCTATTCCCTTCGGTGTGTCTGCTCTTTGTGTACCACTATGCGAGCCCCTGTTTTTGAAGTTCATATAAATGGAATTACATTGTATGTATTCTTTGTAACTTGTTTCTTGCTCATAATTGTTCTTAGGCTAGCAATGTTTTCAAGCTTGTGGATTCAGGAGTATGCCATCTTCACAAAAATTAGTGGCCTTGATGTCATCCTGACCAGCTTTGTTTGGCCTCCTAGCTCAGTCACTTACTTGCAAACCACGTGACCCTTCTTTTCCTCCTTTGTAAAACATGAAACAAATTATACCTCTGGACGGAAGTGTACTTCAGTTGTCTTTCTCTTTTCAGCAGCTCACTGCCCACTAGCTGATGGATCCTGAGTGAATAAATGAGTTGGGGGGGTGGGGCACCTGGCTGGGTCAGTGGGTAGAGCATGTGACTCTTAATCTCAGAGTGGTGAGTTCAAGCCCCATGTTGTGCTCAGAGCCTACTTAAAAAAATAAATAAAATAAAAATAAAGGAGTAAGGATGAGGTGATATGTGTGAAGCCCGAATACCACCCCCAATTCATAGCAAATGTTTAACACATGGTGGGTAAACGCATTATTAGTGTCATTATTGTTTTTTGTTTATTTTTAAGTAAGCTCTATACCCAACATGGGGCTTGAACTCAGACTCCGAGATTAAGAGTCGCAAGCTCTACCCACTGAGCCAGCCAGGCGCCCTTCATTAGTGTTGTTTAGTTGAATACACACCTGCCTATGGTAGGCAGCCTCTGAAGGAGCCTCTGAATACTCCTGGTATTCTTGTAGTTGTACATCCCTTGAGTATGGCCTGGATTTGCCCGCTCAATTCTAACAAATAGACTGTGGTAGAAGTGATGGGATGTCAAGTCCAAGAGTGGGTTATAAAAAGCCATGACTTCCACCATGGGTCCTCTTTCTCACTGCCTCTCGGGTTGCTTCCTCTGGAGGAAGTCTGCTGCCATGTCATGAGGTAGTCCTGTGGATGAGGGTCCAAGGCCTGCCACCAACCACACAAGTGAGCTCAGAAGCCTATTTCCCTTCCAGGTGAGCCTTCAGATGAGACCATGACCCCAGCTACAGCTTGACTGCAACCTCACAGAAGACCTTCAGCCTGAGGCTCCCAGCTAAGCCATGCCTGGACTCCTGACCCACCGAAACTGTAAGATAATAAATGTTTGCTGTTTTAAGCTGCTACGTTTTGGGGCAATTTGTTACACCACGATAGAAAAGTCACACACACCCTTCTCTTGGATGAAAGGAACACTGGCCAGTTTTTAGAGCATGTGACAGACGGGGAGATCCCCATTCAAGGAGATCCTAAGTGCCTGATGCAAGGGGTGCAGTTCACTGACAGCCTTGAGGGGCCAGCCCAGTTTTCAAGCTGAGGTCATGCTCTTCTTGGGGTGCTCTCCCCAGCCAATGGGGGAGCTGCAGTAGTGGTACAGGGGCCCACCCCTCTCGGCCCAAATGCAGGACCCCTTGAAATGGGCAGTCTTTGCTTCAGAGCTCCATGTTGGGCTGGCAGAGACTTTGGGCTGTGCTGGGTCTTGTCCATCTGTGGGTGGCACTCCCTAATAAACCTCTCTCATCCTCAGTCCCATTTTGGCCTCTGCTTTCACCCATTCTATAACCAAGGGCAACATCTGTTTCACAGAAATCCAAACTTTCCGGTCAGCTCAGACCTGGGTCCACTACAGACTCCGCCCCTTCCTAGCTCTGTGACCCTGGGCAAGTTACTTAACCTTTCTGAGCTTTTTTTTTTTTTATCACATGTAAAATGGATGATAAGTAATGTAGGTTTCGAGTGAGATATTTATAGAGTGTGTCACAGAATGTGGAGCACAAAGTGCTAAATAAAGGATAAGCATGGCATGTCCACAGACCACACAAACACCAGCCACTTTACATTTTCCAGAAAGTTGTATTGCAAATCAGTTCAATATATTGTGTAGTATATCTATGGTAGATGTTTGACTTTCATGAGGATCATACCCATTATCCTTATGGAACCCCAAACTACAAAATGCCTCCATAGCATGCACTGGTGCCCATAAAATGAACCAAAGTACAGCTGAAAATGATACATGACCCTTTTAGATCCTTAACAGTTCTATAAATAGGGAACGAAACCTTTATAAGGCTGTTAAGTTATGCCAATGCAATTTAGTGAATTGTTTCTCTTGTTTGCATTGGACTTCATCACATCAGAGGGCTGAATCACCTCTGAATACCGCCCTTTTAATAAACCCAGACGTCTGAAATTTAACATGCCCAAACCTGTTCCTCCCACAATCTGCCTCACTTTGGTAGATAATTCCTAAGCCAGAAAACAGGAAGCCATGTATGGTGCCTCCCTCCTGCTCCTTCCCATCTCTGATCCAGTAGCATGCTTTGTCTATTTGTTTTTCTTTCAAAATGCCCTAAACCCACGCACCTCTTTGCAGCTCTATGGAAGCCACTCTGGCCTCTTTCTTCTCTTTCAAGAACCTCCTAGCGGGCTTCCTCTTGCCTTTAGAACGAAGACCACAGTCTTTGCCAAGGCTCTGCATGAGCTGGGCCCTGCCCCTCCCCAATACCACCTCCACTCCCCAAGCAAAGCTGAGTGCCAAGCTCGACCTTGCTGTCGGACCATCCCGCAGGCCCTTCCCATGTTTGGAACTCCCTTCCACCTACTCTTTGCATTGCACGCTTCTTTTCCTCCTTCGGGTCTGGACCTACACAGCACTTATTAGCCACCCTCTAAAGTAGGTTCCACCATGCACAGCCTCCTCCCATTACTGTCATCCCCAGCAGCCAGGTCATTTCTTTTTGTTGCCTGCATCCCAATTTGTCACAACGTATTTATTTGCTTATTGAAGGCTTTCTTCAGCTCGTTGCAGTTTCTTCGAGTGCCCCAGTCTTTCATACCCCTTTTGTTCATTCAGGGCCAAGCCCAGCACTGGCCATAACACAGGCTTCGTAAATGTCTACCGGATGAATTTTCCAGCTAAGAGTATCGATCTTCCCTTCAACGGTCATTTTGCCCCTATTGCAAAAATCCATACCTTTCCATTGTAGAAAAGATGATACAGATTGAAGAAGAGGATAAGACCATGTTATCCCACATTTAGAGCTAGCCACCATTCGCCTTCGGACACATTCTTCTGGGGCAACCGTCATGCATCTCTAGCCACCTCTATAGGGATAGACATGTTCCCAAGCCCTTGGGCTTTCTGTGGCCACTCCTTCAACAACCAAACAGAAATCCTGGTCCCCACGCACCCTGAGGGAAATCAAGCCTTCTGGAGGGGCTGGAATGGGGCTTGGCGTCCTTGTGTGCGAAGGCTGAGGAGTACAGATGGCAGGGACATTCAGGGACAGCCTCTGGGGAGGTCTCTGGAACCAGGGGAGACGCAGCTCTCGTGGACAGCAACCCAAAGCTGGAGGAGAAAGGGAAATGGACGGTTCCTAATAAATGTATTCGACTTCGTCTTTTCCCTCTTAGCCAGTTTGGGTTTCCTAGTGCTTCTCGAGACAACCCGTAGTACTTCTGGAGAACTGACCCAGTCCGATTTCAGCCAACCTTCCCAGCAAGATCTAAGCCGAGGCTAACGGAGTGTCCAGACAACACAGAGGGAGCAATTACCAACAGGTGCGTTTAACTTCAGCCAACCTTAACCAGATGTGGGAAAAGTCTGAAAAGTCTAGGAGGGCCCAGAGCTGTTTAGAATGCTTAGATGCGTGTCGTCAAGCAGAGTGGGACACAGGAGCCACTGGGCCATTTCACGGTAAGACCAGATGGACCAGGATGTGGCCAGGCACTTTTCCCGGTAGTTCATCTTCCCAACAACCCTGAGGGGGAGGTGTTTTTACCTCTTTCACAGGGAGGTTAAATCATGTGACTGGAGTGACATGGGCTAGAGGGGGCAGAGCTGGGATTGGAACCAAATCTGTTTGACTCCAGAACCTGAATTCTTTCTGTGCGTCAGGAAGATAGATAAAAGGATAGCATCAGCATTGCTGAACTCCCGGACGGTTCATGGCATGGTCCTGTGTCGTTAGAAAGTAATGAAAATAACAACTGATATTTCTGGCATTGCATTAAAATTAGTGTATACGTAATCTCATCTACTCCCCCTGATGTAAAGAAGGCACTATTCTATTTGTTTTGCTTTTGCAGAGGAGGGGATTGAAGTACAGAGAATCCGAATAATTTGTCCAAGGTCGAGAGTCAATACCTGTGCTAGAATTCACACCCAGAGACTTGCTCCAAAACACACCCCTTTAGGCGCCCCCCGCTATGCTCCTGGTAACAGAAACAGAGGCCCTCTCCTTTCGGCACTAGCTGCAGCAGTTCCAAAGGCCTGTCCAGGAGGGACCTGACCATCCAGATAATGGAGACAGGAGCTGTGGAGTCAGGCGCTGCTGAATCCACATCCAGCCTGGCGACCTCACCCGGGGGCTGCCCCTCAGCTCATCTCCAAGCCTGAACACCTTTGGTCGCCTCCTCCTTCCTGCCATTTCCCAGGACTGTGATGTGAAGGTGCAGACTAACGAAAGCGCCACAGCCCTGCTGGGACTCTCCTACCTCCCATGTCCAGCACCGTTCTCTCTTTTGTTCACCCCATGTCAATAGACCACAGAACTCAGTGCCTCCTCAGTTTCCAGAAAGATCACGTTCACCCACACGCACAACAGGGAGCACCAGCTTGAACTTGAATGAAAATTTGAAAGTACAGCTGGGGAAGGGGACCTACAGCCCATGACTCACAGAACACCATTATTCCGTTTTCATTCTTCAGCCCTTCTTTCCAGCCTGCTACCCATTTTATGGTCATCCCCCTCTTGGCCTTTTTCCCACATATTTTTCCCCTGCCTTCCGGGGTAGCAGATGGTGGTCCAGAAAGGCCTTCTCTCTTCTCTGTGTCTTTGCTTCTCACTTTCCCCTCACCCCCTGGCCGCACGCAGATTGCTCTTGGAGCCTTGTTTGGGTTAGCCACTATGTTTTTTTGTTTGTTTGTTTGTTTGTTTGTTTAACTTATTAAGTAAGCTCTACACCCAATGTGGGGCTTGAACTCAGGCCCCTGAGATCGAAAGTCTCCTGCTGTAGCGACTGAGCCAGCCAGGTGCCCCGACCACTACGTTTCCTTTTCCTTTCCTTTCTTCTCTTTTCTTTCCTTTCTTCTCTTTCTTTCTTTCTTCCTTTCTTTCTTTCTTTTTTGACAGAGAGATGACAAGTAGGCAGAGAGGCAGACAGAGGGAGAGGAGGAAGCAGCCTCCCCGCTAAGCAGAGAGCCCGATGCGGATCTCGATCCCAGGACCCTGAGATCGTGACCTGAACCGAAGGCAGAGGCTTTAACCCACTGAGTCACCCAGGTGCCCCTCCACTACCTTTTCTTATACAGTACATCCTTTGGGCCCTCCCTCTAGCCCAAATGATTTGTTCAAGTATTTGTTCCAAGTAAGTGCTGATTTCTCTCAGCTTGGAGTGCCAGTTAATACATGAGCTCCCTCTACTGCCTCCTGCCCTCAGAGAAGCTCTTTAGAAAGAGGACAGTGGAAAAGTCTAGCCAGAGCCATGGCGCCTGTGTTGGGGGGTGGGGAGGGGTTGTCCAGCTGCCTTCGCCTGCCCTGGCCTTTTCCCCACTTCCTCCCATTTGAAAGGTCATTGGCTTCAAAGGTCTCGGCAAGTTTGTCCTGAGCTCCTATTTTTCCAACTGTGGGTTTCTAGCTCCTCCTAACAGCAAGAGGGATTTGTCTCTGGTGACGGCTGCCAAAAGTAGTGGCAGGAATCTCTCCGAGAGCAATTACCTTGAAGAGCCTTCCCTGGAGAACAGGCTCTTTCTCTTCCAAATTGGAAAATTCTCACGTTGTGCCAATTAGTCCAGAGGGCACTTGGAACTTTACCGGTGGAAACACTAACAACTCTTAAAGGGACAGTGAGCAAGGCACGAAGGCACCCTTCCCGGTGCCGTGGCAGCAGGCAGGTGGCTTTTAGAAAGCACAAAGTAATAATGAGCCATTATCCCAGCCGAACACACTGGAATATGTTGAAACCCATCCCTGATTCAAGTTCAATGTGGGGCTCACCCCCCTCCCCCAAAGAGTATAGATTTCGTTGCCAGGGCCTCCTTTACCCTAGAGGTGAAATATCTATTCTGAAAAAGACTTACAATACCAGAAACCTCCTAGAGTCCATACAGAAATGGACGATTCGACTCGCTGAAGGTTGATGATTTATCATAATGAGAGAAGGGCCGAGGATGATTGCATGTTTCTTTTTAGTCATATTGGCTTTGGGCTGCATGGCATGATTTCTTTCAAGACAGATTTGCCACCTGTGTTTGACTTTGCCTCGAACAACACTAACCTTTGCTTGCTTTCCCCAGGTGGGCGGCAACTGACTGGAGTTGTCCAGAGGTGTGCCCGCTGGCAGGAGGACGGCTGGCTTGGGCTCCCACGCTCCCGTGTGCAAAGTCACGGACTGCACGGCCCTTCTTCGGCTTGCTCCGGAGAGGACTGCATGGCTGTGCACACAGCGGAGGCTACCGTCCGCAGTGAGTCAGGTGGGAAGAGGAAATCTGGCAGAAGCTGGCCAGACCCCTCCCATGTGGTTTGGTAGAGGGGGCAGTAAGCAGGACGTTTGGAAAAGAGAGAGACCTCTGTACACCAGAGGACATCCCATTAAGCTAACTTGATGTTCCTATTTACTTCTGGAGAGAATCACCTGGGTGCAGCTCTTTGCTTTTGAGTCTGACCCTGATTTTCACTGCTGACCAATTCTAACTTTGGCGGGAAGAGGAAGGCAGCAGGATCACTCTAAACATCACAGTAAAGCATTGCACTCCCTCTGCTAGCCTACAAATAACTTTTATTTTTTAAGTACTCTCTACACCCAACATGGGGCTCAAAATCATGACCCTGAGAGCAAGAGTTGGATGCTTCACTGACTGAACCAGCCAGGCACCCCCTTAACCATATTTTTTTAAACGGTTTTTTTTTTTTTGAGGAACAAAAAACCCTGATTCCCCAATCCTAATATATTTTAGATCTGAGTCCCAAAGTGTGTTTTCAGCAGACTTGATTTACTGTAACCGAAGTACATTCTAACACAACCTTCTTTGGACTTGGCATTTTACTTCTTTTTTAGATTGGCATTTTTATTTTAAAATATTTTCTCAGTGGTTTCCTTTTTCCAGCCCAGATGAAAACACGGCTTGACTTGAGCTTTTTAGCAAATTAAAACAGGTTATTCTTCTAGGAGCAGAGTTAAATGTGTTCCCAGAGAGATGCCAAATGCCATTTTTGGTTGTAGTTCTCTCAAGAGGGCCTTTTAATAGTTCTTGGAGTGGGGATGGTAATCTTTGGAAACAAGATAAACTGGGAGGAGATTACCCTGCCCCAAGTCCTTCCTCTGCCTTTACACTTGAGGCAACTATATTAGAGGTTGGACATCATGAATCTCACAGTTGAACTTGGAATTACCTGCTGCTGACACTGGATTTTGTGTTGGGATTAGGAAGACTTAAGAATTGAAACCTAATGATACGGTCTCAAAATACATTTGAAATGCTTCTCATGGCAGTAACTCTCAACATCTCTGGGCTTATGAAACAGAGGGTAGGAGCACCTGGGTGGCTCAGTGGGTTAGGCCTCTGCCTTCGGCTCAGGTCATGATCTCGGGGTCCTGGGATTGGGCCCCGCATTGAGCTCTCTGCTCAGAGGGAGCCTGCTTCCTTCCCCCTCTCTCTCTGCCTGCCTCTCTGCCTACTTGTCATCTCTCTCTCTCTCTCTGTCAAATAAATAAATATAAAATCTTAAAAAAAAAAGAAAGAAAGAAACAGAGGGTAGCAATGCCATTCCTAGTTTCCAAAACCACACTGTATTAGAACTAGGTTTGGCTCTATGTGGTAGAAAACCCAAACCATCAGGGGCTTAAGACAGAACTTTCTTTCTTTCCCACGCAGAGAGGAAAGTGGTGGAAAAGTGGAATGGTGGCTCTGTTCTTCAGAGTTCTCAGGGACCCTGGCTTCTTCCAGCTTCCCTCCCTACCATGCCGGTGCTTCGGCCCTTATGCTCATTACTCCCACAAGGTGGCATCCACTCTCTAGCCAGTAAAATGAAAGAAAGGGGAAAAGAGGGCAAAAAACACCTTATGGGGAAGGTTTCTAGCAACTACCAGGAGAACAATTTTGCTTCTATTCCATTGGCCAAAACTTAATCACAGGTTCGCCCTGAGCTACACAGAAGGCTGGCAAATGTAGACCTTTTCTCCTACATGGCTGTGTGCCCAGTTAAAAATCTGATTCTTTGTCATATAATCTAGGGCTTCTATTCTTAAAATCCACCAATGTCTACCAATTTATCTTGAAAAAAATTGGAACATCTCTTGAGATTACTATATAACAACACAAGATAGCATAAAATCAGTATTAGAAGTGCCCCACTCAGATGGGCAGGGGGAAAGAAAGAAAGAAAAGAAAAGAAAAAAGAAAAGAAATGCCCCACTCTTCATAATATTCATACTCTTTTAGCAGTAATTTTGCTTTTGGTAGTCCATAGTAATTAAATATCTCTAAATAAAGAAAAAGTTTTAAACAAAATCATATTCATTACATGGTTATTTATAATCACACACACAAAAAATGGAATTAGAATGCCAAAATATGAGGAATTGAGCACATCAACTATGGAATATGTTCTTAATGAACTATTGTGCATCCGTTAAAAATTAGGTTTGCAAAGAGTTTACAGTAACAGAAAACTACTTATCCTGTTAAATAAAAATACAGAGATACAGATTTGCAGTACAGTTACAACTAACCTAGAGAGAGAGGAAAAAAGAAACAAAAACAACCAAATACTGAAAACCAACCCCAATGACCTTTTTGGCTAATGAAACTTCTAATGACTATTTTTTCTTATATTTCCTTATTTCCCAATTTTTCTTAGTGATTACACTTATTGTTCTATTAGAAATAAATATAGGGGTGCCTGGATGGCTCAGTTGGTTAAACAACTGCCTTTGGCTCAGGTCATGATCCCAGAGTCCCGGATCGAGTCCCACATCGGGCTCCCAGCTCCATGGGGAGTCTGCTTCTTACTCTGACCTTCTCCCCTCTCATGCTCTCTCTCACTCTCTCTCTTTCCTAATAAATAAATAAATAAATAAATAAATAAAATCTTTTTTTAAAAAAAGAAATAAATATAAATTCTACTGTGTGGTCTTTCTAGGTACCTACATTCTACCCAGCTCATAGGGCTCAATTTAACCCTTCCTATCTAAAAGCTTCCCCTAATCCCTCCCTCTCTGTCCAGCATCACTGTTAGTACCACTTATAATGGAAAGTCACCACTTTGACTTGCCAGCATCAAGGGGACTCAAGGGGACTTCTCTGCTAGAGAAGTCTTAGGGTTTGACTGGGGTGAGACCTCTGCTCTGTCTGTTCTTTGGCAGTTACGGTGCCGTCCTGTGACCCAAGCACACTCATCAAATAAAATAAAGCATGGTACATGCTTTAAAAATAATCTATTTTGGGGATGCAGTCGGTTAAGCTCTTGATTTCGGCTCAGGTCATGATCTCAGGGCGTCATGAGATTAAGCTCCATGTCAGGCTCTGTGCTGAGCGTGGAGCCTGCTTAAGATTCTCTCTCTCCCTCTCCCTCTGACCCTCCTGTGGTCTCTCTTTCTCTCAAAAAAACAAATAATCATAATCCATTTTGGGGGGTGGAAGATAGAATACGTAAACTAAGTTTTTCATGTGTTGATTATTGTCCAGAGTGATAGGAACATGGTCGTTCATTATACTGTTGTCTCTACGATTGTATGTGTTTGCAATTTTCCATAATATAATTTTGTTTAAAATGGTACCTAGGATTTACTTGTTTCTGAAACCAGCTAGCTAGGCAATATCAACAGTTCATTTAATTAAGCCTTAACAACAGCGAATAAAGCTGTGAAATTTAAGGCAGGAGGCAAATACAAATTCGGTATTACTTGTATCATTTAGGATTATTTCAGTTGCAAGTGACAGAATAGCTCACTCAAAATGGTTTAAGCAATTCATCTGATCCCAGAGGAAAAGCTGGAGAACACTTCTCCCTTCAGATCTTATTTGATACAGGGCTCAAATATGTCGTTGCTCTGGAGCTCTGTTTCCTTCCACTTCTTGGCTCGGCCTCGTGCCAAGTTAGCTTCATCTTCAGGCTTCCCGAGGTGTCTCCGGAGGGTCACATCTGTCCTGGTTCAAGTGCCGCAGATAGAAGGTAGCGGTTGCTGCCGGTGCCCCAGGGGGCTCGCCCCACCCGTGCACATGCACACACTATATTGCACATCCTCGTATCCCGCCATCATTCCACGCGGCCCCTGCATGGGGACGGGGTTCAACAAGTGCTTCTAAATGCCCCTTTGAATGGACATCTGTTTGCTAGTGTACAACCTCGGGATGAGCCAGCCAGACTCAGAGGAGGAACGCCCTGCGCCACCCTGGGGGGAACGGTCTTTCATGAGGCCTGTCTGATGACTAACGTCTGTTAATTCCGTGGAGGGTAACACCATTTGCAGGCCTCCTGAGGGATTAGCCTTTACCAAAAACAAAAACGGAAACACCTCTCTCCTTCTGTGGAGAGATAGCGGCTAGTGCTGACTGAGGGTGTATTGTATGCCCTTCATACCTAACCACCACAATAACCTTATGATTCCTTTTATTTACTTATTTATTTTTTAAGTACTCTCTACACCCAGTGTGGGGCTCGAACGTACAACCTCGAGATCAAGAGTCTCATGCTCTACCTACTGAACCAGCCAGGGACCCCGATTATTATTATTATTATTATTATTATTATTATTATTATTATTTCCATTTTACAAACGAGGAGATAGAGGCACAGGCCACGTGGGTAGCAGTGACCTGAACCAGTACTGAATCCAAGTAATCTGACTACAGGATGATTCTTTTAACTTTCCTTTCTTTCTTTTTCTCTTTCTGTCTTCCTCCTCCTTCTCCTCCTTTTCCCTCCTCTTCTTCTTTCTTTCTTTCTTTCTTTTTTTTTTTTTTTAAAGATTTTATTTATTTGAGAGCACGAGCAGGGGGAGCGACAGGCAGAGGGAGAAGCAGGCTCCCTGCTGATCGGGGAGCCCAACATGGGGCTTGATCCCAGGATCCTAGGATCACTACCTGAGCCAAAAGCAGATGCTTAACCGACTGAGCCACCCAGGCGCCCCTCTTTTAACTTTTCTGCTTCCTGGTCTTAGAGATGCTTACTCCCAAGCACTCCTGGCTAAACACCAGTTTCAAGTTTCTTCCTTTTTCTCCAAGTTCTCTTCCAAGTCCACCTCCTCTGCCTGGCTGTTCAGTGTTTCAAGTTCCCATAGGAATCTTCCTAGGCCCCTCTCCGTCCTCAGTCTGGATTCTCCCTGGGCCATCTCATTAAGGCCTGGGGTTCAGTGGCCATTAGTAGCCAGGGTAGCATTTGACTACATGCAACAGAAAAAGTGACTCTACTGGTTTAACCACATGGGGGCTTATTTTTCTAGTGAGACTGAAAACACGTGATGGGGGCTGGCACAGTAGCTCTACAATGTCATCATTGTCCCAGGGACCCTCATCCTCACATTTGCATGCTTTTTGCCTTGTATCACATGACAGTTGCTCTCCCTCTAGCAAGTTTACACTCTGGGCCGACGGGAAAAACAAAAATGCACCTAAGTCTCATGTATCCCTTTGTATAAAGTATCCTGGTGATCTATCCACCTACTTCTGCTTACCGCTCACTGGGCAGAACTGGCCATTCCTAACAGCCAGGAAATCGGGGAAGGTATCTTTAACTAGGCACACTGCCCTCTGAACAAATTTAAGACTGATGGAATGAAGAGAATTTACACAGATACAATGAAGTATTATTCAGCCATTGACAACAACATGCATGGACCTTGAGGGTACCATGCTAAGTGAGGTTAGCCAGACAAGGCAAGAGAAATACTGTATGATATTACTTACGTGTGGAATTTTAAAAAGCTGAACTCATAAAAACAGAAAGTAGAATGGTGGTTACCAGGGAATGGGAGATGGGAGGTTGGGAGATTTAAGTTTACAAACTTGCAACTAGTAAGAAAGTTCTGCAGAGTTAATGCACAGCATAGTGATGATAGTCAACAATACTGTATTACAAGCTTCAAAGTTGTAGACTTTGAAGAGACTACATCTCACTTGTTCTCCCCATGAAAAAGAAATGATAACAATGTGGCAGGAAAGAAAATTAGCATTAGCTAATGCTACTATAGTAATCACATTGCAATGTATAAACGTAGCAAGCCAACATGTTGCATACTTTAAACTTACATACTGTTATATCTATTATATCTCGATTAGAAAGCAAGAAGAGAATTAATATTGGACAGGCAACCAGCATGCCACTAATACACCACTGATCCCAAATTTACAATTCTATTTCAGACCTCTGCACAAACTGAAGTTGAGTTCAGTCCCCTAGTGCCAGAGCATTACTATCCTCAATCTCTACCCTAGACCTACACTCACCACTTTAATTAGGGTCCAGCTTTGTTGATCTTTGACACCATCTGTCGAGAAGGCACACATTCTCTACCCTTTCCTTGCTTGGTCTTTTTGATTCTCAAATACCTCTTCTTTCTATTGCAAATCAAAAGCTATGATTCCTAATGCTTCTTTCTTTTTTTTTTTTTTTTTCTTTTTAAGTAGTCTCTACACCCCCCACAGAACCCTGGGATCAAGAGTAGCATACTCAACCAACTGAGCCAGCCAGGTGCCCCATTTGTATTGTTTTAATAGCTCCAATCCTTCATTCATTCATTCAAAGTAGGCTCCAGGGGTGCCCGGGTGGCTCAGAAGGTTAAGTGGCTGCCTTTGGCTCAGGTCATGATCCGTGGGTCCTGGGATTGAGCCCCACATCGGGCTCCCTTCTCAGCAGGGGAGTCTGCTTCTTCCTCTCCCTGCTTATGCTTGCACTCTCTCACTCTCTCAAATAAATAAATAAAATCTTAAAAAAAAATAGTAGGCTCCATGCCCAATGTGGGGCTTGAACCCACAACCCCGAGATCAAGAGTCACATGTGCTTGGGGAACTTGAGCCAGCCAGGTGCCCCTCTCCAGGCGTTTTAGATGACCCTGGATGATTTGGTGGAGGATCATAAAGTCAGTAAGATAGAGAAGAAAATCACAAGGATTAACATTTCAAAATATTATCTTGCTGTAGATAAAGAATGCTTGTGGCAGTAAATGTAAAGAGAATCTAACATAAAGATAAATGACATAAACCATTATAAATCAATTTCATAGAATTACTCTGAGTCCAGAAAATGGAACTCTAAAATTTACAGAAATGTCTGGAAAGTTATTGTTGTTGTTTTCTTTACTATTGCTGGTTTATTAGAAAAGGATCTGACTCAGGGACAGCCAAATGGAAGGAATGCATAGGGCGGGGTATGGGGTGAGGGGCGTGGAGCTTCCACGTCCTCTCAGAGTACGCCACCCTCCCAGCACCTCGATCTGTTCACCAGTCTGGAAGCTCCAATCACTGGAAAATTTCCTATGCAATACTATTCAATGAAAAACAAGGGTAGGGCATGAAATAGGACATGATGTTTAAAAACATATCAAAATTAAGTTTCCATAGGGATCAAAATCAGAAGAGCTTATACTTCATCCTTCTAAACTGATTTCCTCGTAGATAAAATGGGACAATTTTTTTAAGGTGTCCAGTTCATGAGGTCGGTGTAAAGAATAAATAAGGCAAATGACGCCTATAAACACTTGGCCCAGCAGTTCGTACATGGCAAGTGCTCAATAAATGTTAGTCGTTAGCACAGTATGGCAGTCAGAAAGGAAATTTTAAGATGATAAGGTAGGAAAGGCAAATTTTTTTTGCAAAATTATTTCAAGGTCAAACATTTTTAAGGGGGAAAAAAAAAAAAAAGAAAACTTGTTTCACTCAATAAAACACCAAAGTGGGCCGCCTGGGTGGCTCAGTTGGTTAAGCGACTGCCTTCAGCTCAGGTCATGATCCCGGAGTCCCAGGATCGAGTCCTGCATCGGGCTCCATGCTCCGTGGGGAGTCTGCTTCTCCCCCTGACCTTCTCTCCTCTCATGCTCTCTCTCTCTCAAATGAATAAATAAAATCTTTAAAAAAATAAAAAATAAAACACCAAAGTGTTTGCTGATGACCTGACCAGAGTCCTACGTATCTCCTGCAAGACCTGACAAGTCAAGAAACAATTCCTTGAGACCCTAATGAGATAACACAACCCAAGTTTGGTTCCCAGTTAGGTTGATGCGGTTTGTAATGTTGTTGGGGCATGGGGCCAACAGCCAAGAAATAATCTTGAGACATCTTTGGGACAAAGATACAAAAATAATACAAAATAAAACCTTTAAAAATAATAATAACAATAATAAAAATAAGAGGACTTTGGATATGCTAAAGAAGACTCACAAGATACTGGAGGCCTGGCTGTAGTCAAGCTGAGGTCCTTTTCCCTCAAGCAAGGCATTCGCATTAAGATGGTTGGGAGTTTCCTGGAGGAAGGTTCTACTCTGTCTGCCTCAAGTATTTGTGCATGGGCTACAGGTTATAAGGACATTTCATTTTATCCAAATTTCCTTCTGCCTTTGTTTCCCATATCAGGTCATGCTAAAGATCAAGCAGGAATAGCTCTCCGGGTGATACAAAGAAGGCACACCTGGCAGGAGGGTATCCTGAGAGACGGGTGAAAGGGAAGGTACGTGGTTTCTCATAAAAACAGCCATCAGTATCTGGGATGGACTGCATGGTGACAGGAAATCCGACATCACTAAAGTCCCAAAGGAAACTGGACATGTATTTCTCCATTTCTTCCGTAGGCTCCATGCTCCAACGTGATGTTCGCAATTTAGTTCAGTTCAGCAAAAATTGGGCCAGGGACTCGGGATACGGAGATGAGTAAGACACTTTCTCTTTCCCTGGAGAGCTCTACAGCCTGCTGAGGGAAATAGATAATGGTGTTCCCAGGGAGTCAGTCCTACGTCAGAATCTCTCAGGTGACAGAGAGTCTTAGTAATCTGGGGACAACATGGAGGGGACGTGGGAGAGGACCCATCCAGGTAGTTGAAGTGCTCTAAGATGTAAAGACAAATTCATTTTTTTAAAAAGATTTTATTTATTTATTTGACAGAAAGAGAGAGATGACAAGTAGGCAGAGAGGCAGGCAGAGAGAGAGGGGGAAGCAGGCCTAGCAGAGAGCCCAATGCGGGGCTCGATCCCAGGACCCTGAGATCATGACCTGAGCCGAAGGCAGAGGCTCCAACCCACTGAGCCACCCAGGCGCCCCGAGCCAAATTCATTTTATGGCAGAGAAAGCTTTTAGTAATGGCACATTCAACCTACAACCTGCTTGACTATCTACACCACTGCATGGATATGAACCTCCACAATGTCCCACCCAGCAGCAGGCAGCCCCAAGTCACAGCACAGTTCCTTGTGAGAAATGTCCTCCTTCCTGCTGTCACTGAAGACACTGCTCCAAAGGATCCCGCTATGGTCAACCTCATCTGCTACGAGAGTTGGAAAAAGAGCGGCACATGTAAGGAGCCCAAGTTTCTGGAAGGAGGAAATGTGGCACGTTTTCATAAACAGATGAGGCAAAAAGTGGGTGTCACCATGAAATGTTAAAATCCCAGCCAAAGCAAGTGAGGTAGGTCGAAGCCTG
The DNA here is from genome assembly GCA_028533885.1 of Nasua narica. NCBI lineage: Eukaryota > Metazoa > Chordata > Mammalia > Carnivora > Procyonidae > Nasua > Nasua narica. The sequence goes on along the minus strand of CM052804.1, from coordinate 26,530,924 downwards.
CAACGGAGCCAATTCCAGCGGGCCAAGAATGCAGCTCGGGGCCCACACTCTACAATCCGGAGGAGGTCTGTGGGCTCCTTCCTCCGTCCCCGCCCTGGAATGCCAGTCAGCCAGCCGTCTAATGAACACGGAAGGCCTGGCCTGTACCCGGGACACAAGGACATCATCCCAAGAAGCCTGAGGATTACAGAGTACAGGGAGAGTGCTAGGAAGGCAAAGGGGGACTCTTAACCTTGTCTGGGGGACCAGAGAAGGCTTCCGGGAGGGGCTCCTGTCTCTGCTGAGAACTGAAAGGGAAAGAAGGAAGTAGCCAGGTGGGGAGGAGAGAAGGGCATGTGACCGGTCCGGTGGTGGGTGCTGGGGTGAGGAGGAGAAATGCCTCCTGCCTAGTTCTGATTTTAAGTCTTCCCTAAAGACTCCTGGCCTCTGTCCCTCCCTTAATATCCCCAGGGAGGAAGGGTGAGTTATTTGATGGGGATCTATCTTGTGATGGTCTCAGCCCGTGACCACGGTGATGTGAGGTCAGCAGCTAGGAACGCCTGGAGACATTCCCCTGGACCCTTACTCTTGCCGCAGGCCTCCCTTCCTCCTGCCGGAGCCCACCTGGCAGCAAGATGCACCTCCCACAACCTTTAGGGAACCTTAACCAAACCAGGTTTATTCCTCACAAGCCCTGGAGGGGACACAGCAGCCTCAGGGCCACGCCCGGAGGTCAAGGGTAAAGAGAGTGCAGCAGACCTGGGATTCTGCCTTTTCTGGCTGGAGGATTGGGGGTCAAGGGTTTCACGAGTTCACTCTTTGGTGAATTTAAAGCAAAGTTCTGAAGCTCTAATGCACTGCATGGCGATTATAGTCAATTATACTATAAAGTTCCAAGTTGCTAAGAAACTAGATCTTAACTGTTTTCACCACACACACAAAAAATTATGTGACATGACAGAAGTGTTGGTTAACGTTGTGCTGGTAAGCATAGTGGGATATCTAAATGTATCAAATCAACATGTCGTACGCCTAAAGCTTACACAATATTGCACATCAATTATGTCTCGATGAAAAAAAGAAAAGGAAAAACTTAAAAAAATAAAACATAAGAGCGAGAAGTAGAGCACAGGAAGGGAAAGGCAGGCTCCCTCACGTGGCCCCATATGTAGGTCCCCAGGGCTCTCTAAAAGGGGAACTTCATGGATGGGGCAGCCTGGCTCACCGTCTGCATGTGTCACCGGCAGTGCATTATTGGAGATGGATGTCTTTGAGAGGGCTTGGCAATCAAAGCCCTAGTTAATGGCGGGCACTCGTGTTACAGTCCAAAAAGCTACCTGTCAGGCCCTGACGCTATAGTATCATTCAGAGTTTAGTGCAGGAAACAGAAAGCCCTCTCGGCGTTTTGGGTAGAAAAGGATTTACCAGATATCCATGCTTACCTCATTGGAAAGATTAGAAGGAGGGGAAGAGCTGGCTCAAGGATAAGGTCTCCAGGGGAGACTCCAAAAGCCCAGGAGAAAGGCCCATGAGTGGAGCTACTACTTCCGAGCCCTCTGCTGGGCTACTGACTGAACATAGACCTCCAGAGCTGCAAGTGCTGCAAGTCAGGGACCCGGAGACCCTGGTCAAGAAGCTGCCATGATAGCCTGTTGATATGCGCCAAAGATGGGTGCTGGAAGGTCGCTGCAGAAAAATCTCATGTTTTCACACCATGACTTGCCGGCAACAACAATAACGAAAATCAAAAGGGGCTGCCATCAGATTTGTACCTATTTCCAACCAGAACCCTAGCTACAAAAGAGTCTGTGACCACAGCATTTGGCTTTCTGACCTCTGTAGTCAGGAAGGTGCCTTCGACGGTGGGCTGGAGGTTGGAAGAGCTGAGCCCCAGTACTCATCACAGTGGGGTGCACACACTGGTCTACATTTCTTGACTGGGTAGATCCAATCTAGTGTAGGTCCTGGATCTCGGGATTTGGTCTTTCTTTTTTCTCTCTCTACTGGGATTAGTGGGAGGCGGTGTCTGCTCTACATGTGCCACCTTTCCCTTAGATGGACTGGCCCAAGCTCAAGAGTGGGGGTTGGGAGGTAGCAAGTAGACTTTGACTCAAACACTGAGCTATGTCCTCCAACCTATTTCGGTTGTCTTACCTGCTGACTTTGTTTTTTGTTTTTTTGTTCTTTCAATTGTTTCAGAATGTGGGTAGGGAAGAAGAATACAATTTATAGGGTCCTCCCAAAAACCCATCTTCTAATACGCTGCAGTGCAAAGAGCTGGGGGTAGAGAGACACCAAAGAGACTGAAGAGGATGATTCTATTAGGTCTTCTGGGTTTACTTAAGGATTGTGGACTTGAACATAAAGCCATGAGAAAGCCATCAGAGAAGTATATCTGAAGGGATGAGCCTAAAGTCAAAACGCATTAGGGGTGCCTGGGTGGCTCAGTCGGTTAAGTGTCTGCATTCAGCTCAGGTCATGATCCCGGGTTGCTGGGATCAATCCCCACATCAGGCTCCTTGCTCAGCAGGGAACCTGCTTCTGCCCCTTCTCCCTGCTCATGCTCTCTCTCACTCTCGCTCTCTCTCAAATAAATAAAATTAAAAAAAAAACAAACAAACCAAAAAACGAACTAAATGGACAAAGAAGCAAAACAAGGAGAAAATCATTGCAGGAAGTATAATGAGCTACTTTCCTTATTCTGCCCCTCATGGGCTATGTGACCTCTTGGTCTTAGTCTCTTCATCTGTAAACTGGACATAATTAAATCTTTATCTCAGGAGAATAAAAGGGAAAACTGCTTAGGATGGTGCTTGCCAGAAAAAGGTTGAATCTGAATCCAAATCCAACACTATAATCACTAATGAAGCAAGTTCACAAAATGAATTTGGATGAAAACAGAGTAACCTAAAGCACCCTCTCTCTGAAACCCAACCCCCAACAATGAGTTTGTTGGAGAGTATGTGAAACTTTATATAGTGGTTTACTTTCTGGAGTTGCCACTCACAGCCGTGGGACCCCGGCCAAATGATGTGATCTTTCCAAGCGTAAGTGTTCTGTTCTTTAAGACGGCAACAAATTATTGTACTTCACTTCAGAAGCCTGGGGGGATTAGATGTGACAATCCACACAAGCCATCTGGTGTAGAATCAGTGTTCAAAGGCTATGACCCGGTGTTCATGTTATCTGTTCTTAACTGGACCAGTCACCGGAGGGCTGTCTGGGAGACACGGCTCCTCCCTTCAAGGCAGGAATGCTCTGTGGGGCAAAGGGAGTGGAGGCAACGCGTAAGGGTCGCGCTACTGTTCCTCCCACCTGCAAGATGGACCATGAGTTGGGCAGGTGTCAGGGCAGACGGAAAACAGCCTGGTGAGCTCCCTCTTCCACCACGGGAGTGTGGGCAGCATGGGGAGTGAGGAGAGCCCACAAGGCCACACGTCACCACGCTTTCTCCATGGACCCTGCTCCCAACAAGAGGAGATCTGAAGCAAAAAAAGACAGAAGCAAGTATGAGAAGACGTAGCATCGACTCACCATGACAGCCGGCTTCTAAGTGATTCCCGACGATGGTCCAGCTCCTGGTACCCGTGCTCTTCTGTAAGCCCCCTGCTCGAGTGTGGGCTGGCCCTGCTGACTTGCTCCTAGAGAACAGAACAGGCCCAGGTAATGAGCTAGCACTGCCGAGATCAGTTATACAAGGCGGTGATCTTGATCTTGCCTGAACGCTGACTCCTCTCTTGCTTGCTCTGATGAAGCAAGCTGCCGCACCGTAAGCTGCCCTACGGAGAGGTTCCCAGGGCGAGTAACTGCGGGAGGCCCTCAGTCCAACCGCCCGGGAGGAACTGAATCTCGCCGTCAACCTCCTGAGTGAGCTTAGAAGCAGGTCCTTCCCCAATGCAATCTTGAAGTCTCAGCTGCAGCCCGGCCAACACCTTGCTGGCAGCCTCGTGAGAGACCCTCAAGTACCGGACCCAGCTAAGCCGTACCCAGGTTCTAGACCTACACGAGCTATCAGATAATAAAATGTTATAAGTCACAGTTTATGGGTAATTTATTATGTAGCAATACATAACTAATACTCCCAGCAAATAAGAAGCCCCTAGGTCTCTCCTGACTTTGCTTCTTTACCAAAGTGGTTGGTCCATCCTGCAGCAGGAAACACAACAAAATCTGAGTGTTTCGCCATGAGTAGGCCACAGGGCATATGTTTCCAGTAATTGCTGCGCAACCTGCTAGCATCCATCTCCCTCAGGCAGCGGAAACCCTAAATGGATCATATAGATCCACGACATCCAATCTTCCTGAATAAGAACTAAGTGAACAGTCTACGAAATAACCAGATGAACTGGATGGGGAATTAGAGGATTCCCATAACGACCCTCATTCAAACAGATGTAGGCACAAAAAAGCAAACACACGAATATGAAAAACACACACAAAAACTGAAACTCGAGAACTTAATGCGAGATACAAAAGATAAACCAGGAACATTCCTTTGAAGGCTTGTACTAGGAAAGTCTAAATACTTTGCTCCCTCTCAAGGAGATTAGAGCAAACATGGAGTCCAGGAAATAGGAAATGAAGAAGCCGACAAGGAGACTTCAGTCGAAAGGTGAAACAGCAGCTGGCATTACTGGGGAAAATAAGGAGAAAAACAATTACAGAAAACAAAAGTGCTTTAGAAATGTCAAAACTTGGGGTGCCTGGGTGGCTCAGTGGGTTAAAGCCTCTGCCTTTGGCTCAGGTCATGATCTCAGGGTCCTGGGATCGAGCCCCGCCTTAGGTTCTTTGCTGGGAGCCTGCTTCTCCCTCTCTCTCTGCCTGCCTCTCTGCCTACTTGTGAACTCTCTCTCTGTCAAATAAATAAATAAAATCTTTTAAAGAAAATAACCAAAAAATTGACCAGAGTTTACCAAAAATTGAAGTAGTGATGTTAATGTAGTTTTGTTTTTCCCAGCTCTTTTTGAGATATAATTGACACACTGTGTGAGTTTAAGGTGTACAGTGTATTGATTTGATATATTTGTAAGTTATAAAATGATTAGCACCATAGTGTCAGCTACTACCTGCTGATGGCAGTCTCTGTTAAAAGTACCCAGAATGGGGGTGCCTGGGTGGCTCAGTGGGTTAAGCATCAGATTCTTGATTTTGGCTCTGATTATGATCTCAGGGCTGTGAGATCATGCCCCCCTGTCGGGCTCTGTGCTCAGATTGCTTGAGGTTCTCTCACTCCCTCTCCCTCAGCCCCTCCCCTTCACTCTCTCTCTCTCTCTCTCTAAAAAAAAAAAACTCACACACACACACACACACACACAAAACCCCACAAAAGCTCACTACATATCAGGCAAAATTAATTAAAAACTATAAACATCAAGGTACCCTCTGAAGTTACCCATTTATAAGTTTAAACGAAGAAGTGTACAGCATCCAGGCATCAAAATTAACTGTTTATAAAAGAAAAAAAAACAACAAAAACCAAAACCCAAAGTCAAGTTGGTTTCAAATTTCTCAGCAACAGCTGATGCCCACAGTGGAGGCGAGCTGTGACCCAGGGCCCTGCATCTGATTAAGTTGCTGCTCACATGTACAGAACACAAAGGCATTACCACGCCTGCAGATTCCAGTTATGGGAACTCTGAATCCGTTAAAGAATAACTGAATGTAATTTATGGTATCAGTCAGGATTCGATCAGAGAAGCGGAACTGTGTGCACGCACACACATGCGTGTGCGTGCGTGTGCGTGTGCGTGTGTGTGCATGTATAGGGATTTGACTCCGGCGGTGTGGGAGCTGGGTAGGCAGCCTTCAAAATGTGATGCTGGGGATTGAGGGGCACAGGGCCAGCAGTCAGGAAGGGACGGTAGAGAAAGGTCAAGAGTAATCTGAATCCCGTGAGCTGGAGTCCATGAGGACAGTCCCCGGGACAGGAACTCATGTCCGCTGGGTCCTCATTAGAGGACCTAGAGCTAAGCACACGCACCCGGCCCAAGAGGCAGACATGCTCCAGGAGGATCCCAGGGCACGTGGAGCCGTGGCGGGCCTGGCTGCTAAGGAGCTGAGGCGGCAGAGAAATGACAGCACGTTTGAGCTAAAATTGGCTGCTGTCTCATTTCCCGCCTCCAAATCTCCATGAGAATCCCTAGTCTTGTGGGCCGTGCTAATCAGAAACATACAGGAAAGGTAATTCTGGAAAAATATGCTTTGGCCTAGGCAAGTGGAAACGTTACAAAGACCCCCCCAGTCCATCTCTTTTCGACTTGGCACCTGTACACGTTGCCTTAAACCACACTTACTCTCCAAATAAAGACAGTAACAAAATCACACTTCTGTGTAACACGACGCAATATCCCCCGTACGGCCAAAACCACACCGACCTTCTCCCCAGAATGCCACCAGAGTCCCTGGTTTGTCTCTGGAGAATGGGCATTTTCTGAGCTGGTTCATACTCCCTTTTTGACATTTTAATACTTAAATACTTACACGGAATGTTATTTATTCTGAGCACATTTTAAATTAGAAGATAAAGGGTTGAGAGATTAAAAAATTTTGGTTAATTTTTATTAAAATATATTCATATCGCAATAAGAGACAAAAACTCATAACTACTACAGTCTTTGTCCTACAACAGGTCGTGAGGTCACAGCTAGCATTTGTAATGAGCATCACTCACTACTTATTCCTTATTGCTTTGTCCTCAGCAAGCACCTCGGTTCATCACTGTTCCTCGCCAGGTGGAATGGTCCAAACCTTTGTGGAAGGTGGGGGCCAATACCAGTATAGATTGGGTTGTTATTGTTTTCTATTGACTTTAATCAGAGGCTCCGGGAGTACTATAAGGTACCACAAAGGATCTCCAGCATTCTCCCTCCTTATCCCCACTACGTAGTAACAACCCAGTTTCCCTCTGATGGTCAGGATTGATCACTCCAGCCAGTACTTTGCCTGTTTATTCAGCGCCCCGAAGACACCGGGATGGCAGCTTCCAATTCCATTTCAAGGCAGTGCTAAAAGCACTTCTCCCTTTATAACTAAGATTTCTAGACCAGTAGAGGCTCAAGCTGCAGGAATGAGAAGCAAAAATTTGACTACGAGATCAATAGGGCTGACAGGGAGAGGAGCGACTCTCATTTCTGTGCCGTGCTCCTCGGACTCCCGGGTCCGGGGAGCACGATGCCGACTGACAGCACATGCCGCATGCTGAAGAACACGGCCTCAGCCCTGCGAGGTATCACCACCTAGCTGGTACCGTAGTTATTCACTCACCCACGTGTCAGGGCAGTTGCTTCAGGATGATGGGGGGACCTGGTAGGACCAGCGAATGCCAAGAGCATGAACCCACTCCTGCATTTCGTGCGCTGTGAATACCATGACAGCAGATGACACATTCTCTAAGGCCACAGATGGCAGTTTGGGCAGAGGCATTGTGGGCAGGGAAGGCAAATCTATGTTCAGAGCAAGTGTCAATTCCCTTAAGAACCACCTGCTGCCTTTTTTGTAATGAAGGTGGCCCAGTGTCATCAACCTCACACCGGGTAGCTGGCTGATCCCTCCGGGCGGTGGCGCCATATCAGGGGCTCAGCGTTGTCCCTCGTGCTGGCAGATGAGGCACTCAGCAGCGGCTGTAGCCAGGTCAGGCGTGGTGAGCTCAAGTCCATTGGTGTCACCATGGCCACTTCGGTTGGCATCGAGTCCACGGGAGTTGCTGGGGGCGGAGGCTTGTCCCATGTCTACAGAACGGGTGATTTCTGTCCATTTGATTATTAAAAATCTTCCTGTGCCCTTTGGTGAGCATTCACGTGGAACACAAGTTAGCTTCATATTCTGCCGTTCAGAGCTCTATCCTCTTCCTCAGGCCTTCTGATTTTTCAGTTGTGTTCTTTCCAAGTCTAACTACCGAGACAAACGATGCCTTGGAGCACAGCCTTTCTTCTGACCATCTCTCCTTCCAGGCAAAATGAACAACAGGTCCCTGGTTCCAAGTTCTGTCCACTGGGAGGATTTCCACTCTGTCCTCTCCCAGGGGATGCATGCCCACCACTCAGAATAATCTGTACACGAAGCCCCTGACTTCCTCCCCACATGAACTGACCCCAGGGAATCTCCCATGGAGGCATGGGTGCGGGTTGAGAGAGAAAGTAAAGTAGCAGGAAGAGCACTTTGGGCATTTGGGAACTGGCGATAGGATCTTAAGGCAGGAGAAGATTAACTTCCTCAGGCAGGGATGGAAGCGCTGCTTCTAGTGACAAAAAAAAGGTCTGAGGTTCCTAGCTTCACTGGACTCTGCCCATGTGGGCATCTTAGTGTTCAAACTCAGATCCTTTCCCAACTGGTACCCTAACTTCTTTATTTTCTTTTTTTTTTTTTTTTAGTAGGCTCCATGCCCAGCATGGGGCTTGAACTTAGACCCTGAGATCCAGAGTCACATACTCGACCAACTGAACCAGCCAGGTGCCCCCTAACACCTTAACTTCTGATGAAAGCGATCCTGTGAGATTGGGAATCCAATTGTGTTGTAATTCAGTGCCGGAAGGACTCACAAGGCTCAGTAAGTAGTTATACTCATAGTTACATTTTCTTCCAGCAAAGGACACCCAGCAGAAGCAGCAGAACAACATGCACTGGTGAGGTCCAGCGGAATCCAGCATAAGCCTGTCACGTTCTCCCGTGTCCAAGGGCACACATGAGCGCTTTCTCCCCAGCAGGAAACCACGGCTAAGTGTGGCGTGTCTCTGCCCGAGGAGCCCTGCGTTAGCCTCAGCGCCGAGGGGGCCGGCCATATAGACTTAACCCACTTTTCTTTTTTTTAAATTAATTAATTAAGTTTAAAATATTTTATTTATTTATTTGACAGAGATAGAGATCACAAGTAGGCAGAGAGGCAGGCAGAGAGAGAGAGGGAAGCAGGCTCCCCGCTGAGCAGAGAGCCCGACGAGGAGCTCGATCCCAGGACCCTGAGATCATGACCTGAGCCGAAGGCAGAGGCTTTAATCCAACTGAGCCACCCCGGCGCCCCTCTTTTTTTTTTTAATTTAAATTCAATTATCCAGCGTTTAGCACATTATTAGTTTCAAATGCATAACCCACTATTAACACTCCGTTCCACAGGAAGGCTCTGGGTTTGGTTCTCAGTATCTCAGCCCCGCCACCACAAGACACAGTGTTTCTCTCAGGGTCGTCATAGAGGCTACAACGTCCCTTCTGCAGACCGTGAGCTGCAGACGAAAACTTGAAAGTCCAGACTTTTAAATTAAAGACATCATTTTAACGTTAAAGAGAAGTTACAATTCTTTGACTAAACTGCTGTGCCTTTAGGAATCGACCGTAAGAAAACAGGAAGGATATGTATGAAAGTGTAACCCTCAGGATTAGTCACCAGCGCACTGTCTCCAGTGGACACAGCGGACGCTGCTCACGTGAAACTGTTGTGCATTACGGTACAGCCACGGAACGCAGGGCTCAGCAGCTATTAAAAATGTCACAGAACATTTATTGACGTGAAGAGGTGTTAGGACAAACTGGTGTGTGTGCCAGGTAGTCAGACAACATGCTGTAATGATTCCATTTCTGTAAAAAACATGTATGCATATACGGCAAAAAACAAAACAGAACAACAAATTTACACAGCGGGACAGTAAAAATGGTAACAGAGCTTGTCCCCAGGGAAGGGAGTAAAAGGGTGTTTATTCTGTTTACCTGTATTTCTTTTTTTCCCCATAAAGCACTTCATTTACGTTTTTAATACCAAAATGTCAACCTATTTCAGCCCTTCGCTTTGATCAAAACAAATCCATTGGGGAAAAAAATGGGGGTTCTTCAGAAGCAGAAAGGATTTCCGAGTGGCTGTGGAGACAGCGAGTGTGTTCTCCGGGGACGCGGGCGGGAGCCTTCACGCGCACGGGCGGGCAGGGTTCCCCAGGAGACGGCGCAGACCGGTGCCTCCTCCTGCGTCAGGGGCCAGGGCAGCTCACCGCCTGTCCGTCCTACTCCTGCTGAGTCACCATCCTCATCATCTTCAGAGCCATGTCCCCTTGGTCAGAAGGAACCTAGAACCAAACAGTCTCCTGAGTCCACACTCCTGGTTCTGGGTTCAGAACCCAGAACCGGCTCTGTGACGGCAGCCTAGGAGGACATCACAACTGAGTGTGCCCCTCCATTTCACAGATGGAGGGTCCCATCTGTGAAATGACCCCTGCGAGGGACAGAAGCTTGTCAAGTTGCAGGGGTCTGAAGAGGTCAGCATTTAGGAAAGAACCTGCTGCTCCATTTGGGGCTGATCTGTGGATTTACTTATTTTTAGAGAGAGAGTGAGCTCAAGTGCGGGGAGTGGTGGAGGGAGAGAGAATCCCAAGCAGACTCTCCACTGAGGGCAGAGTCTCAGCCGGGGCTGGGTCCTAGGACCCCAAGATCAGGACCTGAGCCAAATTCAAGAGTTGGACACTTAATTGAGCCCCCCAGGTGTTCCTGTTGACTTCCTTATAAGACCTGTGCTTATGTTACCAGGCCTAGCCTATTCAAGAGGGAAGATTCTAAACATTTTAAAGGATTCTCTGGGACTGGAGTACAAAATAGCCAAGAGGGAAGGAAGCTAATAGCAAATCCGTCAACAATACAACAAACAAGATGCTTTGGTTGGTTGGTTGGTACTCCATTTTGGTATTATTGTTATTATTCAATTTTCTTTTGTTTTTCCTTTAGATTTTTCAGATAGGTTCCACACCCAACATGGAGCTTGAACTCATGACCAAGAGTCACACGCTCTACTGCCTGAGCCGGCCAAGCGCCCCATCCCTTAGATTCTCCAAATAATTCCTTTATAAACCCTCTTCCTACACACCATCGAAATGGGGAGGAATGGAGGCCATAGTTTTTCCCCAAAAAAGATGGGCGTCCAGTTGATGGCCCCAAGTTCTGAAAGCCCACGGCTCCATGATTCTCTCCGACACATTGCCGTCGCTAACCCTCTTGCCCAGCAAGGGCCCCTGGAGGCACAGGCACAGTGGGGTACACCAAAAAGACATTTCATCAACTAAAGGGGAAGTGGCTGGGGATACTTTAATAACAGTTTCCAGGAGCTATTTTAAGACTGCCCCAACTGATGTCTTGCTTCTCTCGGTGACAAGCCAGAGGAAATGGGCCTGAACTCCAGCACATGAATGAGAGTATGTGCTCTCCTTCCCCTCCTCTTCCCCCTTCCCCTCCCACCTGCCCCTGCAGGGACCCTTCTCACAGCTGTGCCCTAGACTTCCTACTAGCTCCCTCCCTAGTTGATGCTGAGAGTACTCAGAATAACTAAAGCCGGGCACCTGGGTGGCTCAGTCGGTTAAGCGACTGCCTTCAGCTCAGGTCATGATCCCGGAGTCCCGGGATCGGGTCCCATATCGGACTCCCGGCTCTGCGGGAAGTCTGCTTCTCCCTCTGACCTTCTCTCCTCTCATTCTCAGTCTCTCTCTCTAATAAATAAATAAAAAATCTTAAAAAAAAAGAATAACTAAAGCCCCAACAGGGAGGTGCCTGGGTGGCTCAGGCAGTTCAGTGGCTGCCTTCAGCTCAGGTCATGATCCCAGGGTCCTGGGATCGAGTCCCGAACCAGGCTCCCTGCTCCGTAGGGAGCCTGCTTCTCCCTCTGCCTGCCACTCCCCCCTGCTCACGTGCCTGCCTACTCGCTCATGTGTGCTCTCTCTCTTAAATAAATAAAATCTTAAAAAAAAAAAAAAAAAAAACTAACAAAATGCCCTCCTCACTCTGGGTCCTGCTGCCTTGTTCATGGTCTCTCCAGATAAGTTTCTTCAAAGGGCAGGCTACAACCTCCTTCCGGTTTCTGAGAGGAAGCTGTCTTCCCTCCCTCACTGCTCGTTCATCCCCACCCTGTCATGCTGCCCTGAAAGCGCTTGCCAGGAGTGCTATGGATACCACTCGGCCCGAGTCACTGCTGACACTTCACTCCTCTGTCTGAGCAGGTGGCAGCCTGTGACCCCCCCACCCCGGCCCCTGGCAACTTTGTGGATGCCCCATCCCTGCTCTCCCTCTTCCTTTTCTGGCTGCCCTTTCTCGACCCATTTGTACGTCCTTCTTTCACCTCCTGCCTCTTAAATACTGGTGTACCAATGGGCCTTTTCCATATTCAACTCCCAAATCTCTCCAAGAACAAAAATTTGACTATGGATCATATACACACAGTGTATATATTCAGTTGCCTTATGAGCGTCCCACTTGGCGGTTCTACAGGCAAGCAGGTACCAAGTCTGGCCAGTTCTCCCTTCTGACACTTTATCGGATTCCTCTGCTTCTCTTCCCTCCTGGATTACCATAAGAGCGCCTTAGAGGGCGCCAGGGTGGCTCGGTCGGTTAAGCGTCGGCCTTCGGCTCAGGTCATGATCTCAGGGTCCTGGGATTAAGCTCCACATCGGACTCCCTGCTCAGTGGGGAGTCTGCTTCTCCCTCTCCCTCTGCCTCCTGCTCCCCTTGCTTGTGCTCGCTCTCTGTCACATAAATAGATAACATCTTTAAAAAAAAAAAAAGTGCCTTAGATCAGTTCTTTGCCCCAGTCTCATCCCAGGCCCTTTGCTGCTAGAATGCTATTTCTTAAACAAATCTGGCAATTTCACTCCTTTGCTTTAAGACCCTCAGCAGCACGCCGTTGCTTTCAGGATACATGTAAGCTCCCTGACAAGGTATCCCCAGCTTCATCTCTCCCCAGTGCCCCTGCCGAGGTTCTGGACCTGCCCACGCTGTCCTCCTTGCTCCTACACCTCCTCCTTGCCCAGCCAATACCCCTAAGGAGTTGGTTTCTGGAGAGTGCACTTTAGTTCCTGCGGAAATCTCTCTTAGCATCTCCTGGGCCATCCAAGTAAACACACCATGTGGGCTTGATGTACAAACGGAGCTTAAGGACCAGTTTTCCAGCCATAGCACAGCCAGACCAGAGCCCCTCAGCCCCTTCCCTGTGGAGATTCTGTCCCAAGCACTGGGAGGCCAGGCGGAGAGAGAGACACCCACAGGGCACCTTACTACCCCTTCCAGTGAATCTCCCCCAGGAAACCAGCGTCCTGGGAAGAAGAGAGACCCTGCATTTTAGCAGCCAGACCAAAGCCTCACTGTGAGGGAAGCACTTGACCCCTTGGGTGCCCATGTAGGTGTCTGCGTGCGCACGTGCACACACACACACGCGTGTGTGTTTACAGTGGATTCACCCCTCCGGAATCTCCCTCAGCCCGTGGACAGCCATTCAGTCAACCCACGACCCAAGGGGAGATAGTGTGTTCACCTGGCAAGTGCAGGGGTGAGAGCACCCCATCTCTGCACACAAAGCCCCGTCCAAACTGGAAATCTGGAAGCTACTGTGGCTCAAACACTCCCCCGCACCTTGTCCCATGCCCTGTGACTCAGCTTTCCAGAGCGCTGAACTTTGGTGTTCGCTTCCCAAAAATGTTAGGGCAAGACAATTTCTCCCTTCTTCCTCCAAGACAGATGATTAAGAGAAAAGTAATATTAAACTCATTTGAACTAAAGAGTAAAAGATAGTCCAGCTTAACGTTCTCGGAAGAATTTCGCTTTTTTAAATGAGACTCTAGATCCAAAGGAATGAAGCACTAATAGCAGGACTTCATTAGAGACCCGGAAACACCCCCCAAACCAAAGCACTTCTTCTAAGACCAATCCAGGCAGTGCACTCCCACATCATCAATCGCCCGTGGCCTCACTCTCAGGGCAGCTAAGAGCCCATGACCAAGGCTGAGAGACGTGGCCTCACCATGTGCCCAGCTCTGAGGATCCAGTAGAAAGCCAGGTTCTTGTAGGACTTGACGAAAGCGGACGTTTCCGAAGACTTAGGGTCACTGTACACGGCCTTCCACTTCAGCTGATTGAATTTGGGCAGCTCTGCCCACTTCAGTTTCCGCACCCAGGCCTCCTGACCTGGCGAGAGGGACAGAGCAGGGCCCGGCATCAACAGCTGGGTGGGGTAGAAACAAAAATCTAGATCCTGCCACTTCACCTCTCCCAAACTGTAATGTGCATAGAACCCATCTCGAGATCTGGTTAAAATGCAAATTGGGAGTCGGTAGGTCTGGGTAGGGCCTGAGACTGCCTCTCCAGCGAACTCCCAGTGGTGCCTAAGATACCTGGGAGAAACTGAAACGCTGAGAAGCCTGACTGCTTTTGCCTCTGCCTTTCCCACTGCCGTATGCTCTGAAGGAAGGAAACTGGGGACCTCTGGAGGTGGCAGGACTCTCTGGAGGACTGAGAGGTCTCAGGGTCGGGAGCTGCTAATGGAGATCTCCTGGGCAGGTCATGGAAGAAACACAGAACCCTTTCAAAGCGGCCTTGGTGCTCTTGGCTTACAACTGGTGAAAATATTCAATCCCGTTGACCTTAAGAGGTACGTCATAGACCTGTCAGACTGTGTGCCTCAATTTACCTGCTGGTTCTGAGAGCCTGGCTCTCAGTCTTTACCTGCTCCTACTGAAACAGAGCCACAAAGGCTATTTCCCCTGGGTCCTCCAGTTTAGAGTCAGCAGGGTTTAGTTTTAGTCCAGCCTGCGGAGCTTATGACCTACTGGGACAGTGACAAAGACTCAACTCAATAGTGCCTCGATCCCATGGCCAGGAAAAGGTCCCTTTGCTATTTTGGGGCCAGCGCAGGTGTTGTGCATTTCTTAACCATACAGAAGGGCCTCCAAAGCTGGCAGGCCCAGGCTTCTCACCATGATGGGGGAGCAGAAGGCTAGCTGAGGGCAAGCAGAGGCTGACACCCTGCAAACCGCCCCGCCCCCACCCCCAGGCGAGATCTGCAACACATTCCTCAGGCACTCCCGGCTACCCTAAAGCTAAGGGAAGGAAAAGCAAGCGGTTTACTAACAGAGATCACACAGTCCAGCAAGACCTGTACTTCCCTCAGTTCATAAATGTTTTCATGATTTACAAGAAAAAGCATTCTTAGCAATCACCTAACTTCCAGAAGGAAACCCCCAACTGTCTTAATGTTAATGCTTTACTAGAGGCAGAAACCACTGCACTTGACAATAGCAAGGTCTCTAGTATCTTGTAGATCCTCTTAAGCATACAAAAGTTCTTTGGAAACGCCCCCTTCTCCCTTATCCCCAACTCCGGAGTATATAATCAGCTACCCCTCACAAGCCTGGAGCAGCAGCTTTCTGCCCACGAGTCCTGTCCCCGTGTTTTCAGAAAATCACCATTTGCACCAAAGACATCTCAAGAATTCTTTCTTGGCCATCAGCTCCGGACCTCCGCCCACAAGCCCCACCTACACTCAAACACTGCCGTCGGCAGCTCTGGCCTCTTCAGAGAGGTCATGCAGACGGAGGGAACACGAAACAGCCTTCTTCTCGGCATTTCCATGTCACCAGCCCCGGGACAGGCATGTCTGGGGCCAGTTCCCTTCCAGCTCAACCTACCGAACTGGTCTCCGCGTGCCCCACAGAGGGCTGTCCTACCTATGGTGTCCACGATGAGATCAAGCTGTCCATTATAGATGGTTACGTTGACCCCGGCTTCCAGCAGCTCGTCCACAATGCCGATGACCGGCTTCATGAAGTCTCCTTCCATGTTCTGGAAGACACTGGCAGACTGGCCTGCACACGAGGAAAGACAAAGAGGTAAGAGCCTGCAATCTGCCAGAATAAGGGGCACCTTTCCGGCCAGAGCATCCTGGGCTCCGGCACCCAAGAGTAACCACCGTGCTTCACCTCACAAAGGCTGAGCGCCCAAGTGCTTCACCAAGGGGGACCGGCCGGCCCAGAAACCCATGCCCCGAGCCGGTCACCGGAAGGCTAACGCCCACGCAAACGGAGCTTCACAAAATACTCGTTAGGCCGGTTCTCTCGGGAGACAGTCTCTGCTTTGGGGCACGTGTTAGTCTTCCTCCTTTGCTAAGTAACACCAGGGCCACGTTGTAAGTCCTGCAAAAGTGGGGCTACCCTCCTGAGAAACCAAGTCAGACCTGCAGCAATGCAGCGTCAGCCCTCCAGGGAGCCACGGGGAGGACGAGCCCCAGGCAGGAGAGGAGATGGGTCGGCACCGCCCTCCTGGTGGATTCCTGACTGTCATCGCCGTAACACTGAACCCCACAGTGACCGCAGCCACTACGCACGTCTGTCTGCCCGTCACTGGGTTAAGCGAGGACTTTACAAACAATATCGCATTTCCTCTTCATCAACCCCGGGAGGTACGGAGTCCTAACCTGTGCAGTGGTTAAAGCAGCTGAGGCTCCGAGAGGCTAAGGAACATGCCCAGGGTGACAGAGCTGGCCAGTGGCACAGGCCTGGCGGGCCCCACGGTGTGCGCGGAGGCTTAACTACAAACCCGGGTTCAACACCCTGGGTGTGGCTACCGGCCGGCAAAGTTGGTCCTTCCCCAGACCCAGCTGGGGCCGCAAAGTTTTCTCTATCACTTATCATCTACCGAAATGTAGTGCCCCTGCCTGTCCAGCTGCACGGGGCAGAGAGGGTCCCTGAAACCAGAGAAGCCGGAGCTGGAAAACGCAGTCACAGGGATCAGCGGAAGGGGCGAAACAGGAGAGGGGCTCTTGCAGGCTCGACCCTAGCTGCCTTCCTGTGGTGGCTCCCACCCCTGTTCTCAGTGCCACCCGCTCCCCGTGGGGGTATTCACCCTAGAGCTCTGACACCAGATTCTTCTTATTTGATCTAACTCCCTCCCCCCGCCCCCATTTCCAGAAGACTCTAAGGGGTGAGGTGGAAATGAAGACACCGGAGCTGGGAGGAGTCCTCTGCGAACGGTAAGTTGGAGGAGGGCCCGTGTACCCCCAGGAAGCCAGGGCCGGAGCCGAGCCTTAGCCTCTCAGCAGCTGTCAAGGAGCTGCCCTAGAAAGGCGTTGTTTTGGGGGAGCTCAGACATAAAGGAAGCCCTCTTCAGCTGGGCCTGTCTCCCCTCCAGGGATCTGGGAGTCCCCCTGGCTCACGGCCTCCCTAGAGGACTGAGCAGGAACTTATCCAAGTTCTCATCTCTGAGGTCCTGATCTCTGCGGACATAGCTCCTAATATGGCCCCCAGAACAGAAGGCAGTAGAAGCCGGAACCACATCCAGCATGAAGCGTTGGGGGGCGGAGGGGGGGGGGCCTGGCTCGGGAGCTGGTCAAAACCTGCCCCAAAGGACCTTTGTCCGGAAGTCACATCCACAACCACCTGTGGCTTTGGGTGTGGCTTTTTATCTCAATTTTTTTTTTATTATTATGAAAAACCTCAAACTGATAACAAAAGTCACAAGAGTGAGAGGATTCCCAGGTGCCCACAATCTGGCTTCAACAATTATTAACACCCAGCCCATCCTCTCATTCCCCTCCCCACCCCCTTCCCTACCGACGTCTGATTCTGAACCGATTTTGGCAGGGGTATTTACTGCCTCTGTATTTGTTTGCTCATCTCTAAAATGCGGCCAGTAATGCTGTCCTACCTGCAACCTACCGTCACCACCAACAAAACCCATTCTTCACATGCTGGCCTGTGAACCGGCACCTCTCCTGCCCCACAACCCCACCGAGGGCCCCTTTATCAGGTCGCAGAAGTACCTCCCCAGGAGCAATCCTCGGGAATAATTCTGAGCTTCTTTCTGATGGGACCATTCATGAGCTGACTCAAGGTGTCCCGATGCAGGTGTCTCACGTGGCGCTGGTAGAGATGAACTGAAACAAACTGGCACCCGGTGAGTCACGGGACTGGGAATTCCACCCAGAAAACGTCTTTCCCCAGCGGCTGGGGGAGCGCGTCTAAGAGGGAAGCTTTCAGCTGGAACAGGAAAAGCGTCACCTCCACTCACCCCAGATGGAGGAAGAGAGCCAGAAAGCCATTGAAAGTGTCAAGATGCTTTATTAATTTTGATTGCTGCACTTTATGTACTTTGGGGCCATTGAGATTATCCAGCACCTCCCAAGGAAATCGGCTGAGAAGTTAGAACCTGGAGGCTCCCGCGGCCTTTAGAGACCTCCTGCGGTGCTGGGTGCGCAGCCGCCTCCGCGGAGCTGGGTCGGCTGAATGACAGCTCAATCCAGCCTTCGGAAGGACTGTAGTGCGTAACGTGCAGACGATGGTTTCCTAACTCAAAAACGAGCGAAAGAAGCCGGATGCAAAAGACCACCCATGGCAGGGTTCCATTTCTATCAAACGTCTGTAGCCAGAAACACAGATTAGTGACTGCCTGGGGCTGGGCGTGGGACCCTAAACCGCTGCCAGAAGACATGGGATCTTTCTGGCATGATGGAAATTTCTAGAACTGGATTGTGGTGATGGCGGTGAGCAGCTTTGTGAATGCACTAAAACCACTGAATCATACACTTAAAATGGGTGAATTTTGTGGCATGTAAATTATGTCACTAAAGCTAAAAGGACTAGATTCTCTCTTGCATGGAGACAGAGACAGGAGTCTAGCAACATCAAGGTTCACTTACCTAGGGGGCTCTGGGTGAATTCTAGGCTCGACTTCACCACAGACGTGGGAGTGCTTTTAGTTAAGATGTTATAGAAGTTCACCCCATCCGTGTTCTGAAATACAGAATGATAATTGGCTGTTTATTTATCCATTATCGAAGCTGTATAACACAAAGGCAACTGGCTTTCCATCTTATCTGAAGACAGCTTTAACTTTGTAATTTGCCAGGACCAGAAAGAAATGCAGCTCTGAGGGCTCAGACCAGCTGTCAGCCCAATCCCAGAGGACTGGGGGGAGGGGGTGATGAGGGGGTGAGCAGTTTATCCACATGGAGTTCAGATGCTGGAGAAAACAAAGGGCCTGCATGTTACTTTACAGGGGGAACAGGGTGAGGGAGGGTCCTGCACACTCGTCCTCAACTGTGCAGTCTTCCCTCCTGGCGCACTGGGGGCAGAATGTTGCCCTGCAAGGATTCAAATATTCACATCTACAAGACTTATCATTTCACAGGGCGCCTGGGTGGCTCAGTGGGTTAGAGCCTCTGCCTTTGGCTCAGGTCATGATCTCAGGGTCCTGGGATCAAGCCCCGCATCTCTCTGCTCAGCGGGGAGCCTACTTCCTCCTCTCTCACTGCCTGCCTTTCTGCCTACTTGTGATCTCTCTCTCTGCCAAATAAATAAATAAAATCTTTAAAAAAAAAAAAAAAAGACCTATCATTTCTCAGAGCGTCCATACTTTCAGGCAAGGAACAAGTGGGTCTTGCAGACCTGGGGTGGCTTTCTGACCTCATCACTGACTCGTCAGCTTTATTGTTCAGCATGTGATCCTTTCAGGTCTGCGGGGAGTCTCAGGATAGACTCAAACCCTGACAGCACCAACCAGGGGGCCCTGGCTCCAGGTGGGAACAAGGCAAGTGGGCTGCCCCCGAGTGTGTCCCATTACCTGCTCAACGACCATTTCTGCTTTCCCCCACAGCTGGGTGGCATCTTCATAAAGCCCCTTATTCACGGCGTTCAGGACATCCTCTGCAACCTGAGACACCTCTGCCAGGCCTTGGTCGTCGAGAAGAGACTGGAATGCAAACCGAGAACGAGAAGGCCGACTCTGCTCAGAGACACACACCTGGCATCACCACAGTTGGGGACAGGTGACAGAGATACAGCAAAACGCTGGCAGAGTCCAGATGGTGGGTACAGGGGTGCTCATGGGATCTTTCAACTTTTCTGCACATGTGAAAATTTTTGCCATAAAAAGTTGGGGAGATTTTAAACACTGTTTCTTAGACCCGGAGAAACGGGGAACTGGGCTGATGGTTCCTTCAAGTTGTCCCAAGGGAGCAGTGTCAACCTCCTGGGCAAACCCAGTCAGCCTGTTTGTCCTGGGGCCAGAGCCTGGAGGGGTCAGCCGGGCCCCTCGGAGGGTGCCGAGGGGGGCACTCGTCTACTCACCACGCTGTACAGGAAAGGTCCCCAGGAGAGCACCGAATCTAAAGGAAACCACATAGGTACGAAATAAGTCCACCGTGGCTCTGCCCTCCCAAAGAAAAACCCAACTAGCTTCCCTCCCAAAGCAGAGACAGAAGCAAGAAAGCCAATGGCTTCGGGGCTATAGGCTCCTTAACTCACTAGTGTCCCAGCAGGGCTGCGGGCTCTGAGGTCAGGAGGCGGGATGATGTGGGGGCCTTTCTGGTGACTCAGGGCTAATGACACGTTAATTTGGCCTGATCCTGGAGCAGCAAGTGAGTCCTGGCCAGTGATGGCATCCCCACAGGCATGCTGTGTGCATGTGCACGCACACACGTTCCTCTCTGCTAGACCTTTGGGCTTTCTGACAGCTTAGAATATGTCCCCCGCTGTCATGTTTCTGCCTGTGTCTGCTCTTCCAGTTTGGGGACACTAGCTTCTGCCAAGGAGCTAATTAAAGAAGAAGACTACGAACTTCATAATTCAAGTGTCTATGACTATACCATCAACCAATTGTTTTCTATTTCACAGACACACTGAGAATTTACAAAGGGCCTGAAGCCAGGAAGGAATTTTAGAGATACAAATGAACAAAACAATGCCAGCCCTCAAAGAGAATAGTTGGGCTTGGTCTGACAAGAGTCACAGTTCCCGTAACTCTACATAAGGCTAGGACGATTGAGATGTGCCAATAAAGTATCAAGGACCACAACTTGCACATTTGAATATGTCACTCCTCTGCTTAAAAGACTTCAATCATTCCCTAAGGCCAAGCATCTCACAGTATGTTTCAAGGAACCTCAACACTGCAGGAGTTCAGCCTAGATATTAAAGAAGAAACAATTCTTCAGTTAAATTATCTCTGAAGCTATGCAAAACAGATTTTTTTCCCCGCCTGCAGGACTTCTCAGAGCCTTTAACATACCTGTGAAACCTTGAGGAGGTGGAGCCAGTACTTGGCCCTGGCAACTTATTTGACTACGAAGCCCTCTGTACAGCACCTCACTGGTCTGGTATTCTTCAGGGTACACCCCAAGACATGCAGGCGCACCAGATGCTCCGGGACCCTGCTATCATTCATCTCTCCAACTTAACTATCAAGCTTGTGTCTTAGTTTCTTGAAACACAGACTCGTCTGCAATTCTCCAACGAGCCCATTCCCTGCCTGATCTAGACCAGGGAGGGACAAAACTTATCTATAAAGGCACGAACAGTAAGCACGTTTTGCTCTGCAGGCCAGGCGGCCTCTGTTGCAACTACTTGAGTCTGTTGCGGCAACGTCCAAGTAGCCACGCAACGTGTAAACGAATGGGCGTGACTATGTCCCAGTAAAAAGCTTCTCTACCAAAGGAGGGTGGCAGGACAGACTCAACTTGTAGGCTGTAGTCTGCCAACGTCTGACGGCAACAAAACTTCCTGCAGTGATGGAAATATTCTCTATCTCTGTGGTCCAGGACAAGTCAATAGTCACGTGTGGCTACTGGGTGCTTGAAATGTGGACAGTGAAATTGAAACACTGAAATTTTCATTGTATTCTAGTCAATTTAAATTTAGTTGCATATGGCTATGGCTACCATCTTGAACTGTGTAGATCTTCTTGAAGACATGGAGCATGTCCGTGCATCTTTCCTAGCACCTGGCATGATGCCTACTACCTAGCAAATAATAATTGTTCATATAAATTAACAGTATTTCTCTCTCAAAAAAGGAGTGCTTCTGGGATGGAGGGGCGGAACTTAAGTGGATCTGAAAGGAAGGATTCAGATCTGGGCAGATTTCTTTTTTCTTTCTTTCTTTTTAATTGAGAGAGAACACACAAGCACAAACTGGAAGGGGGGGTGGGAGGGAGGGATAGGCAGAGGGAGAGGGAGAAAGAGAAAACATGGGGCTCCATCTCATGACCCTGAGATTATGATCTGACCCGAAATCAAGAGTCAGATGCTTAACCAAATGAGCCACCCAGGCGCTCCTGAGCAGAAAGATTTCTAAGGGGAAGTTGGTCACAGCAAGGTGAGAAAAGGTGGATTTGGGACAGGATGAATAGCATTTGTAAAGCCTTGGGTCTTGTGTTGGTAGCGTAGTGTAGTGAATGAGTGCATAGATTCTGGAGCCTGCTGCCTGGAGATGAATGCTGACTTTAGCTGCATGGCTTTAGGAATATTGTTCAACCTCTCTGAGTCTCAGTTTCATCATTTCCCAAACTGTGATAATAATAGCATCCATCCCATGGGGCTGTCGAAAGCGTTAAATGAAGTTAACACAGGCAAAGTGTCGAGTGCTGTTAGGAAACTGTGGTGAGAGCCCAGAAGGCAGCACGAGGCCCATGGCTGTGATTTTGAGTGAGACAGGGGGCCTCACACCTCTCTGATCAAGGCTTCTGAAGCTTCACGATGTCCTAGGAGGTCCATCCAGGAAGGAAAAACAAAGAGCTCTTCTCCTGATGCTAACTCAAAAGCTCTCACTTAGGCCATTTCAGCTCCAGATGATGCCAAGAATAAGGGTAAGAAATACTGTTCCCCGCAGCATCGGAATATCCCGAATCCATTAGGGACAAGGTAACAAACTGAATCCCCATCTTTAAGGAGAAAAATGTTGCTTTTTATAAATTACTATTTTTAAAAACTGAGGCATCATCACACATCAGAAATCTTACATGCCAATTTAGGCATTCTGATGAATAGCACACCCATGTAAAGACCACACCAATGAAGATAGAGAGCACACATAGCCTAGAAAGTTCCTTGGTATCCCTTTCCAGCTCATTCCCCTCCCTCCTCCAGAGGTAACTTCTCTTCTAATTTCCTACTTTGTAGTTTGGTCTTCTGTTGGGTATGAGTGGTTCTCAGCCAGGGACATCTGGAGGAGTGTGTGTGTGTCGCCGGGGTGGGCATACTGGCATCTAAAGGGTACAGATGCTGCTAACATCCTAAATGCACAGAACAGCTCCCACAACAAAGAACTGTGTGGCTTAAAATGTCAACAGCCCCGAGATTCAGGAATCCTGTGTTAGAGTTAACCCCACCGCCGTGACTATTTCAGACGAGAGAAGCCACACCCCAGAGGTCTGCATCACTAACGACTTTTATCTGTACTCCCAAAGAGGACACTCTGGTTCTGAAACAATGAACCTGAGCGGTAAGACCTAGTGGTAATGTCTCACCATCACCGTGAGTAACAGATGGGAATTTTACCCCATATGCTCATACAGACAGGGCTTTGAATCCTGACCGGGTCACTCATGCTGGTTGTCAGAGGGCAAATTCCATGACCTCTCTAGTCTTTAAATGTTTCCAACTATAGGGGCAGGGTGGCTCAGTCGGTTAGGCATTGAAATCTTTTTTTTTTTTTTTTTTTAAGATTTTATTTATCTATTTGACAGAGAAGAGAGAGATCACAAGTAGGTAGAGAGACAGGGAGAGAGAGGGGGGGAAGCAGGCTCCCCGCTGAGCAGAGAGCCCGATGCGGGGCTCGATCCCAGGACCCCGAGATCACGATTTGAGCCAAAGGCAGAGGCTTCAACCCACTGAGCCACCCAGGCGCCCCTAGGCATTGAAATCTTGATTTTGGTTCAGGTCATGATCTTAGGTTTGTGAGATCGAGCTCTGTCTTGGGCTTGCGCTGGGCATGGAGCCTGCTTAAGATTCTCTCTCTCTCTCTCCCTCTCCCTCTCTCTCTCTCCCCCTGCACCCCTTCTCTTAAAAAAAAAAAATGTCTTCAACTGTAAAATGTGATTCTTTCGGTGTAAGAATCAAATAAGAAAATTACTCTGGCCAGCAGCAGTCCATGGTAGAAGCTCTATAAATGAGTTTTCATCCCCAAATTTCTTGGACACTCCTGGGGCAAACACTTTCTGCGCTGACATCTCTAAGGACCCAGAAAATTCCGTTTCCCTGTTTTTTGATCTGGACCACACAGCCCCAAATCCCAGGGAAGGATAGAGAAAAGGAGTAAAGAAGCATCTAAGGATTCTGTACTTACCAACAGGGGAGATCCACGAGTCACCCAAAGCGACACCGGCAAAGTTGCACTGGATGGTCCCTTGCTGAATGGCCTGAAAGAAGAGCCCAGAAACATTCTTGCCAAGGACACCCAGAGACCTCCATCCCTTCTTCAGCCGGAGGGAGCCAGCCTTTATGCACCACCTTTCCCGAGCACAGAAAACTTCTGCCCATCCTTTCTAAGACTCCCTGGGTATCTAAAGACCTAAGAGACCCAGGGGAGGGCAAGAGTAACTATTTCCTGCTGCCATTGCAAAATGAGGAAGAACCGCTTGAGGTTCTCTCTGCTGTTTTCACGAGAGTGTCGGCCGGATGTGCGTGGGGTCTGCTGCAGCTCTAGCTTCTTTCCGAGGGTCACTGGCACTCTTTCCCATGAGGTCTGGGATCCTTCACAAGGTGCAGGGGGGAGGGCTGGGGGACCTGGGTACAATGGTCACTGTCCACATGGCAGTCGCTGAAGGGGTGGCGGTCCTCCTCAGGAGGTCCTTGAGGGAGGGATGGATGCCTCAGGACTATACTATCATTTGTATAAAAATGAGAAAAAAAAAAGAATGTACAGTGGACGCATGAACATAGGTTGGAACTGCACAGTTCGCTTATACACGGATTTTTTCCAACAGATACAATACAGTAATGTAAATGTATTTCTCTTCCTTACATTCTTCTTAATAACATTTTCTTTTCTAGCTTACTTTATTGTAAGAATACAGTATATAATCCACGAAACATACTTTCTGTTCTCAGGAAGGCTTCTGGTCAACAGTAGGCTATTAGTAGTTAAGTTCGGGGAGAGTCAAAAGTTTTATTTGGATTTCCTATAGGCTAATTTATATGGAAAAAGTGAATCACTACGTTACACACCTGAAACT
Source organism: Nasua narica (assembly GCA_028533885.1). Taxonomy (NCBI): domain Eukaryota; kingdom Metazoa; phylum Chordata; class Mammalia; order Carnivora; family Procyonidae; genus Nasua; species Nasua narica. The sequence goes on along the minus strand of CM052804.1, from coordinate 26,506,216 downwards.
AATGTAACATTGCGTGTCAACTGTACTCAAAAAAAAAAATGTGTTTAAAAAAGATGGATGTGGGGGCACCTGACCTATTATAATATATGCTATCCAAAACTTTTTTTTAAGAGATTTTATTTATTTATTTGACAGAGAGAGACACAGTCAGAGAGGGAACACAAGCAGGGGGAGTGGGAGAGGGAGAAGCAGGCTCCCTGCGGAGCAAGGAGCCTGATGCGGGGCTCGCTCCCAGGACCCTGAGATCATGACCTGAGCTTCGAAGGCAGACGCTTAACGACTGAGCCACCCAGGCGCCCATGCTATCCGAAACTTTTATGTGGAATATATTAGGCTTTCATATATAACTTACAGTTTCGTGGGCAATATAATAGCGAGAGAAATAAGCTAAATAAATAAACACAATGAAGATGTTACCAGACAAATCCAGAAAAGTAGACAAGCCAAGTGGCCCGGCTTCTTCACCAAATGAGTCATAATAAAGGGGTAATAAAGTTATAATAAAGTCATAATAAAGGGCTGCGCTGGATGAAAACAGATTTTAGGGACACCACAGCCAGATGTAATTCCTGCACCTGGTTTGAATAATGGCTTAGACTAACTGGCTACCAAGGACACACTGGGATCATTACTATTCGGGATGAATATCTGAGATGAAAATGTACTGAAACGGGAAGGTGGGGACTAATGACTGAAGAAAGAAGGCTGCAGTCATTATGCCTAAGATGATCTCATATTGGTTTAAAAAGCATTTTATAAAAGTGCAGGAAAAGATGTAAAGGCCATCCACTAAGGTGTTAGGGGGGCTCTCCACCTGGTGGGAAGGTGATGTTTTAAGCTTTAATTTGTACTTGCTATCTTTTCTAATTTTCTGTTATGTACATATACTATTTCTTACGAAGTTTCATTTTTTTTAAAAGAATAAATCTTAAAAAAGTAAAGGTCATACAAGCTCACTGGAAACAAACTGGAACACTGCAGAGGACAGGAGAGAACGTGGCGAAACTTTCCCCTCTGTCCACATGTGACCTCCCACTCAGCAGTCAGCCACAGTTGACATGGTACATACCCTAAACCCTTCCTTTGCTTTCACAAGCTTATACACACATGTATACAAAGAGGCATCCATTCTTTATAACGGCTGCAAAGAGTCCCATCAGGGAAGGATACACTTACTTTATTTAACTAATCCTCTAGGACAGCCACTGACCTTGTTTTCAGTTGATGGGCATTATAAGCAATAGTGTATTAAATATCCTGACTTGGGCTGCCTGGGTGGCTCAGTGGGTTAAGTGTCTGACTCTTGGTTTCGGCCTAGGTTGTGATCTCAAGGTCTTGGGATTGAGCCCCGCATCAGGCTGCACGCACAGTGCAGGAGTCTGCTTAAAGGATTCTCCTTCTCCCTCTGCTCCCCCACCACCCCACACGCTCACTGGCTCTCTCTCTCTCTCAAATAAATAAATGTTTTTTTTTTTTTTAAATCCTCTGACACACATACATGTAAGAATTTTCAAGGACAGGTTCCTGGAACTGAAATTATTGGGTCCAAGGGCATACAGATTTTAAAAGTTGACAGAGACTGCCAAATTGCCCGTTTATTTATTTTTTTAAAAAAGATTGTTTATTTGACAGAAAGAGACAGCACAAGCAGACAGAGTAGCAGGCAGAGAGGGAGAAGAAGGCTCCCCGCTGAGCAGGGAACCCAACGCAGGACTCGATCTCAGGACCCTGGGATCATGACCTGAGCTGAAGGCAGTCGCTTAACCAACTGAGCCACCCAGGTGCCCCCCAAATTGCCCTTTTAAAATGGTTTACCAATTTCCATTCCCACCAAAAGTGTAGGAGAGCACTTATTTCCCTGATTTCTTACCAAAACTCGGTGTTATCAGTCTTTTAAATACTTATAAGCCTTATAGATTTGGCTACTAACAAAAGTTGAGCATTTGTCATATGTTCACGGCTCTTTGCATTTTTTCTATAAATGGCTTGTTTATATTTCCTAATTTGCTACTAGGATATTGTTCTTTTTTATGTTCTTTTTTATTGTTCTTTTTATTATCAATATGAATACTTTTTCTATCATATCTTTGTGTATATATACATCTTTTGAAATTACCTATGGAACGCTTACGTTTAAATTTGAATGCGGTCTAAATATGTCAACCTTGTTCTTTCTGGCCGTTGGGTGTTCCATCCTATGACAGAATGCTTCAGGGCTCCTGGCTGGCTCAGTCCGTTGTGTCCAACTCTTGATTTAGGCTCAGGTCAGGATCTCAGGGTTGTAAGATGGAGCCCCATGTTGAGTTCCGTGCTGGGCATGAAGTCTGCTTGAGATTCCCTCTCTCTCCCTCCCTCTGCCCTCCCTCTGTCCCTGGCTCACGTTCTCGCTCTCAAAAATAATAATAATTTGAAAATTAAAAGAAAATTAAAACAATGAAGAAAAGCCTCAGGTTCTCTTACAGTTTGGGTTTTTATGTTTAGATTTCTTTTTTATGTTTAGATTTTTAATCTATCTTGAACTAATGTTTTATGAAAGGAAGAGTTCCACATTACAGTTTTTCAAAGTGAGAGCCATTCGTTTCCATACCATTCATTGAATATCCTATCTGCTGCCCAATGATCTGAGATGCCATCTTATCATCGGATCTGATAATGCCACATGAACATATGCACGACACATATGTTACTTACCTACACATATGTACACATCATATACTGCTGCATTTAATCCGTTAGTCTGCTGCTATGCTAGTAACACATTGGTTTACTTGCTGTAGCTTTCTTTTTTTTTTTTAATTAATTTGTTTATTTATTTATTTGACAGAGACACAGCAAGAGAGGGAACACAAGCAGGGGAAGAGGGAGAACCACACCCCTGGCTGAGCAGGGAGCCGGATGTGGGGCTCGCTCCCAGGACCCTGGGATCATGACCTGAGCTGAAGGCAGATGCCTAACGACTGAACCACCAGGCGCCCCACGCTGTAGCTTTCTTTATAGCCTATTTCACATCTGCTAGGGCAACCTTCACTGTTCTCTTTGAAACCTTTTTTGGTTATGATTACAGACTTTGTACTAGGTCCCACTCAAAGTATATTCAATATCAGGTGGTACAGAAAGGAACACAATCAATTTTTGTCTGAAACCAAAACACGGTCCTCTTCCCCCTTACCTTATAAAGTTCTAGACCAATGCCGGCAGCCATTTTTCCTCCGTAGGACTCTGAGAAAATGTAGAATGGAACTGTCTAGCAAGAAAAGGGATTTACAAAGAATTAAATATCCTGCATGCCTTGTTTTTGCACATGACTTAATTTCAAATTTCTACTGCATGTAATGGCCAGACAAAACAAATCTGTTTTTCTTGGTCTTTTCCCCCATATCTGATTAGAATACTGGGCTCCAAGGTCATTCTTTCAAGCTCAAAACCACTTTCGGAGATGATAGAAACAAAGGGCCACAACCTGCTCTTGGGCGCAGAAAGCTTTCCTCTGATAGCAGCTGGACGTTGAACTCTTGGGAGAATCATAGCTAATTCAGACGGCTGTCTGAATCAGTGTGACAGCAGTCATACCACAGTGTGTGGCATGCTAGCCCCTTTGCTTAGCTGCCCCTGAGTCACCGCTCACCTGAAATTCCTTGTGACAACTGAAGAAAGTCTTCAGCAGAACCATCATGTCTGATGCCACGGTGGCAAGGTCTTTGGCATACGCGTCACTCCTGTTCACATAACTGAACCCAGTGCCCACAGGGTTATCCACGAATAGGAGACTGGCCGACTGGAGCTACACGTCACAGAGGAAGGCCAAGTGATACAATCGGTTAGTCACCAACTGTCTTTCCACCATCTTTTTAAAATTTATTTTTATTTTATTTTATTTCCACCATGTTCTATGCACGTGAACCCATGCAGGTGAAGATACCAGTGAGTTTGCGATCGTACTGCTAAAAGGGATTTTAAATAATAATAAGGGACAGGACAGGTGCATGGCTGGCTTTGTCAGTAGAGCTTGGAACTCTTGACCTCAGGGTTGTGAGTTCAAGCCCCACACTGGGCCTGGAGCCTACCTTAAAAAAAAAAAAATAAGGAGGGCCAGGAACGTAGACTACTAAGGCAAAGAAAGGCAAGGAAAAGAAGAGGCACGAAGGAAAGATTAACATATACACAGGGACCAAAGTGTCTAAGCTGTCACTCTCACACAATACAGTGTCCTAAATGTAATCCGTGAGCTCAGGTAGGGCCATGCGGCATCAGCAGGAGCCACAACCCGAAGCAGCGACAGTATATCCCAGGTCTGAACATCACACATCAGTTTTCTTCAAGACGAATCCGATTTCCATCCAGCTGGCTGGCCTCCAGGACACCACAGATACAGAATTTACCCCAATACCTTTTCCAAAGAGGCTCAGAGCTATAGACTCTTCTATCTGGAAGGATCCTCACTGGTGACAGTCCAGCCATGTTCTTTACTGATCAGGGAATTAAAGTCGAGAAAAGACCCAGGGCTTGTCCAAGAAAGGTCCCAAAGTTGGGCAAGTAAAGGCAGCACCAGCACTCAGGCCCGGGCCTCCTCACTTCTCGTTCAGACTCTGCCGAGACGCACTGTGCTCTGAGTTCTGGCAAACTTGCGGGCAAGACAGCGCGGCACTCGGCTACTGCACACGGGAGTGATATTTCAGTCAGAAGCAAGTTCAGGAATGTTCCAGGCCAAGGGAACAGCATGTGCAAAGACCCTGAGGCAAAAGTAAGCTGCACTTGAGCAGGTCCAGCAGGGAGATGGACAAAGAGAATCCAAGGACTCAGAGGGAAACTTAAGGAAGAGGAGGTCCTGCATTGAGTCTTGAATGGTAGACACGAGCACGGGAAAGCAGGAGAGAATGAGGGGCCAAAGGAATGAGGTCCATGCCAAGGAACTGGCCAGGCAGAGGCCTGAAGGGAGGGTGTACATGGACAGATGCTGGGAGATGGGGCAGGAGGTAGGCAGAGACCAGCTTATGCCCAAGAATCTGGCTCTGATCTTCTGGAAACTGGAAGACGCTAAACTAAGGAGTGATTTGCATCGGAGTGGCACTCTGAAAGCAGCCACTACAGGGGATGGGAAGGGGAGGGATGAAGAATGTTAATAACACATTGGGGTTCAACAGAGTTACCAGATGACCCACTGTCATCTGGAAGTGGAAGCAATTCCACTTTGAGGTAGATCCCCCAAAACCAAAAATAGAAACTCCTACGAATGTTTGCACCCTGGGGTCCCCTGCACTCGTCATCAGAGCCAAAAGGTAGAAGCAACGCAGCTGTTCATCAACAGATGGACAGACAAAATGTGGTCCATCCATACAATGGAACATTATTCAACCTTACAAAAGGGGAACTAGTGGCACATACGACATGGATGAACCTTGTAAATATCATGAGACATAGAAGAAGCCACACACCAAAGGCCACTTACTGTATGACCCAAGTTCCAAGACGGCCAACCCAGCAAGTCTACAGAGACGGAAGGTTGGTTAGTGGTGGCCTAAGGAGAGACAAGTGCTTAATAGCTATGGGGTATGAGGTTTTCTGGAATGGGAGGGTGGTGAAAATGTTCTGAAATTGACTGTGGTAATGGTTGTAAAACTCTGAATATACTGAAAGCCACTGAATCATATACTTTAAATGGGTGAATGGTATTCAATAAGGCTGTACTTTAAGAATTCATTTTTAGGGGCACCTGGGTGGCTCAGTCTTTTAAGCATCTGCCTTCGGCTCAGGTCACGATCCCAGGGTCCTGGGATCGAGCCCTGTGTCAGACTCCACACTCAGCGGGGAGCCTGCTTCTCCCTCTGCCCCTGCTCATGCTCTCTCTCACTCTCTTGAATAAATAAATATAATATTTAAAAAAATAATAATTGGGTTTTAGGTAAAACTGACGAGCAGGGTGAGGGGCAGGGGAAGACAAGGATAGCTCTCTGGTTTCTGGCTCGAGCACCTGATTGGATGGTCGTACCATTTGCCACAATAAAGGACACACGGAGTTGGCTGGTTTTGTGGGTGAGTAGTCCGCTGTACTAACGAATGTAGTTTGGGATATGCTGAATAGGGGATGTGAGAGACATCCACATGGAGACATCCCAGAAGCAAATGGAGAAAGTTCTGAGCTGGAGATAATGACTTAGGAATCATCACCTTCTATCACTACAGTAGTTTGAGAGGACAGGGCTGCCCAGAGAACACACAGAAGAGAATGTTACCAAGGACAGAGTGCGGGACACAGAGTACATGGCAAAGAAGTCCATGAAAAGAATCCCACGTAGAATCTGCTAGACTTGAGACTGGGAAGCCAGGACGGCCCTGGGGACAGGAGCTCCAGCAGAGTCATGGGGAGAGAGCAAAGTGGGTTAGGGCAGCGCCGTCCAACCCCGTCACGGCCACGGAGGTTCTCGTACTCCCTCCTACAGCTACTGTGCATTGGGCTCCCTAGCACTCACTCTCCCCCGCCAAGCAGGTGGACCGTGGGACCGAGCCACGCTTGAGGGTGGCAGGGCTGTTCCGGGGGAAGGATGAAGGAGCCAGGGGTGGAGCAGAGAGGGGTTAGGGCAGGAAGTGAGACGAAGCATGAGGGAGGGAGGGAGACAGAACTAGAGGCACAGCAGAAAGGCAGAGGACAAGGGGTCTGAGGTCTTGATGGAGGCAAGAAGCAAGGCAGGCAAGGGGAGAGGGGACAGGACTGGGAGTTGTGGCCGGAGGCGGGGACCCTACAGCTGGACTAGAAATGGCCAAGATGTCGGAAGTGACGAGGTCCAGGCTGTCGGCTACAATACGCTTCTGCCGCCAAGTGGAGAGAAAAGTCAGCGATGTGGGAAGGCCAGAGAAGAAGCCTGCGGTAAGTACACAAGGCCCCAGGACACACGGGGAAAGGGACGGGACTGGAAGGCTAGACTTGTGACACCCACCCCCCAGAATGGGGTAAGGCCAGGTGGGGCTCGGCCCTGGGGAGGCCACAGGGTGCTAGCAGCTGAGGCTGTGCTCACTGTACCCAGGTACTTCTTCGTGGTTTGAGATCACTATCGAGGGGCCCAATTTCCTCGAAGTTTCCAAATCCAGTGCTGGAACCGCCTGGACCACCCTGTGGAAGAGAAAATAAACAAAAATAAACCCAGAGAAAACATTGCTCAAATCTTCGTCATTACAACGATGACCACATTTACGACAAACAACGTATGATTTAGTGATGGCCGGGACAACGTTCTACAAAAGACCCGACCTGGGGAACCGGGGGGTCTGGACCAACAGAGCCCCCTGCTAACTGCTCAAGCCTTTTAAAGGGAAAAGACCCAGGGATGCCTGGCTGGCTGAGTCCATAGAGCATGCGACTCTTGATCTCAGGTTTGTGAGTTTGAGCCCCATGCTGGGTGTAAAAATTACTTCAAAATAAAATGAAAATGAAAAAAGCAAATAAATAAATAAAATTTAAAAAATGGAAAGACCTGGACTAAGAGCCCTAGAGGGAACTTTCCTACTTCTGATCCTCTGAGATTGAACCCTGGCCTGCTATGGGGTCCCTGACCTTCAAAACACCTTGTCTGCCCCTCTCGTTTCCAAGATGAGCAGTCAGGCCCAGGGAAGGGGCATGGCAATGAGGGGTCTGCCTGGACCTGGGGCCCTGTGACTCTCCACCCCGCCACCCTCTCCTCAGTGTCCCTGCGGACTGACAAGGGACAAAGACTTGATCACATGGGTCCCCAGGATAGAATTTGGCAAATGCAAAAGTCCCAGAGCGGGGAGGACCCAATACTGTGTGCACCCAGGACCAAGGGCGGATCAGGACTGTGACCAGAGTTCAGTGCTGGGGTCCAACCATGAGAGGTGGAGGTCCTGTGGGTTGTGAAGGGCTAAGCAGGGGAGGGAGGCCCTTCAGGAGATGGTCAAGAGAAAGCATGGTCAGTGCTCTTCGGATCAAAGTCTCGGGGGCCAGCTGAGCTGAGGGGATAGGTCTCAAATAAAAGGATACTGCCTCCCTGTACACGAGCAAGATGGAAAGGAAAGGGAGACACACAAACACGGAAGGAATAACTCCGGCAAAACAGAAGCCAGGGCTATCAGGGAAATCTAAAGGAAAAAAAAAGTCAGGGCGCCTGGGGGACTCAGTCAGTTAAGCAACTGCCTTTGGCTCAGGTCTTAATCTCGGGGTCCTGGGTTTGAGCCCCACATCTGTCTCCCTGTTTTGCGGGGAGTCTGTTTCTCCCTCTGCCTGCCGCTCCCCCTGCTTGTGCACTTTCTCTGTCTCTCTCTGTCAAATAAATAAATAAAATCTTAAAAAAAAAAAAAGACAACATAGGGTGAGGGCTTCGGGGTAACTAGAAGACCCCAACAGGGAAAGACTGTATGAAACGAGGCAATGTTTTGAACCTACACCAAACTATTATAAAACTAGTTGGCTACAAATCCCTCTAATTATATGCACTCTGTATCTCGGGCTTTCCTAATAGTGTGGTAAGAAGCTCACCAACCAGAGGCAGCTGCTCATCACGGTGATGTTTACAACCTTGAAAGGATGGACCTCCAATGTCCCTTGCTTGGGAACAGGTTAGTAAATTATGACACATCTACAAGACGGACTATGAAACTGCCATTGAGAACCACAAACTGTATGAAACTGTGTGGCATTATTGAAAAACGCTTATAGTGCAACATGCAGTGAACTGCGAGCGAGTGTGTATCCTCGGGTGAGCGCTGGGCCCCTTTCTCGTAGCTGACTAACTGGGAGACAGGAGGACAGGACCAGAGGGAAAGGGGTGAAGCTGGGAATCCTAGGGGGCTTGACCTTGGTGTGACAAATCCCAATTTCCTGTCCTGCTTTTGATAAGCTGGGGTTGGCAGCAGGTGGCGACACTCCCTCCACCGTCCCCGCCCAGCCCCCAACGGCAAGGAGAAACCTTTGGCTGGAGGATGTTTCTGTTCTATTTGAGAACATCCCACTGGAAATCCTTTTGCCTTTAGAACTTTGGGATGGGGTGCTGTCATGGCCCAGGACTACCAGTGACTCTGAAATAGGGGAAACGTGTCAGCAGGTCTACCTTGAGAGTGTACCGAGAATAGCTCACTACTCCACTCAGAATTACTTCACTCGGGTAGCACGACCTCAGCTCTCAAGGACCTACCCACAGAAGGCAGGATGTACGTCGTCAGCTGGCCACTGAAACAGATCTCCTTTGCATCTAAATGAATTATTTCTTCCCTAATCATAGTCTTTTTCCTTCTCCCGTGAGGCTCCGAGGAAATGAAGGGCAGTTTGGTTAGCTAGCCTGTGGTAACCTTCAAATAGTATCTCGGCTCAGAGGGTGAACCTAACCAAAGGTCACAAACTGGGCGGCCTCCAGGGGCCACGAAGTGCAAGCACGGAGCAGAGAACTCAGCGGTGGGCAAAGGGACCCCCTCCTCCACAAGCTCCTGTCCTGCCTCACAGGGGCCCATGGCCACTCAGCTCTGGGAGAGCAGGGTCACGCCCCATGGTGCCAAGTCTTCTGATTTTTAGAGAAAGGAAAGAAATGTCTTAAAGTGTTGCCAACCAGGTGCCTGGGTGGCGCCATCTGTGGTGTGTCTGACTCTTGGTTTGGGCTCAGGTTGTGATCTCAGGGTCATGAGATCGAGTCCCGAGCAGAGTCTGCTTGGGATTCTCTCCCTCTCCCTACCTCTACCCAAATAAATAAATAAATCTTTAAAAAAAATCCTGGCAGGTAATTCAGATAGAACAACCACCTCACTCCGCAATCAACCAAAGGGAAGGTTTGCAGCTTCCGAAACTGCAGTTTTTACATTCCTGAGAGCCCAGATAGAGCTTCAGGGCAGCGTGTGACAGAGGGGACGCGGACCAGGCAGCACCAGGCCTACACAGCAGCACTTCTGCTTTCTGCTCTGGTCCATGTGTCAGCTTTCACTCGAGAGTGGAAAAAATCCTGCTGATTAATAAAAAAGTTCAACACCCTCAAAATCCCTCAGATTAAACACTAAAGCTCAGAAAACGGAACCGTGCCGCGTCCGCCCCTGGCAGCCCGGGGTGGACAGAAGTTCCTGAGATACACAAGTCTTCCTACCTGCACCCTCAGGCTGGGCCTCACCTATCCCCTCCAAGGGGACAGTTGTGATAATGGCACAAGAGAAAGGGCCCTTCCTGCGAAGGGCTCCTCTGAGCTCCAGGTTACCAGAAACGTCTGCAGGGGCTAGCTGAGGAGGCCAGGGCCAGGGCACTCGGGGTGCTTGTGAATTCTGACATTTTGGGAAAAAGCGACATCTGCATCCCAAGGAGGGGAGCAGCAGGACACCCTGTTTACCGGTGAGCAACCTGGAGCCCGATCTGGGCCATACGGCCAGTTTCCAGAGGCTGAAGCAAGAGCTCGTTCCTCCACCCCTCCCTAGAGCCTGGTCCTACAGGTGCGCGTGGGCCGCCTCTGGCCAGGTATTTCAGGAAGGCAAGAAAGGATCCTCTGCCCCAAATACCCTTCCACCAGCTCCCTGCCTTCCATCCTCCAATCAGAGCTCAAGGGTAAAAGGCAGGGCACCCGGGTGGCTCAGATGGGAAAGCATCTGCTCTCGGCTCGGGTCATGATCCCGAGGTCCTAGGATCAAGTCCCGCATTGGGCTCCCTGCTCCTTGGGGAGCCTGCTTCTCCCTCTGCCTCTCTCTCTGTCTCTCAAAAATAAATAAGATCTTAAAAAAAAAAAAAAAGATTAAAAGGCAAACACGCTCAGGGAGAAGGATAGGGCCCAATATTTAACACTAAGGTACACAAGGCTGAGTCCTTTCAAAAGATCAGCTTTTCCGGGGGGCAAGGAGATAGGGTCGAGGAAGGACTGGGAGAAGAAGGCGAAGGAGGACTGCTCAGGGTACCTCAGCCTTTGCTTGGGAACCTCGGAAAACATTTCTGTCAGCATAGAGTCAAATGTGAATGTGAGCTTCCACGAAGGCATCCTGCCACTGACTGGGCTCAATATAAAAACATCCCCGCGAAGGCCAGAACCCCTCACTCTCTGGTCTGGCCCCCTTGGTATACCATTGCCTTTGCCGGCCTCAGGAGGACACCAAAGCCCCGAGCCTCAGCGACCCCTCCACTGGCCCACAGGTCGGATCAGTCTTTCACAGCGGAGCTGTGAGTCCTTACGAGCAAGTATAAGAGGGGAAAGCTGACCAGGCAGCCCAGCTACTGTTACCTGAAGCCACATGACCAGGGGCAGTTCTGAGAAGTTCTTGCAGGGGTTAGTGGCATAATAGAGCCACCAGAACATGTAGGCATCCTTGCGGACGGTCACATAATCCCAAACTTCCTTTCCCTCCTCTGCGGGCCGGTCTGTGGCCGCTCCTGAAACAGAAGCACAACATGATCTTCCCGAAGAACGTGTAAGGTCCAGGTAAATTCCAATCCCGCAGAGATGGCCATGATAGACTGGAGACGATCTGGTTTCTCTCTTAGGCACTTTACTCACTCTAATATATTGCAGAGATAAGGAAAAGCACTTCATTTATGATAAAGCAAACCAGGAGTGCCTGGGTGGCTCAGTCAGTTAAGCATGTGACTCTAGATCTCAGCTCGGGTCCTGATCTCAGGGTTGTGAGTTCAAGCCTTGCATGGGCTCCACGCTGAGCCCAGAGTCAGCTTGAGAGTCTCCTTCTGCCCCTCCCACCCACTCTCTTTCTATAATAAATAAATAAATCTTAAAAAGCAAACCAAACCTAATAGTAGCATAGGAAGCTGGGGGCTTTTACTTTTTCCTCTGTATCCCCTGTAATATTCGGATATTTAACAATAAGCATGAAACACTTTTATAATTCTGTTTTAGAAAGACAGATTCACATTTCTGGAAAAAAGGAAAAATCGCAAAATGCTCTTCTTTATATCTCACTTAATATATGATTAAAGAGGTATCCCAGATGAGAGGGACCAATATTCACTATCTTACGCTGGGCCATCTGTTAGCTTTTGTTAAGGAGAAAAAAAAATGTAGGACCTTACTCAACACTATAAACCAAAATAAATTTCAAGTGGATCAAGTATTTCAATTTTAAAATTTAGATATTAAAAATAATACAAAAATGTAATTGAGGATGCCTGGGTGGCTTAGTCATTAAGTGTCTGCCTTCAGCTCAAGTCATGATATCAGGGTTCTGGGATGGAGCCCTGCATTAGGCTCCTTGCTCAGTGGGAAACCTGCTTTTCCCTCTGCCTGCTGCTCCCCCTGCTTGTGTTCTCTCTTTCACTCACTCACTCTCAAATAAATAAATAAAAAATTTTAAAAATATATGTAATTGAATTTTTTAAAATCTCTGGATGGGGAAGTGATGTAAGCACACTCCAGAGACTATAAGGGAAAAGGACAACAGAGTTGAAGACAGAGACTTGTTATACTTCCTATACAACAAATTGTATGTACATCAGAAATAAAATTAAAAGGCATACAACAAAGAAAGATCTGTGACAAATATAAAAAAGGGTGATATTTCTTACTCATGCAGATCAATTTCAAAAAAAAAAAAAAAGGAAGATCCTAATAGTCAAATGGGTGAAGGCTCTGAAGAAACAATTTATGGAAAGGAAATGTGAATGTTTGACAAATATGTGAAAAAAGGGTTAACATCACTAATATTCAGTTATGAAAATCAAACCAATATGAGGTCACAGAAAAATCTTCGCTTATTTGATAGTTAAAAAAATAATGGCAGGTGCCCAATGGGCACAAGGAGACAGGAGAACAGTCCTCATCACTGTTGGAAAGAGTGCACACTGGCATCACTTTTGGGGAAGGCAGCTTGGGTTTCCAAATATCAAAAGGAAGATACTCCACAAATCAAAAGCTATATATATATACATATACACACATATATGTATATGTATATGTATATGTATATATACATATACATACACACACACACATATATATATCCTTTAATCCCACAGCTTCAATTTTCCCTAGTTAACTTTGTAGCAGCTGCAAAATTTGTATCTGAAAAGAGCAAGTTCAATACATTTTCCAAGTCACCCTTGCTAAAGTAACAATTCTTAAATTACTATTGTTTTTCTCAAGTATCCCTCTCGGTAAAAGGCTGCCATTCAAAGATGATGAGAGGTGATCCTCCAGAGGGGAGTTTCCTGCCTTCTACTTCCTCTTTTCTTAAATTTCAAGCCCCTGTGACAAGGAAAAGCACAAACACCGGTCTCAAAAAGAAGAGAAGGGAGTAGAGGAGGAGACAATGAGAAGAGAGAAGTGAGAAGGAGGTATATTAAGAAAACCAGAAAGTGGCTTGAGGAGCAAAACAGTACCGGCTAGGTCATAGATGTGGCTGGAAGATTGTCTGTACAAGTGACCTAAGATTACAGTCTCCTGAAAAATGACAGATATGGCTCGGGTCCCTTTTGACTTAACCGCTGGCCCTCCTCCCTTCCCTGGCAGTGACTGCTGTTAAAACGGTGGGGGCGTGGGCAACGTATTTGACATTTCCCAGACCCAAACTGAAGGGCCAGATGACCCCCAGTTTACAAAGGAAACACGAGAACTCCTAAGCACTCTGCATAAGATCACAAGGCTAGTTTGTGGCCAGTTCGAATTCTCGGATCTTGAGTCAGACCAGTGAACATTTTGCTGAAAGAATGAATATCGATCTGCAAGTCATCCTATTAAACGCGATTGTTTTTGTCAAAAAGGATCGCAGTGAAGGAAGAAAATATGCTGTGCGTTCTGATCAGGAGAGAGAGAAACGAAACGTCCCATTTGTGGCGGAGTTGGTATTTCTGGGTCCTTCGCACAGCACGTTTCCGCTCAAAATAAAAAGTCCTCATTAATCCCACTTAGTAGCCAATCACCGCAGGAATAGGGAGGTGGATTTAGGATCGCGGAAACCTCATTGATCAGCAGTTTCCCCAAGTCATGTATTTTCCACCACTGCTTCTACCTAGGGGTAGGGAAGAGAGGAGTATCAGACCACGCAGAGGCAGAAAGGAGTAGAAAAAGTACTAAGCATTAAGAAAGAAAGAAAGAAAGAAAGAAAGAAAGAAAGAAAGAAAGAAAGAAAGAAAGAAAGAAAAGAAAAAAAGAAAAAGGAAGGAAAGGAAAAGAAAGAAAAAAACGAAAGAGAGAGGTTCCAAAGCAGTATAATTACGCAAGGTAGAAACTGGGGGAAAGAGATTTGCTTTCAAAAGCACAAAACCACTAACAGACGCAAATTCTTGGAGAGAGCAGGAGGCACCCGCCGCTGATGCACCTTTTGCCCGAACCTACCGGTGCTCAGACCCAGATGCAGCAGGAGCAGCAGCAGCAGAGACCCGGGAAAGGTTCGGGGTGCCAGCTCCATGGCGAATACCCGGCGGCAGCATCAGCAGCAGGCTGGAATCCGCGCCCTACCACGTGACGGCGGTGGGTGGGGCCCGGCCCGGCCCGGGGTGGGAACGGGGCCTGTCGCAGGGGCCCGTCGCAGGGGCCCGGGGGCGGGGCCTAGGCGGCGGGCGGCCGCTAGTGTCCCGGGCGCACTTGGCCCACCGGAAGCCGGGTGGCGGCTCTTTGGGGTGTTCTGTCTGCCTCACCACGTCCTCGGAGTCTGCCGCTTTGAGGGTGGATCAGAGAGGTTGAAGCGTTTAATGCATTTGTCTGACTTGGGTCGTGGGACTGGACTGAAACGCTACCGGGAAATAACCACGGGAACCGTCCTTCCTGCCCGGCTCATCTTTTCTTTCCCCCAAAATACGCCTGGCATTTCAGAAGCTACTGCATGACTTCCAGGCAGATGAAGCCTGAACCACCTGGTTATAAAACACTGTGATTCCGTTTTCACAGATTGAGCTTTAAAATTATTTTAACTATAAAGTAACATATATCATGGATATTTTGGAAATTACAAAAAATTTTAGTTCCTACAAAACCGTTGTTGGCATTATATATTTTTCTCTAGTCTTCATCTTTTTAAGTACAATGATAAAAAGTTTTATTGGGTTTTTTTGTTGATAATTTATCATTCGCATAATTCTGTGTTAACATTATCTGCATAAGTCATTTTATTTTACTTTTTTAATATTTATTTGAGAGAGAGAGAGAGAGCAGGAGCAGTGGAGAGAGGGAGAAGCAGACTCCCTGCTAAGCAGGGAGCCTGCCCTGGGGCTCTATCCTAAGACCCCAGGATCTCGCCCTGAGCTGAAGGCAGAGGCTTAACAGACTATACCACCCAGGTGCCCCCACAATAGTCATTCCTAGAGGGAATTCTAGGTTTGGGTAGGATAAGGGAGGAAATGAATGGTAGAGATGTGTGTGTGTGTGTGTGTGTGTGTGTGTGTGTGTGTAAAGGTCATTTTTTTTTCCTTAGGATATACTAAATAACTCACATCGTAGAACTAGGACACAAGATAATACAAGGATAGTGTGAGGGTCAGGTTATTGCTAAATACTGCATTTCAAATAGTGCTTTTGACAGAAAATGAAACAAAAAAAAAAGTCCATGTGACAACGATTTCCTGTTCCCCTTTGTATCCCTCTCCTCCTGACTCTCATAAATGGACAGATGTTTTTATCAGCAACCTCATGAAAAGACAGAGCCCTGCTGGTGAAGGGCAAGGGCACTGCGATTTGGGCCAGAGAAAAGAATTAGGCAACCGGGTTCTCTTAAGCTTTAGCTTGGGTTGGTCCTGGAATGTGTTAAATGCCGTAACGAGGGTACTGGGGATAAGCCTCTTCTAAAGGAACATTTGAAAAATGTACATACAGGAGTGACTGGGTGGCTCAGTCAGTTAAATGGCTCCCTTCAGCTCAGGTCATGATCTCAGGGTCCTGGGATCAAGCCCCACATCAGGGTCCCTGCTCAGCGAGGAGCCCGCTTCTCCTTTTCCCTCTGCCCACCTCCCTCTCCCGCTTGTGCTGTCTCTCTCAAATAAATAAAATCTTAAAAGGGGCGCCTGAGTGGCTCAGTTGGTTAAGCGGCGGCCTTCAGCTCAGGTCATGATCCCAGAGTCCTGGGATCAAGTCCTGGGATCGAGTCCCACATCGGGCTCCCGGCTCTGCGAGGAGTCTGCTTCTCCCTCTGACCTTCTCCCCTCTCATGCTCTCTCTCGCTGTCTCTATCTCAAGTAAATAAAAAAAAAAAATCTTAAAAAAAAATAAAATCTTAAAAAAAAATAAACTAGACACGCAACTATCATATGACCCACACAATTGCACTCCTGGGCATTTATCCCAGGTAAATAAAGTCTTATGTTTACATAAAAACTTGTCAATGAATGTTTATAGCAGCTTTATTTGTAATAGCCCCAAACTGGAAACAACCCAAATGGCCTTGAACATGGCCAACAGGTCTTCGATGCAAATGGTAAAACAAATGGTGGCTCACCCAGGCCTCGGGATACTGTTCAGCAACAATAGGACCAAACTAGGGATACACAACAACCTGGAAGAGTCTCCAGAGACTTATGCTGAGGAGAAGAAAAGCCAATACCAAAAGGTTACATACTTTATGATTTCACTCATATAACTTTCCTGAAATGACAAAATCACAGAAATGGAAAGCATTGTCGTGGCTCTAATAGCAACAAGGAAGATCGTTGTCATAATGGAACTGCTCTGTGTCTTCGCTGGATCGATGTCAATATCCTGGTCATGATGGGGGAAAGTGGGCGAAGGGTACATGGGGTCTCTGTGTATTATTTTCCACAACTGCATGTGAATCTATAATTATGTCATATTTTAAAAACTTAATTTAAACATATTTAATTGTGTTTATTTATTTATTTGTCATAGAAAGAGAGAGAATGCACAAGCAGGGGGAACAGCCAGCAGAGGGAGAAGCAGGCTTCCCGCTGAGCGAGGAGCCTGATGCAGGACTTGATTCCAGGATTCTGGGATCATGACCTGAGCCTAAGGCAGACTCTTAACCGACTGAGCCACCCAGGCGTCCCTATTTATTTTAAGTAGGCTCCTCCTCAGTGTGGAGCTCAAAATCATGACCATGAGATCAAGACCTGAGCTGAGATCAAGAGTCAGACATTTAACTGAGTGAGCCACTCAGGTGCCATCCCCAAAAGCTTAATTTTAAAAAGGAAAGCAAATAGGGGTGCCTGGGTGGCTCAGTGGGTTAAAGCCTCTGCCTTCAGCTCTGGTCATGATCTCAGGGTCCTGAGATCGAGCCCCATATGGGACTCTCTGCTCAGCAGGGAGCCTACTTCCTCCTCTCTCTCTATCTGCTTCTCTGCCTACTTGTGATCTCTCTCTGTCAAATAAATAAATAAAATCTTAAAAAAAAAAAAAGGAAAGCAAATAGAAGCATAAAACATGTACTTCTCTGTGCCTACTCTTTTCTCTTGTTATATCCTAGGCACAGTTCCATGGAGGTATATTTGGAACTACCTCAATGGGGATTTAATTGCATATATTTTGATGCAGTGGAATTCTATACAACCATTTGATGTACACTAATTTTATTCAATTAAATCTCTGTTGATGGGTATTTACTTCGTTTCTTGTTATTTGCTTTTACAATGTTTCGGGAAACATTGTACAGGAGCTTTGCTCATGGTATTAGTTTATCTCTAGGATAAATGCCTAGATATGGAATTGCTAGGTCAAAGGGTACATAAAAAAAAGGTACATGAATTTATGATTTAGACAAATGTTGTCAAATGACCCTTTGGAAGTTTTTAAAGAGTCATTCAACAAAGAATAATGGGTCCTTTCTATAAATTTTTTGCAGTCATGAACATTGCAAAATGCAGATAAACACACAGAAATTGGGTACCTACCACCCAGTCTTATTAAAATAATGTTGATACTTTGGTTCTGAGTCTTAGATTAGATCTGATCAGATTTAATTGGTTCATATCTAAGACTAGATCGGACTCTTAGATTTACAGTTTAGAATCAATCCTTTGTCATCACTCTAGGTTTCCACTGTAAAAGGAATGGTAGCATTTCACCTATCTCCAGGAAGGAAACAAGAATAGGCAGGCAAGTACTTAAAAACCACCTGCCATTTAGGTAACTCCACTTTTTGAGTAGCAGTCTTCAGACTGGGGGCAAGTCAGTCCTAAAGAGTACCCGAACACTTTGTAAGGAGAAATAGGCATGCACAGTTTTAAGAGAATCAAGTTATACATCTCTTTCTTTCACTTGAACTTCTTTCTAAAGCTGATTGCCTGAGAATGTGACTGTATGCTTTCTGTTCTCCCAAAAGAAGTATGTCTCTTTATCTCTCCTCTCCCATCTATATGGGCACCTACTGTACTTGGTTATTCATTTCTATAAGGTATTATTAAATTTATGTTAACTTTACAGAAAAAAATGTAATGCATTCTACTGTAAATAATGCACATAACAGCAGTCATTGATGCATAAAATCGAGTAATGCCCTGAACTTGAGAACAGCTTCCTTCTATTGGGATTAACTCCTTTCTCTTAGATATTGGTATGCTCTTTCAATTCAAATGCGTGCTGAAAACATAATTGATTTCAACTATCATTTTAAGTTGCTGATAAATCTGTAGCAGTTCACAAATGTCCATCTCCCTATCCGTGATTATTCAAGTCTGTAATTACAATCCTCATTTTTATGGAATTGTCATTTTTACTCCAGTTTCATCTAATTTTAGCTCCAGAAACGAGACACCTCTAAGTGTAAGAGTAAGTATAATCATCACTTAAATCTTAGTGGAGCCTTCCCAGATATTGAGAATGTAAATGATTCTAGTGACTTGATGAACACTCCTTTGGGAAGTCAAGTGTTTGTTTTTTAACATTTCTTTGTTACATTTTAACAATTCTTTGTTTTTAACATTATTGAACATAACTGAATTGTTGGCTGATGGAGTACTGAAAATAATTTTTAAAGGAAGATCTCTAAGTAACTTTAGCATGTAACTTGGCAGGTGTTTAAGGAACTCGCTGACATTGCCAGCAACCTAAGTCCTTCTAGTCTTATCTCCTTACATATCCAACACATTTTCTTAGGACTTTACATCTACAAAAACAAAAAATAGATCAAGAATCCATGTAGAGTCCTGTCTCATTTAGCAATATTCATCCAGGGGGACTTGGACTAATTTAAAAAAAAGCACACAGCTCTATCTATTTCATTAATAGATATGTTTCCATGTACGTCTTATTTTCCCTGTTTAATGATTAGGTACCAAAATGTGTGATATTTTGTGCTATTTTGATCATTGTGTACCACTCACAACAGTAATGATAATTCAATCAGAAGACCTACAGCATAAGGTTACAAGAAAGTAAAACTTGGAAAAAAAAATTTTTTTCAATGTTTCCACTGACTACAAAGTATTAGCACTTACTAGTTCAGTGATTTGGGTTAGTAGCTTAATCTCTTCGAACTTTTTAAAAAACTTTCAGCATGGGAATAGTAATAGTCTATCTTTATCACGAAAGGAATTAATATCCTATGTGAGAGAATGAAAATTCAAATGATGTACAATTTGTGTTTTACCTACCTAATGGCTAAAAAGAGGGCTTATTTTTATATTTTAAAGTACGGATAGAGGTAGGTATTATACTGCTCAGGTCTCTAAATTCCACTAGGCGCATGTAAAGCTCTCATTAATGGTTTTATTTTAAAACGTCGAATTTACAATACACTAAAAATTGCATCTTTTCCAACTCTTTATAATGAAAAATGTCAAATGTATTGGGAGTTGCTGTTTTTTTGAAATTCTTTTCTGTATAAAAGCAATGTCTGAGAAGACAACTACGGAGAAGTGCTTATTTATCCAGAAAGTTGCCTAAATTCGGACCCTGCATAGAGCTCAGCGGGGAAGGAATTCACTTAGACTCTTCCCTAGCCCAGTGATGAAAAGAATTCAGTCAAATCAACCCCGCTCGGCTTCTCGCGGGTCACGGAGCCTGTAGTAGCCACGTGGAGCCAATAGGGGGCATACGTTAAAAGGCCCCAGGGGGCGGGCCGCTGAGCACGCCTCTCGGTAGCCCTGTGGTGTCTCTCGGCTTCCGTTGAGCATCGGGCAAGATGGCGGCCTCCGAGACGGTTAGGCTACGGCTTCAATTCGATTATCCGCCGCCAGCTACCCCGCACTGCACGGCCTTCTGGCTTCTTGTCGACTTGAACAGATGCCGAGTGGTCACGGATCTCATTAGTCTCATCCGCCAGCGCTTCGGCTTCAGTTCTGGGGCCCTCCTGGGCCTCTACTTGGAGGGGGGGCTTTTGCCCCCAGCCGAGAGCGCGCGCTTGGTACGAGACAACGACTGCCTCAGGTGCGCGCTGCGCGGGGTCGGGGTGGCGGGGTGGGCGGCGGGCCGGGGAGGCGCCTGCGCACGCCCGGGGCGCCTCGGGCCCCCTGAAGGCCGCGCGTGGGTGGGGGGTGAGGGGTGGGGAGTGGGGTAGGCGTGGGGTGGGGCTGTCAAGCTGCACGTTAGTGAATCCAGTAGATGCTGATTGGGCTAGGCAGGTTTGGGGCTCAGGAATCCGCTGGGTAAGGAGCATCCTTCCCCGGAATGCTTGTGAGCTAGGTGATTGGTGAACCAAACTTGGAAAGACGCTGATCTGGTGCGTGGGCCGGACCTGTGTTTCAGCCCTGGTTTAGCGGGCACTCACTTTGCGAGGCACTGTTATGTGATCCTGATACAGATGTGCCTGAGACCCGGCCTTCCGCTGGCGACTCTCAGGGTCAGGTGCAGGGGACCCAGGCAAACAGGAACAGTCGTGTTTTCTTCTTGTCATATATGGGTGTTTTGTGGTTGTTTTAAATAGGTATTTGGGACCTTTGGGGTTGTGAATTGAGAAAAGTTTTAAATGTGCTTTTGGAAATTAAAAATAATAATACTGAGAGGAGTATCAAGGAGCCATTGTGGTTTGAATTGCCCATGTGTGGTTGATTTGTCTCAATAAAGCGGTAAGCCGTGATCATATCAGTTTGACTTTTTTGATTAATTCATTCAGGGCTTCTTTTTAAATCAGCTCCAGTGAAAAAATTCTAGAGGTATGAACAAGGCTACTTCCTCTGCTTGCTCTTTGTTGAATATTCTGTTCTGTAGAACATGTCAGATTCGTAAGATTTCTTCAGGGCATTCAGTTCGGAACAATAACTACATCTGTGTGTGTGTGTGTGTGTGTGTGTCTTAAAATCAGGAATGCTGTGATTTGTTGAGAATGTTGAGCTGTTTCTAAAGACAATTTGAAATAGTCCAAATTTCATAAAGAGTTCTTTTCCCTTTTTCTTTCACTGTGATGGCTGTTATTTCTGCAATTCAGGGACTCCTTAAGTATTACAATTCAATTACAAGGACTGCCTCTCCTCCTATTAACTTTCCTTTCTGAACTATTCCCTGCCTAATGAATTAATAACTTGCTGCTCACTAACTGCAGTTATACCTCAGTTAATGAATCATCTGGAAATTACATTCTTTATAATGAAGTTAATATCAAAAACAAACCACCACAGCTGTTAAAGGAAATAAATACAGCACAATGGCGGGAAGAATTACTCCTAAACACTTCAAATGTGTGAGTGTGTGTGGTAAGAAGGCAGCTGGCTCTGGTGGTAAATGGGGCAGACCTTAGGAAAAAACTGAATTTGGGAAAATTCTGTATATTTTTGTGGTTGCCTGTTTTCAATCATTCTGTCTTCCAACAGATTCACCTTTCTTCAGAGCTACAGAAGAAAACGTAGTCTTTTTTCTTAAAGGTTCCTAATATTGTTGGAGTGGACCAAAATAACTAGTTTCGTGCTTCTGTATATTATCTTCTTGTGTGATGCCGGCAGTCAGCCTGGATAATTGTACTAGGTTGTGCTGCTAAGTGTGGAAGGTGATTGAGAAGGCAGAGATCATCATGGAACACAAATGGTCAGGGACTTTTGTAGTTCCTTGATGGACATGTTAAAAATGAAAATGCTAGATAGCCCTGGAGAGTTGTAGATGCAAAAGCTAGCCTGACTCGGTGAAGAGATGAGTCTGACTGCAGAAGGAGTCTGTAGGGGTTGCTGGGAGTACTGAGAGAAGTCTAACAACGAAAGGTGGAGCCAGCTGGTGGGAGGCTTGAGAGGCCATTTCCCCATTCTCTCAGGCCCCAGAATCTGACTTTTTTTTTGCTCTGACAGACCAAAAAAAGTTATACTTCAAAATAGTTCAAGGGAAAAAAATCCCTTATTTCTCTTCTCACATATTCTTCCCACACCCTACTCTCTAGAAGTATCCTCAGTTAAGTTTGGGGTCTATCTTCCCAGATTTTTTCCATATACATGCAAACATGTACACTTATCCTTTTTAAATACACATGTTATCATAATAAACATACTGTCCTGACCTCACTTTTTTTTAACCTGACATATAATGGGTATCTTTCATTTGAGTGTATATAGTATGTGGTGTACATCATTCTTTTTTTAAATTTTTTATTTTCTATTTTTGCCAGAGAGAGAGGGAGGGAGGGAGGGAGGGAGGGAGGGAGGGAACCAGCAGGGAGAGGGGCAGAGGGAGAGGAAGTAGCAGGCTCTCCACCGAGCTGGGAGCCTGACCAGGACCCTGGGATCATGGCCTGAGCCAAAGGCAGACACTTAACTGACTGAGCCACCCAGGCGCCCTACATCATTCTTTTTAAATGCCATGTAATATTCTTTTACATGACCATGTCAGTTTCTTTAATCAACCTCTTACTAATAGACCTTAGTTCTAAGATAACTAATGTATCTTAGTTCTCTGGGGCTGCTACGATAAAAATACCATAAACTGGGTAGCTTATAAACAACAGGAATTTATTTCTCACAGTTCTAGAGGCTGGAAAGTCCAAGATCAAGGTGCCAGCAGATTCAGTGTCTGGTGAGGCTTGCTTTCTGGTTCATAGATGGCATCTTCTCACTGTGCCCTCACTGTGGAAGGGACTAGGGAGGGCTGTAGGGTCTCTTTTATAGAAGAACTAATCTGGTTCGTGAGGGTTCCACCCTCGTGATCTAAGCACCTTCCAAAGTCCCCACCTCCTAATTCCATCACCTTGGCAGTTAGGGTTTCAACATAGGAATTTTGCAGAGACACAAACATTTAGAACCTGGCAGATTTTGGGGGGGGGGGAGATTTTATTTTTAAGTAATCTCTACATCCAGTGTGGGGCCCAAACTTAGAACCCCGAGATCAAGAGTCGCATGCTCCATCAACTAAGCCAGCCAGGCATCCCCCATGACAGTTGTTTTCTGTTTTTCACTGGTACATACTGCTGTAGTAAACATTCTTACACATTCTTGTGTACTTGGGCAGTGGTTCAGCAGGATATATTCCTAGAAGAGATACTTTTTGGTCAGATTTTAATTTGATAAGTACTGTCAAACTGGCCTCCAGAAAAGTTCTACAGATCTATATTTATGCCAATAATATATTGAGTTACTTTTGTTCAGTATTGTGTGAAAGGTAGAGAGAAGAGTGATTAAGAGTTCAAGGTCTGGGGCGCCTGGGTGGCTAGTTGGTTAAGCAACTGCCTTCGGCTCAGGTCATGGTCCCAGAGTCCTGGGATCAAGTCCCACGTCGGGCTCCCAGCTCCACAGGGAGTCTGCCTCTCCCTCTGACTTTCTCCCTCTCATGCTCTCTCTCTCACTGTCTCTATCTCAAATAAATAAATAAAATCTTTAAAAAAAAAAAAAAGAGTTCAAGGTCTGGAGTCTGAACCCTAAGTTTGAATCATGGCTCATTAGCTGTATTCCCTCGGTCAAAATCTTTTACCTGAAGGTGATAATGCAGGTGATAATGCAGCGGCCAGGCAGGAGGGAGGCTGCAGGGAACTGAGAGGACCCAAAGAGGGTGCAGCTCTACTTTTTTACTCTCCTTGTTGAATTTCACCTCCATTTGGTGGGACAAATTCATTGAAAACCCGCCAACTCCTGGCCTTAAGAGTACTAACAATTATTGTATTAATAAAAATTAGAGTTAGCATTTGGATAGTTCTTGCTTTGAGTCTGGCACTGCTCTAAACATAGATGATAGCTCATCTGAATATTATAATTACTATCACTGTCTCCATTTTTACAAATGAGAAAGGTTGAGGTAATATTTAAACATTTTACTTAAAGTGGCAGAAGGATTTGAATCCAATCACTTTGACACTGGCAGGCAGTGGCTTTGGGGTATTAGGCTATGCAGCTGGTGTGGCTGTATTTCTGTATGATAGAATCCTAGAAGTGAAACTGCACATTTAAAGGGAGTGCCTTGCATTTCGGGGTGCCTGATTGGCCCAGTTGGTTGAGTATCAGACTTGGTTTCTGCTTAGGTCATGATTTCATGGGCTGTGAGATGGAGCCATGTGTTGAGCTCTGCGCTCAGTGGGGAGTCTTCTTAAAGAGTCCCTCTGCCCCTCCCCCCACTTGCTTGGGCATGGGCGCTCTCTCTCAAGTAAATAAATAAAATCTTAAAAAATAGATAAATAAAGGGAGTGCCTCGCATTTTGATAAAACCCCCCAGCTTGCCCTGCAAAGAGTTTGCATGAACATTGAAAAGTCTGTTCTAAAAATTGCTTGTAATTAAATCTCTTTTATTGCTAATTACATAGGTAATTCACTTCTCTTCATACAAGGATGGCTACATTTGTTGTCTGTGATCCAAGTAGAGAAATGAAGGACATTCCTAGGGAAAGTGTACACCCTGAAGGGAATGATAGCTCAGCAGACCTGGAAGGCAGTTTGTCTCTCAGTCTTACTGTGTTCCAAACGGAAATGATTCTCCTCGGGAACGTCAGATAGTGAGTGAGGCTTTAGCAATCACAGGTCATACCTTTATGCCAGTATCCACAGATTGGATGTCTTCAGCATAGATGAGGTGATGCCAAGGGCTGCTTGTTGAAAGCGTGATGGTGTTGCAGGCCCCTCTGAAAGGCAGCAGGTGCTGTGTTCCACTGATCTAGTAAACCACAGTGACTGAACTGAGAGTCTTGCAACCATCTTCACAGTTTAATGGGCAATTTGGTCCTAACTGTTGCCTCAGGATTGAAGCTTGAATCACAACATTGCTACAAGTAAGACAAATTGATCAAGAACGTCAAGGGACAATCAATATACTGGAAGTTCCTTAGTAGTTCTTAGATTCACAGGATGCCAGTCTACTCTTTGCCTGTTTGAAAATTACTTCCTTGCTGCTAGATGCTGAGATCCATCCTGGGAATAGAGGGTAATGTGTTTTTATAAATTAAATCCCTGATTTTTCAGACTTTTATTTCTCTCTTTATCCTGATATCAGTAGCTTTGATTTTACTTTGCTTTGTATGTGTCTGTGTATTTCTGTATTCTGCAGAATACATGTTTTTCTCAGCTATTACATTGTGATAAATCGCAGGATTACTATCCCATAAAAAAAATTTTTTTAATGCCTATATCTTCTTATTCCTCAATTACACTTTTTTCCCACAAATATGATTATTTAATCTTTCTGTGGTCACTAAAAAAACTTGATGAAATATATTGCTGGATATAAATATATTAAAAGAATAATGTCTGTTTTTAGCAGGCAACTTTAAGCACCCACTGTGTACCTGACTTTTGGGACACTCTCAGCTTTCCATCATTGGACTGCACATACTAGAATTAGCTGTTGCCAGTTCATGGAACAACAGAGTTTCTTTCCTATGATGATAATTTGGGATGGAGTGTGTTCGGGTTCTCCAGAAAAACAATAGAAGATAATAGATATATATGGTTATGACCTTGTTGTAAGGAATTGACTCATGAGATTATGGAGGCTGAGAGGTCTCAAGATCCAGAGTTGGCAAGCCGTAGATCTAGGAGAACCAATGATAAGGTTGCAGTCCAAGTCCAAAGGTTTGAGATCTGGGGAGTCAATGGTTTAAGTTCCAGTCCTAGTCTGAGTCTGAAGGTAGAAGCTGAGGTCCCAGCTCAGACAGCTGGGCAGAGAGAGGGAATTCCATTCAGGCCTTCAGTGGATCGAGTGAGGCCCACTCACCCATTGGAGTGGGATTCTGTTTGACTTAGTCTACCAATTCAGATGTTAATCTCATCTAGAAACACCTTCACAGACAAACCCAGAACAGTGTCTAACCAAATGTCTGGGCACCCATGGCCCAGTCAAGTTAACATATAAAATTAATAATCACAGAATTGAATTTTACGATGCCTTGTCACTATTCCAGAGAACATAAATTGTTAGAAAATTTTTTCCTAAATTTCAACAGAATAAAAGTAAAATCTGATTTTAAGAAAAAACAGCCCACATTATTTTTTTTTAAAGGTTTTATTTATTTATTTGACAGACAGCGAGAGAGGGAACATGAGCAGGGGTAGTGGGAGTGGGAAAGCAGGCTTCCCGCTGAGCAGGGAGACCTATATGGGACTCATCTCAGGATCCTGCGATCACCACCTGAACTTAAAGGCAGATGCTTAATGATTGAGCCACTAAGGTGCCAGCAGCCCCCTCCCCCTTTTTTTGTAATTAATTTTATTTTATTTTTTCAGTGTTCCAAGATTCATTGTTCATGTATCACACCCAGTGCTCCATGCAATACGTGCCCTCCTCAATAAGCCAGCAGCCCACATTTAAAAACAAAAATAGCTACTCTGCATTATAACTATTTGGGATAGGCAACATAGTAGAGTGGAAAGATCGTGAACTTTGAGGTTAGACAAACTGTGGTTTGAATCCCATTTCTGCTGCTTATTAGCTGTGGATCTTGGGCGGGTTATGTGTCTGAACTGTAATTTTGTGATCTATTTTAGAATGAAGGATACCTACTTCATGGTGCCATTTAGATTAGAGAAAAGGTCTAGAAAATATTTGAGATGCAGTAGATACTCAAGAAATAAAACTAGTCGGGGCACTTGGGTGGCTCAGTGGGTTAAAGCCTCTGCCTTCAGCTTGGGTCGTGACCTCAAGGTCTTGGAATGGAGCCTAGCATCGGTCTCTCTGCTCAGCGGGGAGCCTGCATCCCCCATCTCTCTGCCTGCCTCTCTGCCTACTAGTGATCTCTCTGTCAAATAAATAAATAAAATCTTAAAAAAAAAAAGAAAACTAGTTATTAGAAAGTTGACTGTAAGTGATATCATATAGGCCATTTTGTCAAAAAGAGTCTTTTGTCCTTAAGTGATTTGACATTTTTTTATTGCCTAGCGGCAGGGATAGCTTGCAGTCATCTCAGTACATAACTGTGTCCTGGAGACATGCTTGTGAATTACTCACTGTGGCTTTCTCTCTTGTTTTGATAGAGTTAAATTAGAAGAGAGAGCAGCTGCTGAGAATACCGTGACAGTCAAGAATGGTGATGATAGTCATTTATTACCTAGAAAAGCAAAGAAGAGGGCATTTAAGTTGGAGGAGGGTGAAGAAACTGAGCTAGATTACAAAAATTTAAAGAAACAATGGAAGAGGCAAGAGAACAATAATGATGAGAAGATCTTGGATCTAGAACCAAAAGCTGTCACAGATCTGAGTGTGAGGAAAAAAAGCAAGAGGAAAAACAAAGCCATGTGTAGTATAGTGGATGGTGATGACGAAGAAACCAAAAGAAAATCACCAAAGAGAAAGGAGAAATGTGAATATAAAAAACAGATGAAGAACTCCAGGTCTTCCAAAGCACAAACAGTGAAGGACTGGGCTGCCCCGAACTGTGGTCCTCCGAAAGGCTCACCGGCTAGAAACAGCCTTGTCAAAGCCAAAAAGAAAGGTGGCACGAGCATTAGTACAAAAGATAGTCCCATTTCCTCCTCAGAGTCTGAGTCTTACCATGAATCAACCAGTGATGGTCTCAGCCATGCCGTCTTGGAGGTCAGAAATTCCTTGGAGAAAATACCAACTGAGTCATCAAAGGAAGGACCCTCTACCAAAAACACAGCTGCAAACAAAGTGACTGCCAAAACTGGCTTCAGCTCTACCACCATCAAGGGCAAGACGACCAGAACATCGTCTTCTAGTTCAGACTCTAGCTCAGAGTCAGATGACCAGTGCACGGTGTCCAAGAGCACCCCGGAGCGCACTGCCGGCTTCTTAAAGCCAGTAGGCCTCTTTGCGGGACGAGGCTGCCCAGGCCCGGGGCCCTGCGCACAGCCTCCCAGTGCTGCCGCCTGGAAGCATGCTGACGCCAACAGTGCCAGAGCGGCCCCTCCAGCTCCCCCTCCCAACGTGACTCTCCCCGCCGGTTTGGGAAGAGGTTGGGGGAGAGGAGAGGACCTTCTTTCTTGGAAGGGGGCTAGGGGTCGAGGAATGCGGGGGAGAGGCCGAGGCCGAGGGCAGGCTGTTTCCTTTGTGTTAAATAGAAACGCGGACTATCAGAAGCACCAGCAATTAAATGAAATGGTCACGAACTCATCTACTATTATCCAGGCAAGTATGATTTCTCCTGAGCATACCTCTCTCCCTTCTCCCATGGGGTGTGTCTGGAGCGGATGTCATAGGTTTGCTTTTTTTCACCAGTAACAGTCCCGTCACTCATGCTGTTTTTCAGAATCCAGTAGAGACACATAAGAAGGACTACAATTTGTTACCACTGTTAGCAGCTGCTCCTCAAGTTGGAGAAAAGATTGCATTTAAGGTATATTTTAAAACCACAACAATTACAACAAAAAAGATTATCCTCTCCACAAATAAACTTACTTATTAGCGGCTCAGGATTGTATATAGACCCTTTTCCACATCATATCTGTCCTGTTCTTGTACCTGGCATGTAGGAGGTGCCTACTTATTGTTTCAGGAATTAATAAAAATGGCTTAGCCCAATGTCTGGAACATAGCAAATGCTCAACTAAAAAAAGGCTCTAATATCACCAACACTCTCCCTCAGCCTCCTCCCCCAAACCAAAGAAACCTTTCCCACTGGAACCCCTGTTTTGCCACCAGTTCATGGTAGGACTCCCGCAATGGCAGGGTGGGCAACCTAATCCAGCACATTCTCTCAGGGACAGAGGAGAGAAACTGCAGAATTTGTGTATTTGTGGGCTGTTTCTTCTTTTGTAGCTTTTGGAACTAACGTCCGATTATTCTCCTGATGTCTCTGACTACAAGGTAAGACTTTTTATTTAAAAATAATTATTAGTATATTAAAGAAGCTAAAGTCGTATTTAGTACTGCTAATATGGATGATTTTGCTTTTTTTGGAGTAAATAATGTTGTAAAGTAGAAAATGGGACCATTATCAAAATGTAAGCTTTTTAATAGTATCACTGGAGCCCCCAGTGTTGTTTTCCTCGCACTTGCGGGTGAATGTAGAACAATGATGAGTTTTAATTTTTTTTCTTTTTTTAAGATTTTATTTATTTGTTTGACAGAGGGAGAGAGATCACAAGTAGGCAGAGAGGCAGGCAGAGAGAGAGGGGGAAGCAGGCTCCCCACTGAGCAGAGAGCCTGATGTGGGGCTTGATCCCAGGACCCTGAGATCATGACCTGAGCCGAAGGCAGAGGCTTCAACCCACTGAGCCACCCAGGCGCCCCGAGTTTTAATTTTTTTAAGTCATTTTTTTTCTAACCAGCTTAGACATTCGCAAGCTTATTTGAATGCCACTCCCCCAGGATCCTAAACTTTGAAAGGAAATATTAAATAGCTGTTAGCCAGAAAATTGGTTATTTTCATCATAGGAATCTATTTTATATAATTGTGAATTACTGAGGATTCTTATAGTCTAACATGGCTCCGTTTGCATTATCTGTGAATTACCACAGGTAATTCACAAATATTATCATTGGAATTTTTTCACTAAACATCTGTGTGGACTTCACATTAGCATGAGCTTTATCATAATTCAGTAAAAGCTTAATTCCAGTGGAATTAAAGAATTACATGTTTCCTTTCCTTTTTCACCCATTCAAAATTTTGTTAAAATGCATCATTTCTTATTTTGATATAATATATGGAATATAAGTCCATTTAAAAAATAACAATTGGTGGGGCACCTGGGCGGCTCAGTGGGTTAAGCCTCTGCCTTCAGCTCAGGTTATGATCTCAGAGTCCTGAGATCGAGCCCCGCATTGGGTTCTCTGCTCAGCAGGGAGCCTGCTTCCTCCTCTCTCTGCTTACTTGTGATCTCTCTCTCACAAGAGAGAGAGAGAGAACAAAACAAAACAAAAAAACCTTAAAAAAATAATTGGTAATGTTAACTTAGTAATACAGAGAAAGTACAAGGAGATTTGATTTTAATCTGAGTTGATACCTTGGAAGACTTTTTTTTTAAACCTTGGAAGACTTTTAAAATCCTGTTAAGAACTTTCCTCAAAAGTAGAGTAGAAGAAGAATCAGTTCATGAAGGGGTTTGGTAGATCAGTTCTGCGTAATTAGTATTTTATCATATTTTTCATCTTAGCCCCTTATCAGTGACATATAATAGCCACTTATTATATGTCACTAGCCACTTATTATATGTCACTTAGCCACTTATTATAAGTGACTTACTATAAGTGACATATAAGTTATTTAAAGCAAGATACTTGTGAGTGAAAGGATTAATATTATATTAATAACTATCCTGGAAGGAAACGTTAAATGGACCTGTCTTGGGCAAACCAGGATGTTTTGTCACCTTCCGGTTGATAAGAACTTTATTTATTTATTTATTTATTTAAAGATTTTGTTTCTTTATTTTATTAAGAGAGAGAATGAGAGAGAGCATGAGAGGGGAGAAGGTCAGAGTGAGAAGCAGACTTCCCATGGAGCTGGGAGCCCGATGTGGGACTCGATCCCGGGACTCTGGGATCATGACCTGAGCCGAAGGCAGTCGTTCAACCAACCGAGCCACCCAGGCGCCCGATAAGAACTTTAATTCTGTGATATGTGGGAAGATAGATAAATACAGAATTAATATGTCCTACAGCACAAATTGTTAGTCTAGATGATACTGATTTTTAAAAATGCATGTTAAGGGCACCTGGGTGCCTCAGTTGGTTAAGCGACTGCCTTCGGCTCAGGTCATGATCCCGGAGTCCCGGGATCGTCCCACATCGGGCTCCCAGCTCCACGGGGAGCCTGCTTCTTCCTCTGACCTCCCCTCTCATGCTCTCTCTCGCTTTCTCTCTCTCAAATAAATAAATAAATCTTTTTAAAAAATATGCATGTTAAATTGATGTTGGTTATCACAGTTATTACCCTGGAAAGCTATTTGCTTACTTTCTTGGTGTTTTTAGAACTTTCTGGAAATTATTTTCAAAACCATTTGCAGAGTGAAAATCAGTCCCAATTTTTGCTTTGACCTCAAATGCTGTTATCTAGTTTGATCACTGGCTTTATTCCTGAAGCTTGTCTTTAGAAGTTGAATCTGTCCTCAAAGAATGTAGTCTCCTCTGCCCCTGACCCTGTCTCATGTGTATGCATCTACTTGCGGGATTTTAATCGATGAAAGTAATTGAGTGACGCTGCAGAAGTCAGTGCAATGAAAGAAGAATTTATTACTTATATTTCCCGAGGGAGCAGAGAATGCCATGTTGTGCAGGCCCCTGGGGGAAAGCACCTGGACATCATTCAGAGGCAGAAGCAGGAGTGAGGAGAAAGCTTGTCCCAGGACCTTTATGGGATTTCCTTGGGCTAGGCAAGGCAGGATGGGGTAAACTGTTTAGCATTGGCTACTTTGAATAATTAGCAGGCTTTGGGCTATAGGGGCTGTCTCTAGTTGTGTGATACGTGCCTCTGGGATGATTTAGACCAGGGAAAATAGTGGCTTGAGGTGTGGGAGTTCTATTTCTCCTACAGGTGGATTTATTTAAAAACTTTAAAAAAAAAAAAAAGAAACAACTTTTTTTTGAGATTTTATTTATTTATTTTGAGAGAGAGCAGAAATGGAGGGTGAGGAGGGGCAGAGAGAGAAGGAGAAACAGACTTCCTGCTGAGCAGGGAGCCTGACGAAGGACTCAATCCCAGGACCCTGGGATCATGACCTGAGCAGAAAGCGGATGCTTAACCAACTAAGCCACCCAGGCGCCCTTAAAAAAAGTTTTAATATTGAGATAAAATTTATATAATGTAAAATTCACCATTTTAAAGTGTATATTTCAGTATTTTTAGTATATTCTCAATGTTTCACATGTTGGTTTTTGACTTGGACTTTTATTTTTAAAAGGAAGGAAAAATACTAAGCCACAATCCAGAGACCCAGCAAGTAGATATAGAAATTCTTTCATCCTTACCTGGTGAGTCTTCTAGAAAAGAATTTGAAAATTTAGGCTCTTCATATCTACATTGGTTTCTAAATAGCTTTTATACCCAGAAGCTGTTCTCCGCCTTGGCCTCCATGACTAACTCTCCGCTTCTCCTGTCAGTACACAGCAGCCCTGGGGACCCATGCTCCCCCTAATGGAGGTGTATGTCCACTAAGGGTTGTTGGATTTGTTTCCAGAGCCTTTAGGCAAGTTGTTCTTAGTCTTGTAATTATGTAATTTGATAAAAATTACATAAACTGATGAGCACTGATTGCAAAAACAATTATTTCTCTGAAACCCAAATTGAACCCAAGAGTGTAACTGAGAAATTTATTGAATTATGGATCTGCCAAAAGAGATTGGGAGGAATCTGGTAAAAAAAAAAAAAAAAAACCAGGAAGATTCTCAACTTAGGCTGCCTTGCTAGTGTTTGCATTCTTGCATCCTTTTAAAAAAAATTCAGAACTGGAAATTGTAGAAATAGCAGACATATATTACATATATGGGTTATAAAAGAAAGATAATTCTAGTCAGCAGGCTCCTAAGACCTACTCAGCTGTATTTCAAAAGAATTGGTCAATTAATATACTTTTGTGTGTTAAGTCACAATAAAATATCTAAAGTATATGTGCCATACACATTCTCATATGTTATTTCAAATGCTTCCCTGCTTTATCTCTGATTCACCTCACCCATTATTGGTTCTAAAATCTAGGAATAAGAGAGCTTTCACTGTCGTATTGGCTTCACTTGGGTCATATTGTAGGGGTCCATGACCAGAGAGCAGGGTAGATCCTTTTTTCTTTAGCAGACTCTAAGGCAATTCAAATGTTAAGTAAACGATTAGCTATAACTTAAATTGGTTTTCCAGCTTTCTTCTGATTAGGTTTTATTTGAAGAAATCTCCCTTCCTAGGAATGCTGGACAGAGAAGTTTGTCCATGGTCAGATTCCATGGAAACAGCTTGATTACTGCTTGTCAGGTGATTGGCAGTGAGAACATCCAATTAGAACTTTTCTTCTTTGGAGCATCTAGAAGTGGCTTAATCTGTTCAGTAATAGAAATGCAGATAGTCCTCGCTTTGCATGGTTCTGATGTGTGTGTGTGTGTGTGTGTGTGTGTATAAACTTTTGTTCCCATGGTTTGGTTACATAACACCAGTTCCCAGTGGCATTGGGTAAGCTGTTAGCTGTGAATAACCACATAAAGTACTGCTAGCTTTTCGGTCTGCAAATCAGATGCCCATTGTGATCAGTGACCAATGACGTCACGTCCAAGTCTCCTGGTGATTGGTCACCGTGCGTCTGTTACTCCATCCCTAGACACACTGCTATGCATGTGGTTTGCTGCCTCCTTATCTCTCAGGAATAAACCCACATGGCATTTTACAAAAATGGATGTTGAGATAGGGAATTGGTCAACAAACCTGAAAGTACAACAAAGAAACAAAAAGTGATGATTCTGGAGGTGACATGCAAATGGAGTGCAAGTGGAGTGGGGTCAGAGAGAACAACTGACCGTGGGGATGTTGGCCCTGCAGTTCATGTGAACTTGACATAAATGAGGAAGGAAGGTGTTGACAAAAGAGCTATTTCATGATGATGATAAGAGCTCAAAGGATAAAATCCTGAAAGCTGATGCAAACATAGAAAGGAGTCGGCTGCTTCTGCAAGGGGTAGAAAAGATTCTCCTCTGTGTTGTCGGTACGTGACAGGAAGACAAGCACTATTCAGACTACTCTTGGTAATAGCTTGTTCTTTTCTTTTTTTTTATGATTTCTTAAAAAATAAATCTCTACCCAAAGCGGGGCTTGAACTCATGACCCCAAGATCTAGAGTCACATGCTCTACTGACTGAGCCAACCAGGTGCCTGGATAAGTTTCTTAACAAAGAAATAAAACACTAATTCTGTCTTTTTGGTAGTTTAGATTACAGTGTACTACATAAATATTATTTTTGCTATTTTTCATCTCCCAGTACAGTAGAGATTTAAATGTTTTGACAATTGTTAAAACGTCTTGAGACCATCATAATTTTTCCCCATTGATTATTCAGATTATTCAGCCTGCCATGGTAATTTTTATGACCCCGCAGTACCATTCAAAGCGAGGAATGCTGTATTACCAAGTAGTAAGTACGTTTAATTTCTGAGGACAGAGCAAGATAGAGAAATTTTGTAGAATTCAGATTATCTTTCCCAGCTGGAACGTATCAATTGTCTTTTGGATTATCTAATGGTTACACATATTCTTTTCTGAGAGTATTAATAATAGTGTATCAAGCTCATTTCTTTTTTCGATGAAGGATAGATTGTCTCTGATAAATGTCCAGGAAGCTCCCATCTGCTGTTACAGGGCTTTCTCAGGGTCTCCTGTCACCGAGCACTCCATACTTCATGTGTGTACCCAGCCTCCACATCAATGGACAATTTGTTTGTGGTTGTTTTTCTAATGATATAAATTCCCTGTAGAGGAACATTTTCACTACTGGGAAATGACTTATTGTCTCTCCTTCCTACCGTCTGGTTTCAGCCATGAAAGAACCTGGGAAATTTGATTTGGTTTATCACAACGAAAATGGAACTGAGGTAGTGGAGTACGCTGTGACGCAGGAGAAGAGGGTAGGCGCGCTTCGCTTCTTGGAATTGCTTGGTCGTCCGTTCTCTCGACTGGCTACTGGCGGTCTGGAAGGTGACATTGCAGCTTCCTGAACTGCCTATATTAAAGTCATGAAAGATCTAGGCCCTGGGATCCCTGGTCTGCCTACATGGTGGCAGTTTCTGTGCCCGGTGCCGAGTTAGGGTACCATCTTGGATCTCAAAGAGCCTACATGACAAGGTTCACAAATAACAGTCTTATTGAAGATTATAGCGTCACATAAAAACATAGTTATGCAAGGGTTTCAATAGAGAAGAGTAGCATATTTAAAAAACTTTATTGATACATACATTGAGGAAAGTATATATAGTATATAGCTTGAGGGATTGTCATAATTGGACATACCCATGTCACCAGCACCTGGGTCAAGAAGCAGAACATTAACAGCCCCCCTGGAAATCCCCATCATGTCTCTTTGCAGTCACTACTATCTCCCAAATGTTACTGTGATTCTGACTTACAACAGCATAAATGCTTTTGAAGAATGACATAAAATGATGATTCTGTCTTTTGACTGCTGTTTAAATTCTTAAATTGCCATTTTAGGAAATATCTGGTTTAGAGGTTTTAGGCAGTCAGACTTCCAGAGTTGCTGGCAATGCCTGGATCGTTAGGCTTCTGCTAGCATTAAACTAAATAGAATTTATATTTAAGAAAGTACTTCCTCGTAAGATGTTTATATTTGAAATGTTATGGATATTATTCTGTAACTTTCAGTATTGCAAACTCACATTTTAGAAATGTAAACTTGTAGAAACCCTAACCAGACTATGTTTTGCTTTGTCTTTAGGATAGATGACACTCTTAGGGATTTATTCCAAAAACACATTTTTAGGGTCTGTGGTAGGATCAGCAGATTTGGCCAAGTCTCCGGTACTTCTTTATTTGCAACGTATGCCTCTTCATTTTTTTGTCGAAAGGTATTCTTGGAAACTACACTGAAAAATTAACCTTGGAAGCTTTCCTCTCTATGCCTTAATGAAACGGGCTAGAAGCATAGCCTGTCATTGCCATTGTCTGACCCTAGATGGCCCTCATGATTCATCCACATGGCCGAGGGTTGGCATTTGTTCTCTCTCTCTAAAATGTGAACTGCCTCCTGTAGACTTAGGCAGCACAGGATGGAGCTGTGCAACGGAGCCCAAGGAGTCCACTGATAACCCTTAAGGGCCACATCGGCCTGTGAAGAGTCCGTGGGCTGGAGATCCCCTTGACCCTGGGTAACCAGCTGCTCCACACCCCGGCCCATCCCATCCCTACCCCTGCTCGAAATGAAGGAAAGGTGCAGTGTGTTTAATGTAAAGTGTAGTTGCATTCTAGGTAAACAATTCTTCTACCTAATTGAACTCAGCTTACTGGGACTCAGATCATTCTAGGTCTTCAACCATTCAGCGCAAATGGAAATTTGCTTGACTGAAGTTTTTAACCAACTGAAACCTGTATGATTTCAAAATGAAGCCTCTAAACCAAATATTTTGTGTTTTTCCTCAGATCACTGTTTTTTGGAGAGAATTGATTGATCCAAGATTGATTATTGAATCTCCGAGTACCATACCAAGTACAGAGCCTGCTTGAGGATGACCTCTCCACCTCATAGTTTATAAATGTCTTGTTTATGAAAGTGACTATAATCTGAACTTTAAAAAAAAAAGATTTGAAAGTTGTATGCATTTTTTGTTCACTTTACTGCATAGGAAAAAAATCTACCTCATCATTTAAAATAACATGGGTGTTGCTTTTTGTAGATCTTTTTTTTCTTCTTCCAGGCTTAATTTCAGTAACAAAATTTAAAACATGACATTCCCTGCAGGCATTGTTATATATCAGTATATATGGTTTCTTCTCTTTTTTATTTATTTTTTGACCATCAAGTAGCCATCGTCAGTAGGAGTTTATAACACCAAGTACAAGAAAATGCTGCATATCTTGTCTTAGTTTTATTAAGTAACATTTTAAAACATGAAAGCATGTTATTTGACCTAATTTTTTAACACTCGAGTTGTTCCATTAAATATGGAACATCTTATAAATTGCAAGTATTTTATACTTGTAACTGTCAAGAATTAAAAAGTAGCTGGGTTTATTGCAAGCAATGAGTTAAAGAATCCTTTCACATTTTTCTCAACTTTAAAATTGAGGATTTTCAGAGCCCTGTGTAGAGCAGTGAAAATAAGACCTCGCGGGTTTGCCTGGGACGAACTGGTGTTCCACCTGGGTGAGAGGATTTCCTATGAGTTCAGACCAGGGAATGTGTTATCTTGCTCCAAGATCCCAAGCACCTGGCTGAGTGTGCTGGAGTGAGGACTGAACAGAAACTTCAGTTTCTGTTATTATTCAACACAAAGCTAAAATGGTAAAATGGCTAAATCTATACTGTGAAAATCGCTTCCTTTTAACAAAAGATCAGGTTCCTCCTTCAGCTTTGCAGATTTTTAAATAAAATCATATTGAACTAAACTTCCATGCTGAGTCATCATGTTTAGTTGAGTATTGCAAATTGCTGTCTTGTTTCACAATAACGCGATAGATACAAATGTTCCGGAACAGGAAGCTTTGCTTTGAAGAGTCTGGTGTTGCGCAGTTCAGTCCAATGAGATTCATCAGATCTAGGAGCTGTCGGGCCGGTGATGCTGTCTACTTTTAACCTGCACGACATCGATGTGTATCAAATGTGGATTTATTGATTTGTAATGAGGAATATTACTCCAGAAAGTGTGAGGTCAGTGTGAATAATGGGATCTCGGCACTGGGGTTCTTGCGTAGCACACTTTCTTTCCAGGGTCTGAAAAACAAATTAAGGTAACTAGCAAGCACCAACAGACATATGAATAAATGCCCAACGTCATCATCAGGGAAATGCAGATCAAAACCACAATGAGCTATCACCTCACACCTGTTAGAATGGATATTGTCAAAAAGACAAGAAATAATGAGTGTTGGCGAGGATGTGGAGACAAGGGAGTCTGCTGCCCAGCCACTTTGGGAAACAGTATGCCCTATGTTCATTGCAGCATTATTTACAAAAGGCAAGATATAGAAACTAGTGTCCATTGATGGATGAACGGATAAAGAAAATGTATATGTACATATATACTTGTTATTCAGTCATAAAAAGGAATGAAATCTTGCCATTTGAGGCAACATGGATGGAGCTTGAGAGTACTATACTAAGTGAAATAAGTCAGACAGAAAAAGATATTGAATGATCTCACTTATATATGCAGTCTAAACAACCCTTTCCTCCCAGAAAAAAGAATCTTAGATGCAGTGAACAGATTGGTGGTTGCCAGTGATAGGGGGTGGGGGTGGGCAAAATGGGCAAATGGGGGTAAGAGGTACTAGCTTCCAGTTAGAAGTCACAAACATGTGATGTACAGCATGGTAACAATAATACTGTATTCCATATTTGAAAGCCGCTAGGAGAGTAGATCTTAAAAATTCTCACTACAAAAAGTTTTCCATAACTATGTCTGGTGGTGGATGTTACCTAGATTTATGTGGTTATCATTTTGCAGTGGGTATATACAAATATAGAGTCATATTGTGCACCTGAAACTAATGTTGTATGTTGTTTACACTTCAGTTAAAAAAGATAACTAGTAAACATTGACTAGATAAAGGGAAGTGTTGATCTCAGGGTATGTTTTCTTTAGATTATAATCAATTTATGAGTCCCCTTTTTCTTCTGTAGTGTTGTTTTTCAAACTACAAATAGCAGCCTACTAAAAGGGTCATGATGTCAAATTGAGGGTCTTGACCTCTTTGAGAGATGCACTACAATAGAAAAATACTACATCCAGTAAATTTCAGTTTTCTTTATAAAACAGAACTTATAGGGGCCCCTGGGTGACTCAGTCAGTTTAGCAGCTGCCTTTGGATCAGGTTATGATCCCAGGGCCCTGAGCTCCCTGCTCAGTGGGGAGTCTGCTTCTCCACCCCCACCCCCTGCTCATGTGCACACGATTTCTCTCTCTTGAATAAATAAAACCTTAAACCTCAGAATTTACGTCTAGCCGTGTGTGGAGTGGATCACCATGTAAAATGTAGCTGGATTTATTGCTTGAAATCAGATCATTGTCCGATGTGGAAACCCTAAACTATACAGTATATTCCAGGAGTGAGAGAGGAGAGGGGAGATGAGGAAGGGGGCTGGGCAAACAGTACCCCAGCGACTAAGTCTTTGCCTCACTCGTCCTGGGCTGGCGGTCCTGTTCAAGACGAGGAAATAGCAAGTACTCACAGGCCAGCTCTGAATATTACAGGATCAGCCTGTGGGTTTCAAGTAGTGACGCATCTAACTCCTCTCAACGTAATATTGAGTAACTTGCCAAAGACCACACAGCTAGAGGAGAGAGCGTCTAGTGTAATTTCAGAGCAGTAGTTTTCCCCAAGGTGTTTCAGTGGCTGTCCCCAAAGATCTCGTGTCCTGGCCTGACCGTAAACAGTTGGGCACGCTCCACACCCTTCCCCACTGCCACCTGTGTCGCTAGGAGCAGGAAACTTCTGGCTCATGACCTTTCTGCCCTCATGACTCAGGTCTGTCCATCTTCAGGTTGTCTGCTCACCATTAAGTTTTTTTTTTTTTTAGAGATTTTATTTATCTATTTGACAGATCACAAGTAGGCAGAGAGGCAGGCAGAAAGAGAGGGGGAAGCAGGCTCCCTGCGAAGCAGAGAGCCCGGTGCGGGGCTCGATCCCAGGACCCCAAGATCACGACCCGAGCTGAAGGCAGAGGCTTTAACCCACTGAGTCACGCAGGTGCCCCTGTTTTGTTTTTTAATTGAGTATCTTTTTTATTATTTTTGTTTAGATTTTTAAAATTATTTTAAAAGAGCTTGATTGAGGCATAACTGATACCCTAAAAACTGCACGTATGAAATGTGTTCCCTTTGTTTGAACATAAGCATAAACTTGTGAAACCATCATCACAGTCAAGCTAATAGGCAGCACCTTCAAAAGTTTCCTTGAGCCTTGTTTTGTTTTTGTTTTTCGTATGTGTGTTAATAATACTTAACGTGAGACCTACCCTCCTAAAGTTTTATATGAGTGGAATCACGTAGCATTTGCCCCTCGTGCCTGGCTCATTTCACTTAGCAGAGCGCCCTTTGGTCCATCCGTGTTGTTGCAGATGGCAGGATTGCCCCTTTTTAGGCTGATAATGCTCTTGTTTGTAAGTACCACGCTTATCCATGCATGTGCGGATGGACATTGGGTTTCTACGTCTTGGCTGTTGTAAATAATGCTGCCATGACCATGGTCACCGTTAAATCCTAACCTGCATTAGCTCTTAGACCTTCAAGTCTGTATAAAAAGACTGTGACCCTTAATCAGTCCAGTGTCCCACTGGATCTTTGTCCCTTCTTGTGAAAACTGCAGGTTCTCCAGCAACATTCACATCCCTGGTACAATTGATCTCTTTGCTGTCCTCATCGGGGGCACTGTGATGTTAACTTCTAACCTGCTAACTTTTTTTTTCTTTTTTTTAGCTACTTCCAAACCTGGATTTTTAGAGCATTCATTCCCAACTTTTTTAACTGTTCTGAAGGGATGACATCACAAAAACTCTTCCCAGGTGAGAGACCTATGTACTCTCAAAATGTAGGCACTATTTGGCTCTAACTTTTAACTTCCTTATTTATACCTAAAAGAGCTGTTGCAGACTTTCTCCTTCAACCCAGACCCTCCTCCCCTCATGTCAAGTAGACGGCTCTTGCCGCTCACCAGGATGAGGGGGGCCGGCAGGAATCCCCTTCCCTTCACAGTGATGATGGCACAGATTGGTTTTTCTTCCGGGGCTCTGTTCTCAGCCCTGGCTTGCAAGGCCTGTATCAGCCTAGATCCGATTAGGAGAGAGAAACCACATGGTAATTCGAAGAGGAAAAGTCTCGTACCCAGAATTACTAACTCGAACTGGGATTGGAGTAATGAGGGACCGGCTAGTAGGAAATAAAGAGGGCACTAATGGAATAGCGGACATGAGAAGCGGCTCCTCCTGGAGCTGAGTTAGAGCCCCCGGGGAAGAATCCCCATGACCCCCGCCCCCAGGGCACTCATGGTGAGGCCCTGTTGGGAGGTCATGGCAGACAAGTCTCTGTGATGTACTGGCAGAACTTGCTGGAAATCTGCCCTCTCCCACACCTTTAATTATGTGGTATTTTAAAATTACGTTTACTAATATTGACAAATATTTCGTCTCGTCAAACCAGTCTCTGAGTATTGGGAAACTGTCAGCTCACTACGGCAGGTACATTTCCAAAATTCTAATTTGTGTTTGAAAGCTCCCATTTTTTCATTGGCAGCTAACACAGTTGCTCTTGTGAGAGCCTCCCTTCGTTCATTGTCAAGATGTCTGCCAGACCCACGTCTGAGCGACCACAGCTTGTCTGCCGGGCGGTATTTCAAGTAACGACGGTGTGCCACGGAAAGTGCCCACCACGCAGCACGCCTCTCCGAGAGAAAACCACGCTCTCCGGTTTGCAGCAGCAAACGTGCCTTCAGAGGTCACCGTTTCATAACAGTAATGGTCCCTGCTCTCTAAGGGACATTCCTTTTCTTTCCCAGGACCCATGTGAGGCCACGTGGTGCCACTGGTTGGGTTCGTGCCGGGTGCCACAGTTCACTGCTTTCGCACCGTCACCGCAGGTGGAACGCAGTGCCAAGACAACAGCTCTGAGGTTCGGACCTCCCGGGCCCCGGGCCCCGCAGGAGTCCACAGACGACGCTTGGAGACATGCCGGCCTCGGGGAAGGAGATGGGTATTGAAGTCAGGGTTGGGGGCCCCGTCTGAGCCCGGAGGCAGAGTGTCTTCATGACTACAGTGGGCCTGCCCCACCCTCAGCTTACAAGGAAAAGCCAAAATAATGTTTGGAAAATATGACACTATTCAGGAAGGCTTGGTCCACTCTTAAGCCTCTAATCAGACTCAAGAGAGGCTAATTAATAAACTCCAACTCATTAACATTCAGAAAGAAAAGTCACAACCGAGTATTAGCATGCGATCACCTTGACAGTGGGCTCAGTTCACTGCGAAAGTGATGTCGATTCAGTCAAAAGAATCTGCTAAACATGCCTAGAAATCCTGCATCCCACTGGAAAATGTTCTTGCATCAACAAGAATGAAGTTACAGTTAGCGCCTGGCTGCTCGAACAATCGAGCAGTGTACCCAAGGGAGTGTGGCAGA
This sequence comes from Nasua narica, assembly GCA_028533885.1. Classification (NCBI taxonomy): domain Eukaryota; kingdom Metazoa; phylum Chordata; class Mammalia; order Carnivora; family Procyonidae; genus Nasua; species Nasua narica. The sequence goes on along the minus strand of CM052804.1, from coordinate 26,464,315 downwards.
TTTGACAAAGGACTCAAGGGCAGGTAAAGCTCTGTCACAGCCGTGAGTCAAAACCATGGGTGCTTACTGGAACCTAAGCACCCAGGCTTGGGGCACTGGAGGTCCTATGATGTTAAAGCCAGAAGGCACTCAGAATAATGAAGCCCAAGCCCCACCCACCCTGCTCGCCCCCCCCCTTTTTTTTTTTTTTTTTTTTTTTTTTTTTTGAGAGACTGATTGATTTTAGCGGGGTTAGGGGCAAAGGGAGAAGGAAAATCTCCGGCAGGTTCCATGGTGGGCTGGGTGTGGAGCCTGGCAGGGGCTCGATCTCACGACCCTGAAATCTTGACCTGAGCTGCACTCAAGAGTTGGTTGGATCTCTTAATGGACTGAACCACCCAGGTGCCCTCTGAATCCCCTTTTTGCACGGACAGCGGAGCCAGAGGGAGTGACAGGGCAGAGGCAGTATGGGGTTAGAACGTGGGCTCTAACATGTGATGGGCCAGTTACAGATTCTGTCTCTCTCTCTCTTTGTGGTCGCTCCTTCGACCAGCCGGAGAGCCTCTGTCAGCCTCAGCTTCCTCAGCACCTGCGGGAGTGTGGCCAGGACTGCAGGAGAGAATAGCGCACGAGAAGCATTTAGGGCACGGCCAGGCACATGGTAGGTGCTTGTTGAGACATTAGTTGTCGTTTATTCATGTTCCCGTTATGGGGCTTGCCCAAGGTGCCACTGAATTTCAGGCAGAATTTGAATCTCCTTCTTTTGAATTTATTTAATTTTTAAATTTTATTTTTATCTGTTAGAAGCAACTCGCACCATAGTTCATATTACAGCTGCCATGTTTAGATGTTCCTTAATTACATCTTTATTTTATTTAATGTTTTAAATATTTTATTTATCTGAGAGAGAGAGGAAGAAGGATAAGCAGACTCCCAGCTGAGCACGGAGGCCCAGCAGGGTGGGAGGGAGGCTCAATCCCAGGACCCCGAGATCATGACCTGAGCTGAAACCAAGAGTCTGAATCTCCACCAACTGAGCCACCCAGGCGCCCCCTTAATTACATCTTTAGGTGGGAGGAAGCGAGTAATTCCTAATTAGTGATGCTTTTATTCCAGGCTTGGGAGATGTCTGCTCTGACTCTATCCATCCATTATCTCCAAACTGTTGTGCTTTCCTCATACCTGAGTGGTATAGTTCGTCCCCCTGGCTTTAGCTACTTAGACACATGATCCCCAATTTCGAAGAAGTTATATTAAGAAAACAACTCAGGGTTGTGCTTTGTTTGTGTCTGTTTCTCTTCCTCCCCAGCAAACAGGAGAGAAAGGTCATTCAGAGATGAACAGTGGGGGATTACAGGAAAACAGGTACAATGAAACCTGAGAAAAACGCACTGCGCCTCTGATGAGACTGGTGATTGGCTCCTCTCCCCGGTCATCTTGTTAAACTTGCAGCAATGCAACCCCTTGTGGTAAACAGCTGCATTTAGGGACACCATTTATAGGGTTTTACTATATACAAATGTGGCTACAAAGTAATATGATTTTTTTTTTTTAACCCACCAACCATGAGAGAGCCCAAAGGCTGGGGCACAGGTTGTATTGTCACCTATCTCAGCCAGCATGTTTCTGCGGAAACTGGTCAGCTTCGCTGAGTTACACCCTCAAGGTCAATGGCACACGCTGGCCCGTTGGCTACTGCGTTGAGTCTGCCAAAGCAGCCTGGTTGAGCCTTAAGGGAAGGCATAGGGCGGGTTGAGCCAGGACCCTGCTGCTCCCAAGGGTCTGCCGCTTAGCAGCCTCCACTTCCTGGGAGCTGGTCAGGAAAACAGGATCCCAGCCCCACCAGACCGGCTGGATTGGAGGAAGTATTAACAGAACCCCACGTGACACGTGCGCATGAAGTTCTGGGACACGCGGAATTAGGGGAGGACACAGTTGGGATGTTGGCTCGGTTTCCTGCTCATCAGACTAATAAAAGTTACTCCTGCTTGACTCAACCTGGTCTCCATGAGGTTTTTCCTGGGGGCTGACCTGGCAAACCTAAGGCAAACCCTCTCTTTCACTGTAGAGGGAAAAGGGAGTGACACCGCTGCTCCAATGAGGCGCCAGCTCAGGGCTCTTGGAAGGATAAAGGTTTTATGTTTATTATTTAAAAAAATTTTAAATTTATTTATTTGAGAGAGAGAGCAGGGGGAGGAGCAGAGGGAGACAAGCAGAACCTCACTGAGTACAGAGCCCGATGCAGGGCTCGACCTCACCATCCTGAGAGCATTGACCTGAGTTTAAGCCAAGAGTCAGATGTTTAACCAACTGGGCCTCCAGGCGCCCCTAAAGGTTTTGTTTTGATCAAGACTGACATTCGGTTGAGTGCTGTAAGTAGTGCTTCCCGACATTTTTCCTATGAGAGCGCACGTAGGAAATATTTGCAGGCATATTGGGGGGTTAAGCAAACAATACTCTAGTGGCCAGAGGCAACCAACCCACCCAGCTTCTGGCCGCACCAGCGCCGTGGGGATCAAAGTTGTGGAACACAGGTAGAGTGAGCCATTTGAACACACCAGGGGTTCGGGACAGCAGCCAGGGCAGGGTGGGAGCCAGAAACGGGGGAGCCAGCATGCCCTGAGCGGTCCTGAGCAGCCCCAGCACCACGTTGGACTGGTCACCATCCTAGCCCCGGAGGAGCACCGCCCTGGACGGACACCCCCCAGCTAGAGACGAGATGATCAGCACAAGGAAGCTTGGAGAATAGGAACGGTAACTAGAGCTACATGCCAGCTCAGTATATGTGTATTAACTCATTTACATAACAAGCTGACGAGTTAGGTACTGTTTTTATTTCCCTTTTACAGAAGAGGAAACCAAGGCACAGAGGTGCAGTTCTTGCCCATGGTCGCACGGCTACCGAACAAAGGAGGTCTAAATCCGGGTTGTCTGCTCCAGAGTCTGTCCTCTTGCTGACCACCCGTCCAGCAGTAGAAGGTTCCAGGGAAGAAAGAGATCGAGTCCGAAGTGAAAAGGACACCCAGACCTGTCCGCATCCAGTCAGCCGGCTGAGGCTTCCTCTGCGACGCAGGCTGCTGGGTCCCCGTCACCCGGATCAGAACGAACAAAATGAAGCAAACACCAAATTCCACATGAGGAATTAAGCAAAAGATTTGGAGCTGAATCCCTTCAGAATATGTTCTTACAAACACTGTTAAAGGGAAAAAGCGAAACACATATGAGTTCAAGAATGTGCTTTCCGCCCTCTGACAAATAATTAGAACCAGCTGCTCTTCCTCTGCATCATAAATAAAGGGTTTGGTGGTTTGTTTTTTTTAAGATTTTATTTATTTATTTGACAGAGAGAGAACACATCGAGAGAGGGAACACAAGGAAGGGGAGTGGGAGAGGGAGAAGCAGGCTTCCCGCCGAGCAGGGAGCCCCATGCGGGGCTCAGTCCCAGGACCCTGGGCTCGTGACCTGAGCTGAAGGCACATGCTTAATGACTAAGCCACCCAGGCACCCCTGTTTTGTTGTGTTTTTTTAACTTCTTTATAATAATGACCAATGCAATATTTTAAAAGTTTTATCTCCCTTCAATATAAATTCAAATGTATGTTGTTTCATGTCTGATCATAGTAAGATTTTTAACAATGACATATAGAATATCCACCCCCCATTCCATTTTTATTAGACAAGTGCTGTCTTGGGATGCCTGAGTGGCTCAGTCCGTTAAGCGTCAGCCTTCGGCTCAGGTCATGGTCCCAGGGTCCTGGGAATGAGCCCCGCATCGGGCTCCCTGCTCAGTGGGCAGTGTGCTTCTCCCTCTCCCTCTCCCTGCCACTCCCCCTGCTTGTGCACTCTCTCTCTCGGTCAAATAAGTAAATAAAATCTTTTTTTTTTTTTCAGATTCAGCTGTCATAATTTATTCTTTATCATAAATAGTATCACAGACAGTAATATGTCCCGAAGTCCCTCTCTCTATGAAAGATGCAGTATCTCTGGGAACTCATTCATTAGCTGGTAAGACTGTATTCATTCAGAAAAAAGTTAAAGGAGTGAGTCTGTACATCCTTTGACATACTTTTTCTGAACAGAGTTATAAGGCATTAATAATGGTATGTTAAAATAGCAAATAATTTATAATAAAAATAGAAATTCTCTCTCTTTTTTTTAAAGATTTTATTTATTTATTTGATACAAAGAGAGAGATCACAAGTAGGCAGAGAGGCAGGCAGAGAGAGAGGAGGAAGCAGGCTCCCTGCCGAGCAGAGAGCCCGACGTGGGGCTCGATCTCAGGACTCTGAGATCATGACCCGAGCCGAAGGCAGCAGCTCAACCAACTGAGCCACCCAGGCGCCCCTAGAAATTCTCTTTTAAATCACTCTCAACCGAGAGCATCACAGAATAAAGAACATATTTACCACCCAGATATTCTTTAAGTTTCTACTGTGATCTAAAGACGGTTTTTTTGGCTTAAAACAGACCTTAGGCTTTGAATGGCAGGTGTCCCGAAACCAACATGTGGACTGGATCTTAGGTTCTGTTTAAAGTTACTGCGAAATTTATATATTCAAATGTGCTCCTTGCTAATAAAGGTAGAAAAAGTGAAAATATTTGGTTTCGTTATTAGTAACAGTATTCACTGCAAATCAGCTTCATGATAATGTTCTAGACTACAGTGTGGATTAAAGGTTTGTGCCAAATAGCAGCAGAGATTACAAAATCATGGTTCAAATGATGGTCAGTGATGTAGCTGGTACACAGCCAGAATGAAGGAATTGTTTATAATAGATAAGTAAATGTGGAACACAGCTTTATTTTAATATCAGTTGCTAGAACTGAGCAGTGGGTGTCTCGGTCTCCAGAGGCAGAAATAAAGTGGCTTTTCCTAAGTTAGAGTGACGACAAGGGCGGAGGACAGTGGCCGTAAATAAAATCTTAAAAACAAAAATAACAACAAACCAACAAGTGCTGTCTTACAAAAACCCTTGGAATTTCACTTATTCCATTAATGCTGTCAGTTTGCCAACCTTCTTTGGACCTCCTTTTCGGAACAATCTTGAGAACCCTTGTCAAATAATCGCAGCAATAACAGTAATAAAAATATAGCTAATAGACAATTTGAATTCTCACCTTTTAAGTGTAGATTTAAATTCTGGAAACAGCCGAGTTCGGTGACTCCTAATCCATTTTTTAAAATAAACTTAATTTCTGGAGCAGTTTTCACAGCAAAATGGAGCAGAAAGTACGGACTTCCTATACCTCCCTTGACGGTCCGCTAGTATCAGAACCCCACACCACAGTGGTACATTTGTCACAGCTGATGAACCTCCATCACCACATCATTATCACGAAAGTCCAAAATTTCCACTAGGCTTCGCTCTTGGTATTGCACACTCTATGGGTTTTGCTAAATACATAATAACATGTATCCACCATTATAGTGTCTTACAGAATAATTTCAACACCCTAAAAATTTTCTGTGTGTGCCTGTCCATTCATTCTTATCCCTTGGCCCCTGGCAATCAGTGATCTTTTTACTGTCTCCATATTTTTGCCTTATCCAGAAGGTCATAGAGTGGGAATCATAAATGTCGCCTCTTCTGATTGGCTTCTTTCACTTAATATGAACTTAAGTTTCTTCCATATCTGTTTGTGGCTTGATGGCTCATTTATTTTTAGCACTGAGTAATACTTCATTGTCCGGAGGTACCATAGTTTATGTGCCCATTCAGCTACCAAAGGACATCTTGGCTGTTTCCAAGATTTGGCAATTTTAAATATGCTACAGATATTTGTGTGCAGGTTTTCTTGTGGACATAAGTTTTCAACTGCTTTGGGTAAATACCAAGAGGCATGATTGGTGGATGGTACAGTAAGAATGTATCTAGTTTTGTAAGAAACTGCCAAACTGTCTTCCAGATTGGTTGTGCCATTTGCATTCCTTCCGACAATAAGTGAGAGTTCTTGTTGCTCCACATTCTTGCCAGCATTTGCTGTTCTCAGTGCTCCAGATTTTAGCGATTTGAATTGGTATATAGTGCTATCTCTTTGTTCTCATTTGTAATTCCCTAAGGACATATAAAGTGGAGCATCCGTTCATAAACTTATTTGTCATTTGTTATCTTCATTGGCGAAGTATCTGTTCAGATCTTTTGCCCATTTTTCATTTGAGTTTTTTTTTTTCTTGTTAAGTCTAGAGTTTTTTGTACATTTTGAATAACAGTCTTTTGTTAGTGATGTATTTTGCAAGTATTTTCTCCCATCCTGTGACTTATCTTCTTATTCTCTTGATCTGAATCCATTTTTAAGATTGGAGACAGAGTTGGGAGCACCTGGGTGACTCAGCTGGTTGAATGTCTGCTTCTTGATTTTGGCTCAGGTCGTGATCTCAGGGTCGTGGGATCAAGCCCTGAGTTGGGCTCCTTGCTCAGCATGGAGTCTGCTTGGGATTCTCCTCTCTCCCTCAGCCCCTCCCTCCCCCAACTCTTACTCTCGCTCTTAAAAAAAAAAAAAAAGAAAAAGAAAGATCGGAGACAGGGTGAGAAAAAAGCTAAGAAAAGAAAGAAATAGGAGACAGGTTGGTACTAGAGTATCCAAATAGTGGACTAGGCCCAAGTTCAGGGCACCAGGAAAAGGATTATCAAAAAGATGAGAAACAAAATATTTTGGAAGAACTTGATGTCAGATAACATCCACCTTTGGCTATAACAGAGTCATTAGTACAAGAATTGCCAACCCACCGAACAACTACAAAGTTGAATAAAATATGTTATGCAACTTTTTTCAAGCATTGGGCAAAAACTAGTGTAGGACTTTGATCCTGCAGAGAAGGGAAACATGTGACATGAGCCTCACAGTCACCCAAACTTCTACTGCGGTCTGGGAGGGAGGTTGGTCACAAGTGGAGAGTTGTTTTGCTGAGTTGAGGGGACAGAGATTGGGTTAGTGGGATACTGAAAAATCAAAAATTAGGCAGGTTACTGAAGAAACGGAAGCTTTGTGGGGGGAGGAGGATTCCAGAGGACCCTTCATCCAAGAAGAACAAACAGATTAAAAAATCAAAAGAACAGATTCCCAAATCACCCAAATGTTGGAACTAACAGAAAGGATGTTCAAGTAGCTATTATAAATATTTTTAAGGACTTAAAGGAAAATATAGTCAAAATATGGATAGATGGGAAATCTCAGCAAAGCAATTGAAACCATAAAAAAAGAACCAAGTAGAAATTCAAGAATGGAAAAATAAGTATCTGAAATTACAATGCAACTGTAGGATATTCACAGCAAGTTAGAGACTTCAAAAGAAAGACTGAATAAACCTGAAATCAGATCAATTATCTTATTTGAAGAATAGAAAGAAAAAAGATTAACAAAGCCCCAGGACCTAAGGGATAATATCAAGCAAGCTGACATGTTTAACTGGAGAGAGAGAATAGGGCCAAAAATGTTGAAGAAACAAAGTCCAAAAAACTACCCAAATTTGGAGAAAACCTTCAAGTTACAAATCCAAGAATCCTACCAAACTCCAAGCAGGATTTAAAAAAAAAAAAAAAAGACACCTAAGGACATCATAGTTAAAATGCTGAAAATTATAAGAAGATAATCTCAAACCTCACCAGAGGAGATAAAATACCTGCAGAGAAACACCGGTACAAATGATGGCGGACATCTCATCAGAAAAATGGAATCCAGAAGACAATAGAATGATATATTTAAAAGAAAAGAAAAGATTTATTTATTTTAGAGAGAGAGAGTGCAAGCAGGGGGAGAGGCAGAGGGAGAGGGAGAGAGAGAGAGAGGACCCTCTAGCAGACTCCTCGCTGAGTGCAGAGCCCAACGTGGGGCTTGATGGATCCCAGAACCCCGAGATCACGACCTGAGCCTTGAAATCAAGAGTCAGCTGCTTAAGCAACTGAGCCACCCGGGCACCCCTAGAATGACCTCTATAAAGAGCTGAAAGGAAAGAAAGTCAACTTCAAATTATATATCCTGTGAAATTATCCATTAGAATTGAGATGAAAGAAAGGCACTTTCAGATAAACAAAAGCTGTAAGAATTCATTGCCAGATGGCCTGCCCTATAGGATATGCTGCAGTAAACTGCTGTCTGTAAGAAGGAAGGAAGAGCCCTGGGAATGGTAAATATGTGGGGAATTTATCTATCTTTTTATATGTAACCATATTTTCTTCTTCTCTAATTTTTTTTGGAAGCTAACTGTTTAAATTAAAGGTAATAATAGAATATAGTTAAAGGAGAAACAGAGGCACATTACATTTTTAAAGAGTCCATTTGAACAAACATTGATTTGTATCAGGCAGCAGCCAGACCTGAAGTGGTTACGGGCACTCTACTGGCAGGAGCTGGGAGAAAGTTTGTGTTATTTAATTATAGCTTAAGCAGTTGCCTTATTTGGGAAAGCCTAGTTCACTGTGACTGATCATTCTTAAGTTTTGCTTTCCTAACTTCAAGGCACTTATAGGAATGGACGCTGGCTTAGGTTGGGCTTGCTAATGTTGGCTGCCAAAACATCAGAGCCGTCTCAGTCTAATGATTTCCTTGTTTAATGACTTTTACTATAGTTGTGGGGTTTATTATGTAAGTCTATATGAAATATAGGGCAACAATAGCAAAAGAATAGCCAAAGCAGTGGTAAATGAAATTTTAATGTAATAAGACTCTCATATTTTATGTGAATTATTAATGCAATATGAATTCTAAGTAGACTGTGATAAGCTAAAAATGTGTATTATAACCCATAGAAGACTACTAGAAACAATAAAAAGTATAGGTAAAAGGCCAATAAGAAGAAACAAAAATGAGATGTATAGTATATGTATATTGAAGATTTTATTTATTTATTTGAGAGAGAGAGAGTGCAAGTGGAGAGGAAAGGGCAGAGGGAAAGGTAGAAGCAGACTCCCCACTGAGCAAGGAACTTTATGCGGGGCTTAATTCCAGGACCCCGAGATCATGACCTGAGTTGAAGGCAGATGCTGAACTTATTGAACCACCCAGGCGCCCCTGAAATGTATAGTATATTTGATTAGTGCGAAGAAAGACTGGTAAAGAGGAACAAAAACCAAAGTGATAACTAAAAAGCAAGTAGCAATTTGGCAAACTTAAAAATCAATATGTACATTAATTACAAATGGACTAAATACTCTAACTAAAAGGCTGAGATTATCTGGGTGAACAAAAAAAAGCGAGACCCAACTATATTCAGTCTATAAGAGACACATTTTATTTATTTATTTATTTATTTATTTATTTATAAATTTTTTAAAAAATTAACTTATAATGTATTATTTGCCCCAGGGAACATGTCTGTGAATCATCAGGCTTACACATTTCACAGCACTTAAGAGACACACTTTAAACATAAAGACACAGAGAAGTTGAAAGTGACAGGATAGAAAGCTATACCATGCAAAGAGTAAGGTAATAAAGCTGGTGTGACTCTTGCTATCAGACAGAATAGATCTTAAGAGAGAAATTATTTTGAGAGATAAATGGCAGCTTTTTTCTTTTTTAAAGACTTTAAGTAATTTCTACACCTAACGAGGGGCTCGAAACCACAACCCCAGGATCAAGAGTCACATGCTTCACTGACTGAGCCAGGCAGGTGACCCAAAGGGGGACTTTTCATGATTATAAAGGGATTAAATAATAAGAAATACATAAGATCCTTAATGGCATGTATCTGTATTAATTTCCTAGGGTTGCCATTATAAAGTACCACAAACTAGGTGATACAAAACAACAAAATTTCATTCTCTCATGGTTCTAATTTAAGGTGTCATGCTCCCAGAGGGACCCAGGCTCCCTCTGGGACTTGTAGGGAGGGACTCTTCTTGCCTCTTCCTAGCTAAGAAATGGACAAGCTCAGTATCATATTGAAGAAATTAACATCTCCTGTCAGAAATTAGTGAAACCACTAGACAAAAGAAAAATTGGGAAGGATACAGAAGATCTGAGCCTTGATATAATTGACATTTATACATTCAATAATTGAAAAACACACTTTTTTCAAGTACACTAGGAATGTTCATTAAGATAGACCAAATGCTGAGCCATAAAATAAATCTTTTTTTTTTTTAATTTTTTTTTATTATTTTTTTAAGATTTTTTATTTATTCATTTAACAGAGAGAGAACACAAGCAGGCAGAGAGGCAGGCAGAGGCAGAGAGAGGAGCAGGTTCCCTGCGGAGCAAGGAGCCCGATGTGGGACTTGATCCCAAGATGCTGGGATCATGACCCGAGCCAAAGGCAGTTGCCCAACCAACTGAGCCACCCAGGTGTCCCCATAAAATAAATCTTAACATATTTCAAAAGACACGTGTCTTAGATAATAGAGCTAAGATTGCATTAAATTAGAAATCAATAACAATAACATATCCAGGAAAGCTCCAGATACTTGGAAATGAAGCCATATCCTTATAAGTAGCTAATGCATCAAAGAAGACACTACAAAAGAAATTAGACAATATTTTGAATGGAATGATAATGAAAACACATGTATCAAAATTTGTGGGATATAATTAAAGCAGTGGTTAAAGAGAAACTTATAGTTTTAAATGCCTTTGTCAGAAAGGAAAAAAAAAAGCTTAGCAATAATAATCTAATCATAAGCTTGAAAAAAAAGAGCAAATTAAACCAAAAGTAAATAGGAAGAAATAATAGATAAGAGAAGAAACCAAAGCAAAAAAAAGAGTACATAAATGACAGAGAAAATTAAAGCCAAAAATTGATTCCTCAAAAAATCAGTAAAATTAATAACATATTAGATGGATTAATCAAGAGAGAAAGAAAACAAAAATTGCTTGTATTAGGAATGAAAGAGGGCTTATTACTACAGATGCTACCAACATCGTGACATCAGCAAAAATGGCAGAATAAGAATCTTTTAGGGTTCCTGAACCTAATTCTGATATGGGAGGGGGGTTCCCCCAAAAACACCAAGCAATTCTTGGACACCAGCAGGGTGTCTGAGAATTCAACTCAGCTCTGACACTTTCTACCTGGAAATAGCACCAGATGCCATAGGTTAAGGGCTCAGTCCTAGAAGACTGATCCCCATCTGTAACGTCAGTTGCCAAGTCATAAGCCCCAGACTTTTGCCTGCACTTCTGACCAACCAGCTACAGATCGGAGGTTCCAACCACCTCCTCCTTAAGTTTGATTAATTTGCTAGAGCAGCTCCCAGAACTCAGGGAAATTACTTACTTAATGTCTACTGGTTTATAAAAGGAAATGATAAAGGATATGAATCAGTAGTCAGGTGAAGAGATACATAGGGGAAGATCCCAAACAAAGAAGCTTCTGTCCCCTTGGAGCTTGGGGCCTGGCTCTGTGATACGTGAAAGTGTTCTGGTTCCCTCCTCAAGCATGGAGGCTCTCTGGAAAGAACCAAAAAGCTGCTCTCTTGGATTTTTATGGAGGCTTCATTCCACAGTCATGAATGACTAGGTCACTGGTCATTGGCTGATGGAACCTCCAGCCCTCGCTCCTCTCTGGAGGTGGGGACGGGGGGGACTAAACTGTCCAACCTTCTAATCACTTGGCAACAATCCTTCATCCTCGGGTGGGGTCCAAAAGTCCCTTTTGTTAATAACAAACCACCCATTTCACCTTTATGGCTCTGAGGTGTTTTCAGGAACTGGGTGAAGACCACATATATCTAGAAATATATTTTGGTCATTCGAATGGCCAAATAGATATTTCTTATAAATCATCATACTGTTAAGGACCTCTGAAAATTCTGCTTCCATAAAAGAAAACTTAGAAAAATTGTCAGGCTCCCAGTTTTCAGAGCCCTGGAAATTAGTGAACAACTTGGAACAATCCAGGGAATGCTTATTTAAGAAAAGTGGCTTAATCCTGGTGAGGACAGCAAGTTTGGGTGCTTTAACTTGCTTTATTCCCATTACCCCTACCCCCAGCTCCATGGTACTTTTAAAAACCAATGGGCTGCAAACAAGTCTGACCCCTTGGAAAAGACTTGGAAAACTTATTGGTTCTAGGGATTTATGGAAATCTCCGTCCAGTCATTAGGTGATCGCTAAGCCAACTGAGCTGAGACTCAGTATATAGACTTTATGGAATTAATTCAGGAAAGTCACTAAACAAAAACAGCGACAAACAGCCATAATAACAAATCCTGGGGAGGTGGGAATCTAGTGTCCACAGTGCCACACTGCATTATTTTAAATGTCCAGTTTCGGAAAAAAAAAAAATCACAATACAAAGAAACAAGAATGGCTCATATAAGAAAAGAAAAATCAATAGATATTGTGTCTGAGAAGTGCAGATGTTGGACTTACTAGACAAAAACTTTAAATCGGTCAGCTATTTTATTTTATTTTATTTTTAGAGATTTTATTTATTTATTTGAGAGACAGAGAAAGTGAGAGCATGAGAGGAGAGAAGGTCAGAGGAAGAAGCAGACTCCCCGTGGAGCTGGGAGCCCGATGTGGGACTCGATCCCGGAACTCAAGGATCATGACCTGAGC
>CM052804.1:26411830-26451338 GCA_028533885.1 Nasua narica | reverse complement strand
TGTCCTCCCCCAGGCATAGGCAAAGCCCCCACTGCGCAGCCGAACCTGGCGGCCATCAAGGCCAAGGTGCTGGAGACCTTCTTAGCCAAGTCCAGGCCCGAGCTCCTGGAGTGTGAGTAGCGTCGGCTCTGAGGAGCGGTCCCGTTGGCTGTCAGGCTCTCCTGAGCAGCTGTGCTCACCGCTCTGCCCTCGCCGCTGTCTGGAGGTCCAGCGTGGTGCCCCCTGCCCCTTGTTAGCCCCTGGCCTGTCCTCCACTTTGCCACAGCCCTGCTCGCTCCCCTTCCGTCACCGCCCCCCGCCCCTCCACCGCTGGCTCGCCCCTTTCTCTGGGCCCACACCTGTGCCTCGGGCATCACGGGGGGGGCCCACTGCCAGCACTTCCGCTCCAGATTTCTCCTCAGCTCCCCTGCGATTCCAGAGCCTTCCAACTTGCCATAACCAGTCTTCTCCCTGTCCCACCCACCCTCCTCCGCTTCACAGAGAAGAGGGGCCCCTCGTCCTCTTGTTATGGCCATCTCTCCTGCGTCTCCACTTGCTCCCTCCTGGCCCCTCGCCTGCCACCCTCCCCCACCAAGGCCAGTCCGACTGCTCCTGCTCTGTCTGCGCTCACACTCTCAGGCCTTCCGCACCCTCACCGGCTCTCCTGGGGCCTGCCCCCCCCCAGAGGATGTTTAAATTCCCCTCATCGCAAAAGCAAAAGCAAAACAAACAGGAATAGAAAAGCCGCCAATGCAGACAGCCTCCCTCTCACCTGATTACTGGGAAAAAGTACAGATTCCTGGGCCTTGGGCCAGGGCTGCAAGATCAGGCTGCAGGGGACCAGCCCAAAAAGCTGGGGGGTAATCTCCTTCCCTCCATGATCCTTCTGAGGGAAGTCAGAAAAATACAGCCACGTTGCTGTGGCTGCACGTCAGAACCCCCGGGGGCCCTGACCCTGTCCCACTGCTGCCCGAGCTGCAAGTCACCGTGTTGCTGAAAGCCCCCCAGGGTTGTGGAGGGGGGTGGCGAGAGCCGCGAGTCTGGCCTCTGTCCCTGCCCTCCAGCAGGCCGGCTCTGGCCGAGGGTATCGGCAGCCCCCGTGCAGCTGAATGTTAAGGATACCTTTTACCAACCTTTAGTTGGCTGGACCTCTCAGCCACATCCATCCTTCTAGAAGGGAGCAGCCCCTGATCCTACGGAGTCCCTGTGCTGTCCTGGGTGCCACCTGCACCCCTGTTCCTTCTTAAGCACCTTTGCAAGCCTATCTCCCTTGACTGCCTGGAAGCTGTTGGCGTTCCTTCAGCGCGGCTCCAGGCTCCTCCTGTTTCCCGTTGGCACCCACTCGGTCGCAGCTGCAGAGGGCTGCAGAGGGCGCCCCGGCCCTCCCTTCTCCGCAGTTGCAGTAGGCCGGGCTGTCTGGAGGGGGGGGGGGGGCTGCCTCCCCGGAGCTTCCTGCTGTTCCCTCCCGCTCCCGTGCAAGACACGGGCTTGGCAAGGGCCAGAGCTAACCACCGCGGGGCCGCTGGTGACCGGCTGAGCCCCGTGTTTCTGGAGCCCTGGGCTCCTTGCGAACAGCCACGTGAGCAAAGAAAGGGAGTTCTAGCAACTCCATTTATTTTGCCCCCCTCCCTGGGGTGTGGGGGGCGGGCGGCTCAGGCCCCCCAGGAGAAGCATCCTACCTGGAGCCACCCAGTAAGGGAATGGCAAGCCATGTCGAAACCCTGGGTCTCTTGGTTTCCAGGTTCCCAAGCTAGGGATTTCCCCTCCGCCAGGCTGCCCGGGGACCTGTCTTCCACCGTCTGGGGAGGGGGTAGGTGTGTGTCCCGGGAAGGAGGTTGAACCTTGGGGACAACACACAGCTGAGCTCAGGCTTCTGATCTCCTGGAACTGGTTGGAACTGTGGCAGGAAGGGTGGGGAGGCCATGTGAGTGTCCCGACCAGGAATATTCAGATAATCTCTGTGTTTGGCTTCCTGTTGTCCACCAAGTAAAGTCTAGACCCTTTAGCTCTCTGCCCTGTGGGCCCAGCATGTCTCCCTTCTCCTGCTAGGGCCTTTCTCCCAGCTGCCCGGCCTTCCCTGGTCCCAGCACGTGCCCACCATCCCTGGGACTCTAAGCTTTGCTCTTGCTGTCCCCTCTGCCCAGAATGACCTCACCCCACGCTGCTTGCTTCTGTTTAATTTTTCTCAGCTTCTTGTTGCTTGGCTCTGATTCCAGCCTACCTGTGAAATCTTCCCCTGTGCGCTCCCCACCCTCCAAGGAGAGCCACTGCTCCCTAGAGCAGTGCGCCCACCCGTTGAGCAGAGTGCCACCTCACAGTGTTGTCACTGATGGGCTGGTCTTGCCGTGCATTGGGTACCATGTCCGGTCAGAGTTGTGCATCTTGCCCAGAATCAGGTGCTTGGTAAATGGCTTTGGGTGGATGAATAGACAGATGGGTGACTGATGGATGGGCAGTTGGCTGGATTGATGGATAGACAGATGGACACATGTCTGGCTGGCTGGACAGAATGGATGGATGGAAGGATGGATGGGCGGGCGGGTGGATGGATGGAAGGATGAATGGATGGAAGGAAGGAAGGAAGAAATGAAGGGAGGAAGGAAGGTAGATGGATGGGTGGGTGGATAGATGGGTGGATGGATGAATGAAAGGAAGGATGGATGGATGGAAAGAAGGATGGATGGCTGGATGGAAGGAAGGAAGGGAGGATGGGTGAGTGGGTGGGTAAGTGGGTAGATGGATGGATGGATGGATGGACAAGTGGATGGCTGGATGGAAGGAAGGAGGAAGGAAGGAAGGAAGAGGATGGATGGATGGGTGGGTAAGTGGGTAGGTGGATGGATGGATGGGTGGATAGATGGGTGGACAGGTGGAAGGATAGATGGATGGGTAAAATAAATGAATAAGTACTGCCAGTTGGGGAAAGGCTTATTTATTTATTTATATTTGGGGGGAGGGGAAGGTTTAAACGTGAGAGCACTTTGGACTCCCTGTAATGGATTCCTTGGGTCATGCCTTCTTAGATGCTGTTAAATTCACCCTGGACTACAACACGGCACATAACAAGGTGGCGCTGTCGGAGAACTACACGGTCGCCTCTGTGGCCGAGACACCCCTCAACTACCAGCCGCATGCCAGAAGGTTCACGTACTGCTCACAGGTGCTGGGCCTGCACTGCTACAAGAAAGGGATCCACTACTGGGAGGTGGAGCTGCAGAAGAGCAACTTCTGCGGGGTGGGCGTGTGCTATGGCAGCATGGCGCGCCAGGGCCCGGAGAGCCGGCTCGGCCGCAACAGTGCCTCGTGGTGTGTGGAGTGGTTCAATACCAAGATCTCTGCGTGGCACAACAACGTGGAGAAAACGCTGCCCTCCACCAAGGCCACGCGAGTCGGCGTGCTTCTCAACTGTGACCATGGCTTCGTCATCTTCTTTGCCGTCTCCGAGAAGGTCCACCTGATGTATAAGTTCAAGGTGGACTTCACGGAAGCTCTGTACCCGGCCTTCTGGGTGTTCTCTGCCGGAGCCATGCTCTCCATCTGCTCCTACAAGTAGGCAGGCCGAGGATGCGGGCCTCTGTGGGCCCCGGCCTGTGGTCATGGAGCTGCAGGTGGACCTCTGCGTGAGCCTCCTGAGATTCCCCGGGGGTTGAGAGTGTTGGGGGGGGGGGGACCTGGTAGGTGGGGTTGGGGGGTGGGGTAAGAGGAGAGATCTGGCCCCAGGAAGGGGTGGGGGTGATGGCGTCGTGGGCCAGGAGGCACGGCCACATCCTGGTGCCCATCAGGGCAGGGTGACCTCCTCCTTGTTCTGGTAGGTCTCCAGCTGCTGGCGGCCGAACGGGGCTTTGGGGAGTAAAATCACGAGTGCCACTCCCTCCTGGAGTCTGTAGCCACTGTGTGCTCTCCCCAGGCGTGAGCTCCTTTGCTGTCGGAGCAGCCTTCAGATCTCAGTGCTTTAATTACTCTCTGTAGGGCTATTCAACTCAATAGATTTTTTAAAAATTCCAAAGTAACTGAATTTCAATATTATTCAACCCCCCCGCCCCTCCGCAACATGTGGGGATTTGGGTATTTTCTGTCCTTAAGAGAAACTACCCATGGCAGATCTCCACCCCGATCAGAGTTTCTGGAAGGAGTGTGTCCTCTACCACTGGAAACAGCCCTGCTCCCCTTCCTCTCCTCGTACCTCACACCCCCGTTGATGGTTTTCAAATGTTTAATGCAACAGGAAACTTTTCAGGCTAAGGTTTCGAACCATGATCTGAATCAGCCTTTGTGGAATTTGTGATTTAAGGTCAAGGTGACCCAGGTCTCAAGGATGGAAACCCCTCCCATTTCCCACTCTTGGCAGACCTTCTTGGGTGGTACCCACAGAGCCCTGGGGAGGCCTTCTTCCTGTAGCTTGGGCTTTGGGGCAAGGAACTCCACGGGGCAAGAGCAACCCTACTCTGGGTTGACAGAGTGGTGGCTTTGCTCTTAGTAGAGGGTCGTCCTGCCCTCTTACCACTGGGCTCCACGATAGCCTTTCCTCCCCAGGACCGAGACCCTGGGTCGGTCGGCTGGTGGAGAGACAGCGGTGCCCAGCACAGCTGGGTGGACAGCTCGGCTTGCTCTCCGTGGCCTGTAGTCATGCGGACAGGTCACGCCGGGCTGCCTTGGGGGCCACGCCAGCTCGCCTGCTGGGGTGACTGCCTGTGGCCCACAGGGTTTTCTCGCAGATCCCTGGGTGGCAGCAGCATTCCTGTTCATCCCTGGCCACAGGCTGCACGTCCGGGGCTGGCCCTCATGGGAGTCGGATGCCTGTCACTCACTCTAGCCCCTGCTCTTTTCATCCTTCGAGCTAATTCCAGATGTGGGGATTGACCAGGCTAGGGGGCCCAGAGAATTTAAGGGAGAGAGCACCCTATGGGGCTCAAGCCACAAGGGGCTAACTTTCCTGCAATGTTTCCGTGTGGGGAAAATACCCCAGTCCTCGAAGGGGAAGGAGGGAACGGACTGCCGGAATTTCCCGAGCCCCTTTCATGCTGATGTTGTCGGGATGTAAATTCCCAACCCAGAGTGGGAGGAATTTAGCTTCCTGTTAGTGAAACGAAGCCTGCTCTGGACACTCCTAAAAGGGGGAGTTCGGATCAGGCTCTTTGTGGTGTTAAAGAGAGGTCACCATTGGGGATGTGGGGACCCCAGACCTCTTCTATGAATATTTGAGAATTCAGCACATCTCTGGTCTCTGAAATTCCGGGGCACTCCAGTCAGGCCTGGAACCCTGGAAATTCCTGACGGGTGTGTTCTGTGTCCTCTCCCAGCAAGGACTTTCACTTCCTAGGGAGGGAGATCCTCTTTGTAGGGAAGAGATCCCTGCAGTAGCCAAGATATGTTTTTTTTTTTTTTAAGTTTTCTTCCTTTGATCCTGGGGAGAAGAGTTCTTTGGTGATTCTTCTCTGCTGTTGGCCCAGGTCGAAAGCCTCTTCATTCATCCTCTGAAATGAAAGCCTGGTCTGAAGCCAATTCCTATTTGGGGGACAGCCGGGCCGAGAGGAGGAGAGTGCTGGAGGTGGGTCCACGGGTCCTGCCACTCCTGCCACAGCTGTCTTCTGCAGACCTCAGCTCCCGACAGACCTCAAGCGCGCTCCCCTGTGTGTGTGAGAGGCGAGTAGGTAACCGAAGCTGAGCTCTGGGCGAGGTGCTCTGGAGAGGCAAGCCCTTGCTGTCTTGAGCCACTCTGTGTGCAGCAGTGAGGCTTAATGTTCCCTCGCCACTGCTGGGGCAAGTTTGTATTCGTCTGACTTCTTGTTTTGCAAAATAAGTCAGAGGAGAGGAGAAGGCATTGGATTCCATCCCATCACAGAGGAGGTGCCTCCTAGACGCCCCTGGGGAGGAGTCAGAAATCCCCAGAAACACAAACATAAAACTACCGCCCCAGAGGCGGGTGCCAGGGACTGACTCCATCACTCTGGCATGAGCGGGTCAGGGTCAGCTTTTTGTATTAGCCAAGGCTGACCGGTGCCTCTGTTTTAATTACTCTGAAATAGATCTGTGATCTCTAACTGATATTGGGACATCATCTCCTTATTCTGCCTACCCCACTATTGATTTCAGTTAATTAGGAATATTTGAGCTATTATTTCATGAGCTGGTTTTTTTTTTTAAGGAGCCGATTCTTCAGGAGATAATTCGGGCTGTAGACACAGATCTTTCAAAACCCATAAGAACTCCTAGCGCCAAGGCTGGTTCACCTGCCTTCGGATCTGTGAGTGTATCAAGGCTGTGTCCGGTTCCCGTTCCTGCAGCCCACACGTTCACGCATCGTCTACACACACTTAAACGTATAGCCGGTCTGAGTCTTGGGAGTTCTCGTGAATTTCGTTTCTTTTCCTCCTTTCTTCCTTCCCTTTTTTTTTTTTTTTTAGATGTTTTCATGAATTCTTGAGCCCAAGGGAAGTCATATGCCATAGACTGGATGTTTGTGTTGCCTCAAAAGTCCGATATTGAAACCTAACCCCCAATGCAATGGTAAGGGGGGAATCAATTCATGAAAGCAGAGCCCTCATGAATGAGATTAGTGCCCCTCTAAAGAGACATAGAGCTCCCTGCCCCTTCTGCCTTGTGGGGGGAGATAGCAGCAAGACAGCTGCCTGAAGTCCTCACCAGACTTTGAATGAACCCACACAGGATCTTGGCTGGATCTTCCAGCCTTCAGAACTGTGAGAAATAGATGTGATTTAAGCCACCCAATTTCTGGTATTTTTGTTACAGCATCTCAGACTAAGACCCTGCGGGACTGCGAAACTGAATAAAGGAAACCTCATTTAAAATGAAGTCGGGGGGCACCTGGATGGCTCAGTTGGTTAAGGGTCGAACTCTTGGTTTCAACTCAGGCCGTGATCTCAGGGTCATGAGATTGAGCCCCTCCTTGGGCTCCCTGCTCAGCATGGAGTCTGCTTGTCCCTCTCCCTCTGCTCCCCCCTCCCCCCCTACTTGTGCGCTCTTTCTCATAAGTAAATAAAATATTTTTTTAAAAAATGGAACCGGGAGGCTGGAAGGGGGAGATCTCAAGCTGTACCAGTCCTCTTAACCCTTTGCAGACCCAGTGGGAAGAGTGTACCTTGCCAGAGGAAGCCTACATTTTACTACCCCACCAGGAGGAAGGGAGATTTTCTCTTTCCGGCAACAGCCCAGCCAATGAGACCATTACAAGGCAGCCAGGGAAAAGCCGGGACACTTGGCTCTCCCAGTTTACTCCAAAGCACTATGACAGCCTTCCAACCCTCGCCCACATTTCTTCTATAAAAGAATGTTCCTCCTCTTTGTTCTCAGGACTTGTGTGTGCTTTTGCCATGACTTGCATTTCCTGAATTGCAATTCTCTGCTATTCCTGAATAAATCTATTCTTGCTGGTAATACGACTTTCACTTTCAAGGTTAGCATTACCTTCTGGATTTGCCAGTCAGAAGTGTCAGTGGCCTGGGGACCCCGGAAGTGTGGCTGCTGTCCGGAGCAAAGGCAGTCCCATCGGGACAGTGTCCTCCAGCCTGTAGAATCCAAACTCCAGGCCGCCAGCAGAATTGTGTCACAGTGTGCCAGGTGCTATCGGCATAAAGGTGGTGGGATCGCAAACTTTTTTTTTTTTAAGATTTTATTTATTTAGTTGACACGGGGGTTGGGGTAGAGCAAGCACAAGCAGGGGAAGCAAGAGGGAGAGGGAGAAGCAGACTCCCTGCTGAGCAGGGAGCCCGATGTGGGTCTCGATTCCAGGACCCCGGAATCATGACCTGAGCTGAAGGCAGACGCTTAACCGACTGAGCCACCCAGGTGCCCCCATCTTTTTGGTTCTTTATAAGAAATTCCATCTGTCTGCTTACAGTGCCCATCGTTCCTGTATGCCATCTACTTTATCGATTAAAGCCCTCAGCTAATTAATTACAGTTGTTTTAAATTCCCAGTCTGATAATTCCCACCTCCTGCCATGTGTGCTCTGTCTCTTCAGATAGTGGTGTTTGCCTTTTAGTTTGCTTTGTAGCTGGTTCTGGCTAGCCACACGTGTAGCCGGGGAAAGGAATTGCTGTCGATGGGCCTCCGGTGTGGGGGGAGGAGGCGCGGCCCGCAGTCCTGTGATGGCGTCTCAGACTCGGGTGCGCCTGTGCCCTGGGCTGTGAGCGTCACAAGTATGTCTCAGCTTTCTTCTCCCCTCAAGCAGGACAGCATGGCTAGAAGGGGCCAGAATGGGGTCTTTCTCTGCCTCCCGATCTGCGAGGCTCTGATAAAACCCCAGCTGGATGGGCTGTGGCTAAGTAGTTTCTCCTGAGGACGGGCCTTGTTAAGAAGGGCGGAGGGCTCTGCTGGATTTAAAAATGGCTCCTCTTCCCCTCCCGCCCGGAAGTGCAGGAGGGTCTTTCTCCCGTACTTCCTGTCGGGACCTGGCTGAGTGTGGAGGGCGGTCTCACAGGACGACGGGCGTCGCCCTGTGACGGGGTCCCCTTGGAGTTTTTAACCTTCAGAGTCGTCCACGCAGAGCCTCCAGCAAGGCATCGGTTCCCCTCCAGGTGTTTCTCCTCCAGCACTGGCTCCACCGGTGAGTCTCTGCTTTCGGGAGTCATGATTCCTGGGGTTTGTTTTCCCGTCTGTGTCTCCAGTCTTGGGGGCAGCAGCTTGCCCTGTGTCCTCCCCTCTCGTATGGGTCCGAGAAGAGAGGTTGGCCGTTCAATCTGTCAGCTTTTTACTTATCGTTAGGCGGGAATTGGAACTTCCAAGCTTCCTGTGTGTGGAACTGGAAACTGGACGGCCATGCTTTCATCTTATTCAGTTCAAAACACTTTCCGTTTCCTTTATTTCCCCTTTGACTTAGAAGTGTGTTTTTTTGTTTGTTTGTTTGTTTGTTTTTTAGTTTATACATAGTTGGGGGCTTTCCAGATATCTTTTTGCTGTGGGTTTTTAATTTAATTCTGCTGTGGTTTGAGAATCTACTTTGCATTGTTTGAATTGTTTGAAATTTATCAAGTTTTGATCGATGACTGGGAATATGATATAGCTTGGAAAATGGTCATGAGCTCTTGAAAAGATTGTGTATCCTGCTTTTGCTGGGCGGAGTGTTCTAGAAATGTCAGTCGGTCAAGTCGGTTGATAGTGTTGTTCAAGCCTTTTATTTATAACCTTACTGATTTATGTCTACTATTATGACTATTATTGGGAAAGGGGTGTTACCATTCTTTGACTAAAACTGTGCATGTATCTGCTTTCCTTTTTATCGGTCTTTGTTTTATGAAATTTGAAGCTCCCTTATTAAGTGCCTAAATATTTACGATTTTTATGTCCTGTCGTTGAAGTGCCCCTTTTATCCTTATGAAGCAACAACCCTTTATGTCCCTGCTAAAATTCTTTGCTTTGAAAACCACGTGTCTGATATTAATATAGACCCTCTAGCTTTCTTTTGATTAATATTAGCATGGCATATCTTTTTTTCCATCCTTTTGCTTTTAACCTACATCATTATATTTGAAGTGTATTTCTCATAGATAGCCTATATTTGGTTCTTGTTTCTTTTTGGAATTGGACAATCTGTTTTTTACTGATGTGTTTAGACCATATATACCTGACGTAACTAACCATGTGGAATGGGAAATAATGCTGTAGTCGTCTTTGAAAAAAAAACTACCATAATGCTCTCCTTTTTTTTTTTTTCTCCTTTAACAATTATAAATCAGTTTCAGGTTGACCAGCATCTATGTTAATTTATTTTTTTGTTCTGTACAATCACTGTTCTTCTACTTTCGAGGATAGGGAAACGTTCATATGAAAAAACTACTCAGCTTTGTAATTTTACATTCATCTTCTTTAGGTAAAAGACTCACCCCCCCACACACAATAGCGTTTGAACCTCACTAACAATATCCATTAATAATGTTGGATTATGGGGCTCTTGGGTGGCTCAGTGGTTTAAGCCTCTGCCTTTGGCTCAGGTCATGATCTCAGGGTCCTGGGCAGGGAGCCTGCTTCCCCCTCTCTCTCTCCCTGCCTCTCTGCCTTGTGATCTCTCTGATAGATAGATAGATAGATAGATAAATAAATAAAATCTTTAAAAAAAAAGCAATATGGATAAAGTATTTAAAAATTAATAATGTTGGATTATTACCCAGGTGCTCCTAGAACTCCCAAACGCAGTAACTCTTGAAGTGACACAAAGAGTAGCGTCACCTGTTTGGTTGTACAGAAACTAAATTCTTTTTTTTTTTTTTAGTTTATTTTTAAGTAATCTCTACACCCAACATGGGGCTCAAACTCACAACCCTGAGATCAAGTGTCACGTGCTCCGCCCCCTGAGCCAGCCAGGAGCCCCCAGAAACTAAATTCTTAAGATGCCAAAACAAATCAATGCTTCTTTAACAGAAATTGCTTCTTTGAGAAAAGAAAAGGCTGAAGAAGATATTCCACTTTATAAAAACACTCACTTACAAAGGAACGACACCTCTTTATGCAACACCGGAAGGAAAGGCTGAATGCAGTTTGTGCTCTGCTGCTTTTCTGGAAAGTTACTTTATTTACCGTAAAGATACAAATGTAGTGATCTGAAGGGGCACATGCACCCCAATGTTTATAGCAGCAATGTGCACAATAGCCAAACTGTGGAAAGAACCTAAATGTCCATCAGCAGATGAATGGATAAAGAAGATGTGGTATATATATACAATGGAATACTATGCAGCCATATAAAAAACGAAATCTTGCCATTTGCAACCACGTGGATGAAACTAGAGGGTGTAATGCTAAGTGAAATAAGTCAGTTAAAGAAAATTATGATCTCTCTGATATGAGGAATTTGAGAGGCAGGGCGGGGGGTTTTGGGGGAAAGGGAGGGGAAAAAAATGAAATAAAATGGGACTGGGGAGGGAGACAAACCATAAGAGACTCTTAAACTCAGGAAACAAACTGAGGGTTGCTGGAGGGGAGGGGGTGGGAGGGATGGGGTGGCTGGGTGGTGGACATTGGGGAGGATATGTGCTATGGTGAGTGCTATGAATTGTGTAAGACTGATGATTCACACACCTGTACCCCTGAAGCAAATAATACGTTATATGTTAATAAAATTAGAAAATATGTGAAAAAATATATATATATAAATCAAAATTTGCTAATGATGTAAGAAATGCCAACTATCCTTAGTCAGAAATATAATTCTATGGAATGTCAACAAAAAAGCTTGTATTTACTTCCCTGCTGTTGGGTGTCTGCGCCATTTTGTACTATCCTGTGAGCAGACCTCTGCACCATGACCAGGATACAAATGTTAGGTGGGGTGTCTTCTGTTTCGCTGTTTCTGTTTCACCTGTTAGGTGGGGTGGTTTCTGTTTCGCTTCTGTATTCCTTAATGACTCATAAGGAGACATTACACTTGATGTCTCACAGTTGGATATTTCTTTAGCACATTCGAACAGTGGCACAGAAGTGAACTTTCATTTGTCACCTCTCTGGAAGGTGGCCAATAACCAGGAACTAAGGATAACAGTATTATGTGCTGTTGGACGCTTAGGAGACAGCAGGCTTTGCCCTGGGGAACAGGAGAGAGTACTAGAAGTGATATTCCCCACCTTGTGGGGAGATGGAGACGAGAAGAAGGTGAAAAGTAGATGCTGGAATTGGATCCCATAGTTGTCTCTTCCCTATTGTATTTCTGATCGTTCCCTTTCCATGAGGCGGTTCCTCCCCCCTGTGCTGCCATGTAAGCCCTGTGTTCCTTAGCCAGGCAACAGTAGTTGGTGAAAACGCCGCTAAAGGGCGTGCCTCCCCAGGTCCTAGGTCATCTTCGGTCCCTCTATTTAGGACACTCGTCTTGCCTCTGCCCCAGATATGCCTCTGTGGGTCCTCAGTGGCTCCTGGCATGGAACTCTGGCTCCGGATCCCTCCCTGCGATGCTACTGCGTGGAGGGGTGACTTCTTCATTCAGGGGATACTTTTGGGGTTCTTACTGTTTGCCAGGTATTGTTCTCCCATCGGGGATACAGCGGTGGGAAAAAACAAACCCAAATCCCTGCCTTCGTGGGGTCTACATTCTAGTAAAAAGAACAGACAACACAGGTAAATATTAGGGGAAAAGTGCAATAAAGAAAATAAAGCAAGGTTAGGACATAGTGTGATAGATGTGTGTGTGTGTGTGTGTGTGGTGTGCTAGATAAGATGTTCAGGGAAGAGCCCTCTGATGGGGCAGTGTTTGATCAACATCCAGAATGAAGTGATACGAGGGTCAGACCACATGAAGCTAAGCTCAGGGAGAAGAGCAAAGGCCCTGTGGCAGGAATGTGTCTGTTGTCTGGAGGACATTGTGGCAGAGTTTTGGGTTTTATTCCAAGTGTGAGGTAATACGAAGAAGGCCACACTTCCCTTTAGTCCCCCTCTCTCATTTCCCTCCAGAAAGTAAGCTCCCTGAGAGCAGGAGTTTTGTCTGTCTTACTCACGGCTATTTTGTAAACATGTAGAAAAGTGCCCGGGACATACTAGATGCACGAGAAATATTTGTCAAATTTGAGAGTGAACATTGTGAATACAATGTTCCAACGTGCATAAAAGATTGTTCTATTTGGGGTCAGCCAGAGGAACTTAGAGCAAAAAAGTAATATTTACCACCTGATGCTAAACACGACTCTCTCCAGAGTCCTAGGAAAAAAGAAAAAGCAAAAGTTAAACCCCTCATAGGCATTCTCTTGAAGGACTCTGGATCTTAGCCCATCTTTTCTCTTCTCAGTCCATCTGATTTTGCTGGGAGGAGAGAACTCTTTCTTCAGCCTCGCACCGAGAAAACCTCCATAGCCCTCAGAGCCCATCAAAGGGACTGATTTTGCCCTGGGATTTAGTTCTCTCCATTTCTCCCCTTCTTCATAGGACACAACATCCTTACGAGTGAATTCCTTTGCACGTGGGTATTTAGTCTGGATGATCCTCAGATGCTAGAGGCATTTGAGTCACTTGGAAGACTTGTTAAAATGGATTCCTAGGCTCTATCCCTAGAAATTCGGATTCAGTAGGTCTTGGGACTTTACATTTCTAGCAAGTTCTCAGGTGTTGCTTATGCTGCAGATCTGGGGACTGCACTTTGAGAATCTCTGGTCTAGAAGAACACCTCAGGAGGGCATCAATAAATACATCGATCTGGGCTTTTGTGTCTCCAGTTTGGGCCCCTTCGAAGGCCAGGAAGATGAGAGGAAGAACATTCACTCCACAGCATTCTGCGTGGCAGAGGCTTTGCTTGCATACAGATATTTCTCATCTCCTTGGCGTGCACCATCCTTCTATTCCCCTTTCCTTTCCTGGTTATTGGTCATTTCATCCTCTGTTGATTCTATCTGTCCACTCCCCCTCAAAGTTGAGTGTCCAGGCTCCCTGCTCGGCTCACTTGAGCCTTCTGTCCTCCAGGAACCCACCGTCAGCACCGTCTCCGTCATTGTCATAGCTAACCTTGATTTCTGCGTGTTAGAGTCCCGATAACGCAGCAGACTTTACACACATATTAGGATGTTGCTTTTGATACCAATGAACAGAAAACCCAATTTTTTAAAAAATTGGGAAATTTTTCATCTCCCGTACCAGGCAGTCCCGAGGGAGGGCAATTCTGGCGTAGACTGACTCAGTGCCTCAACATCGTCCTCAGTAGGTCTTTCCTTCCTTCCACGCTGCCATCCTGTTGGCTTTGTCTGCAGGTTTGCAGACCTTGCGGTCAGAGAGCGACTGCGGTGGTTGTAGGCGTCTCCCGTGCGGCCGTGACACTGCGGACCGCAAAGGGCTTACCTTGTTACGTCTTCCAAGCAATCCTGAGAGACGGGTTCTAGTCTCCACTTTGTTGTTGTTGTCGTGGAGGACCACGGGCTCAAGAGAACCCTGGAAGCATTATGCCACGTGAAGGAGGCCAGGCACGAAAGGACACGCGGTGTCTGATGCTGCCTCTGTGCGGTACGCGGGACGGGCACCTACGTGAGGCTGGAGGAGGGCCTCAGAGAGGCTTGCAGGGGTGGGGCCGGGGTGGGGGGGTAGGGACCAGGGAGCCAGCGTGTCACCGGTAGGCGCTTTTGGCTGGCGAAGGTGAATAAGCTCTGGAAAGGGTTGGTGGCAGTGGTGGCACAACAATGGGACTGTACTTAGGCCACTGAATTGCACACTTAAAAAATGGTTGAGGACGCCTGGGTGGCTCAATCAGTTAAGTGTCTGCCTTTGGCTCGGGTCATGATCCCGGAGTCCTAGGATTGAGCCCCGCGTCAGGCTCCCTGCTCAGCGGGGAGTCTGCTCCCTCTCCCCTTGCTTGTGTGCGCTCTCTCTCTCTCTCTCTATCTCAAATAAAATCTTTTTTTAAAAATGGTTGAAATGATACATTTTATGTTATGTGTATTCTACCAACAGAGAGAGAGACACAGAGAGAGAGATTCCCCAAATGGCCATAGCCCTCTTCCCATTCCCACATGCTCTTCCAGAACCTTCCCACACCTTCACTAAGAGGCAGAGCCTATTTCTCATTTTGTGGAGACGTGGCAGTTTTGTCATCGCCTTGGTGATAGAAAGTGATAGGCGTGACACCGTGTGACTTCTCAGACGAGCTCACAGTAGGAGCTAGGGCTGCTGCCTGGCTCCGGCTCTCAGGCGCTTTCCTGGAAACTCCGACACCAGGAAGCCCCAGCGCCGGCGGAGCCCCAACCTGCAGGCCGCGAGAGAGTGAGCTCTCCCCAAAGCAGCCCCGGGCGGAGACCCCCCCGTGGGAAATGCCCGGAGCCCCACCCAGGCTGCCGATTCAGGAGCCAAGTCAACCTCGTTACTTGAAGCCACTGCGTTTTCAGGTAATTGGCCGCACGGCCACGGTGACTGGAATACACGTGTAGTGAGTGACAGAGGCGGCAGCCAGGACCTGGAGCTGAAATTCCGTTGCCCGCCCCCGTCCCAGTGACCCACACGTCCGTACATGTGCTTCTGGCCAGGCCTGAGCAGTCCTACGTGCCAGTCCTCCTGTGACCTCGTAGTCTTTATGCAGGGAGTATCTAGAAGCACACATACCTTCTGTTGCTCAAAACCAGCCCGCCCTTGTGGAGAGCAATGGCTCTGCTGTGCTATCGTGGCATCCTCCACTAATCCACTGAGGCCAAGGCTCGAACCCCCCACTTTGCTGAATCGTGGCAGGATGCCTTGTGATCCTCGCGAAAAGGAGGTTTGCAAGGAGCTAGTGCAAAGCCATCTTCTGTTGGCCTTCTTATCTCTCCTGGGAAGCTGTCGTGAGCAGGTTTCTCCTTTCTCTGGGGTCCTGGCAAGGCGCGGGTCTCAGAGTTTCCCTGTGGAGTGGGACTCTCTCTCACCCTCGGGCTGATCTCTGCTCACACTGCGGTCCCCTGGCGCCTTTGGTCTTGCAGGTGTGCCTTTCGGGGCCTAAGGCAAAATCACAGGGAGCCTGTACCTTTGGCTTCTTCTTTTTATGGTCTTTAAGTAACGAACTCTGAATCTAAAAGTGGCTCCTTGTAACTTCACTGGTGAATCAGTCAGTCCTTGGCCTTGGCCTTGGACGTGTGAGCTTGAAATCCTGCCCTTCCCCACTCCTATCATTTGTGTATTCACAATCCGTATTTATTGAATAAATTCATTCTTCCAAGGCTGGAAATCTCAAGACAACTTAACCTTTTCCTCGAGGCATCCTTCCCTCAGACCTGTCATTCTTCCCCTATAAATGTTCTCATGTCTGCCTCTACTCCCATCTGTCTTCCCCACCTGAATTCAGACCCTCGTCTGTTCACTCCAACATTGTAGTAACGTCCCCGAACTAGGCTTCTGGCTTCCAATCCTCCTTGTAGCTCATCTTCCGCGACACTGCGTGGGTAACGTCAAGATGCCATTTCATACGTGGCACCCGAGGGCTTACAGGCTTAAAGCTGACATGCTTCAGCTTCTTGCTCAAGGCTTTCTGGTTTTTCTGTATCTCCAAATTCATCTTCCATGAATCTTCTGCACTAACCTTTTCTTCTCGCCAGCTTGGCCACCGCAGTGTTTTTTGAATACATCAAATAGCATCTCCCGTGAAGTTCAGGCTAAGTGCCACTTTCTTCCTTCCCGAAGCCTTTCTCTACCACTACCTCTCCTGAACTTGTGTGCCACTGAGTTCTCTGTAGTACTCCGTGGCTTTGTGATTGAGTCCAAAAAGAAAATGACTAGAGGGGCGCCTGGGTGGCTCAGATGGTTAAGCCTCTGCCTTCGTCTCAGGTCATGATCCCAGGGTCCTGGGATCGAGCCCCGCATCGGGCTCTCTGCTCAGCGGGGAGCCTGCTTCCTCCTCTCTCTCTGCCTGCCTCTCTGCCTACTTGTGATCTCTCCCTCTGTCAAATAAATAAATCTTTAAAAAAAAGAAAGAAAGAAAAGGAAAAAGAAAATGACTAGAGATGGCAGAGGATAACCAGACAGCAAGTTCATTGCCAGTTGTTACTAAATACCTGAGATACCCCGGCTAGGCCTATTGTTCTTGGCTCAGAAATTCTTTTTTTTTTTTTTTTTTTAAGATTTTATTTATTTATTTAACAGAGAACACAAGCAGGCAGAGAGGCAGAGAGAGGAGCAGGCTCCCTGCCGAGCAAGGAGCCTGATGCGGGACTCGATCCCAGGATCGCTGGGATCATGACCTGAGCCTAAGGCAGCTGCTCAACCAACTGAGCCACCCAGGCGTCCCTTGGCTCAGAAATTGTTAAGTGGAGTCTACGAGGGCCCTGAAGTTGGTTGTAAAATTCTGCTGTGTGTGTATACCAGTGCTATAACAGAGTGTGTGTGTGTGTGTGTGTGTGTGTGTGTGTGTGTCCCCATAACTATAATCAGCTTCTCACAGAGGTTTGCTTGGGACCCAGTAAAGGCTGAGAACCCCTGACGGAGACAGAACCTGGCATAACGTAGAGACGAAGCAACAACAGGCCCCATTAGATTTTGGAGTCATGAGACTCCAGCTCTGCAAGATACTGGTGTGTCTCTACTCTTTCCGAATCATGGTGTCCTCATTTGGAAAACAGATGATCTCTCTTCTCCCTACTCTGTTGGGTTTTTGTGAAGAATAAATACAACATATGACATTGCTTCATAAATGATCAAATGCTCTACAAGCATAAGTGATTATACCTCCTAATTCCAAACCATATGGTTCTGTTTGTAGGTTCTGGTTTACATAATTTCTTACCTATCTTGAGATAACAGGTTCTTACCAGACTTTGTTTTTTATTTGAAATACAGCTGACAAGTCCTTATTGGTCCTTTCTCCCCCTCCCTCCTGTGCGATCTGAGTGTTTCCCTGGTTCAGAGTCCATTGTCATTACCTGAATCATGCTCACAAGCTCTGGTAGGACACCAAAGGTCACTGCTCCTATCATCAAATTAAAGCAAGCTTCCTGCAATATTTCAGTCAGAGCTAATTTATAAGGAAACTCATTGTGACTGGCCCCCTTCCTCTACCAAAGGAAGTAAGGATTTAAAGCGGGGCTTCTTAAAACTCACTGTAGTGGGCCAGGCGGGTGTTTTATTGTTATTGTTGAAGTTTTTTAAAATTTCCAATACATCATGTATTGGTGTTTTTAGAAAACAGAAAAATGACACGAAAAAAGACATAAAATACCAGCCACATTTTATTATCATTAGATTCAATAATCAACTGTCGAAATAAGCCGTAACAATTTCTAAACTCTTAAGTTTCTTCACTTCCTGGTGGATTGGAAGCAAACAGTTTGTGGGCTACACGGTGAGTCCTGTGGATTTAGAGGGCACGTGAAGACAGAGCCCCGCGGAGAACCTGGTTACTGGTCCCCTGGCGGGCTCCCTGGCTCCGGTCAGCCACAGGAGGGAAGGATCGCGTGGTCCTTGGCAGGGTCTGTGGTTGGGGGCACTTCCCAGGGAATGGGGCTGGTATGCTGCTTGCCTGGGCTGCCCTAGGGTTGTGCCCTAGCAGCTTCATCTGTTTGAAGCCTATGCTGGGAATTGGCAGCTGAGAGTCATGTCCTACAAAGTAAGTGTTCCAGAGTGCACAGCACAGAACCTGCACCAAAGACATGCACATACTCATTCATTTGAATGCAGAGATGAACAGGGTAAGCTCCCTGCCCTCAAGGTCTCCAAGCGTACACAGCTTTCTCACAGACTATGCTGTTTCTGTTTCCTACCTCCAAAACCCTACTGAAAAAAAAATTCATTTTTTAAAAATTCAATTCTTACGATCAATGTGTAACGCTTTCAGCTCATCAAAATCTCGCTACTCCTTCCACAAGTAATTCGTCTTTAATATGTATGTGATCCGTTTCTTGGTGTGGGGAGCCCCTTTGAGGGCTTAACCCTGGCATTCCCAGTGCCCAGCACCGGGATGTGCCTGTCCACTCCTCACATTGCTCTCTGTACGGTGCGCTGGTGGGGGGGGTGTCGAGGGTGAGAAAGCGGTGGGGATGAGGACCTGGCATCCTCTAGCTGTTACCAACCTGTAACGTGGACTCGGTAAGGTTTACTCACAGGACTGAAGATTATGAGCTGAAAGTGAGTAAAAACATCTAACAGAGTAACCAAATGGCCAAAACCTGTGTTAAAACTGCCTAAGAAGTCAAAATGTGGGCTTGCTCGGGGTTCTTCAGTTAGTAGTCTTCCTCGTGAACTTTAGTGGGTGTCTCCGCCAAGTGGGGTAGTTTCATGTATCAAGAAAAGGTACACTAAGGTTTGGCAGTGTGTTTAAAAAGTAGGCAAGTGAACAGTGAATTTTAAGTTATTTCAGGAAAGTTAGTAAAAATAGACTTCTGGTAAAGATAAGAATGAGTGTGCATTCAAGGTTGTATACTCTGCCCCAAGCTACAGAAACTATGCGGTAGGAGTCTTCTTTCTGTCCACAAGCACCTGACCCAGGGCTTCCCACACACCGTCTTGCTGTAGACCAAGGTCCGTCACCTGTGAAACTAACCCAACGCTGCTTGTTTTATCTCACTTGTGTCAAAAAACAACACAGGATCATGGTTTTTGGGGTGCTGCACTTTACATTTTATTGAAAAACAAGCAAACGTTTCCAACATATCAAATGCTTTAATTCACATTTCTCTGTCTGTAGGCACCAGCCACAATGCGGAGCCAACACAACAAGCGGGTCACACAGGGCACTTAAGCCGTAGGTGCGTGGCGCTGCGGCCAGGGGTGGGGGAGAAAGTGCAAAGGCCAGCTGGGGCGTAGCTGGGGCCACCCAGTGTTGGCACCGTGGGCTCAGACAGCCAGTTCAGCCAGCTCCTCTGCCGAGTGATCAGGGCCCAGGATCCAGGCTGCTCTAAACGTCTCCGAAATAGAATTACAAAGCGGAGTGCCCATTGTCTGTGGGGCTCAGCCAAGTGGATCAAATTCGAGAGAAAGACTGCTGCCAGAACCAGAGGAATGGGATCCAATGTTCTGATAAGCCCCTGTCCCTGACTATAGCATGGCTGCCCTTCCGGCAGGAATGTTCTCACGCATGGCACAGTCTGCGCGGGTGACGGAGGCCCTGTTGTCTGGACAGCGTGAGGGGAACAAGGGCGGCAACCTCACCTCCCAGCTCTCCTTTCCAACTTCCCACATTGATCACCAAAAAGCATCACACAGTGGAAATCTCCTGTGGTTCGTCTTGCTAAGTGAGTTCTGTGTAGATGCTTCCTTCAGCGGTGAGGCAGCCCGGAAGTGAGCTGCAGAGACCGGGGAAGCATCTAGGATCAGCAACACGCTTGTATCTACAGCTTCTAGGGGACTTTCTCCAGGCATTTCTGCAGGTGACTAAGTTCAATCGTTTATGTTTTGTGAACTTCTGTATGAGAGAGGGACGTTTTTGAATTCTTTCTCCAGGTCCTTGGAATGTACCTTTTTGATACCTGCAAATCTCAGGCACCGACTACAGTCAGGGCCGTGGGGGTAAATGTGTGTGAGTGTGTGTGTGTGTGAGCGCATGCGTGCATTTACGAAACTGAAATTAAATTCTCAGGACCATTTCTACACTAAAATTAGTAACAGGAGGAACAGAGGTTAAGTCAGTGCTTTGCTTCAAGAAAATGCCTTTAAGCCTTGAGAAATAGCCAAATGGTCATATTCTAAGCAGCAACCGAGACCTTCAAAGTATTTTTCACCAAAAAACATGAGGTTTCTGAATACGTACAAATCAGAAGAAAATGAACTAGGTGACAAAAGTCATTAGAAGAGTGGCTTCCAAACTCTTAAAGTGGAATCCTTTTTTTTTTTTTCCAAAAAGAGGAAGAATTTGGTCTACTGAGATCTTCAGCAGCGTCCAGTAGGGGGCTGCACGGAGTGAGGTGAGAAAGCAGGAGCCCCTGGGGGTCCACTCCACTGGCTCCCCCGCACCGTTTGTTCTCTGAGACTCCATGGGCCACAGTCCAAAACCTGTTTCCACCGGAGGATCCGAGGCTACCAATTTTTATGTAATCGAGTCTAGACGGATACAGGAATTTGGAGAGGACAGGAACGAACTGTTCACAGAATTCCTTTAGAAGAATGATTTGGGGGGGAATGCAGTGAGTGGAGTGAAGGAGAAACCATTTTAAGGACATCCCATTCATTCAATTTCTCTGCAAGGTATCCATCCAGCAAAAGCCCTGGTGAGCACATGAGGTGCGGACCAGTCACTTGAGGAACATCAGTGTGTCGCACAAGCACCCAAGGTGCCTGCGGAGGTAAGACTGTAGAGGTCTCCCTCTGTCCCACCTCCGGTGACACTGACGCGTCAGGTCAGAGGCCATCACGCCCAGGGGGCTTCTGGTGCTGCAGACGCGTGCGGATCACACTTTGAGAGAAAGGATACAGGCCTTAAAAGGGAAAATCTGAGAAAGGCAGGGGCCTATTTTCAAAGCAAAACCAAAACCACCGCTTACGTCTTATCGCTGAGAACATACCTTCATTCACACTGGGACAGAGTAACACTACTCTTTTCTCTTTTTAAATTCTTATTTTTTAAAATAAATTTACCTACATTCTATTGTCCCAAATTAGGTACAATTAAAAAAAAATTGCGAATAGAAAGTGCTGGTTCTTGCTGCAATATTATCATTTCAAGGAAAAACCACACAAAACTATCACCTATTCTATTGACCTTTTTGGCCGAACAAGTAAAAATTATGTATTCGGATCCACATGAATCTGTAAATTAATGTAACCTTTAAAGTTTTCTAGTTAGTGCAAATTTAAAATTCTGTAATATACAGTAAATACAATTTTGCTTTATATTACAAATGCAAACTATTTTTCTTTTGACATGCTGGAAGTATTCATTTTTACAACACAAAAAGGACTTGACAATTTGAGTCACAGAATACTTTACAACTCTAAGTAGGCAAACATATGGCAAAAAGCAAATACTACATGTTTTGACACACCCTACAAAAATAAAAATAATTCTGACTATAAAATTTTTATAAACATTAGCTACATTAAGGTTTCACAGGTAATTGTTGCAGAAAACCTAAAACTCTTTTAAGATCATGTAACCTCACTATCAGACAACCTGTATTTTAAAACACAAGTCGGTCTGATTTCTATTGAACATAACAAAGCACTGAACTTATCTCCATTTACTTATGAGATCCATACGAGCTGCCGGGTACCCAGTGTTAGGCCACTAAGCTGAAGGAGTTAGGAACGCAACAGGACAGCAAAGGACAAGAGGAATCTAAAGACAGACAGACATGGAGATATGCTTTACTTCATATATTCCTTCCTGAGAATGCAGAATTTGTTATTATGTTTAATTAAGACAATTTAAAATGGAACAGAATATTATGGCGAATTA
This sequence comes from Nasua narica, assembly GCA_028533885.1. Taxonomy (NCBI): domain Eukaryota; kingdom Metazoa; phylum Chordata; class Mammalia; order Carnivora; family Procyonidae; genus Nasua; species Nasua narica. The sequence continues at coordinate 26,429,593 of CM052804.1, read as the reverse complement.
TTTTTGCAAAGTACAGAATGCCTGGTGCTGTTGACGTCACTACTCTAATGTGTAACTTGCAAATGTGAGCTTTGTAAACTGACCTTATTTAAAACAAGACCTATGCACCTAGTTGTTTATTTAAAATGCTGGGTACATGTGCCTAAGGAGTAAATGGACTTTGCTAAAATGGTATCTTATGATATGGCATTCAGAAATAACTTTCCTAAATGAAGCCTGAACGACTGAATAAGGCAACAGAAAAACCTTCATGAAGAGTGAGGAGGGGGAAAAAAATCTCCCTGGATTATGAAAAGTAAAAAAAACAATTTGTTTAAATACATGAGGGTGTTACATAGACCTGTTCTAAATCCAATGTAACAGTGTGGGAAGAGTATAGTTTTAACCAAAAAAACCCTAACTATTTTGATTACTTTAATTCTAATATCTCAAACTACCTACTTTGATTCTACAATGAGTACTATGGAATCATGTTATAGATAAATTCACTTTGCTTTAGGCTATAATTTAACAGTATATTTATAAAATGTGACATCTGTAACAATGCTGACCATGAGTTAAGGAATAAAATTCATTATACTTAAAACATGATCAGTTCATAATAAGACTCTCCCATCAACCTTGATGAAGGTATATGAAAAAGGTAAAAACAGATTTGCTCACAAAATCTTTCAATACTAGAAGTAGGCATCTCCTGTTGGGAAATGGAAAAGGTTAATCTAAGCAGAAAAAAAGTATATATATATTGCACTGACTACTGTATCACTAAGTTTTTCCTTCAAAACATGGCCTCAGCCTGATGGTGAGTGAAATTTAAGTTTATGGCAATTCCTGGATCCATTAACAGATCCTTAAAGGAAGCTAATGTTGTTTGGGGGGATACATGCTAGTCTTTCAGAGACTGAAATCATGAAAGACCACCAAGCCCACAAAACGGGCCATTTGTTAGAAAAACACCAGGCTGGAGGCCCAGTGGGTCTGCCTCACTGGCCTGAGGGAGCAGGCCGGCATGCACCAGAAGGGCGCCCTCTAGAGGGGAAACCATGAGACTAGGCCTTCAGTAAGTTCTGGGCAAATGAAGGTCAGATAAAAGAATGAAATGAAACTTTCAGTTATACAAAAGTTTGCCAGTGCTTTCATTCCCTTCTTTTAAAAAAATATTGAGTAATATTCCTGAATATTGGAAATATCTGGATAACATGCGTCCGGAGAATTAAATTATGGATTTTAATTACTTAGTCAATAGGCTACATTTCTGATTATGACTAGCTGAATTTATGTGATAAATTTAATTTATTAAATAAAGCCATATACTGTAAACACTAAACACAAGTATACCACAATGAAAAAAATAAATAAATAAAAAATATCTCTCTCATTTTAAAATAAACAATAAAAGCATTTTAGCACAGGATTCTGTCTGCTTCCCCAAGAGGATTTCTGTTAAGCACTTTGGATATAAAAGACTACTGTACTTCAAAATACTACAAGACCACTGAACTTTTAGAAGTTAATAGTCATTACTGAACTTTTTTTGAGCAATTACTATGACTAACAAATTTTCTGTAGTATTTGTTTTGAATTGTTGATACTGTCTTTTACTCAGGAGAAACTAGTCAACTATCCAGCTCGAAACCCTAACTTTCAATCCAAAGTGCTCTGAATGTTAATCTTAGCAGTTCACCTATGTGGTTGTCTTCAGGCTCCACGGGGTCATAAACGAGATGCTGAATTCCAGCTCAGTGTGGCCATTAACAGGGTTAAGCAAGCAACATTTGGGGGTCTGAAAATGCTTTCAAGATAAAAATTGTAACAAAAAATTTAAGTATTGTCTTTAACACTTCTCCTTGTAGGTTTTCTGGAAATAGATCCTTAGGGATCCACTCAGTGCCGGGCTGCAGAAAGTCTTCGGGGACAAGCTGCAGGAGGAAGGCCCACATTACCCATGCTGGTTTGACATGAATCATCTCCTTTCAAAAAGCAGGTTCATTTTTAAAATGATACTGTGTCACCACGTTAAGAATTAAGATGGCAATGATTTTTCCACCTACATCTTGCTAGACGTGTAATGTGTCCATCAATGTGTATTCGAGAAGAAGGAAGGAGGGTGCATGGCTCAGAGGGAGTCTCACTCTCAAAAAGCCCTGAAAAACACCTCGCCCTTGAGTGATTAATGTTCCGTAACTTTTTAAAGTTAGTACAATACGACTGGGGTGTTTTGCTGAAAAAGGAACAGGTGTCTGTAAACAACTGGAAATGTAGCTGTTTCTGGAATGCTATTTTACATAAATGTATCTCCATTATACTACTGGTGAAATTCAGACTCAGCGGTTGATAGGGAACTTCCAACTTTTGGACGACCACGTATCTGCTTGTGTGTGAGGATTCTACTCTAAACTTGCATTTCCTCATCTGTCAACTCGGTTTCCTTTACATCCTCTTGATCTGAAGTACTGGAGATGTCATCATCCGTCTGTTCTCCAGAGAAATACAGCATCAGGGCGTGTGTCTTGTGAGTTATGGTGACCGTGCAGGGCCCCTGGGCCCACGGCTCCCCATCGACCTGCATTGGCATCATGGAGCACTTCAAAATTAGCTGGTATTAGGGAACAAATAATTAGAACAAAATCAGTCCCCTAAAGTTCTGAAACGTCTCAGTACTACTATCCATAGTCCCTTAACGCTAATTCTTAGAAAATTAATCTGAATCTATTCAGATTCCCCATCAATTGTTTAAGGGATTCTTGTTTCTTCCACAGCTTTCCGTTTCCCCCATCACCCCCAGGCCTCGGCAGAGGCTCAGCAACAGCGCGGCCGGTAAAGCACTGTTCAAGGGAAGCTGCAGCGGGCAGATCAATGGCTCACAAACGGACTTGGACAAGTAGTCTCCGCTCGTGCGAACCACAGAGCAACGTCTCACCTACCCGCACCGTATGCGCCTGTCCTATTCGAAAAGGGTTTGCCAGTTTCACTTGGATCTGAGCACAGTGGAAAGAGCCGTACACTCCAACGACCTCCAGCAGACCGTCATCATGCCTATGGGTGGAAAAAGGAAACACAGACTAAGTGAGGAAATGAAGGAAAATCAGCCCCGTGAGGACAACTATGTTTTCACCGAGGTGTACAATCAACTGGTTAAATATTTGTATTAACGAGCTATGCAAAAAAGAAAAACGTGAGGAGAAAATACGAACAGTCTACAGAGGACAAGGGACAAGCTGCTTTAGAGGAAACATGACATACCAAAAGCGACCGCAAATGTACCCACCTGGCTAGAGGGTAAGTCTCGTCTCCCATCCCTTCCCACAGTCTGCAGCCACCGCCCCAGTATCCGATGTTCAGAACTATAATACCTTCCAGGTTGGGCAGTTCGACTCGCTCGCCATCCAGCTCTAGCTTTAAAGAAATCCGAGCAGTTAGTTACCACGAGGCATGTGATTTCCAGACACAGCCACTCAGGATTCACATCCACATCCATCCATGCAGGATGGGAGAGACGTGCGTGTAAGAGATTACTGTCCGCCCACCGCCCCCAAGGGACCTGCCTTCCGGTTCAGTGCTTCCTATAATACGGTAATTATAGCTCTTTTTTTTTTAACCAAGGTAAAACGGCACAGTTTGTATTAAATCTCAGTATCTTTCCCCAGCCTTTTCTAATTTGCTGTTCCAGTAGGACCCGACACTCCTCCTGAACTACTCCCTTCCTGGGCTTCTGGGACCGGACTCGCCTTCCCGGGCGCTCCTTCTCAGTCCCTACCGAGCCCCCCTCCTGCCTCACGCTGTGTCCTAGGCTCCTCACTCTCCTCAGGCTGCAGCCTCCGGAGGAAAAGCTCGGCACTGCCACGTCACCTGCCGCCTCTGCGCTGACAGCCCGAGGCTGCTGGTCCAGGTGAGGCCCCGGCCGGATCTGCGCGACCCGCTGCCCAGCGAACACCTGCCGCCCGCTGCGGCCCCTGAACCTCCCAGGCCCGGCGCTCAGCTGATGTGCGGCATCTGCTCTGCGGCCCCCACCGACTTCCCAGTGAAGAGCGCCCCCCGGCCCAGGTCCCAAAGCCAGAAAGCTGGGGGTCGTCTTTGCCTTGTTCACGTCGGCCCTCCACTTCTAAGTTCCCATCGCCCCCAGTTCAGGACCCCCTCGGCTCTTCCCGACGTGTTCCCGTGGGCTCTTCCGTCCTGCTCGTCTCTCCGAGCAGCGTGAGGGGCGCTTACAAGATGCAAACATGCCATCCCCTGCTGACAGCCCTTCGGTGCTTGACTCGTGCTCAGGATGAAATCCAAGTTAACAGGCCGACATTGTCCCTCAGAGCTTTGGCCTCCGCTCTTGCCACTTTCCCTCCCGCAAGCTCTCCTCAAGCTTGACTCATACAAATACATTGTGTTCTCTTATTTCTGGGTCGCTGCACATCCTCTTCTCAGCCGAGAACGATTCTTTTTGCGGATGGGACAGCAAAGCAAGGTTTACTGAGTGACAGTTAAGTTTACTGAATGATAAAGTAAAAAAAACTCCCAAAGAGGGAGGGGACCCATGAGGGTTGCCCAGCCTAGAAAATTTTCACTCCCTTTTGCACTTAGCTATTTCTTATTGAATTTTCAGATTCTACCTTGTCAGGTCTTCCAGAGAGACTGGTTACAGCCGCGTTCCCTACACAGTTTCTCCAGCCCCTGGTCATGCGTTGCTCTTACTTACTCTCCTAAGACCGGCACCTTCATCACCATGTCACCCCTCATACTGTACTGCACTGTGGCTTAAATGTCTTTGTTCTCTCCAGGCCGTAACCTCAGTGAGAGCCAGGAGTTTCTCACGGCACCTCCAGCACATAAGACCGTGCCCGGCATTTATAAGGTGGCTTCACAAATAATTTTCATATAAATAAAGTATCAGACACACACGAAAATAAAGCATTACCAGGTTTGCTTCACTCTACCAATGCTATCAGAGCCCAGGACAAAGGAACTATGATAAAGCAGGCAGGAACTGTTGTTGCCGTTCATCCCGTGTCTGCAGTCTGTGAGCTCGGGGTCAGCCTGCCGGCCGCAGGGCCGCGTGTCGTCAGGCTCCTCACACCCCTTGCTCGTTCTCTCTTTTCCCAAGCTCTCTGCCTGGCTCTTCCTGTCTGACTGACTTTACCAGTTCTAGGTTTCTCTGTATTAATGTCTTTGTTGGTGTGGTCACCCATTACAGATTCTTTCTGGAAGCAAGCAAGGAGTATGTACGAGACTCTGCCATATCGGATACTGCAGCAATAAGCACTCGTTAGTATCCTTTTACTGCTCATACATCTTTACTCTCCTTCAGTATGTAAGAAAGATAGACACCGGGGCGCCTGGGTGGCTCAGTTAGTTAAGTGACTGCCTTCAGCTCAGGTCATGGTCCCGGAGTCCCGGGATCGAGTCCAGCATTGGGCTCCCGGCTCCGCGGGGAGTCTGCTTCTCCCTCTGACGTTCTCCCCTCTCATGCTCTCTCTCGCTTTCTCTATCTCAAATAAATAAATAAATCTTAAAAAAAAAAAAAAAAAGACACCTCACAGCCTTAATATAAATTACACTCCGTGTTTAAACTTCCTCTAGAGTCCCGGATGAGTCAGGCCTGTGTGAGACTGCTTCACAAGTGCCATCAAGTACGAAAGGAAGCTGTTCAGCGTCAGTTAAACAGACTGGAGGTGGATAAACCTGGGCTCAAATCCTGGTTACGTGTGGATTCGGGCACTGCGTGAATTTGGGCCAATTACTTAATTCCACAGTTTTCTCCTCTGCATAATGGGAATGTAATAGTACCTGCCTTACAGGGTTGTGGTGACAATTTAGGGGGATAATGTGTAGAAAGCACTTAATAAAGTGCCGGGCACACAATAAAAACTCCAAGTATGTCAACAATATACATTAACAGAAAATTCAGCATTTTTGTTAAAAATTTTTTTATAATCCAGAGATCGCCTAAAACTTTAAAAGCTTACCTCAACTTTTTTATTCAAATCTTTACATTCTTGCACTAAACAGTCTTTGGTTCCATAGAATAAGTAAACAGCCTATGAGAAATGGACAGAAAAGGGGATATTAAAGCAACCTAAGAAGCTCTAGAAGCAAGACAAAGACACTGTTAGCCAAGTTTCCTGACATGACTGTTGAGGCGTGTTTCCTCAGAGTGAACTAGATTCTCGTGGGAAGGATGGGCCCTATTACTTTTGAGTTGAATTAGCCCATTTTTCAGGGGAAATGTTAGATAGGAGTGGTTTGTACCTAAATGGTGTTTTCTCCCAGTTTACCCAAAAAGCTACATTTTATAAAGAAATACTATATTAAACTTAGAAAAGTCTACCTTTCTCTAGTACTTCAAATTACTTACTTAAAGGAATAGAGATCAATCTAGTGAACATTTTATAATCACTTTTGAGTATAGAAAGGTTGATGGAAGCACTGAGATGCTAATTACTGATCATACAAATAGCAACACTTCCTGCCTTAGTAATGACATTAATAAGAGGGGACTCTTAATTTAAAATATCTGTGAAATGAACGGTAACCTGACTGGCTCAGTTGATAAGCGTCTGCCTATGGCTCAGGTCATGATCCCGGGGTCCTGGGATCAAGCCCCACATCGGGCGCCCTGCTCCACAGGGAGGCTGCTTCTATCTCTCCCACTCCCCCTGCTTGTGTTCCCTCTCTCACTGTGTCTCTCAAATAAAATCTTAAAAAATATACATATGTCTTTGAAATAAAACCAGGAGAAAAACTGTTTTGCATTTAATTTTAACATCCTGTTGCTCAATCACCAAAAGTCATTAAGAAAAAAAAAAATCCCAGGGATGCCTGGGTGGCTCAGATGGTTAAGCGTCTGCCTTCGGCTTAGGTCATGATTGTAGGATCCTGGGATCGAGCCCCGAGTTGGGCTCCCTGTTCAGCCGGGAGTCTGCTCCTCCCTCTCTCTCTGCCTCTCCCCCTGCTTGTGATTTCTCTCTCAAATGAATAAATAAGATCTTTAAAACAAAATTCCAAAATCAAGGTTCCACCAAAGGAAATCACCTGTACTAGAAATCACATAGTTAAAAGCCGAGGTAAACAAACTGCTCCTTCTCTTACTTCATCTGCATTTTGGAGTTTTTTGAAGCTAAAGGCATCTTTTTTTCCACTAATGACTTCACCAAACCTTTCTCCCGCCTAAAATCTTTCCAGTTGTAGTTACCATTTAAGCAAGATAAGCGTTGCCACCTAAACAAAATGTGCTGTTAAACATTCTCAACATTCTCTGAATTATAAAAAGTCTGTTCGAATTCTAAAATACTTTGATAAAATACATTTAAGGATCTAATTTGACAGTCTTATACAAAACAGAAGAGATAAATGCTTCCATTAAGTCAGTTCTCTCTGAATCTACTTGAAAGAATGCTAGATAGAATTAAACCATTGATTTTTACTGTACCTTCGGTGATAAGCAGGAAATGTTATTTTATCCAACACACCTTATTAAGAATTCTGCTAGAAAACAGAGATGGTGCCTTCTCACGATGAGCATGAAAATTGAGAGCCATGAGTGCATCAGGTCCAACAGAAAAATAGTTGTTCATCGTGAATTCCTGTGGAAAGGGGTAAGAGCAAGTTAACACGTTATGCTTCAGTCTAAGCCTGTGACATACGTTAAATATGTAAATCTTAGTCTTTATGTTCTTTGTGAAAATTTAATACTTTCTGTATTTTTTACTTAGAGCTGATGCTATCCAGTGAAGTTTCCAGAAATAAAGCTTCAGTTCAAAAGCCGCTAACAATCCATATGGATTTCACTTTGCTATTCTGGTTAATACGCTGTGCTGCCTCAGATCCTACCGTTCCACCTTCGCCGGCTCTGTTTTGCACCCAGGCTCTGCATCCCTGTGTTCCCCTCACACGCGCCTTGTACTTTCACTGCAACTCGCAGAGTCCCCACTTCATCTGTTCCCACCCTGCACGGACTCCTCGTCTCCGTCTCCAGCTCTGTCTTGCTCCAGAGCACTAAGTCGGCAGTTCCAACTCCTGTCCAATGTGCCACAGCCTCGAGGTCGAGGTGCCCCAAATCGAACTCCTTTTCCTCTTACTCAAACCTGAAACTCTCTTTCTTATCTTAAAGTTGTTTCCATGTACCAGCCATAACAACCAGAAACGTGGTATAACGTGGATCTCCTCCCTCCCCCAATACTAATCAGCTGCCAGGTCTCCCTCAATTCCATCTCTAGAATGTCCTTCGATCGTCCTCCTGCCGAGAGGCCCCTTGTTCTGCCCTCGTGCCAAGTTCCCAGGCTATTTTCACTCCATCCCCAGAGTATCTGCCAGAAAACACAGAGCTGCTGTCACTGCAGTAGTGGCCCGGGATCTGCGTCCCCCAGGATCTACTTCCTCTGCCAGCAGAGTCTTTTGTTCCTTCTCTGTTGATCTGAATTGCGTTTCCCTTGTAAGGGCCATCTTGAACGTCACTTCCCCTGAAATCTCTCCCGGCCGATCTGCCGGGGAGGCACTGAGCACCCTTGCTGTTTTCCCCCACTGAAAGCCCTCTTTCAGTCCGACCTGAGGGCCCAGCGCGTGGGTCCTCTTCTGCTCCGTGAGCAGCCCTGGAGACAGTGAGCACCACGTCTCTGCACCCCAGCACCTGTACAAAGGCCACCCCCTCACGGCTGCAGAAACCGCTCGCAACGGAGCCCCGAGACACATACCTTGGGTTTTCTTAAGTTGTAGTACCCTTTATTTGTTACTTGAACTTTCCATCTAAAAAATGAAAAAAAAAAAAAAGTAATTATTACCAAATTAACCCCCAGTTAACTATAATTATTACCAGTCAACTCTGGATGCCTGGAGATGAGGTTCTTCTATGAAAAGAGCATTCGAAAAAATAAGCACATCTAAGCAATGACACAAATTCTGAGGTTACGTCCTCAGCCTCACGTGACCCCCAGGGCCTTCCGTCACAGCACAGTAGACCGGAACAAAATCAAAGTTTAGCACCTGTGGATGAGTACAACTAACACGGTTGATGTTTCAGTTACACTGGCGGGCTACACAAGTCTTCATTTATTAAACCCAACAATATTCCCGAAGCTCCAGAAATCCACCTTTTGGGGGACACCGCTCACCTGTCTAGTTTAATTGCATCCGCTTCCATCACATTTCTTAAGACCTGTGCAACCGGGACCTCCCCGGCGTACCCTGTGCCCCAGCCCAGGGTGTTGGACAGATCGTTGCCTGTTCCCAGAGGCAAGACCGCGACCTGGGGAATGTACTTTTCTTGTCCCTAGAAAACGGGAAGTACAGGTTAGGTTTTTCTCTTCAGACCACTTGTAGGCTCATAGTGTTTGGTCAAACTCATAGACCGAAGCAAGAAAGACACCAACGTAACAACTGCACATTGTTTTGCTGAAGGTTATAGGAATTGCTTAATCATGAAACTCAAAATTGGCAATGTATTCTAATACTCCTCTGCATAACACAAAATAGAACCTGAAGACCGCCTCACAGTCTCAGAGCTGCTGCCGTGAGAGGCAGAGGGGCCTTCAAGACTGATACCTTAATCTTCATTTCATCCACCGCATCCAGGACCCAGCCCACCGTGCCGTCACCTCCACAGACGAGCACTCGGGATGAGTGATAGGGAAGAAGAGTACAAAGCTGCAGGGCTTTGATGGGGGGAGTTTTAGTTACATCAAAAACCTAGAAATGAAAGAAAAGGAAAAATTACTTTTATTTTAAATTAAATTAAGGGGCGCCTGGGTGGCTCAGTGGGTTAAAGCCTCTGCCTTCAGCTCAGGTCATGATCTCAGGGTCCTGGGATCGAGCCCCGAATTGGGCTCTCTGCTCAGCAGGGAGCCTGTTTCCCCGCCCTCTCTCTGCCTGCCTCTCTGCCTACTTGTGACCTCTCTGTCAAATGAATGAATGAATGAATGGATAAATGAATAAACAAAATCTTTAAAAATAAATAAATAGATAAAACGAACCCATTTAAAATGAACAATTAAATGATATTTAGTAAGTTTACTGAGTCGTGCATCCACCACCACAATCAGGTCAGAACATTATCCAAGCTCTGAGAAGACCCCTTAGGGTCTGGGTGCCTTGGGCAGCTGGTCCCCTCCTGTCTCTGGGCACCTGCCTTTTCCAGACAGGTCCTGTAAATGGAGCCACACTCTCTAGGTCCTTGCACCTGCCCTCTTCCACTCAGCAGGTTTTTGAGGCTCACTCTTGGTAACATGTAAGCATCAGTACTTCGGCCCTGCTTATCACGGAGTCACATTCCTTGTGTGGGGACAAATTTGGTTTTATCAAAATTTGCTGGCTGATGGACAGCTGGGTTGTCTCCACTTTTTGGCTACTACAAATATTACTGCTATGAACGTCTGCATTAAAGTCTCTGCAGGACACATGCTTTCATTTACCTCGGGTCAGTGGCTAGAAATGGGACTGGTAGGTGGTATGGTGAATTTATGTTTAACTTTTCAAGAAATCGCTGCACTGTTTTCTAAAGTGACTACACCATTTTGTATCCCCACCATGAGAGCACCTCTTCCCCCACATATTTGAATGGCTTGATACGTCTTAAATTCTTTCTATAATTGATGACTATTTTAAAGCATTATCCACCATTACAATGAGGGAAAATGAAAAGCTAAACATGACAAGATTAACACAAAAGGAAACTTTTCTCTTTATTTACCTGGACTGGGTTTAGGAGGATCCTAAATTCTCCCAGCAGCCCTTCTCCCATGTTAGTTCCACTGCGAGAATTGGCCAGGATGATTAACGGCGTCCACTGCTTTCCAAGCTTAGAGGCTAGCTAAAAACAATGTGAGTGAAAAGGGTTTAAATATCTCAAAGATGGTGAGCAATACCATTTTCATTTCTTGGTAACAATAGTGCTGTAAATTTGCTAGGAGAAGAACAACTATCCTAGTACAATAAATACAATATATAAATCAAGGAATTCCCAGAATGGAAAGTGAACTCAGAGATGAATGATTTAACTTGCACTTACTGTATTAATTCTCTTCTCCATTATTCTGGGTAAGTCACTTGGTGATTCCTGGGTACTCATGTAGGAAGGAACTAACACGGTAGCCCATTCCACTAATAACTCAAATCGTTAGCAAGTTTTGACTTAAATGGAGTTAAAAATCTTTCAATAACTTTTCTTCATTGTTCTAATTTTGCTTCCAAAAGCTACCAGAAATAATTTTATTTGTTCTTCCATAGAATTTGTGCTCAAACACCTGAAGCATTAGATCTTTTATCAGTCTTGTCTCCTAGGTGATCCATTTTAAGTTCTTTCAACTGTTCACAGAATGGACACAGATTTTCTCTGCTCTCTTACCTTGACTGTCCTTCTCTGGATGTTTTTTTTCTTTTTTTAGATTTTATTTATTTGACAGAGAGAGACACAGTGAGAGAGGAAACACAAGCAGGGGGAGAGGGAGAGAAAGAGCAGGCTTCCCGCCGAGCAGGGAGCCCGGAGCGGGGCTCGATCTGGGCTCCCTGGATTGAGGGATCCATGACCTGAGCCGAAGGCAGACCCTTAACGACTGAGCCACGCAGGCACCCCCTCTGGATATATTTCAGTTTGCAAGTTTTTTTTTTCTTTAATTAAAAAAAATTAAAAATGGGGTACTCAGAATTAGATTCAAGAATCCAGATTTGCACAAAGGCCAAAGTAAAATGAAATTCATGTTCCTCTAACCTATCCATTTCTTTCTTGCCCTCTTCTCCTTGTGGATGTGAGCATAAATGGAGATGTTCCACAGTATTACTTAGTGATTCTCATCCCTTAGGATCTCAGATTGAATTTATATATGTTAGGGGATTGTACATTTAAAAAATATGTATCATAACATTAAACATAATACTTAAAAATTTTTTTAAGATTTTTATTTATTTTAGCAAGAGAGTGAGCATGCATAAGCTGGGGGCAGGGTGGAGAGAGAGGGACAAGTAGACTCCGTGCTGAGTGAGGAGCCCAGGCTTGATCTCACGACCCTGTGATCACGGCCTAAGCCAAAACCAAGACTCAGACACTAAATTGATTGAGTCACCCAGGTGTTTTTAAATTTTAAAATACCTTTTTCGACAACTGACAGAATGGGAGAAGATATCTGCAAATTACGTATCAGATAAAGGGCTAGTATCCAAAATATGTAACTTATCAAACTGAACACCCAAAGAACAAATAATCCAATTAAGAAATGGTTATAAGACATGAACGGACATTTCTGCAAGGAAGACATCCAAATGCCCAAGACACATGAAAAAGTGCTCAGCATCACTCAGCATCAGGGAAATACAAATCAAAATCACAGTGAGATACCACCTCACACCAGTCAGAATGGCTAAAATTAACAAGTCAGGAAACAACAGGTGTTGGCGAGGATGCGAAGAAAGGGAACCCTCCTACACTGTTGGTAGGAATGCAAGCTGGTGTGGCCACTAGAAAAACAGTATGGAGGTTCCTCAAAAAGTTGAAAACAGAGCTACCCTATGACCCTGCAATCACACTACTGGGTATTTACCCTAAAGATACAAATGTAGTGATCTGAAAGGGCACCCTGATGTTTATAGCAGCAATGTCCACAACAGCCAAACTGTGGAAAGAACCTAGATGTCCATCAACAGATGTATGGATAAAGAAGATGTGGTGTATATACACAATGGAATATTATGCAGCCATAAAAAAACCCCTGAAATCTTGCCATTTGCAATGATGTGAATGGAACTGGAGGGTATTATGATAAGCAAAATAAGTCAATCAGAGAAAGACAATTATCATGATCTCACTGATAAGAGCAATTACAGAAACAAGACAGAGGATCATGGAGGAAGGGAGAGAAAATGAAACAAGACGAAACCAGAGAGGGAGGCAAACCATAAGAGACTTTTTTTTTTAAAGATTTTATTTTATTTTGACAGAGAGATCACAAGTAGGCAGAGAGGCAGGCAGAGAGAGGGGGGGAAGCAGGCTCCTCGCTGAGCAGAGAGCCCGATGTGGGGCTCGATCCCTGGACCCTGAGATCATGACCTGAGCTGAAGGCAGAGGCTTAACCCACTGAGCCACCCAGGCACCCCTAAACCATAAGAGACTCTTAATCTCAGGAAACAAACTGAGGGTTGCTGGTGGGGAGGGGATGGGAGGGATGGGGTGGCTGGGTGATGGACACTGGGGAGGGTATGTGCTAATGGGAGTGCTGTGACTTGTGTAAGACTGATGACTCACACACCTGCACCCCTGAAACAAACATCATATGTTAATTAAAAAATAAAATGCCTTTTCTTTAGTAGGAATACTGACAAAGATGACATTTAAGATATAAAATCCTAATGGAAAAGACACAACATTTAATTTTGAAATAAAATAGTTCAATTGGGGCACCTGGGTGGTTTTGTCAGTTAAGTGTCTGCCTGCAGCTCAGGTCATGATCCCGGGGTCCTGGGATTGAGCCCCAAGTCAGGGTCCGTGCTCAGCAGGGAGTCTGTTTCTTCCTCTCCCTCCACCCCTCCGCCTGCTCGTGTGTTCTCTCTCTCAAATAAATAAAATCCTTAAAAAAATAGTTCAATTATTCTGACATATTCAAGTAGGAAATAAAGGCAAATTTTTATAGTTATCCCTTTTATAACAAAGATTGAGAAATGCATTTATATCAGTTTCCATATACGTACATACTGCAAAGGGTCATTGACAGCTTTAGTGCTCGAATTATTTGTAAGGAGTACTGAATGCAAGGTAAACTTATCGCTAGGCACCCTTCATAAAGTTCCAAGTAGGAAAATTCTGTTAGAACAGTGTGTGAGGAAAATCCATGTCTCCTTTTCACGGATAGCAATAATGAATTTCAAAGCTGGCTGTTTATCTGAATGATCTGAGGACCTTGAAGGAATACAGATTCCTGGGACCTGACCTAGGCCCACTGACTCAAACCTGGGGAGGGAGCTGCACTCAGGAATCTGCATTCTCAAAAAACTCGCCAAGTGACTTAGATGCAGGCTGAGAAACCGCTAAGAGAACATTTCCAGTTTCCCTTTAGACACAAAAGGACTCAAAAACCAAATTCTGTGGCACCTCCCGGAACACTGGGCGGGGCTCTCCAGCCGCTATAAGGCTTCTTCCCTCAGCTCCTATACCTGGGGCACACTTGGACTTAAACGGCTTTATGAAAACCAATTACATAAGGAAAAATGAACTCTGATTACCAGTGCGTAATCCGTTTTTTTGTCTTTACGCATCTGATGAATAGAGGTCAAATAACTTGGGGGGATGATGAGGTTTCTGAATTCTCCAAAATCACATTTTTCATTCTTCAAGCTATTTTTCATGCACGCATCATGTACTGTTTTCTGACACCAAATGCACCTGCGGGAAGGAAGAAACAAGGACAATAGTTAATTTTAAACAATAATGATGTGTAAACAGATCGTTCCTGTAAAAAAAATTAATAGTAATCTCATCACCATTAGACATAAGATCTAGCGAATAAAAGATTTATAATAGTGAAAACGAGCAATCAAGTCTGAACATACTTGGCAGTGTAATCTAATAATGGTTTTGTGTTTTTTAAGATTTTATTTATTTACTTGACAGAGAGAGAGATCCCAAGTAGGCTGAGAGGCAGGCAGAGAGGGGGTGGGGAAAGCAGGCTCCCTACTGAGCAGAGAGCCCGATGTGGGGCTCGATCCCAGGACCCTGAGATCATGACCCGAGCGGAAGGCAGAGGCTTTAACCCACTGAGCCACCCAGGCGCCCCTAATAGTGGTTTTTAAAGTGTGGTCTGGGCCCCCCAAAATCCTTTCAGGATGACTCCGAGGTTAAAACCACTTTAATAATAAGGGGCACCTGAGTGGCTCAGTTAAGTGTCCTTTTTAATTTATTTAAGATTTTATTTATTTGTCAGAGAGACAGAGCGTGCACAAACAGGGGGAGTGGCAGAGGCAGAGGGAGAAGCAGGCACCCCGCTGAGCAGGGAGACTGATGCGGGGCTCGATCCCAGAACCCTGGGATCATGACCTGACCCCAAGGCAGATGCTTAACTCACTGAGCCACCCACGTGTCCCAAGGTGTCTCTTGATCTTAGCTCAGGTCTTGACCTCGGGGTCGTGAGTTTAAGTCCCACATTGAGCTCTGTGCTGAACACAGAACTTACTTAAAAAAAAAATCACTTTAATAATAATAATAACAAAATGCTGTTCCATCTTCTCTCTCTCAAGAGCGTGCAGATCCAATGCAGAAGCAGACAGGAAAATCTAGGTGGCCTCTAAACCAAAAGAGTGTACCAAAAAAGTAAAACTGTCACTACTCTCACTAAATTTTCATTAAAATATTTTGTTACATTACTTTAAAAATATTTAAACAATTTCTCAGTTTTTAAAAAATGTGTAACATGGTAAATGCCAGTAGACATAATCCACATAAACAAAAGTGTGTCTAGAACAGTGGTTCTGAATCTTAATTAAATGTCCCCTCCCCCCAGCACCCTGTCCTCCCGGCCTGGGTCTTTGAAGTGTTCCACAGGATCCAGTTTGTCCAGTTTGAAAACCTCTCTGACCATCTGTGGACACTCTAGAAATATAGCACAACAGTCAATTTCTTGTTGGCAATTAATACAAAACTAGTCTATATGTTTCCATTTGAAATACAGACAAAAGGCATTTCCATTCAGATTTGCCTCTCTGGATGGGTGTGCGTGGAACAAGGAATAGCTTTGCAAAAGGTCCTGGGTTTCCATTATTAATCTGCTAAGAATTTAATCCACTCAAAGACGAGAGAGCTGACGCTACAGACAAAAGCAGGCCGATAGAAAATAATGGTTACAATTAAGTGAATTAAAAAAAAAAAAGAGGATAAAAGTCTTTCGCCCAAGGTCAACCCTTTTGGACCTCTATTTTAAGGTTGTTTTTTCCGGTGGATGTTCAGATTTGCCAAGTGATTACTGCTATAAACTCAGGAGTCCTATTTACCGCTGAAAGAAGTGTTATCTGCAGGATCTGTTAGAGAGAAAACTGTAAAACAGCATGCGTACTTTTTGTTCGTACTCGCTTTCAAACCAAGCCTGAGAAACCACAAGAGACTGCTTACTGCAGCGCAAGGCCCTCCCCCGACTCGCGTGCGCCAGCCACTTTCAAACCGGATCCTGGTACGGAGAATAACCTGCAAGGGTCCCCTGAAGCATCTCACATTGCTGTCCTCTGGGAAGAAAAGTGGGGCTGAGGGATGACAAGAACAGTTCCCCTTTTATTCTATATTCTTCCGTATTGCTGTACTGCTTGAGTTTCTAAAAACCAGAACATATTCATGAACTCCCCGTATAAACTTTTAAAATTACATTTTAAATACTATCAGTATATCAGAAAGACATAAAATAAGAATCATCCAGAGACAGTTCCTCTTAACTTTTTGATGTACTTCTCAGTTTTCTTGTGCATATATGCTTGTTTTTCAGGAGGGATATGATGTATATAGATCTGAACAGTACTGGACAGTACTTTTCTTTCCATGTTATCATGAATGTTGTCCTATGCCATTAAATATTTTGAGAAAAAATATGGTTTGTAAAGAATGTATATAGTACATCATACAGATATACTATAACTTATTCAACCTTAAAATAAATAAGACATTTAGATAATTTATTTTTCTAAGTATAAACAACATGATCAACAACCATAAACATAAATGAGATTATTTCTCTGGAATCCTATAAACCAAGTTACTGACTCAAAGGGCATGCATTTTCCTAAGATTCTTTTCTTTAATAATTTTTTTGAGTATAGCTGACACATAATATGTACATTAGTTTCAAATATACAATACAGTGACTGATATGTCTGTCCAGCGGGCTTATTATCAGTGGTGATGTCCATCATATTTAACACTTGCTTATCCTGCGCATTAGTATTTTAAATTTTTTCTTTGACAATTTGATAGAATTTTTTTTAATTTGGAGGTCTTTGATCGCTAGGTGAAACTGAATATTTTTCTGCCTGTTTCTGTGAGTTGATTCATGTCCTATATTCATCTTTTACTAGCTTTTAACAATTGCATGCACTTTTTTTTTTTTATTATTTGACAGAGAGAGAGAGATCACAAGTAGGCAGAGAGGCAGACAGAGAGAGAGGAGGAAGCAGGCTCCCCGCCGAGCAGAGAGCCCGATGCGGGGCTCGATCCCAGGACCCTGAGATCATGACCCGAGCCGAAGGCAGAGGCTTTAACCCACTGAGCCACCCAGGCGCCCCTTGCATGCACTTTTTATTGATGTAGGATATCAACCTCTTTTCTGTCACATTTATTGCAAACTTGTTTCAGTTTTCTTTTAAATTTACTTTTGAATGTCCTTTAGTTTATTTTTGGATAGATTTCTATTTCCCTTTGTGGTTTATTTAAATGCTGTGATGTTCTGAAGTCCTTCACCATTTCCAAACTAGACACTCACCTAACACTCCCCCATCTCCCCCCATTCAGTTTTCATCTCTCTGTCTTTAATTCCGTGCTTCTTCTGGGACAACAAGTTCCAGTGAGACTCTCATGAAAGTGTCCGTTTTTTTTTGGAATCTTAGCCATCTGTGAACTAAGAGCCCCTGCTTTAATCCACCTGGTGTTTATCTTGGTATATAGTGTGATATGAAGATCTTGCTTTTTCCCCCAAAGAGTACCTGTCCTAGCACGATTCATAAAATAATCTTTTCTATCCCACCGATTTGGGATACCTTTATCATTTACTACATTCTCATAAATCTCACAAAAGATTCTGTTACCTAAAATGATGGCTATTATCA
>CM052804.1:26396262-26411330 GCA_028533885.1 Nasua narica | reverse complement strand
GCCAGGACCATGACCTGAACCAAAGGCAGCCTAATGACTGAGCTACCCAGGCGCCCCACACCTTAAGTTTTCTTAACAAGAGATGGAATACTATGAGAAACAAAGGTTTATTTAAAGAATGTAATGAATACTTATAACACAATTCCCTATTTTAGTTAGAAGATAGGAAGAAGAAAAGGAAGACCAGGGAAGGGGGGTAAGATACTAGGTGCAGAAACACATTATAGTGATTGGGGGTAGATGCAGGAATATACACACAAGAGAAAAAATCTATAGAGAAACTAGAATCTGGTACAGTGCCTGGGTACAAAATAGATGCTCGCTATGTGAAAATAATGATCAAAATGACAATGGGCCTTTGTCACTTATTCTGTAGAGCTTAACTGAGCTGTAGGCTTTAAAATCAGTTATTGGGGCGCCTGG
This sequence comes from Nasua narica, assembly GCA_028533885.1. Taxonomy (NCBI): domain Eukaryota; kingdom Metazoa; phylum Chordata; class Mammalia; order Carnivora; family Procyonidae; genus Nasua; species Nasua narica. The sequence continues at coordinate 26,410,907 of CM052804.1, read as the reverse complement.
GTGGCTCAGTTGGTTGAGCAGCTCCCTTTGGCTCGGGTCGTGATCCTGGGATCCCGGGATCGAGTCCCGCATCGGGCTCCCAGCTCCGCGGGGAGTCTGCTTCTCCCTCTGACCTTCTCCCCTCTCGTGCTCTCTCTCGCTCTCTCTCTCTCAAATAAATAGATAAAATCTTTAAAAGAAAGAAAAAAAGAAAGAAAGAAAGAAAATCAGTTATTACTTGAGTCTTAATAGTTCCCTTGGGGCACCTGGGTGGCAGTGGGTTAAAGCCTCTGCCTTCGGCTCAGGTCATGATCTCAGGGTCCTAGGATTGAGCTCTGCATCGGGCTCTGCTCAGCAGGGAGCCTGCTTCCCCCTCTCTCTCTGCCTGCCTCTCTGCTTACTTATAATCTCTCTCTGTCAAATAAATAAAATCTTCAAAAAAAAAAAATAGTTCCCTTAAGTCTCGTACTTAGATCGTGATACAGACATGGAAGGAGCTTTTGGCAGGGCTGGATAAAATCCAGAGAGGTATAGTCTGGCTTGTGTTTAAAGGCTCTAAATGGATATTTATTTTATTTATTTTTCTGAAATACCTCGTTCCTACAAAAGGTCATAGCAGACAGTAATCCTGCATAACATTATTGGCTAAAATAAATCAGAACACTACAGAACATTCAGGACACTGTGCTCTTTTCTCCTGGGAATAATAAACACTTCCGAAATTATACAGAGATAATTTCTACCATGAGTGAGGGGTTCTAGCATGCTGGGAAGAGACTGCTCAGTAACTGGTAAGAACAAGCTCATGAGGAAAAGATCATCACACTCACTGCACACAAAGGGGAAGATACAACATTAGGGACAGAGGCTGACGTTGTAAAAGGTACATAAATACAGCAGTCATCCCCCAACTTTAGAATTACATGCAGGGCCTGCTAGAGCAAAGACTGCTGGTCTCCAGGCCAAGTTTCTGATTTAGTGGGTCTGGGGTGGAAGTAGGGTTGCCAGGAAAATAGAAGATGCTTGGTTAAATTTCAATTTCAGATAAACAATTTTTTGGTATAAGTCTGTCCCAAATATTGCAAATGTTTTATTTTGTTTGCTAAATCTGGCAACGCTAGAATTTGCATTTCTAACAAGTTTCCAAATGATGCTAATGCTGCTGGTCTGGGGAACCTACTTTGAGAACACTGAAATATAGGATGTTATGTCATCATCGAGAAGGAAAAATTGGGGCCTGGGGTGAGTAGATCAGGTAAGGGTTCTTGGAGGAAAGGGCACGAGAAGAGTATGGATGCCTGGCAGTTAGCCAGGGGAGGAAAGCCTTAAGAAAGAGAAGGGCAGAATGAAAAACTTTGGTATTTTAAGGAAGGCACAGCCAGCTTGGCATTGCTGGCACATCAAGTTTAATACCGGCGGTAGTAGATAAACCTGGAAGGGCAGGCAGGGTCCAGAGAGCGTGTAAGACCCTGTGTATCACGGAAAGCACTTGAAGTTTACACTGGAAGACCATTGAGGCAAGTGAAGGGGTTTATCCAGAGCAGGGATTGGGTCAGATACGCTTTTCTAAGATTATTCGGACGGAGGATCAGAGCACTAGGATTATTTGTTAAGGAGTATGGGAAGCACAGTTAAGATATTTATGGAAGTCATTTTTATCTAATTCTGCACAGACACAAAGAAGGGACGGGAATAAGATGCAAGTCTTGTCTTCTTTCCAACTAACCCCAGTTTTTGAAGAGTAAAGCTTACCTATAGAGAGAATTATGAAATTTACTTAAAGACGCTGGTAACCTAGCGTCTTGTTTTTTTGATGCCAAAAGAACAACATCTAAATTCGAAAGATACCAAATAAAAATCAATGGTTATAAAACTGTAGTTGTTTAAAATATATTTTTCAAAATTTTTCTTAAGTCTAAAGCTGATGTGTAAAATTGTTAAAATAAGATTTAAAAAAAGGTATTGACCTAATAGTGCTCATGCTAAGTCAAAAAAAAAAAAAAAAGAGGGGGGAATTTGAAGTAAAATAAAAAATAAAGATAAAAAAGTAACTTGTAATCCAGTGTCAGCCTGCTATTTTAGTTCCTAAACACGTTTAGGGCCCTTTCTACTTGTCAGAAATAAAACTCATGACAATGAGGATGTCCAGACCTAAGGCTGGGCCAAGGCTAGGATGTCGGTATGCCTAACCCTCTACTAGGGGTTAGAAATCCCAGACACAGGTCTATTTTACCACCGAGTAAAATTTTCTCAACTGTAAAATGAGAGCAGATGATCGCAGAAACAGCCTCCCTCCTAATTACCAATCTTTAACAACACAAAGGGCATCTTCCCCTATTTTCAGATAGTATTTAAGAACATTAATGTTTTGTCCAGTGTGTATATTATTTAGAAGCCACTAAAATACTCTTAGCTTAACCAAAGACTCTTGTCTGAGATGCTACATATCCTGGAAGGCCATCTGGCACAAGTTGAGTTCCTCTAAGTGCTGTCTTTCACTACAGCACCAATATCTACATTCGAAAAAGATGCTTCCCATGCCTCCAGGGAAGGACACTTGTTTTCACTGCCCATTCATAATACTACAGGGAGGGAGGACCACTTTCATGAGTCTGGGGAAAAGCTAATTTGTCCATACTTCGATTCTCCTTACGTAAAACAGAGATAATAGGAACAAACGCTAAAACGTAACACACAGTGGCTATGAAGTGTGCAGCATGAAGAGACCTCGCGATCTAAGTGCCAAGTTTCATTACCCAAAAGGGCAGTCTGGGTGGGGAGTGGGTGCTGGATGTATCATCTGGGCAAATGACTACTGCAAAGCTGCCGCGCCTGTCCAATTCCAGTGACGTTTATGAGCTTGTTTCCTTGAAGTGGGCAGTTTAGGCCATTTGCAGAGATCAAGGTAGGCCTCTCCGCCCACTCCACGAAATCTTGACGCCGCATTCTGGGGCACAAAGGGCTTACCTGTAATCGCAAAGTTTGGGTTGGCTGCCGCACTGCTGTTTGCAGACCACACAGTAGCTGCACAGGGGCACATTGCCCCGGATCCAGTGGTGGGGCATGGCGTCCAGGGCCCTGCTGTCACTCTTGAGCATGATCTCCTTGCACGGAAAGCGCTTGTCGGCCTTCTTGAGGCAGCCCTCGTCCACGCGCAGCCCGCAGCAGTCGCAGAAGGCGCCCAGCAGAATGTGCTGTGCGCACACGCAGCAGTAGGTGGGCTGGCTGAACAGGTCCGTGTCTCGCCAGCCGTGTTTGCTCTTGCGGAAGATGTCCCTGCGGTGCAGCTGGCGGCGCGACCGCTGGAGGCTGCACCAGAAGGTGATGAACACTGGCAGCAGCACTGAGCATAGCGTCCACAGGACCAGGTGCCCGTCCGCAAACAGGCCTTCGTAGGCCGCCGGCCGCTTCTCCGCCTCCATCTCGTTCCAGGCCGATTTCTAACTGAGAAACAGGCGGGGTCCACCCGGGGCTCGCGGTCCCCGCCCGCCCTCCTTCTTTCAGGGGACCTCGAGGGCACCGTCCGCTCGGGTGGCCCGGCTGTCTCCAAGGAGGCGCACGCGCCGCGTCCTCCCAGCCGCCAGACCCGGGAGCCTCCAGCCAAGCCGCGCCGAGGGGGCGGCGCCCAGCGCGGTCACGCTCCCCTCCGCGTCGGGCGCTGGAGAAATGGACAGGCTGCCCTCCGCCGGGAGGCGACCGCGGAGCTGGGCGCGGTGGCGCACGTGGGCAGCACGGCGCCGGCGACGTCCGTGACCGTTACCCCGGGGCCGGCACTCCGTGGCCCGGCGCAGACGCTCGGGCGGGGCGCGGCCTCCCGCAGGCTCCCACCCGCTCGGCCCTCTCCCGAGGCCTCGCTACTGGCCCCCGCCCACCCCTCGGGACCTACCTCGCGGCGCGGCTCTGGGGCCCAGGGCGGGGGCTGCCCTCGCGCCGCCGCGCCCACACGCCCGCCTCCGGTGCCTGCCGGGGGGCCGACGCCAGCGAAGGGCGCAGCGAGCCGCACGCACGCCGAGCCGGGCGGCGCGGCCACGGCCGGGGGCGGGGCCTGTGGCACGAGCCCCGGGGCGGGGAGGAGGTGTGAGGTGGGACGCGGGGGCCGACGGGCCGCGAGGGGCGGGCCTTGGGAGGGAAGAAGGGAGCCGGGAGGAAGGAGAGGGGGCAGTGGGTGTGGCTTAGGGAGAACGGTGGGCGGAGTAACAGTAAAGTGGGGGCTGTAGAGAGGACGCGAGGTTGAGTCACGTCCAATTGTAGCCAGGGAAGTACTAGCATGAATGATTTACAGTAAGCTTATCTATGACCTTTACCTTATCTTGACCACCCACCTCCCTCACTGTCTGGCCAGAGGTGGGAGCCGGCCCGGTTTTGAATGATGGAAGGATAAAACCGACAGTTTAGAGTGTTACATACTAAAAAAATGGGACAATCCAGGTAAGAAATTGATGTCACCTGAGTGCTTGCCAGTTTATTAAATACACGCTGGCTTATTGTGGTCCACGCAGCGTGCCAGGAGTTCCAGCTCTCGCAGAGTGCCGGGCCCATTGTAACAAGCCGGACAAGAAGCGTTTATTTAGACCTATAATAACGGATTACTGCATCCCAGCTTCCATCTCTGCACTTGCTAGGCACCAGGCTGAGTTTATCATCCCCATTTTCCAGATGAGGAAAACCAAGGCATAGACCAATAGAGAAACACGCTTGATGCCCCAAAGCCAAGGTTGGGACTGAAATCCCTTTGTTTTAAGTTGGTCAAACAAGTTAGCTTCGGGCGCCTGGGTGGCTCAGTTGGTTGAACGACTGCCTTTGGCTCAGGTCATGATCCCGGAGTCCCGTGATCGAGTCCCATATCGGACTCCCGGCTCTGTGGGAAGTCTGCTTCTCCCTCTGACCTTCTCCCCTCTCATTCTCAGTCTCTCTCAATCTCTAATAAATAAATAAATAAATCTTAAAACAAAACAAAAAAAACAAGTTAGCTTCAAACCATCAGAGTGTCTCTTATTTCATTTTGAAGAACCTTGCCCCTGGGGATCTTGTTAAAAATGCAGATTCTAATTTCCTTTCTTGGGGAAGAGGCCTGAGGGTCTGCATTTCTTTCTTTCTTTTTCTTTCTTTCTTTCTTTCTTTCTTTCTTTCTTTCTTTCTTTCTTTCTTTCTTAAGATTTTAGTTATTTATTTGACAGAGAGAGACAGCGAGAGAGGAAATATAAGCAGGGGGGAGTGAGAGGGAGAAGCAGGCTTTCCACTGAGCAGGGAGCCTAATGTGGGGCTCGAACCCAGGACCCTGGGATCATGACCCGAGCAAAAGGCAGACACTTAACTGAGCCACCCAGGCACCCCGAGAGTCTGCATTTCTAACTCACAGTCTCCAGAGGTGCTGATATTGAGGGTTCCCAGAACACAGTTTGAGTAGTCAGCGAAAGTATTTAACCATCTGGATAATGAAGACTGGAGGGCTGCCCTTGGTGGAGGTGGGACCAGTGTCGGGCTGCACGGTGAGGCTTGGAGCAGATTGATCCTGGCCACACACATATGTGGATCCTAGTTGAGGCAGAGCCCTTAATTTAGCTTCTATTTGAAAACATAACAAAGAATACACTTTAAAAAATTGAGGTTTAAAAAAATATTTCCCATTATAGAACGTTTGGAAAATATAGAAAAGAAAAAAGGAAGAAGAATCATCCCTCTCTCACTGCAAAGACAGCCTGTGTTTGCACATCTTGGCACTTTTTCCCCATTAATTTCTATGGAAACTGTGGTTTACTTTTTTCTACACGTATTTAGACTATATGGTAGATATAGTCTCTGGCTATTTTTTTTCATTTACAAAACAACTTTTACTTTTGTATCTAATAGTTCATAATATTCCATTCTCTGAAGACAGTTCACTGTTGGGAACTTACCTCTGCTTTTGGCTCTTTGTCTCTAATATTTTGCTATGCTGTATAATTCCTCTGTTTAGGTTTATCTCCTCAGATGCTTACATTTAGGTAAAGAATATGAACAGTTTAAGGCTTATGGAATTTTTTTTTTTTTTAACAATCATAGTCTCTCTTTCCTAAGTGAAAATCATCTGGGAAATTTATCTGTATAAGGGCAGATTAATAGAGATTACCATGTCTGAGGAAGACACTCTTTTTTTTTTAAAGATTTTTTTAATGTATGTATTTGAGAGAGAGAGAGAAAGAGAGAGAGAGTGTGTGTGCCCATGAGTGAGGGGAGAAGGGGCAGAGGGAAAGGGAGGGGAAAGAATCTCAAGCTGACTTCCTGCTGATAGCAGAGCCCAACATGGGGCTCCACCTCAGGACCCGGAAATCATGACCTGAGCCTAAAAGAAGAGTTGGATGTTTAACCTACTGAGCCACAAGGTGCCCTAATAACTCATTTCTTTTTAGTGCTGAGTACTATTTCATTGTCTGGAATATTATTTATCACAGTTTATCGATTCATTTATGTATTTTTAAAAAATATTTTCTTTATTTATTTAACAGAAAGAGAGAGAGATCACAAGCAGGCAGAGAGGCAGGCAGAGAGAGAGGGGGAAGCAGGTTCCCTACTGAGCGGAGAGCCTGATGCGGGCCCCGAGATCATGATCTGAGCCGAAGGCAGAGGCTTTAACCCACTGAGCCACCCAAGCGCCCCTCATTTATGTATTGAAGGACAGCTTGTTTCCTTCCAAGATTTCGTGATTATGAATACAGTGACTACTGACATCTGTGTGCAGGTTTTTGTATGGACATAAGTTTTGAACTCACCTGGAGAAATGTCCTCTCTTTAAAAATACTTTTTTGCAGGGCGGGTGGTCGTGGGGGGCTGGGGGAGGGAAATGAAACAAGATGGGATCAGGAAGGAGACAAATCATAAGAGACTCCTAAACTCACAAATCAAACTGAGGGTGGCTGGGGGATGGGGGGGGTAGGGATAGGGTGGCTGGGGGATGGACATTGGGGAGGGTATGTGCTATGGTGAGTGCTCTGAAATGTGTAAGCCTGACGACATGTACCCTGGGGCAAATAATACATTATATGTTAATAAAAAAAAAACAAAAAAGCAAAATAAAAATACTTTTTCTCTCTTTTTTTTTATCCTCTCTCCTCCACTTTTCTCTCTCATTCTCTCTCAATTTTGCTCTATTTTTCTAAGATAGTTCCATTGCTCTATCTTTGGATCTTTTATTGATTTTTTTTTAATTTCTAAGAACTTCCGTTAATTTGATTTTGGAATATTCCTTTTTTTTTTTTAACAGCATTCTGTTCATGTTTCATGGGAGCAGAAACATTCTCTTGCCTCTCAGAGGAGTGTTGGATAGTTTTTCCCCCTTCTCCTCACACAGTCTCTGATTGCCACACGTTGCTTTTCCTTTTGGTTTCCTTTGTCTTTGTCTTCCATGTGAGAAGCTTTCACAGATGTCTCATGAACCTCTGGGGGATTCTAACGCAGCATAAGTTTAGAGAACCGCTGCCAGAGGGTCTCTTCATCTCTCTGAAGCCAATAGTCCCAACTGAGATCCCACAGAGAAAAACAACACAGGTTTCAGTATCTTTTCCTCAGAAGAATTGAGCTTTTCTCTCCAGTTGAAGGCTTAGCACTTTTCCTGAATGAAGTGTAATATGACAGCAGCCTTTAGAAGTGGTTTCACAAATTATTCGGTCCATGCTCCACTCCCCCCGTGTGTTGATTTGTACCACCGTACGTTCCTACACTTTGCCAGTGCCCCTGTCATTCCTGTTTAGCTTGGAGGGTGGCCTGGCACTGGCCATCAGGAATCTGACGCTGACCTTGGCTGTCCTAATCTGCTGGGCAGACGTAGGTTGGGGCCTGCGTCCTGGACCCAAAGCAGAAATTACAGCCCACTTGTGGCAGCAAGCAGCAGGCCAGCAAGGCTCCTGTCCAAGGCCAAACCATCTTACCATTGTATTACTGCTCCAAACAGGAAGGTTGTGTTTGTGTAAAAGTACCAAGGATATGAAAAGGGAAGCCAAGGCCATGGGGTGTGGAGACAGAGCGGGGACATCAACTCCTGTTGAAAAGGGGCTGTATTTTCTTTTCTAATAAAGATGGATTTTTATTTCAACAATATACCGAATTACGTATCTTAATGTGTTAGATTAATCTCTGTATCACTTGGTCATTGAGAACAGTTTTATAGACCTTCTATCACGTGTCTTAGAATGGCATGGGTATGCAAATATAAGCAAAGGTGATTTCACAAAGAGAAGAAGGAATAATAATAATCACGCTGCTAAAAACAATAACAGGGGTTCCAAATATTACATCCTTCCTGTATCTGTCAAGTACTTTACGTATACTTTCCCTTTTTTAATCAATTTGTTTTTAAAATGAACTTTTCTATTTATGATTATTATTTTTAATTTTCTTTTTTTAAGTTCTCAAAACACCGTGAGAGGCAAGTTATAATTATCATTCTTTTCTTATAAATGAGGAAACAGTAATTCGGATAGTCAAGAAACCTGCCCAATTACAGCTTCACTGTAACCCAGGTCCTAATCTCAGAGCCAGGATTCATTGATGTCTCTGTGCGCCACAATCTTGGCCGTGGTTCCACGTGGCCTACACAGTAGATACTCGTTTACTTTGGCGTGAAGCTTCTGTCAGGGCCCTATCATTAATTTAGATGCAGGAGCACTCGGGTCTGGACACACTACCCATCCCCTAAGAATGCCCTGTCACGGTTAGCTGTTGTCAGAGTGAGGCTGTGTAACAAACCACTCCTGGACTCCGTGGCTTAAAATAACAGCCGTGTCATCCTAAGGCTCTGCAGGTTATGGTGGCTGGGCTTCCTGTCGTGGTGGCTGGAGGCCAGGTAGCTGAGTGGGGCTGGGTTGGGTGGGTCCACTGCTCGGGAGGCTGAGCTCCTTGCTCAGATCCTTTCCATCTGAGTTAATTCGGAGCCTCGGCTTGGTGGGGGGCGGCGGGCAGCTGTCTGGGGGAAGCTCTTCTTGTAGCAATGGCAGCAATGTGAGTGGGCGCACCTAGGGGCACACACACAGGATGTACCCTTGTTGGTGCTGCGTCTGATATCATCCCACTGTCGGAAGCAAGGCCCTTGGTTGAACCCAAGGTCAACGGGCAGGACCGCAAAGTCGTATAGCAAAGACACGCCTGCGATGGTGGTGACGAGTCCATGCTGACGCTCTCACCCACCACACTTGCCCACACCTCACACCTGGCTACGCAGCGTGCCTATAAAGGAACCTGTATAGGGTTCATATGCAGCTTAGGGAGGGACTCTTATAAAAATTACAAGAGAATTGTGTGTATACTGTAAAAATACAGAGTTTATGGTCTAGTGGGAAAGGTAGTAAAAAAAAATGAAAACAACTACAAAAGGGAATATTAGAAGTTATTTAATGGGCCTGGGCCTAAAGAATGTGGGCACATTATAATTCTCTTGGGACCGATTCAGCCTCTTTCTATCATTTTGTTTTTGTTTTTATAGATGTTTCCCTGGTCTCTGAAGTTTCTCTAGCTGACAGAATTAGAAATCACTATTTGGGGGCACCTGGGTGTCTCAGTTGTTTGGGCATCTAACTCTTGGTTTTAGCTTGGGTCCTGATCTCATGGCTCATAGGACTGAACCCCTCGTTGGGCTTCGTGCTCAGGGGGAGTCTGCTTGGATATTCTTTCCTTCTACCTCCTCCCCCGCTCATTTATAAATAAATAAATAAATAAATAAATCTTAAAATGAATCACTATCTTATCTTATTTTTTTGAAGATTTTATTTATTTATTTGAGAGACAGGGAGAGCATGAGGGGGAGGGGACGAAGCAGCCGGAGAAGCAGATTTCCTGCTGAGCAAGGAGCCTGATCCCAGGACCCTGGGATCAAAACAGGAGCTGAAGGCAGATGCTTAATTGGCTCAGCCACCCAGGTGCCCCCACTGTCTCATCCTTTTAAGAAAGTATCTGGTGTGATGATGTCAGGAGCTTGACGGTGTCAGGTTTGTTGTTGATCCTTAAACATCAGTGTAATTTGAGAATTCCTTTTATTTATTTATTTTTTAAAGATTTTATTTTTAAGTAATCTCTACCCCCAATGTGGAGCTCAAACTCCCAACCCCGAGATCAGGAGTTGCATGCTCCACTGACTGAGCCAGCTACTCCAAGAATTCCTTTTACAAAGAGATGGGAAACCCACACAAATGGAAATATCAGTTATGTTAGAATGCCAAGAACATGGGTAGTAGCATTGTTTCTGTTGATAATTGGTAATGCAGCTTTCCTAGGCCTTAGCATCTAATGAAGACCTTGAGATTGATTAAAATCCTAGGAAAGCAGTCGAAGGCACAGCAGTGCCATCTCTCCATCTCCAGCAGATTCCCTGGTACTCCTGGCAATTTTTAGAAGAGCTAACCTTGGTGGCCTTGAGTTTCTTTCCCCCTGACCTTGGTAGTCCCTGGTTCTGTTCTCTAGGATGCCATCTTGTGGAGATTTTGGGAATTGCATCTTTAACTGAGAACCCTACAGATTCACCTAATTGATCTGCCAGATGCATTCACTAAAAATCAGGAGTAAGGGGTTGAAAAGACTTCCCTTCACCGGAGTGACACACGTTACAAAGCGACCTTGCTCTTTCAGTTTTCCTATAGTTACCCCTTTAGGACAATATTGGCAGAGGGACATTTGAATGGCCCAGCCATCAGACCTGGAGAACCCTCTGCCCCTTCCCCTGAGACCTTGAGCCAGCCTCCCAGGATGAGATACAGATGCCTGTCTCTAGTAGCACCTCCCCAGTCCACCATAGGTTCCTTTTTCCCCCTTTTTAATTACAAAGGTAATACATGGCTCCTTAGAGCTTATAGTCCAGTGGAAGAGACAGATTTTAAAAAAGTAAACAAAACCAATGTTTACACATTATGGTGAGTGCTATGAAATGGAGTGGAATCGTGGGGGGCTGTGTGTGGGCAGGGAACTTTTATTAGGTTGGTAAAGGCAGGCTTGCCTGAACAAGAGAACTTTCAGATCAAACCCTGAAGGATGAAAAGGACTCAGCCATTAAAAGAGTGAGCAAAAGATTATGTGAAAGTGCTGAGGTGGGAAGGAATTTGTTAAGCTGAAAATACTGAGTGTATCCAGATTGCAGTGAACTGGAGAGGTGTGGTTGGAGTGGGGCTGGAAAGGGCAACAAGTGGAGATACCACGGGGTCCTGGGGTGCATGGTAAGGATTCTGATTTTATTCTGAGTCCAGTGAGAAGATAAGAAAGGATACCTTTTAAAAAAGATTTTATTTATTTATTTGAGAGAGGGAGAACCCAAGGAAGGGAGGGGCAGAGGGAGAGGGAGAAGCAGACTCCCTGCTGAGCAGGGACCCCCCCCCCCATGATGATGACACGGGGCTCGATCCCAGGACCCCAGGATCACAACCTGAACCAAAGATAGATGCTTAACTAACGCGCCCCAAGAAAGAATTCTTTATCAGGGAAGTGATGAGGTCCATTTTCTATTTTAAGTAGGTCATCATCGCTGCTGCATACAGAATGGATTGAAGTGAACAGGAAGGGAAGTTGGGAGACCAGTTGGGAACCTGGCGCCTGAAGCTGGGTGACGAGTAACAGTAGCCTAGAAGCAGGTGGTGGCCATAGAGACGGAAGGATTTAGACCCATGCTATTCAATATGGTAGCCACCAGCTATATGTGGCCACCGAGCACTTGAAATGCATGGGTGTAAAAATACATACCAGATTTTGAAGGCTTGGTACAAAACAACTCACAAAATATCTCATTAGTAATTTGCTTAGCTTCCTTATGTATTGAAATAATCATATTTTGGGCATTTCCTGATATATAAAATAGAATATAAAAAAATTTCACCTGTTTCTTACTTAAAAAAAATGTGGCTACTAGAAATTTAAATTATGTGGCTTGTATTGTAGCTCACATTATATATACATATATTTAATATTTAACACTGCTGATATGGACAAAAGTTACTGAATTAAAAAAATACTTTCTAGCAAATTTACGTTGGACACATTAGAAATTTCTAGCTAGGTATAATTTTTCTCTTTCTGGACCACTGAAGGTTTTTATTTGATGTAACCAACAATACAGTTAGTGTTCACTTCCAACCACAAAGAGCAAAAGCAATGAAAAATTTGACAATGCACATAAAAAAAACCCCAGGATGTTTAATATGACAAATATCTATTCCTAAAATAATGCTCCTAAAATTCCTCAGTTATTGAAAACTATATAAAAACAGAAGGGTGGTTAACAGTGACAGAGAGCATAAAACCAAAGATCTAACTCTGAGCAACTTTGCTGACAAGGCATGATTTTCCCACCTTGTTTACCATCTGTTCAAACTGTCTTTTAGCCAGAGTGGGGCAGAGCATTTAGGTTCAATATCAGTTACACAACATTTAGCATTAATTCGGACAACTACAGAGAGGGCGTTGTTTTCCTTGGAGCTGGCCAAGCGAAAAGAGAAACAGCAGATCATTTCTCTGAATTGAGGATTTCGTCCCCATAAATGCCACATGTCCTCCAGACATATTTTTAGAATATGTTTAATCATTTCTTTAGGTAATATGTATAGATGATTTGAACTTAAAAGGACGTCAGCATACCGAGATTCTATTGTCTTTACAAAAATAATCTGAAGTCCGGAGTGGGGGCTGCTTACCCTTCTTATCGACAGCATGTTGCGGGAGGCCCTTTTGGGCGTAATGGGAAGAGCAGTGGCCTTTAAACACTGAAGAGACTGGCTTGACTTCAGCATCCGTGTTGTGTGAACTTGATCTTGGTTCCATCTCTCTGAATCTCACGTCATATTTGTAAAATAGAGATGGTGCTCGTTGCTATTTAATCCTCATCTTTAATCATACCCACAAGATAGGGAGGTAACCGAATTTCAGAAAGGGTAAGGATTCACTGAACGTTACGTTGCTAAAAAGAGGTGAAGCCAGGACATGAACCCTAGTCTTTCTGGCTCCACATCAGCTGAAAAAAAAAAATTTCCCCGTTACTATGCCTCTTGCCGATTTCCCTGCCTACCTTTGAAACTCTCAGAAGGTCAAATCAAAGTGGTGCACGGGCTTTGGAGAAACGCCACACGATGGGCATTTGGAAGAGCTGATTAACGAAAGAGATGCAAACATTCGGAGCATACTCTGGAGCTACAGTCACTCACAGACCACCTGCCATAGGATGTAGCTGCGTCTGTTTAAATGAAAGGAATATCAATGTCGCTTTCTCAAATTCACACTCTGAACGTCACACTGCAGAGGGGCAATTTCCTTGCTCAGGACGAAAACTGACAGGGATTCAGAGGAAAATAGTTTAGTGGTTACACTGAAAACTCGGAGTCAGAGGCACTTAGCATCATACCGTAAGCGGACTTAGTCACAACATAAACAAGCCTGGGGCCCGGATGTGGCTTCCTTCAAGTAGGCTGTCCCACTCAAGGGGGCGTTCATTCTGCAAGAAGCTGAGACAGGAACCAAGGCAGGATGGAGAAGCTACTTGTGCTCGTCCTCTCCCTTAGCTTACTGACTTGCTTCGCAGGTGAGCATTCACTCTGAAAACGGCCTCTTTGTCTGCTGACATGATAAACTGGAATAAGTCTGTATTATATTAATTTTTTATATCAAGGAATATGTAATGGGTAATAATTCAATGCTCGCTCCACCAAGAGCAGGCTCCTAGAATTGCTATCATTAGAGATAAATTACTTTTCAGTCTTTAAATGTATTTGAATATTAATTCCCAGAAATGCTGATAAATCTTTATACTATCTTTTATTTTATTTTTTTAAAAAGATTCTATTTATTTATTTGTTTATTTATTTATCTGAGAGAGCCAGAGAGAGAGCACGAGCAGAGGGGAGGGGTAGAGACAGAAGCAGACTCCCCACTGGGCAGGGAGCCCGATGTGGGACTTGATCCCAGCACCCTGGGATCATGACCAGAGCTGAAGGCAGACGCTTGACCAACTGAGCCATCCAGGCGCCCCAACTATATCATTGTTTAGAGTTCATATGAGATCATCAAGACTTGACAGACTTTTATCTGATGATATCATTTGGAGTTTATGTGTGATTATTAAAGCAATATAACCATTATCATAATATCCTCTTTGAGGGATCAAGTGTGATTATCAAGTTTAACACAACCTTGTTCTCACGGAGAATCTTCCAACAACAACTTTTAGTTGATTTAGTATTTTGGGGTTTATTTTTATTTATTTTTTTAAGATTTTTTTTTTTAATTTACTTGTCAGACAGAGAGAGAGCACAAGCAGGCAGAGAGGCAGGCAGAGGCAGAGGGAGAAGCAGGCTCCCCGCTGAGCAAGGAGCCCGATGCAGGACTCGATCCCAGGACCCCGGGATCATGACCTGAGCCTAAGGCAGCTGCTCAACCAACTGAGCCACCCAGGCGTCCCAGTGTTTTGGGGTTTAAAGAAAAAAAAAAAAAAAACACCATCAAAGCAAACCTGAGGGACAAAAAACACATTGACCATAGAACTGAGGAAAATATGTTTTAACAAACTTATCCAGGGGCCGCTGGCTGGCTCCGTAGAGCATGTGACTCTTGTCTCAGAGTCATGAGTTCGAGCTCCACGTTGGGTACAGAGATGACTTAAAAAAGAAAGAAAAAGAGGGACGCCTGGGTGGCTCAGTTGGTTGAGCAGCTGCCTTCGGCTCAGGTCA
>CM052804.1:26343096-26395762 GCA_028533885.1 Nasua narica | reverse complement strand
AGAGAGAGAGAGATCCCAAGTAGGCAGAGAGGCAGGCAGAGAGAGAGGGGGAAGCAGGCTCCCTGCTGAGCAGAGAGCCCCATGAGGGACTCCATCCCAGGACCCTGAGATCATGACCTAAGCCGAAGGCAGAGGGTTTAACCCACTGAGCCACCCAGGTGCCCCGGATTAGAGGTTTATTCAACACAGGTGAGCTCAGAAGAGTGCATTCTCCAAAGGTCTGGGCCCCGAGCACAAGCAGGGAGGGTAATTTATACACTTCTACTTCCGCATACTTGGTACTTTCTGCGCATGCGCGGGGGAAAGGGGTCGGAAAGAAGAACCCGGAAGGGCTTTGAGACAGCGACTGGAGTTTCTTTGCTGTTTGGTCAGCCATCTTAGAGTACAGATTTTTCCCTCATCATGGCAGTGAGGTTTTCCCTCCGCCACCCCTGTCTCCATGCTCTGTCTCCATAGCGGTCATCTGCCGGAGGCCGGGGCTGTGCACCTACGTTCCCATCTGTTCGTGACAGCAAAGAAACACAGCAGATCCCCTTATCCGTGGTTTTGCTTTCTGCCTCTTTGAGTTACCCACGGTCGACTAGGATCTGGAAGCAGATGGCCCTCCTTCTGACGGATGATTGGAAGGCCACCCGGGACCCCGACGTTCTATCACATGCCCGTGCCATTCCCCTCGTTACATCTCATCACGTAGGCATCCTAGCATCTCCCATCATAAAGGGTGAGTACAACAAGATATTTTGAGAGCTTCACATAACTTTTATTTCCAGTATATTGTTATAATCGGTCTATTTTATTCTGAGTTCTTGTTGTGCGTCTCTGTTGCTCATTTCTGTTAGACTTCCTCGTGGGCATGTACGTACAGCACAAGAACATAGTGTGTATAGGATTGGGTACCCTCCGTGGTTTCAGGCATCCACTGGGAGTCTTGGAACTGATCCCCGGTGGATAAGACGGAACTACTGTCATTACCAGAAAAATAAAGCCACAGAATGTGTTCTCAAACTGAGTAGAAAGAAAATATTTTTGGCTTTTTCAATATAGTGACGGTGCCCCGATGGGGATAAGTCAACTGGGAGGGGTGTGGCGGGCCCGGAGGTGGAATGCTACTGGCTTCGGGCAAAGGCAGACCTGGCTTGGAGAAGAATTTGCTGGTGTGGGTCGGTGGGAAACCCCTTCCTGGTTATGACCCTTGTTTCTTCCTGTGTCACATCTGCACCCCGGGCTTGACGTAGGGTAGAGGAGGTTATGGAAGGCTTCTCTGGGCTGGGTCTCCTTCTTTCTTCGTGGCAGCCCCACAGAAGGGCAGTATATTGTTCTTATAGTGAGAAGAGTCAGTCCAGAGAAGCTCACCAGCCTGCCCGGGGTTGGCCTGACCCCCAGGTGATTGCTTTTAATCAGACTGCTGAGTGACCCTGGGTATGTGGGGCAGAATGTTCCAGAGACACCGTGCGGGCTCAGTTTGATTCATATCCTTGATTCCTTGACTCCGGGGGGCAAAGAGCACATGACAGATGGAAGCCCAGCCAGGCAGGCGTGGTGGTGACCTGTCGGCAGGCCAGGCAGAGGGTTTGAAAGCTTTGGTGAAGATAGGGGGGCGGTTTAGCACATTGCCACCCCCTGTAAAATGAGACCTGAGGTGAAGTGTGGAGCTGAATGTCGTCCTCGTCATCAATTATTTCCTCCCTGAGCAGACAAGGGGAAACTGAGTCCTCGCGCCGGCCTCCAGGAAGGGGGACAGGATAGAGCAGAGGGTGGAGTTCATGCGGTGGGGAGTGGTAACGCCCGGAGAGCTTACCGTGGGCGGGAGCCGCCTGCTGCTGCCAGTGTGACGGGGCACCTCTGCGCGTGACAGCCGTGTCCTCCAGTTACCTTCTTGGCTCTGCTCTCTGTCCCTGGGAGCCTGGACTCCTGGGCTTGTCTGAGATCCCAGCCCGACATCAGAGGCCCAGAACAGAGAGGTCGGGGGATTTCTTCCCCTCCCGGGTGCCACAGCTCTGGGTCCCCGCGGCGACAGCTCCTAGTGACAGGCCTCTCCTGTGCCTCCAGCTCTTACCCGGGCCTGGCAACAGCTTCCTCCCTTCACTAAGGTCACTTTCAATCTCCCTGCCGAGTATGCCTTCTGTTCCCTGCAGCCCCCCGCCTGGATACTGCCAGGTGCTTCTTCCTCCCTTTGGCCGAGGAGGAGGCTGAGGCCCAGGATCACAGATCTTGCCAAGACCACAGAGCTTGTGACGACAGAGGGAGGACCCAGGCTTAGGATCTTCCCACATCCACCACCCCCGAGAGGCTGGCTAGCTGGACGGCCTTAAGAGGATCTGTATGGGGATCCCCTCTGCTGTTTCCAAAGCAAACTCCTGGCTGGGGGGGAGGGTTGAGGGAGCACACCGGCTGGGAGGTCAGCCCCGCTGGCCATGTGTTTTCGCCATGAGTGACCTGTGCCGAGAACAGGTGCAGCCACTCTGCCAGACCGATGCATTCCTGTGTGAGCTTAGCTGGGAGACAGCTGGGCGCTATCCCCTCAACCCACTTTCCAGCTGGGGACACTGAGGCTCTTCTCTGCATTAAGCCCATTCTACGTTGAGGACCCAGGGTGATTTCTCTTTTCCTAATGAGCATCTCCTGTGACTTCTGTGAGCGTGAAGTTACCGGACACCCGAGCACTCACTGAGTGTTAGTCTTTCCTTGTCATTGCTGAGGCCCCACATGGTCCAGCACAGCTTGCGGCTTTCTGAAACCTAGGCTCCTCTGTGGCCCCTTTCCCTGCGGGTAGAATCCTCCACACGCATTTGTCTCTCCTTGCCTCGGCCCCAATGCCAGCCAGCCACCTGCACTGTGCCTGCACCCTGCGAGGCCGGGGTCGTTTTGCCCATTTTGCAGATGGGGAAGCAGGCTCAGAGCCATGGTAGCTATTGGTCGGAGGTGGGAAGGAGATTCAAAGCCAGGTTTGTGAGATCCTGAGCCTGGGATCAGAAGGGAAGCTGGGTTGTGTCCTTGACCTTTCTTTGCAAGCTTCTCTCTGGATGCTGCTGGTACTAGCAGCCAGGTGTGGGGGGGGTGGTGTGTGTGTGTGTTGGGGGGTTCTTGCCTCCTACCACCCCCAGGCTATCTTCCCTAGGTCTTGCTGGAGCTGATGTGATGTTTGCCACCTGCCGTAAGGCAACTACTAGACCTTGACCTGGAGTCTTTGCGGGTTAGCTAAGGGAGCCCCTCCCTGAGGTGGCTGCAGAAGGGTGCTGAACTCGGGAGGAGGAACTAGGAAGGGGTTTCTCTTTCACTTGCCTGGGGGCAGAGTTGGATCCGGGTAGTAAATGGCAAACAAAGTGTTCCGGCGGTGGAGACGGGCTGAGTAGATCATGGTGAGTCTGGACAGCAGAGTCCCAGTCGCTACCGGTAAGGCCTCCGCGCCTGTTGGTGCGGCCTGAGAAGAGCGGCTGGGAGGACAGCACTGTGATGCCGCGTGCGCGGAGCCGGGCCCACGCGCGGACCGTGAGCGGACAGACGCCGGCTGCGGCTGAACGGCACACTGAGCCTGGCCGTCTCTGGCGGAGGAGATTTGGTTTTCCAATGTGTCTGCACGATTTGACTCTTTTGTAACAAAAACCAGTGAGCATATCCCCTTTTATGAGCAGAAAGAGATCTTGAAACATCCGCGAGTGGAGAACAGAGAAGACCTTGTCAACTTGTGCCTGCTCGCAGGTTCCTCCGCGAGGAAGGTAGTGGGGAAATGAGTTGCCGCTAAAAGCAACAAGAGAAGTCTACAATTCTTTCTTCTTTTTTTTTCCGGAAAGGAAGGATGCGATCAAGCATTTGGGCTGAGAGAAGGGTGCCCACGGCCGGGGCAAGGACATGGAGAGCCGAGGGGTGGTGCTCCTTGGTAGGACGAGGACTTAGGGAGGTGGGGGTGGGGTGGGATCGTGGCGGATTAGTCCCGGACAGGTGGAGGGGGGCCTCTTCCCCGCGGCAGGAAGGGCAGTGCTCGTGTGCAGAGCTTGTAGGTGGGGTGGCAGGAAGGTGAGGGCGGCCTTTCCTGATTACCTCTATTTTCTCTGCAAAGTAGGAGGCAAAGTCATCCCGTGAGAGCCAGCCAGTCATCGTTCCAGTCTGGGGGCTCGCGGGGCCGGGGGAGGTTTGGAAGGCATTGTGGGGGAAGAGAAGAAGGGATGGTTGGTGGGGACAAGTGGAGGGATGGCCAATCCCTGGTGAGGCCAGCTGCTCTTAGAGGTCTTTCGTTTGGCCCTTGTCCATGCAGTGGAACGACTTTCTCTGGTGGCATTCCGGTGCCCGGAGCTGGGGCTGGAAAGGGCACATTGTTGGGTTGACTACAAAGCTGTGAAGCTCTATGGGTTAATGTGACTGAGGGATGAGGCAGGGAGGGATTGACAGTGACAGCCGGAGAGTGGGCTAAATGAGGAATCGCGACCCGTGGGCCAGCTAAGAAGGGAGGGGACCCAGTGTGCAGGAGACAGGGGTCTTAATGAGAACAAAGAGTGGGCTTTATGGAAGTGGACAGGGTGAGGATGACTACTGCGGCCAGGGGTGAGGGCCTGGGGCTGGGCAGGTACCGGTTCTTGCGTGATCATGGGGGGGGGTGGACTGGAGGGAAGTCAAAGTCATTGGATGGAGGCCAGGGTGGTGGAGGGCTCCTCCTTACAGTGAGGTGGAGCTTGGAATGGAGAGGAAAAGGTAGGAGCTAGGAGCCCTCAGGGAAGAGATGTTGGGGAGATCAAAGCCGTGAGGAGAGGTGGGGAAGCTCAAGATAGCAAGAAAGGGACGTTTTTGTTCAAGGTGGGACGAGTGAGAACAAATGAAGTCTGGAAAGTGAAGGTACGGGAGACAGAGCAAGTCCTTTGTCCCAGAATGTCCGAGGGGAGCCTGGAGGCCATTAAGCACACCTCAAAGTCGGGGAAATTGAGACAGGAGAGGAGATGTGAGACGCTGACAGCGAATTAGCAGCAGAGATCGCATCCCCTAATGCTAGGCTAGGACTTCTTCCTGTACTGAGATTATGCAACCATGAGCCTTTAGTGCTGAAAGTCGTCCTAGAAGGCATCTGTAGGCCAGTCCTCACGTGCTAAAGCCCAGCAAGCAGGAAATTGGGAAAGTTAAGTGAAGCTTAGCAGAGCTGGGTCCAAACATAGGTTTCCTGACTCTTGGTCTGTGCCGGGCTTTGGGATGGGATGGGGCAGAGAGGGGGTCAGAAAGGGAAAGCAGAGGGTAGAGTGTGTGGACGTGTAGGGGTGTGCATGCAAGGATGCACGCATGTGTGAATTCACATTCACGTGTCTGTATTTGTAAGAAAGCTGGACCAAGACTGTGTTTCTCTTTCCAAAGAAAAGCCTGCGGCTGCCTTTGTAAAACATGTCAGTTAATGCTCTCCTTTGCCAGGAGCGGCGACGGGAGAAATGAGTGAGTCACCTATTCCATTGTCCCAACTCCCAGAGGATGCACCCTGGGGAGGCGGCGGTCTGTGCTCTGAGTCTGCTTTAGGATCTGGCAGCGCACTGGGGCTGCCTGGCCATGGCCCTGCCCACTCTAACCAGCAGGCTTGCGGGCCCGGACTCCCCTTTGCATGAGTTTGCCCCAGGACACTGACGCTCGGCACCTGTGTTTAGCCAGGGCTCAGATTCTGCTGGGTGGCCCTAAGAAAGTATCGCAGACTGGGTGGCATATGCGACAGAAACTTGCTTTCTCCCAGTTCCAGAGGCTGGATGTTTGAGATCGGGGTGTTGGGAGGGCTGGTTTCTTCTGAGGCCTCTCTCTTGGGCTTGTAGAGAGCCCACCTCCCCATGTCTTCACGTGGTCTTGCTCTGTGCACGTCTGTGTCTTCATCTCTCCTTACAAAGAGACCTGTCCTGTCGGATCAGAGCCCACCCTAATGACCTCATTTTAACTTCGTCACCTCTTTAAAGGACATTATCGCCACATACAGTCACGTTTTGAGGTCCTGGGGGTTAGGGCTTCAACCTTCAATCTTGGGGGTCAAAATTTAACCTCAGACAGGACCATTTGGGTTGCAATGCACAGAACCCCACTCAAGTGTACCAAGTAAAAAGAGGGTTTACTGCCGAGGATGAGGTTACTCATGAGGACTATGGACTAGAAGGCAATGCTTCTCATTTCTTTCCTCCCCGAGGTGGTGTTTTTAAACTGTGGTTACAAATTCTTTGACACCTCCCCCTCCTATTGAGAGTTGGGGGGTCTCTTGAATCTGGGTGGGCGTATGACTGCTTCCACAAATCGAACATGGCAGAAAAGGTGCTATGCCATGCTCACTCTTGGAGCCCCAACCTGCCTCCAAGAGGTCCAGTGACCCTGAGAGGGCACGCTGGAGACGCCCGAGTGAGGCATGCTGGTTTAGAGTCCCCACTGAGCCTGGCTTCCTGTCGTTCCTGTCAAGGAGCCAGACACAGGAGTGAGACCCTTGAGGACACTCCTGGCCCGGCCCTTCTGCTAGCATGTAACCTTATAGTCACTGCCGCTCATACTGTGCAGAGTGGAAGAATCGCCTGGCGGAGCCCTGCCGGAACTCCTAGCCCATGCATTCCTGATATATAATAGAGGGGCTCTTGTGGTAAGCCCCTAAGTTTTGGAGCAGTTAGAGATGCAGATAAGTAAGCAGAACGCTGGAAGTCTGCTTCTTTCTGCTTTTCTTTTTTTTTTTTTAAGATTTTATTTATTTATTTGATGGAGAGAGATCACAAGTAGGCAGAGAGGCAGGCAGAGAGAGAGGGGGAATCAGGCTCCCTGCTGAGCAGAGAACCCGATGTGGGGCTCGATCCCAGGACTCTGAGATCATGACCCGAACCGAAGGCAGAGGCTTAACCCACTGAGCCACCCAGGTGCCCCTCTGCTTTTCCTACCTCTGGGTTTTTCTTGTTTCTTCACCTTTCCTGCTCCCCTGTAAATTTAACACTTTGCAATTGCACTTGGCAATGACCTGCTGTGTAGCCTACTTATCTGACCAAGTGTTTGCTCTTGCCCCTCCATCTCTGGGGTCAGAGTCTCCAGATTAGTCCTAACCCTTGAGGTTCTGATCAGCCAAGCCCAGGGACAGGGCCATGTGGGTGGGGAACAGGTCACAGGTCTTGGAGGTTCTCGGCCGGCAGACCCACAACCTCATGTGTAGTGTCCACTTCTGTGGCCTGTCTCCGTCTGGCCTCCACCCCTGGCCTCCATCCCAGAGCAGAGCTGCCCTAGACCACCGCACTCTTCCTCCTCAGGATCACAGGCCAGCTTCCAGCTGGAAGAGGGCCCTGCCATTATCCAGAGTATTCTCTGATCCAAGCAGGAATTCCTGTAGTGATGTCAAAAAGATGAAATTTCCATGCCTCTTCTTGCTATCCCCCGGGGCCAGAGTTGTCCAGGGCCGGTGTATCGGGTAGTGCACTTGCCATCCATCACACCTGCTCATTCAAAAGTCCTAGGTGGAGCTGCAACCTGCTTCCCTCAGTCTTATGTTCTTTGGTCTGCATCCTGTTCTCAGCAATCAGGCCGGGGAAATGATTCTCTTTTAGCAGAAAATATTTGAAGTATTTGACTCCTTCATTTTAAGGTTTAACTCTCTTTAAATTTTTATTTTTTAAGTTTAATTTTTGAAAAGATTTTATCTATTTATTTGAGAGAGAGAGAGACAGAGAAAGGCCGAGAGAGAGGGAGAAGCAGGCTCCCTGTCGAGCAAGGAGCCTGACGTGGGGCTTCATCCCAGGACCCTGAGATCATGACCAGTTAAGCAGAGGCTTAACTGACGGAGCCCCCAGGCGCCCCTGAATATATATTTTTTTATTTGAGTACAGTTGACACACAATGTCCTGTTAGTTCCAGGTGCAGGACAGACCGATTTGACAAGTCTATGCGTTATGCTGTGCTCACCACAAATGTATCTATCACCTGTCACCATACAACACTGTCACAATGCCATTGACCATATTCCCTTTGCTGTGCCTTTCACTCCAGTGCCCTACTCATTCCATAGCCAGAAGCCTGTACCTCCCACTCCCCTTCACCCATTTGCCCTTCCCTGCACCCCTTCCCTCTTTTTATGATTTTATCACAGCAAACCTCAGGGGACTCAGGAATAATTACTAGAATGGGTGACCCGAGATGGGGAGGGGGACGGGGGAGCGAAGCTGATTTGCTTTCCCTGGGAATGGAATGAGTGTGGATAGGGACGCAGGCATCGAGTTCACTGTCTCCACTGCAAGTTCTTTTTGATCTTGACTGTTCTTTACTGATTTTCACAAGAAGGTATGTCTGGCGTGCCCCCCCGCCCCTTTCTATTAGTCTCATAGGACTGCCATCACAGATGACTCAAGCTGGGTAGCTTAAAACCACAGAGACGTATTCTCACAGTTACGGAGGTCTGAAAGGAGGTGTTGGTAGGGTTGGTTCCTTCTTAAACAATTTTTTTTTTTAAGATTTTATTTATTTATTTGAGAGAGAGAGAGCATGAGAGGGGAGAAGGTTAGAGGGAGAAGCAGGCTCCCCGTGGAGCTGGGAGCCCGATGTGGGACTCGATCCTGGGACTCCGGGATCATGACCTGAGCCTAAGGCAGTCGCTTAACCAACTGAGCCACCCAGGCGCCCAACCCATGGTTTTCTGAAGCTGGCAGTTGCTTCCCCGGTCTGCACCCACTTCTCTCTTTGCCCGATGTTCTTCCCTGTGTCCTTTGCGTCTATGTCCACATTTCCCTCTTCTCCTAAGGACATCAGTTGTCGGATCGGGGCCCACTCTAATCCAGTATGACCTGATCTTGACTAATTCAATGTGCAAAAAGTCTCCTTCCCAATAAGGTTCCATTCTGAGGGTCCAGGTGAACGTCATGAATATTCGGGGGGCACTCTTCCACCCGGTACATTTCCTTCCTTTCTTCCTTTCCTCCCTCCCTGCTGCCTTCCCTTCCTCTGTTTCTCTCTCCCTCTTCCTTCTTTCCTCCCTTCCATCCGCATCTGCCTCCTGAAGCATGATTGGAGTGCCCAGTGTGCTCTGAGGGGTCATTGTTCTTGCCCTGTGCCTGGTGGCACACGTGACCATTCGGCTGGAGGCCAGAAAACCTTCACAAAGCAGGGACCATGTTGCTGCTCTTAGATGACTAGCGAATTGCTCAGTGCCAACACCTAGATTAGAGGTTGTGGCAGCCGATGCTCAAGATGGAGGAGAAGAAGGAAGATAAGAAGAAAAATACAGTTGTGAGCTTAAATAACTCTTGTACTTTGCCTGATTGGTTTCAGGAGTAAAGACGACTCAAGCCACAGCGATGCTTCCCTTCTCCCGAGATTCTCTCACGACCACACTCAGTGTCAAAGCCATGTTGAATCCCTCTAGACTGCTGCTGGCCAATAATGTTGCCACCAGCCACAGTGAAATGAGAGTGAGCTCAAAGAGCAAAATACACATCAGATGTCCGATACTTAGTATAAAAACAAGACTGGAAAATAGCACTTTAGTAATTTTTGCATTGATGGCTTTTGGATATATGGGGTTGTAGAAAGTACGTTATTAAACTCAATTTCACCTGTTTATTTTTTAAAAATGTGGCTACTAGAAAATGCCAAAGGACATACGTGGCTCAACGATCTTTCTATCGGGCAGCACTCTTGAGAGTCCAAAGTAACACGGCATAAAGCTCATCTGTGGGGTTCGAATGTTGGCTTTGCCACCGACAGATGGTATGCTCTTGGGCAAGACCCTTTGCCTCCCTGGGCTTCGTTTTTCTCCTCTATGCAGTGGGCATGTTGTGATGACTCCTACCACACCTCCCTCTGGAAATCCCTAGGGGCATCAAAGGCGCGACCCTAGGAGAGGAGGCTTCGTGACTGTAAAACGAAGCCGAGCTGTTTTGATCAGCATCAGCTGTAGCAACGACACCTGCATCAGCACCACCAACCACCGTCACCATCGTCACCATTGTCACTGTCAGAACTGCCTCATCCTTCAGCCAAGAGAATCCAGGGCAGGAGCAGAACACCAGACCCAGGGCAAAACACAGCCCACAAGAATTTCTGCTTTCAGCTCTTCCCAAACCCTGTGGCTGGATTATAAGTGACTTACCCTCTGCCAGCCGCCAACAGAGCTTTTGTCTGCTTGGAAGGGGTGGGGTGGGGCAGGTCCCCAAGAAAACTGTGCCTTCCACCTAGTACTTCTCAATCAATAACGGCATTTATACGTGCTTTTGGATTAGAATAAGACATCCCACTTTTTTTTTTTTTAAAGAGCATTTCTGTTGCATCAGACCACCAAAGCATTTCCCCTCTCTTTTTTTGGCCACCAAATATTTTTATGATTTTCCACATAAACAGCTAGGGAAAATGCTAGCAGCCACTTCGGCGGCAGGGGCAGGCACGCTGTGTCTCCCTTGAGAGTCGGATTAAAAAAAAAAAAACCCAACGACAACAGGACCTCGCGGGTGGGGGTGGCAAGGGAGTGGTAACTAGTCTAAGATAGAAGGACTTCTATGAATTCTTCTTGGGAATTCTGGGGTAATAAACTCAAAGTCACCCTGTGGCTTTAGGCAGTGATGGCTCACTTTAGAAAGAGGGAAAACACTTGCAGATGGAATTAGGCATGGGTGAGGCTAGGAGGTAGGTGGGGAGCGACCCCGCCCCTCTGAGGGCTGCAGACCTGTCTCTTTGGGGGAGGGGGAGGCCCCCTCTCTCCCCAGCCTGACATTCTGCCCCTCCCCCACCCCTCCCCAAGTGAAAATCGTGGTAAGGTGGGGGACCTCCCTCCTGAAGGAGACCGGGTGGAGATGGCCAAGAGCTGGTGGTAATTATTGATTATTTGGTCTTTTCTTCTCTCTTATTTTCATCCCCGGCCAGCTTTCCCAGAGACATAGCGGGGCCTCTTGTAGCCAGCCAGCTGCTCTGTGCTGAGAGATTTAAAATCCTGCAATTGATTCTGACTGTGTCCAGAACAATAGGCGTCTGAATCTGATTTATTAATCTTCTGGGGAGTGAGGGAGGCGGGCTTCGTGTCCAGGCTGTTTACCGCGATGACAATGGGCCGGGCTTGGACTTGCATTTCAGCCATGTTTATTATGGGCCAGGGCCCGGGGAGCAGCAGGAGGAGGACACGTCCAACCTGAGTGACGCTGCGAGGACCCACCGCACAGGACCAGGGAAGACGTGTTGAAGGAGACGTAGGAGGATGTGGGGTTGATTTAGGGACGCTTCCCAAATGGGCCACCGCAAGTGACTCCACGGAGGTGGTGGGCGTGGTTCCTGGCGGCTGCGTGGCCCAGTTCATCCCATTATCTCTGTTTTGTGGTTGAGTTTCTAGGTCTCTGGAAGACAGGAGCCTGATATGCAGGGCTTACGCATTCCTCCTCAAAGTGGCAGGCAGGGTGAGAGGGCTCCTGGGGAGGCTGAGGAGCACATGGCTAAAGGCATAGCCTCAGCCCTGGAAAGTCTGGATCAGGGGACACGGTGTCCCCCCAGTGTGGGCAACAGATCGGACGACTGGGCACCCGGCAGGCATGTGGCTGCGAAGCAAACCATCTTGCCCCGTGAAGAAGTGAAGATGCTCTAGTAATTGAAGGCTTGCAAAGGGAAGACAGAGGGGAAACCGATGCTTCCTGCTGGTTGAGAGAACTGGCTTTGGACTTGAACTGCTTGGGTCCAAATCCTCATTCTGCCCCTTTTGGCCATGCACTGTGGGATCCTCCACGTCTCAGTTTCTCTGTCTCTGAAATGGGGAGAGGAGGAGAAGACCCTGGTCTCACGGGGCTGCTAGGAGGGCTGAGTGAAATCAGGCTTGCAGGGTTTCTAGTACAAAATAAGAGCCGGAGGACATTTGCCATTGCCCTCGGCAGCACGGACATTACCCTCATGGTGGTTGTCGTTTTTATTGTGGATGTGTTCTGCGTGGCCTCGGAGGGCAGAAGCAGGAGCAGTGGGTGGAGACTGCAGGGAGGCTGATGGTGGCTCGACTCCAGAAAGAACAGTCTTGTTAGAATTGTAGAGAATGGGAAGAAGAAAGTGGGACCTGAGAAGAGGGGAAGGAAGGACTTTCGGGGGAAGGGAGTGGGGCACTCACATGTGTGGACTGTCGTGGGCAAATCTGCCAAGGGCAGTGATGAGGCTGATGGAGGCAAGAGGTGAGCACAGTCCCAGCAGAGGCTTGTCCCCAGTCTGTGTTGGGGTGTCAGAGCAGAGAACAGAAGCTTCTGCAGGCATGGATTACTGAGAACGGGGACGTCTCCTTCCCCAGTCCTCTCCGCATGGTGGCTGGACCCCTCCCCAAGGCTGGACTGCAAAGCCAGTGAAGAAATGAGGTCTTGACATTCTGGAAGGGTGGTCCCGGTTTGGGGACCTGTGTGTTCAAGGAGGGCTTTCAGTTTGAACATTTCCCTTAGGAAACCGAGTCTGGTGCTGTCTGCAGGGGAGAGCCCCAACCAACCAGAAGCAGCCTGCAAGGGCTGAGGGGGCGGGTGGCTTCTAGAAGGAGGCATGCTTGGCTTCTTCCTTCTGCCTCATCTCTCCAAAGCAACCTGGCTGATTCTCATTCCATCCTGACCCGACCCTCCTACCTGAAAGCTACCTGAGCCATCATTGCCCTTGACCCAGCCTTGTCTTCGTTCCCCTGAGCACATTGATACTTCCAACCTGCTCTCTGTGACTCAGGGACGGGCTGTGTACCGGAGCCCCAGACACCCCCGCCAACCTTGGCCTCTTCAGCCTGGGACCTCTTCCCTGAGTGACCTGTCCCCTCCAACCTCAGGCTCCTCACTTGTCAAATAGGGTTAGGGTTTCCACGCAGATTCAGTGAGATAA
Source organism: Nasua narica (assembly GCA_028533885.1). Lineage (NCBI taxonomy): Eukaryota > Metazoa > Chordata > Mammalia > Carnivora > Procyonidae > Nasua > Nasua narica. The sequence continues at coordinate 26,382,991 of CM052804.1, read as the reverse complement.
GAGAGAGAAACGTCCAGCACAGTAAGTGGGAGATGTGATTATTTTATTATCGTCAGATAAGAGGGACGATGGGGCCCAGGCCTCTGCACAGGCTTGAGGATAAGACCGCAGCCTTGAAAGAGACACCACAAACTGAGCATAAGACAGGGCAGAGGAGGAGAGAGATGGGAGGGGGCCCGCGGCGGGGCGATGTCAATGAAGTTCATGCTAAAGATATTTGGCGGCAGGGAGGCCGCAGGCCCGTGGCTGGGCGCCAGGCCCAACCTCGAGCCTCATTTCCATATGCAGGTCAGCCCGCATGTTTAGAGGGGCCTCTCCTCTCCAGAGCTTTACCAGGAAGGCCCCCCCCCCCCCCCCCAGGTCTGTGGGAGGGAGGCTGGTCCTGGCTGTGGGAGGTGGGCTGCGTGCCTTTGGCTAGGAGAGCGCGGTTCCCATCAGAGTCCGTTCCCCAGCCGGCCCCCCACCTCCCTCCTCTCCGATGATGTGAGGTCAGTGCGCAGGCGCGGCCCCTAGGGGCCGGGCGATTGATGTAGGTGAGATCTGTATGTGGGGCTGTCCACACAGGGCTGTGTGGTTATAAATACACACAGACCCGCTCGTGCCGCGCTGTGGGTGCCCACGTGGGTCTGCAAGCAGCTATATAGGTGATGTAAACACGGAGCGGGCCTAAGGTGCTTGCTGACCTCCCTGGGTGATCTCAGGCAAGGGCGTGCTTCCTCCTGCTGCACAGGGCTGCCCGGGGGGCTTGGCTCGGGGGCGCCTGGGCTTACCCTGGGGCGGTGCACCCAGGACGCCAGGCAGAAGGCCCGCGAATGAAGGGCACAGCCAAGACTGAGGTTGGAAGGTCTTCTTTATAAACGGATCGTTTTCTGGTGTGGAAGCATCCTTCTTGTCCTCCTGTCTTTCTCATCTCTGGAAAGCTACCTGGCTGAACAGGTTCTACTCCAGCTAGCCCCTCCTCTCCACTTCTGCCACCAGGGCCCTGGGTCCAAGGCCTCCTCCTTCACCTGCGCTCAGTGGTGTGCTGGTCGATGTTTAACAATGGATTCTTTGGTAGGGGGAAGAGAAAAGCCCTGATCTGTAGCATTGGTCCATTTCTGTGGTGGAGATATTCCCACCACGGCCAGTGTCAAGCTAGCAGCGTGAGGTTACTGAGTGCAGAGCTGGGGCGTGGTGTTCCGGCCGGGCTTCACGTAGAATCCCCGGCACATGCTCGGAAGAGCAAAGCTAATAGTAAACTGTTCTAAAAGAAGGAGAAGGTGCCGAGTTCTTGAGTCCTTAACCACCTTTGTTTTAAATGTAATTAATTCAATTGTAATTTTATAAAATCTAATTGTGAAATAATGACTGCATTCAACTGCTGGTTTACAAAAATTCTCGAATATTCAACCACTGGCGTTTGCGGGCGCAGGGGCAGGACCCCGAGGACACCGCCTGGGTCAAAGCCACTATCTCTTAGCTAGCCCCACCATCACTGGCCTCTCGTCACTCCTGAAGAGTGCAAATCTGATTATGTCTTTACCCAGTTTAAAGCTTATGTGAATTCTGCAATTTGAAAGGCCCTTCTTCGTCTGACCCCAGGGACCTCGCCAGTTTCAACCCAGACCCCAGGTCCCAGCTTCTACCCTCACATCACAGCTCTTTCCATTGACCAAAGAGACTGTACGTTTGTGTGTTCTTGGGGCTATGAGAAGACTTATACCATCGAGCCATCTTACTTCTACCCTAATCCATCTCTCCAGCTTCCTTGCCCCATCCCCCGCCCCGCCGTGGTGTGGAGGGTGTGGCCAATTCAGCTTTTAAGATAGATCAGCAAATGGCAGCCCATGGACCAAATGCAACCCGCTGCCTGGTTTTCTATGGCCTGTGAGCCAAGCATGGTTTTTATATTTTTAAGTGATTGAAAAAAGTATCAAGACTTGGCAGAGAGGTGGCTGGGGACCTTGTCTCATAGGACCTTGGAGAGGTGGCTGGACCCTGTCCTATAGGACCTGGCAGGCTGTGGAGGGGACTCTGGACTTTATTCTGAGGAAGACTTTGAACTGAAGAGCAGTGTAACCTGTGATATATTGAAGAGCATCACTCTGTGAAGAACAGATCTTGTGTGGGAGGAGACCAGCGTGGAAGCAGGAAGAACAGTTAGGAAGCAATTGCAGAAATCCTGACAAAAATCCCGGCTTATACCGGGGTGTAACATTGGAGGAGGTGAGAGATACCCAGATTCTAGAAACAGTTTGAAGGGAGAGTTTACAAAGGCTTTTCTGATTGCATAATGGCCATGACAGGATGAGGCAGCGTGGTATGAAAGTACCAAGAGCACGGGGGAGCTGCCGGGGAAGAGGGCGTGAAGTCTGACTGTGGGATTTGGGAAGGCTTCTCAGAGCAGGTCACCCCTGAGCTGAGCCCTGCTGGCTGAGGGAAGCCTCAGAAGATGACAAAGTGGGAGAGCATTTGGGATAGAGCGTTTGTGAGAGGAGTCAGGGGAGTAAACCGGCACTAGGTGAACAGGGGGAGTGGAGAGCAGTCCATTGCAGTCTGTGGTAGGGTCAGGGAGGGCCTGGTCTGTGGAGCTGAGGGGTTTACAACATTTTCTGATAAGCAGTAGGGAGCCACTGAAGGTTTTTGGTAATAAGTGACGTGGTCTCTGATGGCAGCCTAGGAGGTCAGCTTCAAGGGCTGTGAAGCTTCAAGGTGAGCATCAAGGGCAACAAGGATACCAGGTAGGAAGCCACTGGAGTGGCCCAGGCATGAGAGGATGAAGAGGCAGAGCAGGGACTGACCCTGTGAAAGGAAGGAAGAGATGGAGTCTGGTGAATTTTCCAAAGCAGACTTTGGAGCGTACCTGATCGGTTGTTGCAAGCCAGGAAGGTAGGGGAACTTGAGGCAGCAGTGCATTTTCTGGGGTCCGTCTAGGGCTACACGGTGATACATGGGTTAGTGGAGGCCAGACAGGTGTTGGAGTAAATTTAGGACATGCTGAATACCAATGTCTGTTGCCTGTCAACTTGTTAAACGAATGAATGAGTCAAGGTCAGACTCCAAGTTTTGTGGCCAAAGAGTAAAATCTCCTCTGACCTGATGCAATCTCTCAGTGACTTAGATTAAACTGGACAATTTACAGCGACAGCTGCAAGGATGCTCCCATCTGCCCAGCCCAGACAGTGCTATATAGAACCCAGAGGTGGTGGGCGAGGGCATTTGGTTTTGGGGAGTGACTTTTAAAAACAAACAAAAAAAACCAACCCAAACTTGTAATCAAAGTGTATCAGAAGTGCGGAACACTGGGCCCCGCTAAATGTCCAGCCTGGGGGATTTTCACCAGGTTATCACAGCTTCTAACCAGCGCCCGGATCACGAACAGCATGTTGCCAGTGCTCCCACACGGTGGGAGCGTGCCTTGGCTGGAGGCTGAGAGCCCTTGGCCCTCCTTGCTCTGGGTGGCCCCGGGCTCCCTGCTAATGGTCTTGCTCTCAGTCAGCCTGGCCTGAGGCAAAGCCCAAACTCCTGTCTCAGGGGTCTGGGCAGGGCCCGCAGTCCTGAATGGGAGTCACCCCTACCCCCATCCCCACCCCCATGTCTTCCTCCTGTGTCCCTACAACTCGTACAGCCCGGGCCCATGGGCCACCACTGAGGACCTTCCTCTGCTCCGTGCTGAGGGGCTCTGGCTTTCGCCACAGAACTGAGTGGCCTGCGGATGGCAGGCCAGGTCTCTGCAACCGTGGACCCTGCTGGAGTGGGGTCGGTCAGAGCCGAGAGAAAGTCTCTTTTGATCTCTATGATGTTTGACACGCAGGAATGATAAACTGTTCTGATGAAGGGAACAACCCGGTTACTACTTGAGCCGGATGAGCTCCGGGCCCATCACCACTTCTGTCTTCCCAACCTCCCCCCTCTGTGGGGACCGCCTGTCCGCTTTCAGTGGGGCCCTGAGTTTCCTCACACTCTGATCACATATGCAGTGAAATTAGAGGTCAATGACAGTTCTCTCTCATGGATTCTATCTTCCTGATGTGGGAAGGTGGAAAGGAAAACCCCTTAAGGTTTGGTTCAGTTCGGTAACCTTAGTCCCAGCCAGTAGCTGACCGTCTCTGTGGGAACTAACTTACCCTCAGCTTGGACTGATCAGGCACCTGCTGCTCCTTTCATCATGCCTCCCCACGCTTCTTCCTCTCCAGGAAGGGGAGGGCGAGCGCCCCACCGGGAAGGTGGTGGGCCCAGGCCTGGGATCTCTGCAAGCAGCATCGAGTACATGGACTTATCACGGAGGGAGGCAGGGGCGTTCCAGGCCAAACCTGGTGGAAGTGATTCCAAGCGGTGCGTCTCCTTCCTCGTCGGCCCCATCAGATGTGTATTTTTCTGGAAACCGTAGTCAAGGGTAGTGTCTAGGAGAGGGCAGTACGGAGACACAGGGTATGGCCTCCCCTGGGGAGAAGGTGGCGTCAGGGCCTCTGGGCAAGAGACACTGGTGACAGAAAGGTAAACTGAGCTGCACGGGGCAGATGACAGCGGCCCCTGGCTCTGCTTCCCATACACCCTGTGGAGGACAAGGCGTGGGTCATGAGCTGAGATCCACCAGGATCTTCCCTGCTGCCAGCCAGGGGGAGCTTCTTGTCGTGTCAGCCAGCACAAACCTGACCTTTAGGCCAGTGGAGAGCCGGCGCCCTCCCACCCAATCTATAATTGCTAGTCAGCATCCTGCCACCCAGAACCCTGCTGGGATGTGGGCCCTCCTGCCTGGAACCTTGACCTCAGTAGCTGTTGCCTCTGCAGCCTAAACATGGCCCCATCCATTTCTTCAGTCTTGGGAGAGAGGTCACATTGCCCTCTCTTCCTTCCGCATCAGGTACACAACCAGGAAGGAGACGGGCATTATTGCCAGAGACCCTGGACCTGAGGGTTCTCTTGGTACCCCTGCGTCAGTAAGGGCCAGGGACAGATTCTCCAGGATATCAGGGAATGGTGAGGACAGGAGCTATGATGGTCTTGGCGGTGCATGAGTGTGCTAGGCTGGCAACCCTGACCTTGGGGAAGAAAGCTGCACCTGGACTGACAGCGGCTGGAGGGCTGCTCTGGGCCCCCCTCCCCCGGGGAAGCTCTGCTGGAGGCTGGGCTGTCTCTTCACCTCTAGCCACTACCAAGGGAGGGCGACAGAGCCTCAGGCTGGGCTTGCTCCCGACTCCTGAGTGGGCAGAGCACAGAGCACTTAAGGCTGTGCATGAAACAACCTCAGTGCATGGCTGGAGTCTGGCCATGGAATGCCAAGATACACAGGCCCCACTGTTCCAGCCCAGGTCCCGAGGGACTGGGGCTCCAGGGAATGAATGCCTGCACACTACCTCCTCCCCGGCTCCTGAAAACACTGTGCACAGCCTGGGGATGGGGAGGGCACCACTGGGAACTGGGATGAAGTTGGCCCATGGGCTGTGGAGTGTGGCTTCAAAGGACCCTGTTCCGAGCTGAAGCCGGAGTCACTAGCAGATAGTGGGACAATGTTTTATTGTGAAGGGGCTGAGCAGAGAGGCAACAAGCAAATACCTGGCAAGACGAGCCGGGGTTTGGGAAGAGTGGGAGGGGTCAAAGACTGGAGTGTTCCCCTGAGGTGTTGAAATGTGTACTGGGGTATGCCGGAGCTTTCTATAGATAACTGACCATTTTGGACCATCCATCCACTAAACCACTTATTCTTTCAATGGCACAATGTGCGTGGAAATTTGCGGAGAGCAGCGGGGGATATAAAGTAAAATAAGGCCAGCCTCTCTCTGGTTTCTATCACCCCAGGATAACTAGTCTGGGGCTCCGGGAATAGCCCCTAATGGCGCCACATGTCACATCAGCACCCTTCGACACCCTGCCTCTTGTACCTGTCTAGAGAAGAATGACAGTATCTGCCACCGGGTGCTTGGGACACATGCTCTCCTGTAGGGCTCACGACAACTCTACGAGGGGGCGAGAGCTGGGAGGTGTAAGGAGTTTACCGAAGTGACTTGCTGTGTTGGCGAGGAGTGTAACTCCAGTATGACCTCAGACTGGAGTCTGAAGGGGATGCTCACTGTTCGCTGCCCTCGCTGCCTCTCTGCCTCCCAGGACCCTGGGGCTTGGTGGCTTTTAAATCCCCAGGGGGCAAGGGTCAGTGTCTCTAAAGCGCAGTCTTCTTATTTCCAACCCCAGGAGTCTACAGTCAAATCTGTAGGGTAAAGCAAACCCACCCTCTCGCTAACCAAAGGAAGCATATTTTTACCTGAGTCACATTTTGGATTTTCAAGCAAATTACTGTACTTAATATTTTGTCGGTTTGCTCATCTCTAGCAAGTACTGAGTTTCTAGGGTTGCCGTGAGGACTAAGAGGATTGAGGCATGTGCAACATTTAGACCTGTGCCTGGTATGTAGTAAGTGCTCAATAAACATGAGCCACGAACACTGCCCGCGCTTTTGTTTCCACGCAGCTTTCCACGGCTCACAGAGCTGCAAAGCTGATGGTGTAGCTGCTTCCCGTTAGAGATGACGAAATCCATCCAGGGAAGCAGATTCCAGTGAGCTCTGTGACCATGGGCTTCGTCCGTCTGCAGTGTCAGAAGTGCCTCTAGAGAGGGAGGCCAGACCTACTGGGCAGATGATGGCGGACAGTGCCTTGACCCACAGATGGTGCGGATTTACTGTCAGGAGCTGCCTCCTTCCTTCCGGTTCTTGGAATGATGGCCAGCTCTCACCCTGCGGGAGCAGGTGTCCGCTTTGTGGCTTATCTGTGGTCCCCACTCTCTTCCCTTTTCCTTTGGACCAAGGCCGAGCTGCGGCAGTGCCGGGATGATGTCTACTGGCATCTAGTAGGTATCTGAAGTCCTTCTTTGGGAAGTAAGAAGGGTCAGTTTGGCAGGAAAGAAGCAACTATGTGGTCTCTGCATATGTGATGCCAATGGGAGGTCAAACCCATGGGAACAAAGTGGGGTGCATCTAATATTGGGGATTCTCCAACAGAGTGAATGGCAAGTGTGAGCAGACAGAAGGAATCAATGTGTTCAATGACTAATGAAGGACTGTGTGGGATAAATGTTTAGAGAACCCCCAAGGAACCCAAGACCATTTGATTGAATTGCTTGTTTCCGTCACTTTGTCTTCCTTTAGATTTGAGCCTCTTGATGTCAGGGAGGCACAGTGCTGTGTCTCTGTGGCCCGGCAGCTTTGTACAGAGCCAGGCACGGATGGGCAAGCCCATACATAGTTGTTGTCCAGAAAACTGCGCCTGTGGGTCTGTAGTCCTCAAGCCAGTAGCGACCTCTTTGTTCCCCCAGTGCTGTTGCTTCTGATCCCACCAGACAGACCTCTTTTTTCTAAGCCCATCTCCGGCCACTTCATCATAATTCGTGTCCCCTCTACACCTCCCCTCCCCCCAACCCCTCACAGAAACACAGGGAGTCTGGGCTCTGAAGAAAGAGTGCCTGCCCAGATTTGATCAAGACACAAGTGAGAGGCAATGATTTGTGAAGAAATCCTGGTCTCGTCTAATGGAATTTTCCCAAAATAAATTCATGTAAACAACTTCCCACAAAGAGGCAGTCAGGGGAGCTGGGTGTGTAAACAGCGTGAACAGTCGCAAGTACTATGGGCTCCAGGGGTGCCGTGTCGTCTGGAGGGGGGGCAGTGGGGAGACTCCCTTTAGCAAAACACCTTTGGCTCCAGTCCTTCTGACATCATAATGTCAGCCAATTCATTAACTTAAAAAAAAAAATCCTTATTTTACTATCATCCCCAAAACATAGCAATACCACTTCGTAGCTAAAAAGACAGCAGAATCGATTTTGTTTAAACTTCTCATCCCATTTCCAAACCAGTCGAACCAGGAGATGATCCTCAGGCCTGGAGAAAGTGGGGGCAGGAATGAGGTGGGTGGAGAAAGAACCGGGAGGGGAGAGTGGTTGGAGGAAAAATCCCTGGAGAAAATGATGTCTCTTCAGTGCTCAGTGATGGGTATGAATAAACTCATACAGTTCCTAGAATTAGATGAAAATCTGCTCTTCTTAAGGCACTCGGAAGGACAATGAATGCTTGTGGCCTGGACATCCCTGGCCACGTCCAAATGGAAGATGGCCGAGAGCTGGGCCGTGTGTCCGGCCGTGCAGCCCAAGCTTCCGGAGGGAAGTGTGTGCAGGGAATCTTTGTGGACACACCTTTCCCCCAGACATTTTTCCCCACCCAGTCTGACTTTCCCAAACCCGAGCTGTTTTCAGGATCCTGCCATTACGAGGGACCTGGGCAGAGACTTGTATTCAGGTTCCCGCAGGACCACTGGGATGCTATCATGAGACTTTTAGCAAATTGCATAACTTCTCTGGGTCTCAATTTCCTCACCTCTGCAGTGGCCACCTGGATAAAATGCCCAGCCCTGCGGACTTCAGAGTTGTCAAGTTCAAGTAGGACATGACTGCGAAGTTGAGGGATTTTGATTATTATAATCTGCTTGATTCTGATTTTTGCTTAAGCCCTATCTTGGCCCAGTTGGATATCGCTAAGAAATCTGTCTTTGCAAAAGTCAGACAGGGAAACCGGAAGAGTAGAGGGGAATGGCGCCTGGAGGCAGTGGGAGGAGCCAGGGGAAACAGGAAGTGTTGAGGGGGGTGGTGCCTAGGGACAGTGGGAGGAGCCAGGGGAAGCAGGAAGAGTTGAGGGGGGTGGTGCCTGGAGGCAGTGGGAGGAGCCAAGATGCCTCTGGGAGTTAGGAATGGGCCGAAGGGAAGGGGAGGCAGGTGGCCACCAGCCAGGCTGATGTGCTCTGTGCTGGGCTCCAAAAGATCCCAGGACTGCTCTCTGCCAATCTCTTCTTTTAACCGTGCCAGAAGCCTGCTTCTTGATGATGAAGGTGCTGACTGTGGCCCTCTGGCCCTGCATTTTAATTTTTTGTCCCCTTGAAATCCCCACTCACTGCCATGCAACTTTATAGTGCTCTCCCACTGTGGGCGGAGGTCACTTCCTTACCCCATTGGCTTGGCCATCCTGACTTGTTTTGGCCAATGAGATGCTAAAGAGGCATTTGGAGACCTTAAAAGTGCCTGAACAATTTGGCCTCTTGTGCTCCTAAGATGTGCCATGAAAACATGTCATGGTAGCTGCTGGTCCCAGAAGAATGTGTGGCTACACCGTTAGACCAGCATGCCCCCCAGAGCCTGGAGCCACGCGCAGCTGATCTAGGGCCTGCCACAGAGGCGCCCCAGACAACAGAACTGACCGGGACACCCATGCTTACTGTTGTAGGTCACTGAGTTTTGGGGAGTGCTGTGATGCAGCATTGTTGCAGTCTGACACCCAGATAATGAGGACGGCACACACAGGCAGTCCTCACTCTGCCCGCTTCTGTGGCAGCCGAGATTGGCAAGTGTGAAGACCTCGTTCTGATGCCCATGTGGTTCAGTTAATATGGTACTGTGCAAAGTGAGGATGGCCTGTAAGAATTAATCGTATGTTTCCTTTTTAAAAAAATTAACAGCAGAAACTTACTCCTCACAGTTGTGGAGACTGGACGTCCATGATCAGGGTGCTAGCATGGGGTAGGGGGGAGGGCTTTCTTGCAGTTTGCAGACTTATCCTTGTGTCCTTACGTGGGAGAAGGAGGCTGACAGCTCCGAGGGGTCTCTTAGAAGGGCATTGGTCCCACTGATGGGGGCTTCACCCTCATGATTGAACGAACCCCCAAAGTCCCCACATCTTAACACCATCACGTTGGGCGGTAGGATTTCAGCATACCAATTTTGGAGACACACAAACTTCAGACAACAGCACCTCCTAAATTCTCATCTAATCCCTTGGTCACACTGGATGACTTACCCCACCATGCTCCCGAGAAAACAGAGGCCATTGGGATGGAAACTTTCCCAACTTGTCACCACACTCCTCTCCAAGGAAGGAACCTTATCTCCTTCTCCTTCTTCTGTCAGAGAGGATTGTCATTCTATTATGTCCTTTATCTTTGCTCTTAAACTTTAAAGGAAAAGAAATAACAAGTTAACAAGAAATAACTGTCCTGTAAATGATTGATTTCCTCCTCTTTATAGTCAGGATTCTTGCAATAGAATCAATTTCCATTCACTTCTCAACCACAGAGTGTGGCGTTTCCTTGAGCCATTCTCCAAAATGTTCAATGCAGAGCTCAATCGCGTCCTAGTTCACATTTTATGGATATTTTCTATTCTTTATAGTAGCGAACATTTCCTTTTTATCTTATTTTTATTTTTTAAAATATTTTGCTTATTTGAGAGAGAATGAGAGAGGGAGATGGAGAGAGAGCATGAGGGGGGGGAGGTCAGAGAGAAGCAGACTCCCCGCTGAGTGGGGAGCCCGATGTGGGATTGGATCCTGGGACTCCAGGATCATGACCTGAGCTGAGGGCAGTTGCTTAACCAACTAGGCCACCCAGATGCCCCAACATTTCCTTTTTAAAAAGCATCAGCTCCCCAACGTACGTAGAGCACCAGAAGCCCATGGCGACATAGAGAGCAGGATGCCATATAGCTTAGTAAGTATGAGCTTGACCTCTGAAGTTAGGTAGTCTTAGATGTGAATTCTGACTTGGCCACATTCAACATTTGGGACCTGGACAATTTACTTGGCCTCTTGGAGCCTTAGATGTTTCATCTCTGTAGCAAGGATGATCATTTTTGTCAGAGGGACATCAAATGGGTCATTAACCTTTTTAATACAGAGCCTGTACCTGGTATGTGTATCATTAGTATTAGCTATTATTTTGAATGTGAAATAATGTTTGTTTCCACAAGGCAATGTCTCCACTGAAGGCCAGACATAGTGAAGATGTGAGTGGCTGTGAGGAGATGGAAGGCCCATTTGCTGAGAGCCTTCTCAGAGCAAGAGGTCATCTTGAACCCTGACACCCGTGTAGGGAGAACAAGGGTTCCAGGCAACCCTGGACTCCACAGTGTCACCTGGGTGAAGTGATGATGCTTTTCAGCCTTCTTGAGTTCTAGTCCTTCATCCAAAGGCCTCTCTCTCTTGTCATCTGCTGCGGAGTGAGTCCAGTTGCTGCTGAGGGACCTCTAGGAAATGGGGCTTATTTCACTTAAAATGGGGGGTGAGGGTTGAGGGACAGAAAAAGAGCCATTTGTTTGGAATGAGGGCCTGTGGGCTGGGGGAGCACAAGGTTGGGATTATATGCATGAGCCTTGGAGTGGTTGTCCCTCTTTTCTCCCCAGGGGTGTCAGAAAGGCATGGCTCTCGTGCTTTAAAAGCTCCCCAAGTTGGATGCTTGGGGCACCTTCTCCACCAACCTTGGCTGAAGCTGGTGACCAACAGTGATGACAGTAATGATAAACTTTAGTCCAGAGCAATGTGCTGTTTCTGTGAAGCATGGTATTTGGTTTTGGTTCTCACAGCTCTCCTAGGAGGAAGGTAGGACAGGAACTTTAGCCTCCTTATTGGAGAAGCAGCAAGTAAACATCTCAGTTGATAAACTCAGATGTGCAAATATTCAACTGAAATTTCTATTTCATGCTCCCATCGTGTTGGGAGGATACAATTTAATTCTTGGTCAATTCTTTCTTCTGTGCCCTGTGGCATTTCTCGTGGGGTTTTGTCTAAATTCCAAGAGGCAGACTGGTCTTCACGGGTCTCCACTGACACGTCCCTTGTCCTCTCCGGTCCTTGGTCAGCGCAGTCCCCATGGCATCTGTAATTCCTTATTCCCGATTGCAAGAGGTCTGGCTGTCTCTCAGAGAACACGTGGGCTTCCTCAGCTACACCGGAAACAGCCGTCTGCTCCCTTGCCCCTGTGGTGGTGTCTGGCTCAGCAAGGCTCCCTTGGGTCCTCCTTTTCTGGACCTGTCACACAGCCACTCCACTGTGGACTTGTCATCAATGGGGTCAGTGCCACCCTCACCACAACTGACTAACTAAGGCTTTATTCATCATTAGCTTCTTCTCCAGTTGCTAATTCCACAAAGGTAGGAGAGTTCAGATGCTGTAGAAGTTTGTCAGTCCCCTGACACATGGGTGTTCCTCTTCAGAAGGTGGCTCTCCAGGTCCCCTTCCTCCTGTAGCTCACTCATCCTCTGCATGGGGTTTCCAAAGGGACGGGGTGTGCTGGCATTGGGCCAGGGACAAGGGAGAGCTTGGCAGGTGTTTCTGGGCCAGGCCTAGAAGTGCCCCACCTCACTGCCAATCACATTCTGTTTGCTAGGACTCAGTTACGTGGCTACGCATTCCTGCCGGGCAGGCTCCCTGAATGCCCGGGACCAAGGGGTGAGGAGCTTGGTAAACAGCTAGCCTGTCTCTGCTGCCCCATTTCTTTCTTATATGGGGGAGGGTTGTCCTTTAATCAGTCTTGGATCAAGCAACCTAATTCCAGTTCACCATATAATTGCTGCGTCCTGAGACCCCAGGGTCTCTGTTTTTGAAACCCAAGAAGCTAGTTTTTTGCTTCTGAGGTAGTTTTTCTTCCCTGAAGAAGTAGATGTTGAGACCTTCCAGGAGTCTGGGTGGGGGTCTGCATCCCAGTGAATTTATGTTGATCATGTCTGTCCTCCTTTTCCTTTCTTCCTTGCCTGTCTACCCCAATTTCTGTGAGCTCTCCCTACTCCTTTCTAAGTGATCCTCTCCTCACCTTATCAACACTGCCTGCTCCCCAGGGCTCCATGCTCTGCTGCTGCTAGAGATTCAAATCAATATCTAAGTTCTGGGTCTGGGTCAATATCTAAGTTCTAGGTTCTGGGTCATCCACCCCACACTTACATTCAACACCCAACACTTCATTCACCCACACTTATGGAGCACTGCCCTCTGTAACGGGCACTGTTCTGTGAGCTTTTCAGGGTGGCGTGCCAAAGAGAATATGATCTTTGGGTTGGACAAACTAGAGTCCACATTCTGGCTCGGTGGCTCAAGAACAGGATGGTGGGCAAAGGGACTTAAATTTCCTGGGCTTCATCCCCCTCATTTCTAAAGCAGGGGAAATAAAACCACCTTTTCAGGATTTGTGTTGAGGATCTAATGTAGAAGGGTCTTGCACAGAGCTGTCCTCACTTCCTAGCAACAGTGTACAGACCCTTCTCTATTTGGTCTCGTTTTCTCCTTTGTCTCCTTAAATGTTTGTCCTCCCACATGTGCCCTGGACCCTAGCCCCTGGGACCTCTCAAGACCCTCTCCTCATCTTTATCCCCTCTCCTGACTGTGTTGTCCTTTTGCCCTCTCTATTGGATCATTCCAGTCATTCCAAAAACTGCCTGAGTTTTTCAACTTTTTAAAAGGATGAAAAATGTCCCTCGAGCCCCCTCCCCCATCCTGCTACAGCTCCTACTTTTCCTCTACTCCACACCCACCCCAGACATAAGTGCTAAAAAGAACTGCCCACACTTGTTGCCCTTGCACCCACCTAATTCAATATGGCACCCACTCCACTACTTTGTGAGGCTGCTCTTGCCAGGGTCACCGACCACCACCACAATGCCATACACAAGGCATCTGTCTTCATCCTACTTAACGGCGAAATAGCTATGGACCCTGTGGACCATGCCTTCCTTTTTAAAACAGTTTTTCCAATTTTTTCCTAGTTTTCCTCCTATCTCTTGGGCAGTTCCTAGTCAGTCTCTCCTGCCTGGTCTTATTTCTCTTCCTGCCTTCCAAATGTTGGGGTGCCTGGTCCTGAGCCCTCTTCTCTTCTTCTTCTTTTTTTTTTTTTTAAAGATTTTATTTATTTATTTGACAGAGGGAGAGATCACAAGTAGGCAGAAAGGCAGACAGAGAGAGAGGGGGAAGCAGGCTCCCTGCTGAGCAGAGAGCCCGATGCGGGGCTCCATCCCAGGTTGAGATCATGAGCTGAGCTGAGGGCAGAGGCTTTAACCCACTGAGCCACCCAAGCACCCCCCCGACCCTTCTTTCTCCACAATCTCTCCCAAGTGATTTTACTCATTCTCATGACTCGGTATGACGTCTATATTTCTCATTCCCAAATGGATAGCTCCTAAATGTTTATTTCTTTGAAATTCCAGATCTCCATAGGGCACTGCCTGCCTGAGACCTCCAAAGATGACTCTACCTCGCTGGACACCTGCTCCCCTTTCAGTTTCTTTCCCCATCTCTGTTACCTGTCATCTTCATCCTCCCTCTTCCTCACTTCCCACATTAATTCCATCACCAAGTCCTGTCAATTCTATTTGCAAGAGAATCTCTGATGTCCCCACATGTGCCTCCTCCCTGCTTATAATCACTTCCTTTCTGATGTGCTCCATTCTACTCCTCAGGTTATCAGCGCAGCGATCACTTGAACTGTAAATTAAATAACGTCTTAACTATATGCCCACGTCTGAAACACTTTGCGGGCTTCCCACGGACTTGGAGGGAGGTGCTCTGTTCGTCCTGTGGCACGCATGGTCCAGCAGGAGCTGGCTTCTGCCTGCTCCCCCTGCTCTCCCTGCCCCCATCGCCCCGCCCCTCCCCGGGGCCCTTTCTGTCAAGCTCCCTGCATTGCAGCCACCCCAGCCCTCTCCTTCCAATTTCCGATGGCACAGTGTTCATGGCCACTTCGGAGCCTTGGCATGCAATTCTCGGCTCATCGCCTCATTCCTGCGCCTCCTTTCAGTCCTGGCTTAAGTGTCACTACCGCCAATCTAATTCCAATGCCTCCTCCTATTTCTCTTATTCTTCCCACTCATACTATCCGTTTTCTTCCCGACACTCATCACGGTGGGTGATTATATAATTGTGTCCTTGCTTAGTATTAGCAGTCCGCCTCCCCAGCCGACTGTCAGCTCTGTGAGCGGGGGGCCAGGTGTCTTTGGCTCACACCTGTGGCTCCAGTCCTGGCACCCAGTAGAAACTCAATAAAGAGTCACTGTTGAATAATAGCTAATAGTTCGCGAGCTCTTACTATGTGCCAGGCAGCCTTCCAAGTCCTTTGCCATATTGTCTTATTCAATCCTCACAATAGCCCTATGATGTACATATTATTCTCCACCTTAGAGGCAAAGACTTGGAGGCACAGAGAGTTTAAGTAATTTGTCCAAAGCCACCCAACTAGGAAGTGGTAGGGCTTGAATGGAAACTTCAGGTCCTCGGCTCTTACTGTCCTTGCTCTGCCACCACTCAAGAGTGAATGGAGCTGCGGGAGGTGGGTGGGGGTGCTTTCCACTTACTTCTCTTGGGACTGAAGAGGAGGGGAACTCGGAACCTGGGGGCATTCTCCACCCTGTCCTGTGGCATCTCCATAGTACCTTAGTTGTACCATAGTACGATGGTACCTACCAGTTGGTGGGTCAGAGGGAGTCTGGAGCCTCAGTTGGGTTGGGGGCTGGGGGAGACCCAGGGCTTCCAGACACCAAGGAAAATGGGCCAGGCTGTTGTTTAGAAGGTCGCCCCGGAACAGAGGCTATCATCTGTCCTAAGACAGCAGGAGCAGGGAGGAGGCCTGGCCAGGCATGTTCTGGTCGACATGGTGCAGTGCTCACCAACCTGGGATTCCTGGGAGAAGGGACTGTAGTGGAGGATAAGCAAGTTTTAAAAATGGCATCGAATGAAACAATATTTGCATTTCTTAAATCCCAAAGCAGGGGAAGCAGTGGGTGGGTCGGGAGAAGCCACCGGCTGATCCTGCTTTGTCCTGCCTCTAAGCCTTTCTTTGCTCAGGCTGTTCCCTTTGCATCCATTTCCCCTAACCCACACTGCCTGCAGACCAAACCACATGTGGTGTCCTTTGCATTCTTCTCATACCCTCTTTGGCGGCAAGGATGGGGACTTTTTCAGCCTGTACCCCCAGGTCCTCATAGTGTGCTGAGCACTCAGTAGGTTCTTTCTCATGTTTATTGAATGGATGAATTCCTCCGATTCCTCCAGGTTGAGTTGGCTACTTTGTCTTCTGTGTTATCTTCCTAAATGGTACACATTTCTATCACAGTCACTGGCCCGTCACACTTAAGTATTTTTTTCTTC
The DNA here is from genome assembly GCA_028533885.1 of Nasua narica. NCBI lineage: Eukaryota > Metazoa > Chordata > Mammalia > Carnivora > Procyonidae > Nasua > Nasua narica. The sequence goes on along the minus strand of CM052804.1, from coordinate 26,367,072 downwards.
TTCTGTCTCCCCAGTTAGGCTGCGAGCTTGTTGGAGCCAGGAGCCATGCCCAAATCATCTTTCTATCTTCAAGGTTGAGCACTTGTGTTAACTGAATGAATGAATGGGTGATCTTCCTTCTGTGGGGAGATGAAGAGCAAATGGAGAGCGGAGAGCCTGGCCCAGGAGAGGGCTGGCTGCAGGCTAATTCCGCATGGAATTAGCGCTAATTCTGCTCCCTATTCTCTATGAGAATAGAATCAGCTATTCTCATCGTCTAAAGACCAGGAACAGCTCGGGGGAAATGAGACGTATGCAGTTGCTTCCTAAACATAAATAATTGCCTTGAGAATCTGCTTAATACCAGTCACTGGATTTATATTTATTTCATTTTTTTGGATACCTACAAATAAGGTATCCTCATTTTCATCACACAGATGAAGACATAGAGGCTCAGAGAAGGGAAACTCTTGACTGTCTTGTCTTATAAAGTAAACTGAACCCAGTGTCAGTGGACCAGTGACCACTACATTTTTCTTCCCTCAGGGGAGAATTATAAGGAGATGAGGTTATTTTCAGCAGGGCCTTTTTCAACCAGGTGGCTTTTTGAAGGCAGTGTTCCTTTTCCTCTGTAGGACCAGGCTGAGAAAGTCAGCAGAGGGAGGCGACGTCTGCCAGATTTATCGCTGACCACCAGGTGGTGCTGTTGGCCCAACATAGGGTCTTAACTACACTAGCCTTGTGGGGAGTGCTAAGGTACCTTGAGAAAGAAGTCTCTGATGTCATCAGAGCCACTGGTCCTTGACTGTGTTTCCATAAGTCACCTCTTTGAGTCCCCAAACTGCCAAGGGTGTTGGCATCTCCATTCTTTGAAGCCTCCGAGAATTTAAGTAATTGGAGTGAAATTCCCAGAGTTACAAATCAGAGAGTCAGGCTTTGAAACCAGGTCTGTTACAATCCAAATCTCCGGGTTCTTGTGATGTAAAGGAAGGCAAGACCTGACTTGTGAGTTTCACAGCAACCTTCCAGCCTCTGGTTTACCTGGCCTAGCTGGAAGTGGATTATCTCGGAAATGGCTGTACCATGTCAGACCCCTGGCCAAGTTTTAAAGAACTGGGGTCCCCTAGGGATTCTGTGGGGGAATGTGGACGTCTCTGCACCTGGTAGAGCACTGTGCTGTTTCTTTTCTTGACAAGTGATGTTAGTCACTGGCCTTTTCACGTCTTCATGTGTTCGTTCTCTTGGTGGAAACTGCAAGTTCAGCTTGGAATTATGGACAATTCATGTGACCTTCTGGAAAATACCATCTTGCATCTTCCTGTTTCCGAACCTACAAGTCAGCTTTTTTTTTTTTTTTTAATTTTCCTCATTTTTCAACAAGATACATGCTGATCTGTATTGAAAGTTGTGATTATATAAACAGAAACAAATTCAATAAAGAACAGGGTTGTGTAGGAGAAGGGGAGATACAGGGGAGGCATATACCATTGATTGAAACAAGAATATCAGTACCTCATTAACAAAATGATTGTTCAGCTACCAATGTCCTGAGAGACCGAGAGCCTGGGCCAGGAGGAATCACGCTGGCCATGATATAAGCTTCTGTGTATGCTCCGGGATATGCATTAGATCTAACCCTCAAAACATTTGTGGAGGATGTTATTGTCCTTATTTTATAGAGGAGGAGGAACACACAGCATCATGGCTCAAAGCATGGGCTCCAGTGTTAGGTCCCTAGATTGAAACCTGCCTCTTCTATGGAGCTATAGGCCCGGGTCTACCAGATGTGTCTGTGTATTTGCAGGTGTCTCACCCTGCCTGGGACCCACAGAGGCCTCCAGGATGGTACTGGGAAGGGGAGGCCCACATAGAGGGGGTTGTCAAGCCTGCAAAACACCTCAGCAGAGTATTTTAGGGTGCCTTTGGGATCTGGGACATTTGACTACCTGTTTTGTAGCCTTCGCATTTCCAATCTCTTGGGGGCACCTCAGTCTTTTCCCTTACTATGTCTTTTGCCCAAATGGATGATCCCCAAGTCCTTTCTCCAACCACCTGGAATGCCCCACAGTGCCTTATTCTTTATACCCTCCCCTGGTGCTCAGGAAGAGGTACTTCACATTATTGTGCCCATCCTGTGGCCTCCTCGTGGACCCAAATCTTCTGCTAAGACTTATTCCTCTTCATAAAGAGCCCTTCTTCCTCTGTTCATCCTCCCACATTCTCCTAAATAATCAAATAGGAAATGTCTTGAAAAAAATCCAAAGTTTTTTTGGTTTACTAGAAAAAAGTAGACCTCAATTTTTTGTAAAGATTTTTTTAATAAGAACTGAGCTGGATTCTCCAGGCCCTCCACCAAGATGAGCACTGCCTCCCAGTTGGGAATATTCCTGGTCACTCCCGCTAGAGCTAGCTTCTCTCCTCAGGACTCCAGACCTCTTGTCTTCTCTGAGTGCCTGGACCAGGCAGCTCAGGAATCTGAGCTGGGAGTGGCCTGTGCTGGGCTCTGTGGTCATTACTGGAGCCCAGCAGGAAGTGATAACTCCCTGTGTGGTTAAGTGTAAGCTAAGCATTCTCTAGTTTTATTTTGGATCCTCCCAGTGACCCTGCAAGGCTGCTATTTTTGTGCCCATTCTACCGATGAGTGAACAAGGTACAGAGAGGTGAAGTAACTTGTTCAGTTTTCTCAGATACTAACTGGCATTGTCAGAATCAGAATCCAGATGTTAAAGCCGTCGTTCTTTCTACTGCACCTTGAGTAGGAGTCCCAGGTGGACGGGGGTTGCGGAAACATCATGGGATGGGAAGTGTATTAGTTTCCAGTGGCTGCTATGACAAATTACCACACACAGAGTGGTTTACGACAGAAATGTACTCTCACAGTTCTAGAGGCCAGAAATCTGATATCAAGGTCTGAGCAGGGCCACACCTCCTCTGAGGGCTCGAGGGGAGCACCCTTCCTTGCCTCTTCCAGCTCTTGGGGTTCTTAGGCACAAGGCAACATCCCTCCAATCTCTCCCTATGCCTTCAAGGGGGCCTCTCCTCTCCCTGTATCTCCTCTATGTGTTTCTTATAAGGACACTTGTCATTGGCTTTGGGGCCCACTTAGATAATCTGGGATGATGTTGTCTGGAGATCTTTAATAACCTCATTACAGCTGCAGAGACACTTGTCCCAAACATGGCAGAATTCAGATGTTTGAGGAGGTGGATATGTTTTGGGGGCCACCATTCAGCCCCCTTTAAACAGCTGCCCTCCAACAGGGAAAGGTCCTTTGTCTCTGGAGCTCCAATACCTAAGGTTGGGGCCAAGGGGAATGGAAGCTTAAGGGACACAAGTTTTTACTCATTATAAATAAGAACTTTCTGGTGAGTCAGAGTGAACCTAGGTGGCATGTGCCCTCTGTGGAGGCATCAAGTTCCTGTCCTTACAGGTGAAAATCAGGGCTGATTTATCCTTTGGCATGGTGGCCACAAGGCAAATAATACTGTACAGGCACTGAACATGTTTTAATTGCTTTTTAAAATCAGAAAAGAGGGGACTTTTGAGTTGAAGAAAATATTTTCTTTTTTTTTTTTTTAAGATTTTATTTATTTATTTGACACAGAGAGAGAGAGAGAGACAGTGAGGAAAGAGGGAACATAAGCAGGGGGAGTGGGAGAGGGAGAAGCAGGCTCCCCACTGAGCAGGGAGCCTGACGCGGAGCTCGATCCCAGGACCCTGGGACCATGACCCGAGCCAAAGGCAACCGCCTAACGACTGAGCCATCCAGGCGCCCCGAAGAAATATTTTCTTATGTAGTTTTCATATATAAGTCTCTATACCAAAGCAGTGGTAAAATATGGCTTAAAATTCCATTTTAATTTTTTGAAGTTTTTAATTGTAGTTCCAGAGTGGATATCATACAGTGTTCTATTAGTTTCAGGGGTGTAATATAGTGATTCAACAGTTCCATCCATCACCCGGTGCTCATCAGGACAAGTGCCCTCCTTAATCCCCATCCCCTATTTCCCCCATCTCCCCACCCACCTCCCTTCTGGTAACTATCAGTTTGTTCTCTATAGTGAAGAGTGTTTCTTGGTTTGTTTCTTGGTTTATCTCTCTCTCTCTCTTTTTCCTTTGTTGGCTTCATTTCTTAAATTCCACATATGAGTGAAATCATATGGTGTTTGTCTTTCTCTGACTGACTTACTTTGCTTAGCGTTATACTCTCCAGCTCTAGCCACGTTGTTGCAAATGGCAAGACTTCATTCCTTTTCATGGCTGAATAATATTCCAGTGTATGTCTCTGTACCACATCTTCTTTATCTGTTCATCTGTTGATGGACACTTATGCTGTTTCCATAATTTGGCCATTGTAAATAATGCTGCAGTGAATATAGGGTTGTAAATATATCCTTTTGAATTAGTGCTTTTGTATTCTTTGAATAAGTGCCCAGTAATGTGATTACTAGATTTTAGGGTAGTTCTGTTTTTAATTTTTTGAGGAACCTCCATACTCTTTTCCACAGTGGCTGTAACAGTTTGCATTCCCACCAACAGTGCACAAAGGTTCCTTTTTCTCCACATCCTTGCCAACACTTGGTGTTTCTTGTTTCAGCCATTCTGACGTGTGTGAGGTGTTTTCTTTTTTTTTTTTTTTAAAGATTTTATTTATTTATTTATTTGAGAGAGAGAGAAAGCATGAGAGGGGAAAAGAAGGTCAGAGGGAGAAGCGGACTCCCCATGGAGCTGGGAGCCCGATATGGGACTCGATCCTGGGTCTCCGGGATCATGACGTGAGCCGAAGGTGGTTGCTTAACCAACTGAGCCACCCAGGCGCCCCGAGGTGTTTTCTTATTGTAGTTTTGATTTGCATTTCCCTGGAAATGAGTGATGTTGAACACCTTTTCATGTATCTGTTGGCCATCTGTATATCTTCTTTGGAGAAATGTCTGTTCAGACCTTCTGCCCATTTCTAATTTGATTATTCATTTTTAAAAAAGATTTTATTTATTTGAGAGAGAGAGAGAGAGAGAGAGAGAGAATGAGTGGGGGAGGGGCTAAAAGAGAGGGGAAGCAGACTCCCCACTGAGTAGGGAGCCTGATGTGGGGCTCGATCCCAGGACCCTGAGATCATGACCTGAGGTGAAGGCAGATGTCTAATGGACTGGGCCACCCAGGAACCCTTGGAGTATTCATTTTTTGGTGTTGAGTTGTATAAGTTCTTTATATATTTTAGATACTAACCCTTTATTGGTTATGCCATTTACAAATATCTTCTCCCATTTCTCAGGTTGTCTTTTACTTTTGTTGATTGTTTTCTTCTCTTTGCAGATTTTTATTTTGATGTAGTTCCAATAGTTTATTTTTACTTTTATTTCCCTTGCCTCAGGAGACATACCTAGAAAAATGTTGCTATGACTGACTTCAGGAAAATTACTGCCTGTGCTTTCTTCTAGGATTTTTATGTTTTCAGGTCTCACATTTTGGTTTTTAATGTATTTTGAGTTTGTTTTTGTGTAGGGTGTAAGAAAGTGGTCCAGTTTCATTCTTCTGCATGTAGCTCTCAGTTTTTCCAACACCATTTCTTGAAGAGACTATCTTTTTCCCATTGCATGTTCTTGCTTCTTTTTTAAAATTTGTTTTTATTTATTTTTTAAGAAGACATATATTATACATATAAAATGGAATACTACTCAGTCATTAAAAAAAGGAATCTTGCCACTTGCAATAAAGTGGATGGAACTAGCGGGTATTAAGTAAAATAAGTCACTCACAGAAAGACAGTTATCACGTGATCTCATCCATACGTGAAATTTAAGAAACAAAATGGATAATCATAGCGGAAGAGAGGAAAAATAAAACAAGATGAAATTAGAGAGACAAACCATAAGGGACTCTTAATCATAGGAAACAAACTGAGGGTTGCTGGTGGGGAGGTGGGGGGAGGGATGGAGTAACTGGGGTATGGGCATTAAGGAGGGCACATGATGTAATGATTACTGGGTGTTATATAAATATGACTGATGAATCACTGACCTCTACCTCTGAAACTAATGATACATTATATGTTAACTAATTGAATTTAAGTTAAAAAATTAAAACAAAAAGGAACTTGCCTAAGATTTTAATAGCTAATATGCAACGGATACAGGTCTGTTGGAAGCCAGTTCTCTCTGATTCCCCTGGGTATCCTTCCATTGCATGGTGTTGCCCGCAAATTCCTGGACAGCGTGTTGCAGAAGACAGAGAAAACCACTGGATGGGGGAGGGGAGGAGATGGGTGGGGCCAGAGTTGAGATGAAGCTTCTCATCCAGGATTTTTGGGCTTCGGAGCCCTAGGGTGGTTGGATTGAAAGGAAACAGACTGGGAGGTCAGCCTGACCAGAGCCTTTATTCAGGCTGAAAGGGGAGAGAACGCTCCGTGACCTGGGCTGCAGCATTCCCGCGGGTGAAACGTGAGGAGGTGGACCTGATCTCCAACATTCCACGACGGGATTCATCTGTTCCTTGGCTCTCCTGCAGCTCGTCACCCCAGCTAGCTTGGAGGCCCCTCAGGAGCAGGGAATAAGTCTTTCATTTTATGTACCCAAATTAATTATTTTAGTATCCTCTTTGAGATTTTTGCCTCCGTGGGTACCATTTGTATTCCTACATACTGAATATAAGCCTTGAAATTAACTTTACTTTTCAAAAGATGACCCCTGTCCTCAACGAGAATATTTATGGAATCATGGGCTTAATTCATTTATTCATTCCTTTGACACGTCTTGGTCGAATGCCTGTGGGGTGGTTGGCTTTTCTAGATGCTGGGGAAAGAGCAAAGAACAAACAGGCCAATCTCTGCCTTATGGGGATTATATCTCCTGGAGGAGCTGGAGAATAAATACATATGCAAGAGAATTTCAGATAATGATAACACTTCTGGAGGAAATTGGCATGGTGATATATTAGGTAAATTACAAACACACATAAGACAGCACAAAATTGTTGAGAAACACTATGTAACCTTTATTATATGCAATGCGCTGTGATATTTTTTCTTCTTTTCCATTTTATTTCTACATATGATGTCTGTGAGCCACTAAAGACTGAGGCACTAATGGATTGCAGTCTGGTGCTGCAAAACCACCAGATAGGTGGAGGGTCGCATGATGTTACTGTCAAAAGGATGGCTAGAGACCGAGCTTGAGAAAGGCAGCAGAGCTGAGAAGGAGGGAGCTACATGAAGATCTAAAAGGGAGAGCTTTTCTGGCGGAGGGAAAACAAGTGCAAAGACCTTGAGTTGGATTGAATTTAGGTTCCATGTGCTTGTGCTCTGTGTGTGTGTGTGTGTGTGTGTGTATTTTACATGGTCCATGTATTCTAATACAGATGAAAATAATTACATAAGAATTGACATAGAAAATTTCCTTTGTGAACATGTACATTCATTTCCTATTGCTTTAGTAACAATCACCACAAATATAGTAGCTTAAAACAACACAGATTTATTCTCTTACAGTTGTGGAGGTCAAAAGTCCAAAATGGGGTGACAGGGCTGTGTTCCTTCTAGGGGCTCTCAGGGAGCACCCATTTCCTTACCTTTCCCAGCTTCTAGAGGCTGCCCACATTCTTTACCTCCTGGCCCTGGCCACATCACCCCAACCCCTGACTCGGACCCTCCTGCCTCCCTCTCATAAGGACCCTTGTGATTCCACTGGGCCCACCAGGAAAATCCAGGACAGCAGGTTATGAAATGTAATCCCATCTGCAAAGTCCCCTTTGCAGTGGAAGGTAACGCATTCACAGGTTCTGGGGGTGAGGACGTGGGGGTCTTTGGGGGGGACCTTATTTAGCCTACCCACACCATGTCAACCTGTCATGTGTGGGCCATTGGTGAACTTACCTGCACAGCTTTGCCCAATGGGCTGCGGGCACCAGGAGCCCCATCTCGTTTGCAAAATGGTTAAATAAATGGGAAGAGCCCCCTTTCTTCACTTCCTCCTGCCCATCTACTCCTCTTACTCTGGTCTTCTGGAAATATATCCGCTCATAGGAGCCACCTTGGTAGGACTGGGAAACTCCCACCTTGTTCTGCTCCCTTGAGACTCCGTGTAGAGGGGAGCAGTGGAGGGACCTCGAAGAGGACAGGTTCTGCTCCCCCAGTTTGCACAGGAGGAAAGCATCTCAACCCCTTCCCTTTCATGGGTTCATTGGACGTTAATCATAACTCACTTTTATAGGGTTGTTTTACTTTCAAAAACACATGGTCTCCTTTTCTCATTTTTTCCTGTGGCCTCTTTAGTAAATGACAAATACCAACCTTCCCATTTTATAGATGAGGAAGCGGAGGCTTTGAAAGTCGTGGAGGAAAAGCAGGCCTAGAGCTCAAGTGTTCTGACTTCTTCGCACCCCAAACTCCTTCCATCAAGCTTCCCAGATTCTTTTTATTTTTAAGGTTCCAAAGTGTCTGATTCCCAGAGCCTTTCTGGGAGGGCCTGCCACAGGGAAGAATGATCCCTTGTGTTCTGTGAGGCGCCGAGGAGCACAAGTAAAAAGCTCTACAGAGACAAAATTTAGTTCAACATATGGGGGTGGGGGGAGCATTCAGTATTGTCCAAACTGATCGGATTGGCTGCCTAAGGAGAAACAGGGAACCGATTCCCTGTCACTGGACGGTTCTTAGCAGAGCCTGGACTTGGAAATGGTTAACTTATTTAGATAATCTTTGAGTTAAAGGTTTAGCCACAGGCTTTCAAGACTCTAAGAGAGCAGACCCCCACACTGAACTCCCCAGTTCTCTCTCATCCATCTTGGCTGAGTAACCATCAGGCCTCAGAGGAGGGGAAGGGGTACAAAAATGGGTCTTACAATGAGGGCGGGGGCTTGTGGAAATGAAAACCTCAAGCAGGCAGCCCTCCCCATAGGAGATAACAATCGAATTATATACATTTTAAATGGCATTCTCGGGTCTTAGTGATTTTCATATGAAAACTCAGCTTGGAGTCCTTGGCATCTGTTTCTCCTTTTAGGACAGAAACCAAGAGACTATTTACATATTCTTAGGGCCCTATCACCAATTAAATCTTTTCAGAGCCTCAGTCCTGCCTGTCCCCCACCCCACCCCCACCCCCACCCCCACCCCCTACCAACTCTCTCCACATTTAGGATTAAATTTCTTGGCAGACGGTGGTTGCTGCTCTCTTTGGTGATTTATTTATTCAGTTGGATTACTTTTCATCTCTAGCCTGGGCACTTCAGGCCTTGGCGTCCACTTTCTGATCAATGGGGAAGTGACCCTGCTTGGGGACCCTCCCCAAATTTGGCTGTGGGGCCATGCCAGGAGCGCATTCCTTCAGGCGCCACGAGGCAGCCTGTCTCTGTGTCATCCTTCGGCACCCCCGCCCATCCCTCCCCCTTCCGGTGACAGAGCTCCTCCGGGAGATGAGGGAGCACAGCTGGGTGACGTCACTAGGAATGCACAGGAGCCTGTGCAGGGGCCCAGAAGGAGCAGAAATAAGATGTCACTGGGAGCGACTGGATGGTTTCATCATTTGCCTCAGAGTCAGTTTGGTCTTACAGAGAGTGAGGGACCTGCTCAAATGTCTGAGGAAATTGTATCTGGTGGAACGTACCCTACAGCTCATCCCGCCTCACTGTAGGCCTTGCTCAGTCTGCCTCTGGGGATCCTGTTCCCAAGAAGTGGCAAAGAACAGGGTCTGGGAGCACCACGCTTAGAGCCAGCCTCGGCTCCGCCACCAGCTCTGCTCCTGATCAGCTCTGTGACCTTGTGCATGTCACACGACCTCTCTGAGTCTCCCATGAGGCATCTAAAAATGGGGCCAACAGTGGCTCCTGCCTCTTGGGGCTTGAGGGAAAAAGGAAGTGACATCTCTGGAGCCTCTGGCGCACAGTAGGGAAGAGACAGCTGTCGGTCACAGTAGTCAGTTGTGACTATTGTGAGGCCTACAAAGGACACATGTAGTTTCACTCACCAGATCACTGAGTCTTGACTCTGTGTCTTGGCTATGTACCAAGTGAGGGGAGGAGAGCAGGGGCAGAGGCCGAAGGGGCGACCTTGGACGTTAGCCTCACAGAGCCTCACGGATAAATCAGATGATTTATCTAGAAAGGGGAGATGATACACATCTCAATATGACTGAGTTTGGGAGAAGATAATGTATGGAAAGCTCAGGACGTAGAGAGAATGTATCATGCATTGGAGCTACTGCTATCATTTCTACCAACATAGTAATCTACTAGTAACACTTAATGGTAATACTTACAATACTACAACATTTATAATGATAAGACCCGACGCCTGCACTCAGGGAGCTCAGTGTCAAGAGGGCGAGACAGGCCGGTAAGCAGGGAAGGGGAAGGAAGCACCAAGTGGCAGTCGCCAGCCCCGTGGATCTGGAGCCAGATGTGGCCCGGCTTCCGTCCCTCCTTGTCAGTAGCTTTGTGATCGTGGGCAAGTTACTTCACCCTCCCTGTCTCTGTTTTCTCATCTGTGAAATGTGGTTAATAGTAACACCTGCCCTGAAGGGTTGGGGTGAGGAGGGAACGAATTAGGAGACGTAAAACCCACGTGTGCTTTCTGCCCCATGGTCAGTGCGACTGGAGCGTTGGCTTCTGCTCTCACCGCCGAGGGATTAATCCCGGGCCGGGCAGGAGGGATATCTTCTGAGGACGGGTGACATGGATGTTGGGCCTTGAAGGTTAAGGAAATCACTTCCAGGTATGGGGCGGGGGTGCAGAGGGGAGGGAAGAGTCGGAGCTCGAAAGTGGAATGGGGAGGTTTGGCTAGAGCGTGCCGCCCTGTGCCCGCGACTGGTGGGTGAGACGGGGGTGGAGGAGGATGGGCTGGGTCGGCTGGTGGAGGAGCAGCAGGCATCCTGAGGGAAGAGGCTGGGACCCCTCCTCTTGGAGGAGACCGCAGGTCTGTTGTGGGGGCTGCACTGTGAAGGACGGCTTGCAGCAGAGCCTCTCCATCCCCACTACACGCTGGTGTCTGCGAGCGTGCCTTAACAAACACCAACGTCCGGGTTCTGCTCCTGAGCAAGTCAGGAAGATGGGGTGGCAGTCGGGCAGAATGCAGTTCAGCTCAAGTGGGGGGCCGCTGTAATATGGGGAAGGAGCGGCTGGAGGCCGTAACCGTGTCTTACTACAATTCGGGGGTGATGCAGCCTGAACCCAGAATAGCAGCGTACTGACCAAGACAGAGACAGAGCCATTCAGGGGAGATGGCGGTGGCTGGGACCGTACCTGTCTTCCCCTGGGAGCCATCGGCCTCATCTTGGGGGGCTCGGGCTCCCCCACGGATTCAGGAGGCAAGGGGTTTGTTGGCCCAGTCTGGCGGTTCTGAGCATGTGTGTTTTGACGAGCCTCGGGAGTGTGAGCTAAGCCAGGAAGGATTCCCAAATTCTCCCCAATTCGTGAGGTTGTAACTCCATCCTCCTTCTCTGTGGACAGTGCTAAGCATTCACCAGACTTTCTCCCAAGGCCAGGCTCCGATGTCATGGGTTCGCTGTGTTGGTGCAGTGGGCTGGGCCTGAGTGGGTGCAGGCGCCGGGGCAAGCTTGCCGGCCCTGGAAATCGGAGCTGATTTCAATAATGTCAAACTTTAAAATTCATTTTGAATATTGGCGAATAGTTCTTAGGCAGGGCAGGTGGTCTGCTTGCGGGCCGTCAGGGCAGGATGGCCCAGCCCCAGAGCACTGGCCTAATCCCCTTTCACTTCCGAGGCCCACAGACTACCCGCCATTCTCATGATGTCGAGGCTCGGAGGCTCCCTTCCCTAATAACCACCCCCCGAGTCACTCTTGTTCTGGCGAGTAAGCCAGGGGCTCGGCTCTGCCAGTGGCCACGCTGTGGGTCTGCCGTTGCCACTCTCCTGCCGTGTCTGGTGTGTTGTCTTTCCCCCTTCCGGCTTGTCTCAAGGCCCTTGACTTTAATTCCTCACAGATATGGTTCTGGGGGCACAGACATGACTTGGAAAAAGGGAACCCCATGTGGAAAAATCCGCTGAGGGCAAAGAAAGTGTGGCATGAGCACTGGACAGGAAACCAGGAGAGGCAGAGTCTTCTTTCTGGGTTGGTCACTCTTTCTCATGGCTCTGTCCCTTCTTGTCTCTGGGCCTCAGTTTCCCCCTCTGTAAACTCTGAACCCAGCTGGTCTCCAGGGTTCTGATCTGCTCTATTGTCTTACGGCTTTTTGAGGATGAGTTTTAACCACTGATTGGATCTAGACCGTAAGGGCTAAGGCCTTTATGGGCTTCTTCTAGGAGTATGATGTAGAGAGGTCACTGGCTTCTTAGGGAAACATTCAAGGAACACCCACGAGGAAGAAGGAGGGAGAGAAAGAGAGCAAGCATTTGTTGATAATCTAGCGTCTACCAAGTACTGCTTGGAATTTTGACATTCCTGACACATTGACTCCTTGCACCAGCTCTGTGAGGTCAGGGTTCGACGCCTGTGGTAAAGGTGGAGAGCACCTTCTCAGGTGAAAGAAATGAGGTACGAACCAGTTCTTTTTTTTTTTTTTTTTTAAAGATTTTATTTATTTGACAGAGAGATCACAAGTAGGCAGAGAGAGAGGGGGAAGCAGGCTCCCTGTTGAGCAGAGAGCCCGATGCAGGGCTCGATCCCAGGACCTGGAGATCATGACCTGAGCCGAAGGCAGAGGCTTTAACCCACTGAGCCACCCAGGCGCCCCATGGTATGAGCCAGTTCTATCCAACTCTGAATAGTAATGGGAGCCACAGCCATAAGACCAACTGCAGGTACTGTGTTTACTATGTTTCAGACTATGTCCTAATCATCTTATTTATTCCACATCACAACCGAATGAAGTTGGTACTGGTAGGATCATCATTTACAGAAAAAGAATCTGAGGGTCTGAGAGGATCCTTGTTCAAAATAGAGCAGGGGGAGCACCTGGGTGGCTCAGTCAGTTAAGTGTCTGACTCTTGATTTTGGCTCAGGTCCTAATCTCAGGGTCATGAGATCCATCCCTGCGTGGGGCTCCACGCTCAGTGGGTAGTCTGCTTGAGAGTCTCTCTCTCTCATCCTCTGCCTCTCCCCTGCTCGTGCGTGTTCTCGCTCTCTCTTAAACAAACAAATAAACAAATCTTTAAAAAATAAAACAGGGCAGCTGGTTGGTGGTAGGGCTGGGATTTGTGCCCCACTTCACTCTAGTAACTGTGGGCAAAGAGTAATTATAGACTGAGACCACAAGAAGAAGCTAACTGGAAAGTGTCAGTGTCCCCAAATGTCAACCACCTCTCTGCTCCAGGGGCAGCTAAGTAAGTGGCTGATTTATTCTGTGCCCTGACCCCTACCCTACAGCCCCACAAGACCCACCAGAGGTGGAACTCAATGGCATCCCATCTAGAATCCATTTTAGAGAAAGTTGCTGAGTCGGCTCAATCAGATTTCCTCCTTGGGGAGTTTGACCTTGGAAATGATGAGAGAATGAGGTAGCTGGCACAGGAGGTTGAAGCTGAAAGCTTGTGACATACAGGGAAGATGGCGAAGGGCATGGAACCTTCTAGAAGCAGAAGCTACTGGAAGGAGAAGAGGCACACAGAATCAGTGAGGGCAAGCCAGCTAGGAGCTAGAGACCGGCACATGCCTGTGGGGCTGCGTGCCCCCACGAGCAAACCGGTCAGGGCTCTGCAAGGAGGACAAAGCCATCAGCTCTGGCTTCGGGACGGTTCCCCCACCCAGCCCTGGGAAGCCGAATTCTTGCGCCCCAGTAAGACCCCTCTGTCCCTACTGGTGACCTGCCAGCCCCCACTTCTCCTGCACTCACCCCTTGCATTCCTAGTATTTAAGAGATTTTCTGATCCTGCAGCCAAAGAAGCTTGGCCTAAAACACACACCAGCCTAGGTGTGGTGTCCGGGAATAACAAATTAAGTCTTCATTTCGTTGTTATTTATTTACTTATTCATTCATTCATTCATACATACATACATACATACATACATAACTGCTCTGGTCCATGATATTGAGGTGAATTATAATTCCTTCCTGCAAAAAACTCCCAGATAACACATACATATGTTTATAAATATATATGGAATAATGATACAAGTATACATATACTTATAAAGTGTATATACATATAAAATATTTATAAATATATCAATAAATACATAAATAAAGCATGTGCCTGGCACATAATAGGTACTCAATATATGCTCAGTAAATTATAGTGTATATTATATTATATCATTATATTCTCTCATTTTATTTCCATGATTACCCTATGAGACAGGTGGCAATGAACCCCATTCTACAGAGGAAGAAATTCAGGCTCCTGGGGTTTAAGTGACCTGTCAAAGTTCTTGTGGCTTGAAGGAAAGATGCAAAACCAATTGTGAGCATTTTTAGTGGCCAAAGCAAGTCGGTTATGTGTTCGTATCAGTCTGGGCTCCAGGAGAGGTGCTGCTAGAAGTCTCTAGACCTTAGTTTGGTGGCAGTGGCAGTGGGGCATGCTTTGCACGAGCACACAGAGAGCAGAGCTTGTGGTGTAAGCAGAGGCCCCTCCACCCTTTCGTCCTTCCTCATGCGCTCCTTCCTTTATTCCTGGGGGTAGATAAAAGAAAAAAAATATCCAAACTGACGGACACATTTTGCTTGCTGTTTAAAACAAAATGACTCTTATATTCCATGAGAGGGTAGAAAGTGACTTCTCAGGACTTAGATCACTTACTCCTGAGGGAGATGCTAATGAGTGAAAAAACACTAATTTTAGCAACAGAATGATCATTCTTGGCATTTTTGAGAAGCAGCACTCATCAATGATGGCTTTTTACAATTCATCCTGAAATTCCATTGTGGGCCAATGAAATTTAAGTGCACAGGCAATGTGGGGTCTGCCGGTGGGTTGCTCATCGTGGCTGTGCATACCTTGGGTGGAATTCACTTAGTGACTGGGTGCTGAGTCCCGGGAGCACCCACCCAACCCAGCTGCTTGGAAAGTGAGAAATAAGCCAACCAAACGAGCAGATTCTGACTTTTAAGCGCGCTTAACCATCCCAGGTCATGGCTAGAGTGGGTGGAGCCAACTGGGGGCAGGTGGGAGGGGCCCAGGCTCCCCTGCGGTGGCTGCCCTGCTCCTCCAGCCTGTGATTGGCGCGGAGTCCTAGCTCTGGGCTCTGGCCTCTGTCTCCTCTGGCCCTTCTCCTCCGGCTGGCAGCCCGTTCCACCGCTTCTGGCTCTCCGTTTGGCACCAGGCCCTGAGCACTGCCTTGATCTTACCGTCACTTGTGGCTCCTGATAAGAGACGTTCCCCCGGCAGATATAGGCCCAGCCAGGGAGTCCCTGGAGCAGGGATTTGGGCCGTGGGCTTCAGTTTCCAGGCGTGTCAGGTTTAATGCCAACCTACCACTGGTTAGCTCTGTGACCTTAGGAAGCCACGCCACCTTTCTGAGCCTCAGTTTCCTTACCTATAAAACGCGGGTGATGAGCTCTCCCTCTCAGGGGTATGAAGAGGGTTAAAGGAGGGAGAGTTAACGCAAGGCTGCTTCATGGGAAGCCCTCGAGGAACGCTGGTTTATTTTACGATGTGAGATTTTGAGTGCGTCTCTATCTGGGGTGCTAAGAGTTAATACAGAAAAACCAGGTCTCCCTAGCACCATGCATACATTCTCAGTGCTTTTTTTCAAAGGTCCTGCCTCATAATAACCATTCTGAGGCATTACAACACTTTCGATTCGTAGGTCTGGAAACTGAGGCACAGAAGGAGGAAAGAGGACACCCTGTATCCCAGCCAGCAAGCGGGGGAAGTCTGGATTCGAACCCAGGTCTCCTTTCTCCCAATTCCGGAAAGCAGCCCTGGCGGCCGCTTTGATCTCCGGGAGCTGCTGTCCAACAATGTGCCAAGGGAAGGGAAGACAGAGGAGAGGCGCTGCTCCCCGGCGGCCCCTCCTCCCGGAGTGCCGGCTGGCTGCCGGGCAGGAGGAATTCGAGCGGCTGCCTTGTGCTCATGCTTGAGGAATGTCTTGAGAAGTCGTGCCTAAGCCCTCTGTATCTGACTCATCATCTCCCCGTCTCCAGGAGTGTCAGAGAAGAGCTCCCTTAATCCCTCCTGTCCTCGGTCCCAGGCTTTCATTTGTCAAACTAAAAATATTCCCTCCGGGAACCTCCTTTTGCCAGCGGCTGAAGGAGGTATAAGGGGAATGGCGTTTCAGTGTCACTTCCTGACAGCGCCTCCTTATTGTTCAGCGTCCAGGGAAACAGAGATGGGGCAGCAGGAGCAAGGGGCCTCCATCATTGTTGGGCTGGGGCCAGCCCGTGCACCTTCCTCTTGCAGGCTACATGTCTTTTTTGCCTTGCTTCAGGCTCCAGACGATAGCGTAGCAGCCTGCCACCCAGCCCAGTCCCTCTGGGCTGCTGTGTTGTGATGCCCGTCAGCTGAGGACGATAGAACTCCGAGTTCATTTCGTTTGTGGCTCGAGGGGAGGGTGGGCTGGCACAGTTGGTTGGTACTTGTCTGCAAGGCTTGTTTACCTGTAAAGAGATGTAGGGCTTGAAGGTAAAAGGAAAAAAAATTAGGCCTGGCCTCCTAGGTAAAACAGCAGAACTGGAACTCCCCAAGTCTGACCGTGGCAATGTTGGAAAGCCTTCGAGATCTGTTCCTGTGTCTCTCCTTCCTTTTTCCATTCTGTCTCTCCTGACAGCCCCCTTGGTCCTTAGGGCTGCTCCTGAGTCCATGACCTTGATTTGGCCCCAAACCTTGGCTCATCATCATAGAGCTACTACCTTGGGCCCCGGTAGGGTGCCCACTTGTTCAGCGGGAATAGAGAACAGGGAAAACAAAGGAGCATGGACTTGGGATCCAAGCTTGGGTTTAAACTCTGGCACTACCCATCATCCAGCTATGTGAGCTTGAGTAAGGTGCCTCATCTCTGAGCCTCCTTCACTTCTCTGTCATATCCATTGTCCTGGCTATTGTGAAGGTTAATAAGATGGTGCATGTCATCAGATGGGTCTGTGGCCTTCTAAGTAGAGGAAGATCTCTTTCCTTCTCTCCTTCCCAGTCACATGAGGAAACAATGAGAAGGCAGCCCTCTGCAAGCCAGGAAGAGAGTCCTTACCGGAAACAACCCTGTGGGACACCTTGGTCTTGAACTTTCCATGCTCTCCAACTGTGCAAAAATACTTTGCTGTGTAACCCCCCTAGTGTATGGCAGTCACTAACAGGGAAACCCTCTGAGCTGCCTGAGATGCTGCCCTGGGAGAGGGGCACAGAGGCAGAGCCAGAGCTTACCATGTGCCTGATGCCTCGTAGGCACCTAGTAAATACTGGAGTGAATGGGTGAACGGATCCCGGCTCCGAGCCCACGGGCCTCAGCCACTCTCTCAAGAGTCAACCCGGGAAGATCAGGCCTCCTGCCGCCACTGGCCCCTGCAGGCCGTGTGTGTGTGTGTGTGTGTGTGTGTGTGTGTGTGTGTGCGCGCGAGTGTGTGCGTGCATGCACGCTTACAGCTCCTCCCTGCCTCAGATTGAATTACTTAGAAACAGGCCTGCGCCAACCTGGCAGAGGCTGTGTTTAACACAACAGTTCCCACAATTTCCCAAATTCTTTTGATTTGGCAAAATCGAAAAATAAAACAAAGTCCCCCCGCCCCATCTTCTGCTCAGTATGTTTCTGGAGCCCTGTGCCCTGCTCGAGCAATGGGTTCCGCATGTTTGGGGTGTATATCTCCAGAGTCTGCTCATCTGTCTTCCCTCCCTGCACATGCTTTTGCCCCAGGCATGGCCTTCCTCCTGGCCTCTCTCTGGAGCCCAGCCTGCAGGTCCGGGCCTCCGCGCTCCTAGGACGCTCAGGGCCTCTGTTCTGTGTGGGCATGCTCCCATCCCGCGTTCTGGGTTTCCCTTTCCAGGACATCTGTTGGTGAAACTCTTTGACAAAGGAGTTGAGAGCATTTTCCCTCTTCAAAAATTCGATTGATCCTCAGATGGATGGTACTAAAATGTCTCCAGCCTCTGGACTCTTAGTAAGTAGTGTGTGGTTGGCTCACTTCATGTAATTTGATTCTTAGACATCAGGATGTGTGAGATTTTATCACTATTTTCTCACGTGTGTCTAGGATTTCATGCCAATGAATTTGTGAGCTTTCTGTCTCTATCGAATTGGGGGGTTAGATTAGACTCTTTCTGAAGCTTCCTCTAGTGTTGACTAGGTAGAATAGCAAGTGAATTATTTTTAAACTGAGGCTCAGAGGAGTTGAGGAAGAGGCTCTAGGTCACACAGCAAGTCAGTAGCAGAATCAAAGCCTCAACTGAATCTCAGTCTGGTGGGTGTCCCATGACACCAGCCTGCCTTTCATGCTAGTTTCTCTATGAGTGCCCGGTGGATCTGGGCACAGAACTCTCTCCAGGAAGTTTCTACCCCTCACCCCGCCCCTAAAATATTAGACGGGCAGGGTATGGTCTCTAGCCAATGTTGCGGTGACAGATGTCATGTGGATGGGCCCTGATGACAAACAGCATCTGGAACTTGGAGCCTGGTGTAGGCGATGGCCTGGAACTCTCTCCTCATCCCCACCTTCCCAGACCAGGCCTCCTCTGTGTTCATTAAAGTGATCCCTTTCTCAATGCTTGGTGTTTTCAAATGTGTGAGCAAACGTCAAGTACAGTCCTCTGCTGCACTTGAAGGAGCACTTGAAGGAAGGAAAGAGCCAAAGGCTGGGTATTGAGTGAAGAGGGTTCAAGGCCTGGCATGGCCACTTGCTGGATGTGGGGTTTTCTCACATTTCTTCATCTTTTGAGATCTCAACATTCTCTTCTGTAAAATGGGTGTGGAGGGTATTGGACTAAATGGCCTTCAGGATCCCTTCTATCCCTAACTTGCTATAGTCTGTGTTTGTGATGGCCTTTAATGTAGAAATGACACAGATGGACACGGCATCAAGAGCAGGACATTGTATATGCTGTTTGGAAACTTGGAAACACAGAAAGCGTCTGTGAGGCACAATCTGTGTGTAAGAACTACAGCAGCATTGTGTCCAGTGATGAGCGGGGGCCATGCTCCTAGCCACGGGGTTCCGTTGCCTCTACTTTGCATACTGACAGCGAGCGTGCTTCTGCTGGTCGTCTACCACATAATCGCCCGAAGTTTTTCCAAGGGTGGTCTGAGACAAAGTGCCTCAGAAGCTACCCATGCTCTCCACATTTCCAGACCTCTCTCCTGACCTCCTGAGGCCGGGTCTCGGGAGCGTAACCTGGTAATGTATCGCATCAGATTCTTCGGTGAATCTCATGCCCATCAGAGTTGGAGAAGCGCTCACCGAGGGAATGAGTAGGTCATTCATTAAATGGACTTTTCCATGAGCCTAGGAGATTCAGGGTGTGGTGGAAGTGTCCGGCAGGGAGCTGAGCTTGATTATTACCTCACTGAGATACCTATGAAATACGGGTACTTTGCAGTCGTTTTCTGGATATGGGCTTTACATGGGCTTTATGAGGTAAAGCGTGGTGTTTCCATTCGCCAGCTCTGGGTCATGCTACGGTTACACTCTATCTCCCCCACCCCACCTGGCCCTGCCAGGACCAGTTGTTTAAAATGAGAAAGATTGATTTTATTTATTTTAAAATTTTATTTATTTTTATTATTGTGATCAGGTAGCTAACATATAGTACATCTTTAGTTTTTGATGTAGTGTTCAACGATTCATTAGTTGCGTGTAACACCTGATGCTCATCACCACAAGTGCCCTCCTTAATGCCCATCACCCTGTTACCTCATCCACCTACCCTCCTCCCTTCTGTAACCCTCAGTTTGTTTCCCCAGAGTCCAGAGTCTCTCCTGGTTTGTCTTCCTCTCTGATTTTTTCCCATTCAGTATTCCCTCCCTTCCCCTATGGTCCTCTGCATTATTCCTTATGTTCCACATATGAGTGAAACCATATGATAATTGTCTCTCTCTGCTTGACTCATTTCCCTTAGCATAATCCCCTCCAGTTCTATCCATGTCAATGCCAATGGTGGGTATTCATCCTTTCTGATGGCTGAGTAATATTCCATTTTTATATATGAACCACATCTTCTTTATCCATTTATTTCTATCTCGTACTGCATGTCCAGCATGGGTCCGTGGGGTGAGAGATGAGGCGCTGTACTCATCGTTGATCGTCTCACAGTTTCTGTGGGTGAGGAATTCAGGAGTGACTTAGCTGGGTGATTCTGGCCCCAGTTCTCTCATGAGGTTGTAGTCAGGATTTACCAGTGGGAGGCACCGTCCTCTGAGGGCTTGACCAGGGTTGGAGTATACACTTTCAAGATGGCCCACTCACGTGGGTGTTGGCAGGGGCACCATGTGGTCATCTTGACTGGTGGCCTGAATGTCCCCAGGACATTTTATCTGGCTTGTCTCAGAGCAAAGGATCTAAAGGGGAATGATCACACAGGTGCCTTTCATGACCTAGCATTCAAAACTATCCACATCACTTCTACTACTTTCTTCTGTTCATTAAAATTGAGTCACTAAGTCTAGCTTACACTCAAGGGGAGCGAAACTGGTTTCCAATCCTTGAGGGGAAGAGTGTTAAAGAAACTGTGGACATTTACAAAACAGCACAGGTCACTGCCTGGCCACAAACTTTTTAATGTTCTTCCTGTATGCAAAATACACTTACTCCTTCCCAAGGCCCCTAAGGTATTGTGCCACCAGAGCACTGGTTTGAATTCCAGAATTGTGTCATCTAAACCCAGAGGCAATGAAGATCCTCATGAGGTGTCATTCCTTTAATTCAGCTCCTTAAGTATAGTTCCTCTCAGATACAAAGACCCATGAATATACTTACTCAACATAAAATGACGGTGCAGGCAAAGGATAACCACTATAGACACATCGATCCCAAACTTGGGGGGAAACGGGAGGTACACAGGACTCACCAATCCATGGCAAGTCTGAAACACAGCTGGACAAATGTTGGAAGTTCTTTGACTAAGACTTGGTCTTCCTTCTGACTGGGAATTATTCTCCCTGGCTCTTTGCCCTTCCCTCTGGGGTCTTGGTTCTTCCCCTGAGTTATCCTTGCTTTTCCATGAAAGGTAGTCTTCTTTAGCTGTGTAGTTTTCTTAGACCGTTTCCTGCCAGAATCTGGAGGGAGAGATTCATGGGTCATTTTCATTTTGCAGTGTTTCTGCCCCTTTCAGTCTAGGCTGGCTGTGTTTCTATAAATGTCATCATCTTAAAAACTTTCTGAAGCTCCGGTGAACAATATTGGGTTCACTCCATTAGACAAAGGCCACACCCAGAAATCTCTTTGAGGTAAGCCTGTGGGTTTCTGCTGAAATGGCTAAGACAACATCCATAAGCTTCTTAGAAGCTCTATTTAATGGAGAGCACCTGCGAGGCACACATTTCTACTTTTTAGGGGGATTTTTCGTCTGACTGAACACCCCTCTGAG
Source organism: Nasua narica (assembly GCA_028533885.1). Classification (NCBI taxonomy): domain Eukaryota; kingdom Metazoa; phylum Chordata; class Mammalia; order Carnivora; family Procyonidae; genus Nasua; species Nasua narica. The sequence continues at coordinate 26,345,705 of CM052804.1, read as the reverse complement.
CTACCAACTTAGAGCTTCCTGAGGGCTTTACAAAGGGCCCTATTGCTACTCCCTTGGCTTTATCTTCTGCATGTTTTCCTTGCAGTTCCCTGGAATTGATCATTGTGTGGAAGGCATTTCTCTCTCTCTCTCTCTCTTTTGAAAGTAGGCTCCATGCCCAGTGTGGGGCTTCAACTCATGACCCTGAGATCAAGAGTCGTGTGCTCTACTGACTGAGCCACCCAGGCATCCCTGGAAGACATTTCTTAATTTCAGCAGTGTTTGCCATCCTGAGAGGTTGAAGAATTTCAAGACTATCAAGCCCTGGTTCTTTCAGTGCTTAGTGGTTTTTTTTTTCTTGAGCCTGTCTGTCTCCTCTCACATTTTATTATAAACAATAAGAAGAAACCAGGTGGCAACTTGACACATAGCTTAGAAATCTCCTTAGCTGGATCCAGTCCATTAGGTACATTTTCTTTCCACATACCTGTGGGTGACAGCGTTGCTAAACTTTATGCCACTATACAACAAGGATCCCCCATTCCTCTACTTTCCCATAAGATTTTCCTCACTCTCCTGTGTGCCCTCACCTTCAGTCTCCTCAAAAGTCATCATACTCCTGCAAACAGTTTTGCCAAAGCTCTTCAAGCTTTCACTAAAACTCTCCTCAGAATCCTTCCAACCTTCTGCTTCCTGCTTAATTCTAAAGCCTCTCCTGCATTTTTATTATGGCAACATCTCACTTCTGGTACTAAAATCTGTAGTGGTTATCTTTTGCTGTATAAAAAATCACCCCCAAACTTCACAGTTTAAAACAACATTTTTATCTCACTAGTTTCTAAAGGCCAGGGATCCAGAAACAGCTTGGCCCGATGGTTCTGTCCCAGTCCCTCTGGTGAGGGCTCTCAGGGTCTCTCAGGGTTGGAGGAACCACTTCCAAGATGGCTCATTTGCATGGATGTCGGTTGGAGGCATCTTTTCCTCACCACATGGACTTCTCTACACATTACTTAAAGAGTTCTCACAACATGGCAGCTGGCTTCCCCTGGACTGAGTGATTCGGGGGGAGAGAGAGAGAGAGAGCAGAGAGGAAACTGCAGTGCCTTAGAAGTGATAGGTCATATTTCTGCCACATTCTATTAGTCACACAGACCAACCCTGCTACAAGGTGGGAGGGGACTACTCAAAGGTGTGAATCCCAGGAAGTGGGGGATCATTGGGAGCCATCTTGAAGCTGGCTACTCTGTACCTCCGTTGAATCATCTCTCTGGGTAAGCAAAATACTGCTGTGTGTTGCACTATGAGAAGGGGAGGGAGCTCTATTTTTGTTATGCTTTGTGACGGAAGCCCTAACTTCGTATACAATTTCAGCAACATTAGTTCTTTTTATATTTACTCAAATAATCTGTCATTTCCTGAGATCTAGGCATGAGACTGCGAGGGAGGCTGGCCTGGGGACAAATCCAAGAGGCAGATGCTATGCTAGTCAGAACCACCCTTCCTCTGAACATGAGGATTTGTTTAGGCTCTGCTCCTCTGCCCAACGCCCTGTTCTCTTAGGGTGAGTTATTTCTTAGGAGTCCCCCTCAGCTTCTCATGTAAATAAGTAAACTCTTGGTGGGACTCCAGAACATCTTGGAGACATAATCATAGTCCCTAGCTAACACATACAGCCTCAGCTTAGGCTCGGACGTTACTGAAAAAGTCAAGAATTGGCATAGCGTAAGGTGACCTAGGAATGAAAGAGAGGCAGAAATTGTCCTGGAAAAGTTCTACACAGACCCACGATGGGGCTCTGCCCTATGGGTCTGACACATGACATCCACATGTTAGCCGATAAGAATCAACTCCGGCAGCAAAGATTTGGGTAAGATTCTCTGGGCTGCCCTATGCTGATCCCCTGCACCTGTATCCATCCCTCGGGTCCTCGTGCCTTTGTGACGTCCTCTCCCAGACTTAAGGGTTCTGATTTCTTTCCCAGATCAGCCATTTATTTCTGAAATAACCCTAGGTACCCTTTGTGAGTGAATCGACCTATTAATGACCCCGTGGCTCACTTTTGGTGAGGTTTTTTTTTGGATCTCGACCCAATTTTACTATGTACCATGATGAAACCCGATTACACTCTACCCATTTGGCCTCAGAATGCCCCTCTGCCAGCACCTGTATGGCATAAAAAGGGGGTAATTCTAGATGTTCTGAAGAAATCTCAGCTCAAAATTCGCCCTCCTTGGGGAGATGAACATTGTCCTCCTGAGACACGATATGGAATTTTCTGAGTAGCGCTGATGTGACTTGATTGGCAAGTATTCTGTCCAGCACATATGTGTCAGTTGTGATGAAGAGACTGCTAGTCGTCGTCAGGACGACCAGTCACTACCTTCTTTTACCGAGTTCCCTGGAAATGACCGAAGGAGTGCGTCGGTGTCTGGGCCACCGAAACTATTTGGATTTTTAGTACCGTAGCTAAGAGACTGAATAACCCGAAGGCATAGGAAGCATGTTCATTTCTATTTCTCTCCTTTCCTTTTCTCTCTTGAAAGTGGGGCTTTCAACTAGAAGGAATCAGGGTTCTTTAGAGTTAGAGAAATAAACCAGGGTTTGTTGCCTAGGACCATGGTTCTTGATAA
>CM052804.1:26324211-26342596 GCA_028533885.1 Nasua narica | reverse complement strand
TGCTCTGATCTTTATTATTTCTCTTCTCCTTCTGGGTTTAGGCTTTCTTTGCTGTTCTTTATCCAGCTCCTTTAGGTGTAGAATTAAGTTGTGTATTTGAGGCCTTTATTTGTTTCTTGAGAAAGGCTTGTATTGCTATGTACTTCACTCTTGGGACTGCCTTGCTGTATCCCAAAGATTTTTTTTTTAAGATTTTATTTATTTATTTGTCAGAGAGAGAGTGGGAGAGAGAGCACAAGCAGGCAGAGTGGCAGGCAGAGGCAGAGGAGAAGCAGGCTCCCTGCTGAGCAAGGAGCCCGATGTGGACTCGATCCCAGGACCCTGGGATCATGACCTGAGCCAAAGGCAGCAGCTTAACCAACTGAGCCACCCAGGCATCCCTATCCCAAAGATTTTGAACAGTTGTGCTTTCATTTTCACCTTTTCCATGAGGTTTTTTTTTTTTTTTTTTAAGTTCTTTAATTTCCTATTTGACCCATTCATTCTTTAGTAGGATGCTCTTTAGCCTCCATGTATTTGAGTTCTTTCCAACTTTTCTCTTGTGGTTGAGTTCTAGTTTCAAAGTATTGTGGTCTGAAAATATGCAGGGAATGATCCCAATCTTTTGGTACTCATTGAGACCTGACTTGTGACTCGGGATGTGATCTGTTCTGGAGAATGTTCCATGTGCACTAGAGGAGAATGTGTATTTTGTTGCTTTGGGATGGAATGTTATGAATATATTTGTGATGTCCATCTGGTCCAGTGTGTCATTTAAAGCCTTTATTTCCATGTTGCTCTTTTGCTAAGATGATCTGTCCATTTCAGTGAGGGGGGTGTGAAAGTCCCCTACTTTATTGTATTATTGTTGATGTATTTCTTTGGTTTTGTTATTAATTGGCTTATATAACTGGCTGTTCCCATATTAGAGGCATAGATATTTAAAATTGTTAGATATTCTTGTTGGACAGACCCTTTATAAGTATGATGTAGTGTCCTTTCTCATCTCTTATTATATCTTTGGCTTAAAATCTAATTTGTCTGATGTAAGGATTGCCACCCCAGCTTTCTTTTGATGTCCATTAGCATGATAAATTGTTTTCCACCCTGTCACTTTAAATCTGGAGGTGTCTTTGGGTCTAAAATGAGTTTCTTGCAGACAGCATATCATTGAGTCTTGTTTTTTTAAATCCATTTGATACCCTGTGTCTTTTGATTGGGGCATTTAGCCCATTTATATTCAGGATAAGTATTGAAAGATATGAATTTAGGGCCATTGTATTGCCTGTAAGGTGACTGTTACTGTATATTGTCTCTATTCCTTTCTGGTCTGTTACTTTTAGGCTCTATCTTTGCTTAGAGACCCCTTTCAATATTTCCTGTGGGGTTGGTTTGGTGTTAGCAAATTCTTTTAGTTTTTGTTTGTCCTGGAAGCTTTTTATTTCTCTTTCGATTTTCAGTGGCAGCCTAGCTGGATATAGTATTCTTGGCTGCATATTTTTCTCATTTAGTGCTCTGAATATATCATGCCAGTCTTTTCTGGTCTGCACGGTCTCTGTGGATAGGTCTGGTGCTGATCTAATATTTCTACCTTTGTAGGTTACAGACCTGTACTGAGCTGCTTTCAGGATTTTCTCTTTGTCTCTGAGACTTGTGTTATTATTAGATGGCAGGGTATTGACCTATTTTTATTGATTTTGATGGATTTTGATGGATCCTGGATTTTGATGCCAATTTCCTTCCCCAAATTAGGGAAATTCTCCTATAATTTGCTCCAATATACCTTCTGCCTCCCTCTCTCTTTCTTCTTCTTCTGGGATACCAATTGTTCTAATATTGTTTCATCTTATCATATCACTTATCTCTCAGATTCTCCCCTCATGGTCCAGTAGTTGTTTATCTCTCTTTTTCTCAGCTTCTTTATTCTCCATCGTTTGGTCTTCTATATCACTAATTCTCTCTTCTGTCTCATTTATCTAGCAGTAAGACCCTCTATTTTTTATTGCACCTCATTAATAGCTTTTTTGATTTCAACTTGGTTAGATTTTAGTTCTTTTATTTCTCCAGAAAGGGATTTTATTTCTCCAGAAAGGGATTCTCTAGTATCTTCTGTGCTTTTTTCAAGCCCAGCTACCATCTTTATAATTCTCATTCTGAACTCTAGTTCTAATATCTTACTAATGTCCATATTGATTAGGTCCCTAGCAGTTGGTACTGCCTCTTCTTTTTTTTTTTTTTTGAGGTGAGTTTATTTGCCTTGTCATTTTGTCCATAGAAGAATAGATGAATGAGAGAACAAAATGATAAAAGAGTAACAATGACCCCAGAAAAATATACACTAACCAAATCAGAAGAGACCTGAAACCAGTGGGAGAAGAAAGGAAAAAAAAATATGATTAGGCTGGTGAATAGAACAGAGTCACACACTTGATTTTGGGTGTACTTTGGTCTGTTAGAAGAAACTGCCTCCCAAAATCTTAAAGAAAGAAAAAAAAATACACACACACACACACACACACACACACACACACAAATAAGGGTAAATATGATGAATGGATGGAATATGACTGTAAAGATGAAAATTAAAAAAGATTTTAAAAAAGGAATTGTGGGGCACCTGGGAGGTTCCTAAGCCTCTGCCTTTGGCTCAGGTCATGATCTCAGGGTCCTGGGATCGAGCCCTGCATTGGGCTCTCTGCTCAGCAGGGAGCCTGCTTCCCCCTCTCTCTCTCTGCCTGCCTCTCTGCCTACTTGTGATCTCTCTCTCTGTGTCAAATAAATAAAATCTTTAAAAAAATAAACATAAAAAAGGAATTGATAAGGTAAGTGGTTGGTTAAAAAAAAAAAAGGGAGAGAAAGTGATCAGGCTGGAGACTAGAACAAAGCCATACACTAGACTTAGGGTATATTTTGGTCTGTTAGAAGAAACTATCCCCAAAATTTAAAGAATGAAAAACTTATATGTATACAAAAAATAAGGCTAATTACAATGAAGGGACAGAATGTGAGTATAAAAATGAAAATTAAGGGACGCCTGGGTGGCTCAGTTGGTTGAGCAACTGCCTTTGGCTCAGGTCATGATCCCAGCGTCTTGGGATCGAGTCCCGCATTGGGCTCCTTGCTCGGCAGGGAGCCTGCTCCTCTCTCTGCCTCTGCCTGCCTCTGCCTGCTTGTGTTCTCTCTCTGTTAAATGAATAAATAAAAAATCTTTAAAAAAAAAAAATGAAAATTAAAAGGGGCGCCTGGGTGGCTCAGGTCATGATCCCGGGGTCCTGGGATCGAGCCCCACATCGGGCTCTCTGCTCTGTGGGAAGCCTGCTTCTCCCTCTCCCTCTGCCCTGCTTGTGTTCCCCATCTCTCTCTCTCTCTCTCTGTTAAATAAATAAAATCTTTAAAAAAAAATGAAAATTAAAAGATTTTTAAAAAGGTATTGGTAAGATAAAATAGGTTAAAATAGAGAAGAAAAATTTAAAAAAAGAAAAAGAAAGAACCTTAAATTTGAAAAATTTAACTTTGAAAGACTAAAGAATCATGAGAAAAGAGCTATGAATTCTATGTGTTGCTTTCCCCTAGCTCTGGAGTTCCTCAGTTCTTATTGATTGGTGAACTTGGTCTTGGCTGGATGTTCTTGCTGATCTTCTGGAGGAGGGGCCTATTGCAGTGATTCCCAAATGTCTTTGCCTGAGGTGGAATTGCACCACCCTTTCCAGGGGCTAGGATAAGTAATCTGCTTGGTTTTGCTCTTGGGAGCTTTTGTTCCTTGAACGCTTTCTGTACAGCTTTAGAGGTGGAGAATAAAGATGGTAGCCTCCCATTCTCTGGCCTGGAGGAGCCAAGAGCTCAGGGCCTCACTCATTGTGCCTTCAAAGAAAAGCAGTCAATCATGCCTATCTTCCTTGTCTCCAGCTGCACTCCTTGCTCACCCAGCCTGTGACTGAGTGTTTCTATCTCTGGCGCTTGGCCCCATTTGGAGTCTCTAGATCCAGAAGATTCCTGCAGTGTGCTCCCGTGCTGCTCCTCCCGGTGGAGGAAGTGGGAGTTCTCCCCAGATCTACCACTTGTGGGGTCCCTGCTCAAAGGGTAGTGGCCTGACTTTGCCTTGGATTATGGTTTATGGCAACCCCCAAGCTGATAGTCCCCTCTTTGGCTCTGTCTTTGCAGCTGGCTTCCCTGTTCTGATACCTGGGAGCTTTGCAACACTCAGACACCCTCGGTCTTTCTGTGACCCCAAGGGTCCTGACACCACACTGACCCAGCGAGGATTCCACCCCTGCTTAGCCACTGGAGCTACATCCCTCCCCAGAGCAGACTTCTAAAAGTTCCTATTTTGTGCTCTGCTGCTCTCTCACTTGCTAGTTAAGTGGCTGACTGAGGCTCCTTCCCCCAACAGTTTATCTTCCCACATATCACCTCGGATTCACTTCTCTGCACATCCTACCTTCCAGAAAGTGGTGGTTTTTCTGTTCATAGAATTGCTGCTATTCTTCTCTTTGATCTCCTGTTTAGTTTGTAGGTGTTCAGAATGGTTTGATAACTATCTAGCTGAATTCCTGGGACTGGAAGACATTTAGGTCTCCTACTCCCCCATTATCTTGCTCCTCTGGGATTTGGGCTATTTAGTCAATAGTTGGCATATAAATAACTCAGCTCCTAAGAGCCATTGGGGATGGTACAGGGGACAAGTTAATTAAATTCCATGCCATGCACACAGTCAGAATGATGTTCCAACCCTGAGGGATATTGCTGGGGGCACTGAGAACTTCTGCTACAGTTAGAAACTGTGATACATGCCATGAAGGAAAGAAACATGTTGGTGAGAGGGGAAAAATCTAAAATCCTATCCAGGGGTAGGAAATTCTCACTGTCACCAACAATAAATATTCTTGGACTTGACTTTCCTTGAAAGCTCCTTGACGTAAGCAGCTCATTTGTTTAGACCAGTGGTTCTTATCCAAGGATCTTGTCTTCCAGGGAACATTGAGCAATTGCTGGAGACATTTTTAACTGTTAGGACTTGCAGAAGGTAGAGGGTAAGGGTGCCACTGACATCTTAGTATACAGAAGCCAACGATGCTGCTAACATCCTACAGAGGCATAGGACGGCCCCCTACATCAAAGAATTATCCCCTTCATGTGTTAATAGTGGAAAGACTTGGTCTAGACCTTTAGTTTTGCGGCTGTAACCTACTCTGGTCAACCAGGCAGAGAAGAAAGATGCTGGTAATGATGGGGGGGAAGGAAGTGTTATCTGTCTCTGGAACAGAAGAAAGGGCATAGTTTTAGTTCCTAGCATAGCCTGCAGTACCCTATGATCTTACTCTAAGAAACATGTCACCATCTGGAGGAGGAATCGAGTTTCTACGTTTCTTTTGTCACCTGTGACATGTGATCCCCAAATGTGCCTGTGATCTGTAAAAACCCCAAGGGAAAGGGAAGTGTGCATGTTTACACACTGAGACAAAGGCCATGAAACTGTTTTACTGTCCCTCTTTCAGAGCTCACAGGCAAAGGTGAGATTTGCTGGCAGTTTCTATGGGTTTCTCCTGGATGGAGTGGGTTGCATGGGTATTGGGGTGAGAGCCCCAAGTGGCTGGGTTTTGAGGAGCCATTCATCAGGTAGAGTTTGGGGGAAGAGAGTACAGGTCCGGAGGCCGTTTTCTGGGACTGAGTCCCTGTGTCATCATGCCTTAGTCACTGTCATCTTGAGTGAGTTACTTAATATTTCTAAACCTTATCTGTAAAATGGTGGGAATCATGGGATTGCTGATGAGTGTTAAACGAGATAATCCATTCTGTGTGCCTGGCATCTGGGATCCATACACATTAGCTGCTGGCATCTTGGCATTGCTGGAGTGTGGCATGAGCTCTTCACAAAAAAATATTGTCATTATATCTAGTCTTTAGATGAGTTCAATGAGGCCCTCAGGTTGCCAAGGAACCAGGCATAAGATCTGACAGTAGAATGGTCTTTCCTGATTCTGTATTTTGCAAATATCTGTGTTTCAGGGGATCCTGAAAGGCCCTGGACATTCCTCATTAATAAAATACAGAGGAAGCAATGTTGCAAGGCTGGGTCATAAAAGGCAATATGGCTTTGCCTGGCTCTCCCTCTTTTTCTCTCTCTCGGTTTGAATTCAGTCAGTATACTGCATGGAATCCCTTCTCAGACTTTTTAACTGAAGAACCAGAAGGCAAGAGCTTGAAATGTGGACTTTCCCATGAGGGAGGTGGGGGAGTAGTAGAAAGATCTTACCACAAACACATGAAGTGTCTTTGATGTTTCATTTATTTCCTTAAAAATTAATGTGGGTTTTTTATATGACTCCATAATTATCTTTTAATAGAAGAATAATTTTGAATGACATACCATCCAGTAAAATTGACTCTCAAAGAGGGGTCCCATTGATTCTGTGGTTTCAATTGCTCTTGGCATCTTGGCCTGGACCCCGGGGCCATATGCATCTCGATCTGAGAAGCAATGTGCCCTGCACACATCCTTTCCCCGCTCTGCTTTCCCTCTCCACTTCCTCCTTCTTTCCCCTCAATGGTTCCTGTCCATCCCCTGTCCCTGGCAGCCTGAGGGACATTGCCTTGTGCTGGTGGGGCTCGAGGCTGAAGAGGGAAGTCACTGACCCTGCTCAGGAGTGGCATCCCTCCTCCAGCCTCCTTCATTCATGCTGGGCTCTGTGTGCCAAGTACGATGCTGGGCCTGGGCACGCCGTGATGAATAAGTCAGATGAGTCCTGCCCTCACTGAGCGTCCCCTGGTGGGGACTGAGTGTAGACAGCTGTGAGTCAGTAAATACAGTCACAGAAGTGGAGAGTGAGAGGGAGGTACGGGAGGTACAGGGCGCTAAGGGACAGCCTCACTGGGGAGTCGAGGAAGGCCGCCCTGCAAAGCACCTTCTATATGGAGAGCCGAAGGTTGAGGAGAAAGGGGAAGAATGTTCTGGGTAGAGGGAATGGCGTGAATGAGGGTTGGGTAAGAGAGATCATGGACCATTTAGGGAACCCAAGGAGGCTCAGCCTGTCTTAGTATGAAAGAGAGAGCAGCCAGGGATGAACCCAGACTGCCAGGCAGGGCTGCCCTCAGAGCCCTTTGTAAGTCAGATTAAGGAGTTTGGGCTTCATCCCAACGCAAGGAGAAGTCACCAGAGGGAGGGTGTGCGTGTGAGAGTGTGAATGCAGGGTAGCGCCTCCCAGCGGCTGTCTCTTGAGCTCCGTGGCACTGGCTGGAGCTGCCTGACCAGCAGGACCATGATGACAATGATTTCATCATCGTTGCAGGATGTAATTAAGGACAACACAGGCCTGATGACTCAGAGAACAAATGCACATGAATCAGAAGGGATGTGTGGAAAATTACATGGTTTGGGGCAACAGGGTTAGTGTTTTTTGGATGGTTCCTGCTGTGAATCGGATTACTGATAGAGCATTTCAACATGAAGTGGCCTCTGGGGACTCCTCGGGATTGCCCAGGTCCCCCTCACCAGTCTCTGGAACCACGGTAGGGTGAAGAAATGTGGACTCATGATGCTGGGTCTGTAAACAACTAATTTAGATCAGAGCATCCCCTCCTTAGCCCCGAGGGTTTGCCCGTCACCAAATGTTCAGTAGAGGAGAATGGCCGGAGCCAGGGTGCAGGAAGAGGGAGTGGATGCGCGTGGAGCCAGGATGTCACCTCTGCAGGCCAGGTGGCCGCCCGGGCTGTGAGGCTGAGCGTGTAAAAAGCTTGCTAACCTCCCACGCAGCAGCCCTGCTCTCCCCCCCTCCCCTCCTCAGCTGCAAGTGTGGGCTACTCTTCTCTCTGAGGTTCCCGGGTGTGGCCCTTTGGGGTATGTTAGCTCTAGGAGGGTGTCCTGCAACCTAAGAGGAGTTCCCTAGCTAAGCCAGTGTCAGGAATTGGTTCACCTATCAGTCTATTATCCCCACGCTTCTCTTGCAAAGGGTAGGGCTATGACAGATTGAGATGGGGATGGGCACTTGTAATTGTGGAAGGAAGTTAGGGAGACTTTACAGCACGAGATTATGCCAACGGAGTCTTGTAATGGGAGCCCGGAGCAATACTGAAAGGCAGTAAGGAAGGGTTTACTCATTAAAACGATATATCTAATACCGTGGCCAATGGTATTCTCCCAAACTGGCCACAACAGTATTTTCAGGCCCACACAGGCTTCCAGAACCTTGCCACTCTCCTTCAAAAGGCAGAGTCTATTTCCCCTACCCTTGAGCCTTTGTGAGTGCTCAATGAATAGAATCCGGAGGAAGTGAGGCTGTGGGTTAGGTCATAAAAGAGAGTATGGCTTCGCCTGGCTCTGACTTGGGAGGCTCTGCCAGGGAATCTGGTTACCACAGTGCGAGGAAGCCCAGACCCCATGGAGAGGCCCCATGGGGGTGCTGTGGCCGACAGCATCCACCGGCAGAGCTGGGAGTGAGTGGCCTTCCTGTGCTGCTGGCCCAGGCCTTGGAGCTGCCCCAGGGGACACTGAGTGGAGCAGAGAGCAGCTCCTCCTGCTGTGTCCTGACCCATTGCAGGTCTGGGAGCAAAGTAAATGTCATTAATGCTGGGAGATACTAAGTTCGGGGAGTAATTTATTGTGTAGCCTCAGTAACTGTTATGAAGTAATAGCTAACGTTTGGGAAAGCATCCGAGAGTTTATGAAAGGCATTCACACAGCGATCCCTGCTGGGCCTCTCCTGGCCTGTGAGGCTGGCCTGGCCAGTTTCACAGGCAGGGAGCTGAGGCTCAGAGGGATGGAGAGAACGGCTCAGGAGCCGATTGCTGGGGACCAGCAAAGAAGCCCAGGGGACTCATGTTCTCAGCTGCTCCTAGATCAGCCCACTGAGCCCCTACTAGGGCCTGTGAGGGCCACCGAGATGAGGCAGGCAAGGGTCTGGCATGAAAGCATCTTCCAGACAATGGAGGTGAGTTATGCCCAGAAGTGACCACACCACACTCTGGGGTTCAAAATGATGGGTGCCCCAAGAGCTGAATCCATTCTTTTATTCCGATAGTAGTTATAGAGCCCTTATTGTGTACGAGGTACAAATTCCTGCTGTCCTGGTTTTTCATTCCAGTGAAGGATGTATAGGTAACTGTTAGGAACAGAATGTGGAAGCCCTAACCCCTGGTCCCTTAGAACATGACTATTTTTGGAGATAGGGCCCCTAGAGGGGTAATTGAGATAAAATGAGGTCATACGGGGTGGGGGCCTCCTAATCCAATGGGATTGGTCTCTGTATAAGAAGAGAGTAAGACACAGACATGAGAAGGCACAGGGAGATGATGGCCATCTACAAGTCAGGGAGGGAGGCCTCAGAGGAAACCAGCCCTGTTGGCACCTTGACCTTGGACTGTACCCTCTAGAACCCTCCCTGACTCTGGTACCTTGTAATGGCCGCCCAGCAAACTAAGATTGAGGAAGGAATTTGTCATGGGTTGGGGCTCCTTCTTCTGGGACAGTGGTGGAGGGGATGTTTGAATTGGTTTGAAGAGGGCAGGTCTGGAGATATTAGGTTGGGGTGAGGGCAGAGTTGGGGGAGTTAGCCAGGAGGTGGGGGATGGGGTAGTCTATAGAATTAGAGGCATTGAAAATTGAGTTATTGCATCACTCCGTTGTGTGATCCTGTTAAAGTAGAGGTGGGGATGTTTAGAAATCCTGCCAGTCTGTCCTCAATCTCTTCCTAGGTTCTGCAAATCACCTTGGCTCAGCCCATCACTATTTAGGAGACAGACACTTGAAAGTCCCCTCCCCCCCATTACACAAATATTAGCAAGGCGACACCTGTTGTTCCAGGGACGAACGGATAATAGGACCTGGGATTTCTCTGTATGCAGATCTGATTGCTGGGGAGAAGAGGGATCAATTTCTTTAAAAGTCCATGGCCTTCTGAGATGGAAAAGGACAGTTGTGTCATCCCTGCCTCCCCTAAGTTCAAAGGAAAGTGGCCCAACCAAGTTCCAGTGGCCAATAAGGAGACAAGGTCTCTAAAAATAAAATTGTTTTAAGGAAACAGAGTCTGCCATGAGGCCCCGAGTCACCACAGGAGTTCGGGGTCCTCAGGGAGGGCTGGTCCGGCACAGCAGCCAGCCCCGCTGGAAGCTCCTCTGACCCATCTTTCCCCACACAGTGGTTCTCTCTGGGCAGTGCAGGCTGGGAAGGGGGTGTGAACTGCGAAGAATTGTCCCCGAGGTCACTCCGTGTATCACTGTGGTGTGGACAGGGACCTGGACCAGCCGGGACATCCCACCACCATTGACCCACCCTCGATGATCACACCATGGGGCAGAGGGCATGAACAGTGACAGCGACCTGGCCAAATTCTCGGGTTCTTCTGTTTGCAGGTTTAGGGGGGACTGGGCCATCTGAGTACCCTGGGCCCTCAGACAAATTGGGGTCTCAAGAAAGAAATACTGCACCTCTGTTATTGAGACATTGGGTACTTGAGTTATTAATTGAAAAAAGCAAAATAAAGTAAAACAGATGAATATGAGATATAGCCTTGTGAGTACCTTGATAATGTGGAGCTAAACCTCGTGCTACACTGGGTCTCCCGTTCCTTAAAGATCGTTGCTCCCTCTTTCTCCTTCCCCCCTGTTTTTTCCCCCCCAGACAACACTAAAGTTGAACTCCAGGCGTTTCTCACTGGAGTGCAGGTTCCTGGAAGGCAGGGTGATGTCTTGCTCACGTGGGCCACCCCTACGGCTCCTGTGCCTGGTAGGGGCTGGGATGTGCTGTCCAAGTGGCATCGGTCAGTCCTCCCACCATGTTGCGTTGCCTTGAGATGACTCCCCTCCTGTTACCAAAGGCTGAGCCCCAGGATCACCTTCCAGAGTGGTTCTCAGAATCTCCCAGCCAGGAATAACCTTTCCTGGCCACTTTCTCCCCACTGTCCAGATGGCAGGGGCCATGCCGAGCTGGGAGCAGAAAGTCAGGGGGTACAGAAGCTGTGCGTGCGTGTGCATGCATGCGTGTGTGTGTGTGTGTGTGTGTGTGTGTGTGTGTGTGTGTGTGTGTATAAGCGCTTACATTCTTTCTTTGCCACGGCCCAATTCCTTTGTTGGCAAGTCTCTGTTCCCTGACCCCAGATTAGGCCTCTCTGTATGTGGAAGGTGGACGCGGCGGGGAGGCGGACCTTGGCGGGGTTAGGACACTGAGAATCCCCTCCACTTTTCCCAGCGCTCAGACAGACCCGTGTCTTGCCAGGATATAGGCAAAGAAGGAAAAAAATGGTCGGGGGTGGGGTGGGGGAGGGGTGGGATGGGCCCAAGATGATCCAGCCTTGTGAGTGACAAGTTTTGCTGTGGGCTGGGTTTCTTATCTGACAGTCTCATTGTTTTCGTATGCTCTCTCTCTCTCTCTCTCTCTCTCTCTCAGAGATTTGTGATTTCACCAGCGCAGCCTCAGAAGAGCTGTGAGTTTTGCCTACTTTGGATAGGTCCTACGTCATTTCCTACAGTGATCATTTTTGTCCCTCTGGGATATTAGACTGTGATGTTGGGGCTCACTGGCCCCTCAGTCCCTCCCCCCCTGCCTCTCTTGCCTTTATGGGGCTCAGGTGCAGCCCAGAGAAGGGGTGTCTGGCTGACAGGGAAGATATCACGTGAAGGCTACCCTGTGTTTTACATATGTGAGCTCATCAAATGTTGGAGCAGCTTACACAAGAGACAGGGTTCTTCCAGAGCAGGCTGAAGGAGGTTAAGTAACGTGCCCCAAATCCTGGCAGGTGTATCCACCTGGATCTGTTCAGGGCAGGGCCCTGCATTCATGCCAAGGTGATTCCAACCCCCGTGTCCAAGCTCCTACGCCCTCAGCTCCAAGTCTGATCGGGCGTCAGACATGGGATCAGGTGCCCACAGTGGGACCCTGTCTGGGTGGAGGGAGAGGGATACAGGAGATACAGTGCTCTGGGCTTCGTCTGTACCTGCAGGAGATGGAGCTCCATACTCGTACCTCTCTGCAAAGTAACAGTATGTACCCGGTTTCCCTTGCTGTATTTCCACGGGGCCTGGGCTCGGCCCCGTCTCCCGCTCCCATGGCTTGATTGTCAAAGTGTACATAGGAGAGAAGACTGAGCCACGTCTGTGTCCCCAACCCCAGAACCTGCTCACTCATGCCCTTGGGTCCCTCCTGCTCCCTCACCTCTCCCCTCTCCTATGGCCTCTCCTGCCCCTAGGTCCCGACCTCTTGAGGCTTATCTTTCTAGGGCAAATTGAGGCAGTAGGATGTGAAGCCAAGGTGGAGGTTGGAAGGTGAGAAACCTCACAATCTAGTCTCCATCCTCTTCTTTGGAAGCCAGTGTATTTTAACTGGAGTCAAGCTGGGCAGTCAGTCACGAGCTATGATGGTTTCTCAAATGTGGGGTCAGTATGCTGGAGAGATGGAGAACTTTCCCTCTTGGGTCTGCTCAGGGCTATTTCCTGTTGCCACCTGTTTTTGGTCAAGCTTTAAGAAGAAAGAAGTTTAACGTCCAATGCTGGCCTGGAGGAGAGCAGATGCTGGGGGTGGCAACCCTAAAGCCCGGCTGGTCAGGGCCTCTCAGGAGCTCTCTCAGGGCTGGTTCGTGTTCTGATGGCCACTGGAGGAGAGCAGCCCTGGGTAACCATTTGCCTTGTGTGTCTTTGGAGGTCAGAGGGCAGGACCTGGCTTTTTGTTGGGCATATGGGGCAGCTGATATCCAGAGAGGGAAATGACTTGGCTAAGTTCACTCAGCAGACTGAGGATCGCACCCAGGCCCTGTGGGGCCTGGCTCAGTGTTTGCCACACAGCCCCGCCCCACCCCCATCGCCCGCTGGGATTGGCTGAGGAGACAGCACCCTGTCAGGAGGTGGACAGTTGGGCTGGGCCTCCCGTGTTCTCCTTGGCCTTCGGGCCAGTCTGTCAGGTTCCATGGAGGAGCCAGGAGCTAGGTGTTCTGGGCACGTGCCAGAGAAATGAGAGTCCCTACCCTCTAGGGCTGGTGGGATCTGTGTGTGGAAGAAACAGCCACAGAGCATTTACCAAGTACCTAGGTAATAAGAAATCATTAATCTAGGCCACCCGCTTTCAGACCCCTATTGGGTCAGCCCTGGAACAAATACTGGAATCAGGCCAAGGACTTACCTGATTTTACATCTGTGGGAACACCTATCCTCGGTGCATTTAATGTTCTGGGGACACGGTGCGGGAAGTTGTAGGACACATGGGGCCTTGGTCCTGGCTCCTTGGGCAAGTGACAACCCTTCGCCAAGCCTTACGTTCTTCATCTGTAAAGTGAAGGGATGGTTTTCTCCCTCAGGGGTAATCTGTGTCACGAGCCCAGTGATATGCCCAGGGTAGAGCAAGGACCCCAAGTTGACATTGGGATTTATTACTGGGACCCTCTAAGGATGGAATGGAATCTAAGATAGGTAAAGTACCCGATATGGTGCTTGGACCTCAGGACCCCAGCCGCCCTTCTTTTCCTCCCCTCTTTTCCCAGCACCCTGTTTCCTGCTCTCCCCTCCCCCTTCAGCCTCATACCCCATGTGCCTGGCTTTGTGTTTCCCAGTGGACGGAAGGCAGTAGCCTCCGGCATTGATCCTGCTTGGGGAAGGCTCGCCTTCATAGGACACTCTGGAGGCTCAGTGGGGGGCTAAATGAGAACAGCTACTCCCTGATCTCAGAGGTGGGCAGAAGGGCTTCCTGCACCCTCAGTTCCTACCCCAGGTCCACAAAACGTTGTACAGATCGAGGAACAGATCTCATCCGGAGATGATTTTGGTGCCTCCTCCCCCATCTCCAGGGACATCTGGCAATGTCTGGACACATTTTTGTTGCCACATATGGAGAAGTGTTACTAGCATTTATTTAATGAGTAGAGGCCAGGGATTCTGCTAAACATCCTACAATGCACGGGACAGTCCCCCTGCAATAAAGAATTATCTGAACCAGAATGCCCAGGGTAAGAAACCCCGAGATAGACAGTAAGGAGGAGCTCACCTGTAGGCATAGAAACTCCTCTAGGAGCTGATAGCAAGTGACATGGGGTAGAGGGCAAGAGGACTGAGCACCAAGAAGGGTCGTTTCTGCCAGGAAAGGGGCTGGGGTTGGCCAGGAGAGAGAGTGATGGGAACGAGATGGTGGGGCTGAAACTTGAGTGTTACGGGCTGTCCAGGCAGAGAAGGCTTGGGGCACAGGGTGGGGAGGGTCCCCACTTCCAGCTTGGGCCAATGTCATCAGTTCCTTGGCAAGTTAATGCCATTGGTTGTCCCCAGACACCCAGACCCCACTGGTCAAGTCATGGAAGGTTGCTTGGCTGGGCAACAGGCTTCCCTGGATGTCAGTGCTCTGGCTTGGGGGCCTTGTGGACAGAGCCAGAAGTAACTGATGATTATTTGGTGTGGGTGGGACTGTGCTCGAGTGTGCTTTGGTTGTTTTAAAGAATCCACTAGAGGGCATATCAATGCTAAGGTCTTCAGGCAGGTTGGACAAATGACATTTTGTGTGAACTTAGCCTGCAAAAGCTCCTGGCCCTGGGTGGTGAGAAGGGCGAGGAGGGGCTGGGTCCCAGAAAATGGGGTTATTGATTGCTGTTCCGCCCTACAACCCCCTAACCCTGCCAGGCAATGACAGGAAGGTGATTTGTGAATTCATGGAGATGGCCAGCCGTGATCCCCCCAGCAATGACAGACACTGTTCGGGAAGTTCAGCTAGGAGGACAGGATGGCAGGGGCAGAGTCCAGGGACGGAATCCGACAATGGTGTGACCCTCTGGGAAAGGAGCTCCTGCCCCTCGCCCTCTCCTTCCCAGGGAGCCCACTTGCTCCTGTGGCCTGGCCTGGTGTGGTCAGTCAGCGTTCTCCCCCTTGACCAAGCAGAACAGAATATGGCTACGGAGCCTCTGGAGGTCTCCAAAGGTTCTAAATGTAGGGTAGAGAACGCTTCTGCAAACCCTCATTTTGCATGACCGACTCCCCCACCCCAGCAGCCTTCTTTTGTGTGCATACCAGCCTACAGAGGCTGGGCAGAAAGACCCAGAGAAATGGGTAGCTGACCCAGAGGCAGGCTAGGGTGAAGGTGAAGGGAATCATGCCATTTTGTTATCTACCTTGATGTCAGAGAGGGGATGTCACTGGTGGGGTGGGGTCAGGTGAGGGCTACGGAGAGGGAGAGGGGCAGTAAGCATCTGCCTTCAGGAGAGGGAGTCATGGGGTTTCTGGGGCTCAGGCAAAAGAAACAAATACCCCTCTGAGGGCAATAGGTCTGACCTGAGTCATGGACAAAATTTGCAATTTTTAGTTTGGCTGATAGTTTAGTTTAGTAGGGAATTTGAGCAAACATTTGCCCTCAGGATCTGTATTCAGGAGAAGTAAGTTCTTTCTTTTTTCCTGCTGATGCTGCCCAGAGGCATGTAAACATTGGATCACATATTTGTGAAGACACCTGGGTCCAAACCCCCGCTCAACCATTAACTTGCTCTGTGACCTTGGGCAGGTCATTTCCCCTCAGTTTTCCCATCAATGTACCTCAAAGGATTAACTGAGATAATGCATGGACTTGGCCATTCCAGAACATAGTTCAAAATAAGTACCTGGTAAATGTTTATTCCCTCCTGTTAGCAATCTTGAGTCTATACAGAGGCCATTTAGTCATCAGGAAAAAGGTAAGACACCAAACCAGGCTCAAGGATGAGAGCAGAACCAGCAACCAGCAAGATTGCCTTGGTGCCTAATAATAGCACTGGTACAGTTATTAGTACAGGTGCTGGTAGATGTGCATTGAAAATCCACTCTTTTACATATTTTATTTCCTTGAATCTTGAGCAACTCACAAATGATATGACCGAGTCTCATAGAGTTTCAGCAACTTTCCAAAGTCACACAGGCAGGGATTTTTAACATGTGTGTCTAAAAATCTCCCAGATCTGTTTAAAGTGACAAGTGACTACTGCTCTGTGCTATGCTGGAACATATTGGAGTCTGAGGCAAATGGAAAAATCAGGAATACTGATCTTGTCTTTATCTGAAATTTTGGTATTCTCATGAATTTAAAAAAATATTTATTTATTTTAGAGAGAGAGAGAGAGAGCATGCACATGAGCATGAGGAGGGGCAGAGGTAGAGGGAGAGAGAATCTCAAGTTGAGTGCAGAGCCCAACGCAGAGCTTGATCCCACGACCCTGAGATCATGACCTGAGCCAAAATCAAGAGTCAGACACTTAACCTTCTGAACCACCCAGGTCCGAGACGAGAAGGCGTTTGTTTGTTTCTCGCTTTCTTTTTGAAAATATTTGAGAAAGAGAGAGAGAGAGACAGTGGGCACTAGCAGGGGGAGGGGCAAAGGGAAAGGGGAAAGAAAGAAAATCTCAAGCAGACTCCCCACCGAGCTCAGAGCCTGACAGGGGGCTCAAGCTCAGGACCTTGAGATCATGACCTGAGCTGAAGTCAGACACTTAACTGACTGAGCCACCCAGAAGCCCCTGAGAAGGAGTTTCAGGAGACTTTCTCTTTGATTCTTTGGTTTGATTAAGAAAAGTGTGAAAATATATATATATATATATATATATATATATATATATATATATATATATATAAACAAGATGGTAATATTCATCTATTTTACCTTTTAAAAGTATTTTTTTAAAAATTTTTTTAAGGGGAAAAATTATTTTAAGGGAAGTTTTGGGTTTACAACAAAATTAAGAAGACGATGCAGTGATTTCCCATATATTCCCTCCCCTAGCCTACACACGATCTCCCCCATAATCAACACCACTATCCAGAATGGCACTTTTTTTTCCTTCAATTTTTTTAAATTAATATATAATGTATAATTTGCTCAGGGGTACAAGTCTGTGAACACTGTTTTTTTTCTTTAAACTAAGGATGAACCTACATTGACACATCATGATCACCCAAAGTGTGTATTTTACCTTAGGGTTCAGTCCCCATGTTGTGTTGTACATTCTAGGGGTTCAGACTACGTATAATGACACATATCCATCATTATAGCAGATACAGAGTAGTTCACTGCCGTAAAAGTCCTCAGTGCTCCGCCTATCCATCTCTTCCCTCTCCCTACCCCAAGTCAAGCAACCATTGATCTTTTTTTTTTTCTAAAGATTTTACTTGTTTATTTGAGAGAGAGAGAAAGCATGAAAGCATGAGAGGGGAGAAGGTCAGAGGGAGAAGCTGACTCTCCGTGGAGCTGGGAGCCCGATGCGGGACTTGATCCCAGGACTCCAGGATCATGACCTGAGGCGAAGGCAGTCGCTTAATCAATTGAGCCACCCAGGCGCCCCAACCGTTGATCTTTTTAATATCTCCATAGTTTTGCCTTTTCCAGAATGTCATGTAGTTTGAATCACACAGTATGTAGCCTTCTCAGATTGGCTTCTCTCTCTTAGTGATATGCATTTAAGATTCGTCCATGTCTGCACGGCTTGGTAGTTCCTGTGCATGTGTACGTGAGCGCGTGCGCGTGCGCGTGCGGGCTGAATGATATTGCTTTTGTCTGATGTACACACGGTTTATTTACCCATTCACCTACGGAAGGACATCTTGGTTGCATATGTCTGTTTTTTAAAGGAAAAAATAGTATAATTTATATTCTTGGAAGTCCTTTCCGGATGTGATAGGACAGACCGGGTGGAAGGGTACACCCCGTCTATTGTACAAAGCCTCAAGCCGTCTGTGGTCATGTTGCTCCCTGGAGGACTCTGAAGGAGGCCATGTTTCTCTTTGGCTGTCTCTGGGAGCGGTGAATCTGTTCTCTCAGGAGGATTGGTCTCTTCTGAGATTTGGAGGCCGCAAATGATTCTGAGAAGCTGCTTCTCAGCCTGTCACTAGCTTCACTCGGGCAGGGGCCACTCTAAAGCCCCCGATCTTTCTGCTATGCCATGTTGCCTCTTAGATCTATGATCCTCTGTGTGGTTATTTCAGAATTTTAGGCACCAAAGCTCAATGTTGGTAACAAGTAAATATCCAAGGCTCAGTGGCTTGACCCTGCTAAGATTTATCTCTCCCTACCCGCCCCCAACATCCCGATGTGAGTAGAGTGAATCTTCAGGGTACCCCTATTCCAGATGGTGATTCAGGGTCCAGGATGTTCTTGTCTTGTGGCCACGCTGAGACATTGCATGAGACATCATGTCTTCCATGATCACCGCAACCTGGAAAGAGAACGCTGGAGGGCCACACAGGGGCTTTGATCTCTAGGTTTGGAAATGCGAACATCACTTTCTCCCATATCCCGCTGCTCAGAACCAGTCACGTGGCTCGAAACTAACTGCAAGGGAATTGGAAAAGGTGTCGGAGCAGGTGGCTACTTAGGGAGAATTTCATGTCTCTGTGAGAAGGGGAGAAAATAAAAAAAAATATATGAGCCAGGCACTTCAGCAGTGTTGTCTCTGTATAAGTAGCCAACTCAGGAGGCTGTTCAGTAGGA
>CM052804.1:26296390-26324111 GCA_028533885.1 Nasua narica | reverse complement strand
AAAGTAAGACAAGCTGGTGATATTGGTTAAGACAAAGTGAGCAAAGGCACAGGTAAATAATATGAGCGAAGAGTGGGACATCACTGTAGATATACAGAGATTATAAAAATAATAAGAAAACACTTTATCTCATTACATTTCTTTGAAGTTTCACCTGTTTCATTTGTCTTAAGAAAACAAAAAGACATTACCTGGCTTGAGTGATTATCTCATTCTCTGCTAGACTTGATCTGTGGCTATTTCTTTAAAAAAATTAATTTAATTGTCATAAGAAGATATGTTGTGTTGAAAAGAAATATATCACAGGCTCTGAAGAAAGTCTCCAAAGAAGTATGGAAATGGGATTATTCGGTGTGTCATTGGTACTTGGTCTCCTTGGGGTCCAAGTTTGAAAGATGACCCTGCTCTTAGAGACTTAAGGTCTCATAGGTTTGTTTTTGAAAATGACCCGTCCCCGTTAATCTTTGATTACCCATCGAACAACCTTGGATTGAACTCACTCCACGTCCTAGTCTGATAACGTGGATTTGTAGGTGGTAGAAAGTGGAAGGACTTCAGATCCAAGAAGGGATGGTTCTGGTTCTGAAGAAATCAATTGGATTTATTTGTTTGTTTGTTTGACACAGAGAGATCACTAGTAGGCAGAGAGGCAGGCAGAGAGAGAGGGGGTAGCAGGCTCCCTGCTGAGCAGAGAGCCCGATGCAGGGCTCGATCCGAAGACCCTCAGATTGTGACCTGAGCCGAAGGCAGAGGCTTTAACCCACTGAGCCACCCAGGCGCCTCTGAAGAAATCAATTGGAAATGCCATTGCTCCAAAGATGGGATGACTGGAGTAGAATCAGAGCCTTGATGGATGTGTGCTGTCTTCCTTTAGAGATGTCCTTATAGCAATAGAACATCAGGTCCTTCTGCCTCCCTCTGGTTCAGCCCCTCCTTCCCTCACAGCTTCATGGATGTGACACCCCCCTTCCCCCACCGCCACCTACTGTCCTGTCCCTATTCCATCCTCAGACCCTCTACCAGATTAATCTTCCTAAAAATCCTCTCTGATCATGCCATGCTTGGAGGAAGAACCATTGGAAGCTCTTTGTTGCCCTCAAGTTCAAGTTCAAAAGCCTCAGCTTAGCTTTCAAAGCCTGCTAAAATGGCCCCACCCTGCCAGGCCAATTTTATTTTCTTCTGTTGCCTGACACACACCCTCGTCTCCAGGCATGTCTGTCTCTTCCACATCCCATAAACATGCCATCTTTATTTTGTTGTCTCTGTGCATTTGTTCACGTTACTCCTTGAGCCTGGAATGTAGCCTCCGGTCCACGTCATAGGAATACTTGACTTTATGCAGGGAAGGGATTCCTATTTGTTATTTGAAGTGTATGTGCGTGTGTGTGAAAAGCGAATCCGGCTTCCATTGTGCTGAATGTTACGGCTTTAGAAGTTCGCCTTGATTTGTGCCTGGCATTGGGCCCATCCTTCGTTTTATATTTTTCTGCCTCTTAGTTGCTGCCAGTCTATAAGCCAACACTTAAATCCATCAAGGAAATTCCTTTAATAAAAGCATCATCTGATAGAAAATGAGGAAGTACTCTTGTATTTTAAAATTTTATTGTTAAGCCTTAGATTATTGCAAACATTTCTTCAAATGGGGCCTGCTCGTATGTGTCAAATAACTCCTTCCCAATTTTGGATTCCAGAGTAATACATACCAAAAGCATTGTTAGGGTTCATGTCAGTACACCCTCAGAGAATTTCTCTTCTCAGTTAACTCCTACCGTGCAGGCTTAGGCTTCAGAAAACTCGTATATCTGGTGTACTTAAGGGGGCTGGCCAGGTGAGGTTACTAGAGTGTTTTGTTTAGTCTCGATAGGAAAAGCTTGCCTGACTAGACATTTTGGAACTGAATATTCATCTCTTGGCTATTGATAAAAAAGGTTCACTTTGTCCTCCTAAGACATTGTACTGGCTGTGGCAAAGGACAGCAGTCTGGTGGGAGAGGATGTCCTAACTTGATGTGTGGATGATTCTTGGGGCCAGTTTTCGGGGTGCCCCTGATACTCCGGCTTCTGACTTGTTTCCCTGGGAACAAGTTCTAGTATCTTCTGGGGATGGGAGCTGAGGGAAGAAGGAAGAAACTAAGAATGGTTCACTCTCCATGGTAGCAGTGGCCTCAATATCACTCTTGTCTTGTGACCCAGCATAAAATGTAAGGCTGGAAAGGGTACATCTTCTCACTGATTCCGATGGAAAGAGAGAGTATGATAAAAATTTGCGTTTTCCAAAAATAGTTGCATCCCCCATTCCACGTGCTTGTCCTGTAATGAGACCCGATGTTTCTCCCATCAGGAGGCCGAGGCTGTGTTCCCTCCTCTTGAACCTAGGAGGGTTGTGACCATAGCGGATGTCACGGCATGTGAGTTTCAAGGCTTGGTTCTTTGGGAAGGCTCACTTTTGGAACCCAGCCTCCATAGTGCGAGGAAGCGCAAGCAGCCACATGGAGAGGCTGCTTGGGGGAGGGGTGTTTCTGCTGACAGTCACTGCTGAGGTCCCAGCCTACCTCCGGCGTCAAGGTCAAGTATCAGACACGGGAATGAGTGAGCCTTGAGATGGTTGCAGTCCCTGCCTGCACATCAGCTCCGCCATAGATCTCCCAGCCAGGGGCTCTAGATGCCATGCAGCACAGACTCTGCTCATTTTGAATTTCTCATTGGGAGAACCCATGGGTATAATAAAACCACCGGGTTTTTAAAATATCGCTAAGCTTGGTTAAGCAGCAGTAGTAACTGCAATTGACTCCTGCTTCTCTGAGGTATTCAGGGGGTAATGAGGGGCTCTCCAAGGAATGAGACCAACAGTTTCAATGATGTCTGGATTCTCTGAGCTCCCCAAAGCATCTAGGTACTACCTTTATGACCTGGAAACCTAGAGGTCCTTTGGGAATAAAAGAAAATGAGAGCAATTCGCGAGAGCACTGTGACCCTAACTTCTTGGTCTAGAGAGGGTAGCGGGGGGAGGTTACAGGCTCACTTATCTCCCTCAAGAGCAAGAGCCAGGGAGAGTGTCCCGACTTCACGACCCTAGGATATTCCAGGCTGGAGATGTTGTGTACCCCAGTTGCCTCTATTCTATTTAGGGCAGAAGCAGAGAGGCTTGTAGGGCTCTTTCCTTATTGCTAGGACAGCCAAGGGAGTAAAACCTTGCTAACTATTTAAAACTTTAGTTGACACTTGTGACTCTCTCTGGAAAATTCTAAGTAGCTAATATAGTGAGGGAAAAGAAACTGGCCTTAACCACTCATGGCGCTGATATGCCTCTTTTAGGCTGGGCACTTCCCTCTCTAGGAAGGATGGGGGGTTATGCAGAATTAACTTGGGTGCACCTTGCAGAAGCCAGGGTCTTTTGTCTCCACTGCACGCCCCCCTCCCCCTTAGTTCTCCCACTCCATCACCTCCAAACATATCACTTGGAATGGAGTAGGGCAAGCGCTATGGAATGAAGCTCCCCCAAATAAGATGTCACTGCTCTTGGACGGTTGGGGAAAAGTGCACCTGTCTTCAAGAGTCACCTCAGGTACCACTTCTTTTTTTTTTTTTTAAAAGATTATTTATTTATTTATTTATTAGGAAAGAGAGAGAGTGAGAGAGAGCATGAGAAGGGAGAAGGTCAGCGTGAGAAGCGGACTCCCCATGGAGCTGGGAGCCCGATGTGGGACTCGATCTCGGGACTCCGGGATCATGACCTGAGCCGAAGGCAGTTGCTCAACCAACTGAGCCACCCAGGCGCCCAGGTACCACTTCTGAATGGAGAGAAACCCATTGTCAGCATTTGATGTGTATCTTCCAAAAATGTTCTCCCTGTTTCTTTCTTCCTCCCTCCCCACCACCTTTCATAAGTGCAGTGATAGGGAACATATAATTTTGCATTCAGCTTTTGGTTGATTCCTTCCTTCCTTCTTTCCTTCCTTCCTTCCTTTCTACCTACCTACCTACCTACCTACCATGATTTCAGATGCACGTTCTTGGTTGTGACATAATTTCAAACCTTAGTAATGATAATAAAAACAGCAGTAACAACTCCATTCATTGCACATCCCACTGGGGTCCAGACATGGTGCCTGGGGCTCTACATAGAGTCTCTCATCTAATCTTTCCAATTGGCCAAGTGGTTGCAGCAGTTCCACATGACAGATTGAGAAACTGAGGCTCAGGGAGCTTAAGCAGTTTGTCAGCAGTAACCAGCTGATAGACACCAGATTGGTCTCTCCGATTTCAAAATCCATATTTCTGCTTTTTCCTTTTTTTTTTTTTTAACCATACTGCTTCCCATCATTTGAAGTGACCTCACCACACTTACTCTTTTGTCATAATTTGCTTCACCATTCTGCTATTTTGGGTCACTTAAGATATTTACTAATTTTGGGTATTATAAACAATGAGGCAATGAACATCACTGTGCTAACAGACTCTCCCCCTATTTTTGGATTATCACCTTGGAATAGAGTCCCAGAAGTGGAATTACTGGGTTAAAGGGTAGGACTGTGTTTATGGCTTTTGATACTTATTGCCAAATTGCTTTCCCGGAGGACTGTGTTTAGCGTAACCGGCTCACTTTATAGGCCCAGGGGAGTTACCTCTCTCCTTCAGGCTGTCAGGTTGCCCTGTAGCCACTAGAGGGCGGGAAAGGCTATTGCTTAAGTGGCAAGAGCCTAACCCCCTCTAGGAAATCCCCCAAATTTGCTTGAGGAACCTTCAGAGTTGCCTGAGAGGGAGAGAGGAAGGGAGGGGGATGCTTAATTAGTTAGAACTCAATGCCTTAAGGGACTGACTCTCTTGGATTTGCATTGAAGGCGGATGGTTTGTGATCTGGACTCTAGGAGAGAGAGCAGTAAACAGTGCCAGAGACCCAGGATTTGAGGTTGGCCATGCCGCTTCCTGCTCAGAAAGCTTGGGCGTCTGACCCCTCCCTGCATGTCTCTGTCTAGGGACTTTGACTCCCAAATCTCAGTGTCGGTCAGACTAGCAGCAGCTCTGAGGTCCCCCAGTGGAGACAGTGTGTCCTGCCTGTCCTTGTCACGGCCACAACAGCCAGTACTTAGTAAGAGCGCGGTACACACTGGTTGAATTAATAGATGAAATGAGACAAGAAATCAAGAGTGGGTATGGGGAAGTGAGTACAGAGTGTGGCTCTGGCTCCCAGTCCCCGCAGATAGTTTATTGACTCTGAGATGTTGAAGATGGAGGGATACTCAGAGGTCATCTTGTCTACATTCCTTGGAAAAAACAGAGGCCTGAGCAGTTATAACGATGATAAGGCCTCCGCGTCTATGTGCTCATGTAACCAACATTGACTGTATGTCCGTAGTGTGCTGGGCTCTGCACTTCACACGGGGGACAGAGAGATCGTGGTGAAAAGTCCCCGCCTTCAAGGAGCGTAGAGTTTGTGTGGGGAGATGCAATGCCTGTATATGGACCACCAAAAAATAGTGGGTCTTCTGTGCGGGGAAGCTAAGGAAGGCACATAAAGTTGGGAAAACTGGCTTACCTCAGCTGTTCCTAGAGAAGCACTTCTTAAAATATATGATTTCTTAGAACATTAATTCAACTGGAGATTTAATGAATGTCAACCAAAAAGGGATTTGGTAGTTATAGTAGGCAGTTACAGCGGCACTAATGCTGAGTAACAAAGCACCCCAAACTCAACCATTAACAATAATGCTTATCATCTGTTCTTTATTTTCTCGCAGGCCTGTAGGGTAACTGGGCGCCTTTGCTCCACAAGCCTTTGATTTTTCTGGGATCAGGAGGTGACTCAGAGCATGGTCTTCTCGTGGAGATGGAAGGACAAGAGGGCAAGCCTACCTCCGTAAGTGTATTTTGAGCCTTTTCTTGCATTGTGGTCACTAATATCCCATTGGCCAGACCAAGTCACATGGCCAAGCTCAATGTTAATAAGGCAAGGAAGTGTTTGCCATCTCTAGTGGCCAGAACTGCAAAGTCACAGGAAAGAGTATGGATAGGAAGACGGGTGAAGAATTGGGAGCTTGATGCAATCTACCACAGTTAGTCTGTTCATTTAGGAAACCCCAGTGGATCTGGTTTCTCCCTTGTAGGACTTCTCAGAGGCTTTGTAGATGATTCAGTTTAAAGCCTTCTTTAGATGAAGGGAACTTAAGCCCAGAGAGGAACATAACTTGACCAGGATTTACAGCTACTTGGTGGCCTGCAGAGAGACCACAGACCTTGTGACCAGCAAGGTGCAGCTCTTTCCCTAACCCTCCACCACGAATGTGTCCTGGCCATACTGGGCTAGGCAGAGCTGAGGAGGGGGCTATGCAGCTGCACATAGAGGAGGCTGAAGCAGGGTCGACTCTGGGCGGGGTGGGGATGCCACAGTCAGACCCAGCCTGGAAGAAAACTGTCACATGGACAAAGTTAAGGGCACATACTGTGGAACCAGGTTGTCTGTCTGGTAATCCTGGGCACGTTATCTAGCAGTCTGCCTATGCCTCACTCGTAAAATAGCAGAGGTAGACACACTTACCTCATAGGTTTGTTGAGTTAATAATTGTAAAGTGTTTAGAATGGGACCAAGAATGTATTAAGCACTCAGCATAGGTTTGATATTCCTCCTACTCCTATTAATTATTTAGCCTATCTTTTCTACCATGACTTCCCCTATTCCTGGGTTTTCCTATCCTACTAGCTCCCTTCCCAATACCCCATTTCTCTCTTTTTGTTTTTAACTTTTGAATAGATTTAGTATTTATCCAAATGAATTTCATTTAATTTGAGATCATTTTACACTAGAAGTGACGAAGTGTCTCCCTCCTCTTAACTGCACAGAAATGGAGACCCAGAGAAATGTGAGCTCAGATACAGAATTCTACAGGCTTTACACATCTGAACTATGTATAAATTTCAATCATCTATATATATACATTTTAACACATACATATAGAGACAAATGCACAGAGCAAGATCTAGAAGGATTGATAGGATAGGATCAAAAGTTACCCTTGGAGCGAGGAGTGAATGAGAAGTGCTTCTGATTCTATTGAAATGCATACACATCCAGTATCCCTTTCCTGATATTAGTTAGTCCCCACTAAGATGCAACAAGATAACAAGCATTTATCTAATATTAAGAAGGGGCACACTGGAAAAGTTCAGCCTCTGAAGGAGTGGCTGGCAGGAGATAGAGTTACATTTGGGAAATGGGAATATTGTCTGCTACCATACTGAATCTCACTCTCTGGATGACCTTCCGTCTTTTCAGATATTTGGGTGGAAATGGATTGAGTCTGACCCAGAGGAGTAATTCACCTAAATTTGAGGTTCTTCACCCTGGGTGCAGATTAGAACCACCAGGGAAGATTTAAATAGCAGCAATAAGAACCTGGATGCTTGATCCCACCCAAGACCAATTCCATCTGAATCTCTAGGGGGAGGCCCAGGGATCAGTGTGATTTTAAAGCTCCACGGGAGATTCTAACATGCATCCAGATTTAATGGCCACTGACCTATGGCCTTGGATGGGCCCACTGACACTTGGTTTCAGACAGAAGAGTGCCTCCCATCTCTGCTATTCATTAGCCAGGTAAAGTTCAGCAAATAACTTCGTCTGTCCAAGCCCCAGTTGCCTTCTGTACAACGAGAATAATAATTGCTACCTTGCTGCGATTTTATAAGAAACCAGTGAAAACCTATGGGATGCACCTTGTGTCTGGAGCTGGGCTGCAGAAAGGACTTTAAGTATTTGTCAGATAAGTGGACAGTAGTGAGTAAGCACAGTGCTGGAGAGCGGGGCCGTCTGCCCTCCTCCCTGGGTGGGGTTGCTGACTTCTATGTTCTCGGACCCAAGTCTTTGGCAAGCAGAAGGTCTGAGACCTGAGGGGAGGCTTGCTCCAGGAATACTCTATTTACTGATCAAAAGCAGCCGGTCTGGGCAGCGTGAGGGCCAAACCCAGTCCTTCTGATTGCCAAGTCTTGTGCCCACAGGGGTGGGCCAGTCTTGGGGGAACCGCCCCTTCCAATCAAGCTCCCCAGAGAGGGCATCTTACTGTAAGTCACACGGCACTGCTGTATCAGTCAGCGGTGGCCCTGCCTGCTGCCCCCCACTCCACCAGCTTAGGCTGGGGCAAAGATGCCAGGAGGAGCTCATGCTGTCTTTCCTGCCAGCTTGCCACTTCGGGCCTGACCACAGCTGCCAACAGCCCAGCTGGGCTGAAGGCAGGGAGGCGATGAGCAAGGAATGGGTAGCTATTTTGAGCAAAGGTGTCAGGTAATGTCTAAGTGGTGGTCTGGGAGGTTCCTCGAGGTGGCAAGAGGCCTGGATTCTGGTGAGGTTCATGCTTAGTGTGTAATAGCACCCAGGCTTTTGTTCCGAGAAAATGGATTTCTCTGGTCTCAGAGTCTCCCACTCAGAGGTAGATGGCCGGGAAATAGCATCAGGATAGGCACTAAATCATGATCTCAGCAGTTAATAAACCTTTGCTTCGGAACCACTACCCGCACCACTTTGTCCTTATGTTCCCTCGCCAGTTGAGGACATTCTGCAGGTTCGACCCTTTGTAGTTTGTGTTAAGGAAACAATAGGTTACCTGAAATGTATTCAGTGATCCTGACATGTCCCACGGGGAGGTGTGGCTCCAATGGAGAGCCTGGGCTGACTCGGGAATTCTCGGGACCAGTGGGAGTTAGGTGTTGTCATGCCCCTTCTTGGGATGAAGAAGCCAAGGCTCAGAAACACGAGTTAATAACATCCAGAGGAGGCAGCAGCTAGATTTCGGGGAGGCCTTTTGAATCCAACCTGTAATCTTCCCATATTTATAGAAAAAAAGAAATTAGTGTTAACAAGCTAGATTTAAAAACATAAAAAACAGGGACACCTCCGTGGCTCAGTAGGTTAAGCATCTGCCTTCGGCTCAGGTTCTGATGCCAGGGTCCTGGGATTAAGTCCTGCATCCGGCTCCCTGCTCAAAAGGGAGCCTGATTCTTCCTTTCCCACTCCCCCTGCTTGTGCTCCTCCCCCCTGACAAATAAACAAACAAACAAACAAACAAACAAACAAACAAATAAATAAATAAAATCTTAAAAAGAATAGAATCTGAATTTTGAAAGTGAAGTTTTCTCTTAGGAGTGGGTGCAAATGAAGATTTGAGAACAGAGAGTCAAAATATGTTTCTTAGAAGCACATCGATAGTACCTTTCTGTGTGAGTGGAATGGTTACCTGCCTCACTCAATTGTCTACGGAGAGAAAGATGTAAAAATGCTTTGTAAACCCAGGGGCCATGCAAGTGTCTGTGAGCATTCATCATTAGCTGGGGTTCATAGACCCCTGGGAAACCCTTGGATGAGTAACTGACCATGAGAACCGCCTGCATTTACCAACAGAATGTTGCATGTGTGCACGTACCTGATTTTCTCCAGGGAGAGAGTACGGAGCTTTCATCAGATTCTTAAAGGTGTGTTCGACTCAAAAATGATTGACCACCACTACTCTAGCTCAACCCTTTATGTCATTTGCTGGTGAGAAAAACTAAGTAATAATTTCAGGGTCTGAAGCACCACCTATATTCTCTGCAAGTATGAGACATGGAAATGGGACATGAAATATCACAGCAACCCAGGGAAGAGGTAAAAGAAAACTGACCTGGGAAAGGAAGATGAAGTAAAGATGCCCCTTTTCCCAGTGGCCATGGGCCTTGGAATTCACCCTGGAGTTAGTTCACATATCCAGCTGGAGAGAGAGAGAGAGAAGGAGAGAGAGAGACTGAGACTTCTTCCCAGGAAGGCACTGTTGCTCAAGCACACAGCAAGAACTCCATCCCTTTCAAAGTGATGAAGTGAGGTTGCTCAGACAAATGCTTTCAAAGTCTTGAACCTGTGAGGTTTTATTCCGAGTTCAGGAAATACCAGGATATAAATCTGCCTGAATCATCTCAGCTCCTGCAAATTCAGTGCCGGGCCACCGAAGCTCTGGCCATATCGTGTTCTTTGGGTGTAATGACTTTTGATGCTGTGGATTTGGACGGATTAGGCCATTTAGGGGAAAGAGGGGAATATTAATATACAAAATTGTTAAATGTCAAATAAAATCCCTTAATAATGTGTGTGTTTAGGATGAGTATGCAGACACTTTGAAAACACTTCTAGCACCAGCTCAAACATTTGAGAAATTCATTTTGCAAGTTCAAACAAATAATTCTCCACCAATTACGCCGTACCTGTGCGAGTCTGCTGGGTAATTCTGCACGGGCTCAGCTGGGAGTGAAGGCCCATTCCCTTTTTGCTGTCGGTAACATCAGCACACCTGATTCTTCATCCAGCTGGCTGAATGCTTAAATCCCACAGAAGACCATGCGGCTTGCAACCAAGAGTTGGTTTTCATATTTCCCGCAAATTAATTACCCAAGCGATTGATTTGACTTTCTCTAAAGGCCGATGTGTGTTAGAAGATCTCACCTTGAAGATCCTACCTTTTGGTTTCATAAATGCTGGCAAACAATGGCCTGGGATTTAGAATAATTTGGATGGGGGTGGTTATTGAAAAGAGTCACTGAAGAAGCTGAAAGTAGTAATGAGGATGAGATAATTTTTTCCAGGTTATATCACCTCATGTCCTATTATATTATAATACTATCTGTTCTCACTAGGGCAGATTGAGAACATGACCATTCTTTCATTTACTGATTCAGAAAGAAGGTCCTTCCTTCATTAAGCTGGAGATAGGCATGTATATAATCGTCTTTGATTCAGGAAAGGTCTTGAAAAGTCCTCCAATAGAGGCGATAATGAAAGACTGTGGAACACAGAGGGAAAGATACCATGTCTCCTTGGGACAGTTGGGTGGGTAGGTCCTTAGGCTAAGAATCTTGGAGGTGATAGCTTTTGAAAAGGCTATGATAGAGGTAAATGGGCTAAAAATAGCTCAATTCCCACCCAATAGTAGATGTTAGTTAAGTGTTGGCTAATCTCATTGAAAAAGCAACAGGACTACACCAGAAACCCTTTGGAGGAAGAAAGAGAAGAATCACTCATGGTTGCATACCACCAATGTGAGCTTTATTGGCATTTGGGGCATTTCTTGCCAGCCTCTCCCTTGGGTACAGCTTCTCTGTAGCTGTGGTCCTATTACGTTATCATAGTAAGCATACAGTTTTGCATTCCTTGTTAAAAACAAATCAATTGGAAGCATTTTTCCGTATTGTCACAAGAATGGGCAGACTTAAACCAGGTGGAGGTGGGAGAATGAGCATTCTCAGGGAAGGAGAGAGAGAAGGTGAAGTCCCCGTAGTCAAGCAGCACATGGGCAGTGACTCCACTGTGGCTGCGCCTTGGATTTTATGGAGGGCCTGGAATGCTCTGCGAAGGAGCTGGGGTTTTATCATGGAGGTGATGGAGAGCCATTGGAGGTTCTGGGCAAGATGGTGGCATGAGTAGAGTTTGATCCTCTCTAGACCTGGCTTTGGAAATTCTGGGATTCCCAGGGGCACTTGGACATTTCAGTGGTCTCTTATGGAGATAAGTAAGGAATTTAGCAATTGATATAACGAACAAACTCGTTAACTAGCATCTGGATGAAAATGCTCATGGATTCTGCAAGTACAGCTTGGTGTGAGTTACCATAGGACGGGCCTGTTCATCATAAGCCTTGGTTTAAGAAGCTTTACATTTGATTCCCATTTGTTCTCAACCATCTCTCAGAACTACCCCTTGTTTCTCCTTGCCAAGCTTGATCTTCCAGTTCATGGATGGCAAATAAGCTTCGATATAGCCGACATCTCCAGTGGCTGGCTGCTAATTTCCTAGCAACTGTTTTGAGAAGGACTCTGAGGGCATGCCTGGACTTAGTGGGAGAGAGGCCAGTGGTATAGGAATAAGAAGCTTCAGCATGCCATCCTTATTCTTCCTCAAATGTTCACTTCCTATGTCTTATATTTAATTTTAGTATGGCCCACATTGATATAGCAGAGCCAAAACAACTGGGGTTTAAAGAAAGAAGCAGAGAGGAGAAAACACCTACTAGCCAATATCTCCATAAAGTACTCGATCCATTGACTTAGGTCCATCCATACACCCATGCATCCATCCACTTCATTGAATCATTCATCCATTTGACGAATCTTTATTCAGCATTACAGTGGGCCAAGCCACGTTCTGGGGAAACAGACATTCTTGTCTTCAGAATTCAGAATTCACTAAGGCAGCATCTGAAGAGATGGGTAAGTGTAGTACAGGGTGTTCTGAGCTAGGCCAGAGGTCTGAACACCGTGCCACGGCCCAGAGGCAGAGCCCACTTGACCCCCCTCCAACCCTGGGGGCAGGAAAGTTGGTGGAGACAGTTGGGGTTGTGGGGAACTCACTCAGCTCTCTGAGGATGAGAGTCAGGTGTTTCATTCATCATTGCATCCCCAGTACCTATCATGGTACCTGAAGCATAGTAGGTGTTCTGTAGATTTTTTGTTGAATGAATGGGTTGTCCAAGGAGTAGAAGTTACTCCCAAAGGTCCTCTAGTGCATCCACCTGCCTCTGGACCGAGCCACACCTAAATGATCCCAAGTGCTATTTCGGGTGTGGTTATTCTTAGCGGGCCTCTTTGACAGCTGGAAAGACTCAGAGTAGCAGCTTCTCCTCTGAGGCTTTTGTGCTGCGGGCCACATTCAGGAGGAGCTCTGTTGGGTAGAAACCAGAGTCGGTAGGAGAGAGAGAAGCAAGTGGGTCCCAAGCCTGGAGCTTGGCTGGAGGGAAACCCAGGTGGGCAGTCTCCTCTCCCTGGGTGATCAGGAGGTGAAACTGGGGAGCTCATCTTCAGGAGAGGCCTGGAGACTTGGTAACTGAGGCTCCTGAGGGTAATTGCTGGGCCCTAGCCTGGGGACCTGCCATGGAGGAAAAGGAATTTTCAAGGGCCTCACCCACTGGGGCAGAGGTGTACTGAAACATGTGGCTTCAGTCCCCATGCTCCCTGCCCCCACCTCCACCAAGCACTCTGGGGAGAGCGGAGTTTGAGGCTGTGGCTCCATAAGGAGATCTTTTCTTCCAGGGCCTGTTTTTTCCAGGGTATTTCTCAGTGGCCGGGGAGTGTCGGGGCCTAACACAGTCAGGCTGTACCAGGAGCCAGAGCCCAGAGTATTCTAATCTCATGGGGAGATAGGAAGAAATGATTAGTGCGCACTGAATGGCCCTGCTGTGAGCATTCTGAGCTGGACTGGTCCTGGGGAAAATCAAGGGCAAATTCTAATCTCATTTTCAGGTAGGGGAAGGGTAGAGAAGTGACTTTCTGGGGCAGTCTCTTGAAAAACAGGCATAAACAGGGAACAATGGTACCATTCCTTTCTGACCTACTCAACCTGGTGCTTGATACGAAATGACTGTGTGTGTGTGTGTGTGTGTGTGTGTGTGAGAGAGAGAGAGAGAGAGAGAGAGAAAGAGAGAGAGACTAAGTATAACCTTGTGAACCCTCTTAGGAGGCTAAAGCTTGCTCCCAAATCCCCCCTGCATAGGGATGGATTTGCCCCTTTTCTTCTTATAAAAACCTGTGTTTTCCAAATGCAGTACAAAACGTGGTTCAGTGGGGCCACCCCTGCACTCTGGAGCCCCTTGATGACCACCTAATCCCCACCCCCGACTCCCCTCTGCCCCACCTCTTGCCACCCAAAGCTCTTCCACTAAATAATAAAAGTTACAGAACAGGACTGGGGAGACCCTGGGGGAAGAGGGGCGACCGCTCGCTGAAGGCCCACAGCCTGGGAGGGCGGGAGCGAAGAGACAGCGGGCACTGGGTCTGGAAAACACTACCAAACAACGACCACATGCCTACAATGGTGTGACAACCTGTGGGTGCCACAGATAAGAGGGAGATGATGCTGTCTCCACCCCTGAAGAATTTCCGAGATTCTTCATCTCATTGACTATCCGTAGGAGGTCGTTAGAGACTAAGTCAGATGCACCTGCTTTGACTACGTGTTTTCTTCATATGAGCCTGACAGTGTGCATACAGTAAGAAGCGTCAAGGTTGGCGTTTCCAAAGAGCTAAAAGCCTCCTGGAGAGATCCACCCATGTCTAGACTGCTAACAGCAGAAGCTTAGACTTGTTGCAGCTCTCCTATCTTTGCTCTTGAAACGGGCACAGGCCGGCTTTGCCACTCACTGTGTCTGTGACCGTGGGAAAAGCACTTTCCCTCTTTGGGTTCAGGTCCCCTGTTGGTATTCGGCTGAACCATAGGAAATTGTTACTTTTTTTTAGGTCATTGAAAGCGAGGGGCTGATATGCTTTCAAAAGTCCCTTTGATCTCTCACATTTGAGACTCCCTGAATAATGCCCATGTCCTTTGCCCTCTGTCCTCCACACAGTGGGTTTTCCACGACTTGCCACTTGCCCTATCACTGCACTGTGGCCTGGCCCCAGTAAGATGAACTTGCTGTCATGACTGCTTGTAGGCAAGTCCTACTCTGGAATTAGGGGGCATATTCTGTTTTGTCAGAGACAGAGAGAGAGAGAAAATGCACAAGCAGAGGGAGCAGCTGGCAGAGGGAGAAGCAGGCTCCCCGCTGAGCAAGGAGCCTAATGTGGGGCTCGATCCCAGGACCCTGGGATCATGACCTGAGGCAAAGGCAGGTGCTTAATTGACGGAACCACCCAGGCGCCCCTGGACTTACAATGTTCTTATTAAAAAATAAAACAAT
Source organism: Nasua narica (assembly GCA_028533885.1). Taxonomy (NCBI): domain Eukaryota; kingdom Metazoa; phylum Chordata; class Mammalia; order Carnivora; family Procyonidae; genus Nasua; species Nasua narica. Next base: position 26,309,431 of record CM052804.1, on the reverse strand, counting down.
AAAATGCTCTTGTTATACGTCCTCCATGCTGAAGGACCTCGTGCTCTTCAGTGCTAGCTCCATGTTACCTGCTTTAGCTACTTCCTTGGACTCTCTCAGCCAGAAATAATTTCTCCTTCCTTCGTGCTCCATGAGCCCTTTTCATGTTTTTTGTAACATTTTTTTCTTATTTTAATTGTCCATTATACAGTATTTGGAGGTAGAAAAAATGTAAAGAAGGAAATCAACTTTCTGTGCAATCTACCATCATCCACTCACTGTTAACATTTGATACATTTCCTTCCAGTCTCTTCTTGGTGCATACGTTAAATGTATTTTTTCTTTTTTCCTTTCATTATTTACTTATTTATATGAGAGAGGGCGAGAGAGAGCATGCGAGTGCACATGAGTGGGGAGAGGGGCAGAGGGAAAAAGAGCATCTTTTTTTTTTTTTTAAGATTTTATTTATTTATTTGAGAGACAGAGAAAGTGAGAGAGAGCATGAGAGGAGAGAAGGTTAGAGGAAGAAGCAGACTCCCCGTGGAGCTGGGAGCCCGATGTGGGACGTGATCCTGGAACTCAAGGATCACGACCTGAGCCGAAGGCAGTTGCTCAACCAACTGAGCCACCCAGGCACCCGGGAGAGAGAGAATCTTAAGCAAACTCCCCACTGAGTGTGGAGCCCAACATGGGGCCTGATCCCAGGACCCTGAGATCTTGACCTGAGCCAAAATCAAGAGCTGGCCGCTTACTTGACTGAGCCACCAAGGAGCCCCAAATTTATTTTTTTCTAAACTTTCATAGTTCTTTATCATAGATTGTATTTTTAAAATAGATTTTATTTTTAGAGCAATTTTGGGTTCACAGCAAAATTGAACAGAAGGTACAGAGGTTTCCCACGTGTCCCCTGGCCCCCCAGCATCCACACAACATCCTGTCCCAGAGTGGGACATTTGTAACAATTGATGAACCCACACTGATATACCATAACCACCCAAAGTCCATAGTTTGCTTTAGGTTTCACTCTTGGTGGTTTCCATTCTGTGGGCTTGGACAAATGGGTAATGAGATGTATCCATCATTACAGTAATATACAGAATTGTTTCACTGTCCTCAAAATCCTCTGTGCTCTGCCTACTCATCCCTCCCTCCCCCAACCCCTGACCACCACTGATCTTTGTATTGTATTTGACTTTTCCAGAATGTCATATAGTTGGAATGAGACCATCTGTAGCCTTCTCAGATTGGCTTTTTTCACTTAGTAATATGCATTTACGATTCCTCCTCGGGGTGTCTGGCTGGCTCAGCCAAAGGAGCATATATGACTCTTGATCTATGGGTCATCGGTTGGAGTCTCCACGTTGGGTATAGAAATTACTTAAAAATAGAAGTCTTAAAAAAATAAAAAGATCCCCCCATGTCTTTTTCTAGCAGTAGATTGCATTTTTGGCTCCAATTCCTAATCCTTTCCTGTATCTACATCTTCCGTCATGTGACTTTGCAGTTCCTGCCGCTAAAGAAGGGAATGGAGTATATACCCCCACATATACTTATTTGGGTTTGACCATGTGACTTGTCTTGGCCAATGGATTTTTATTGTTTGTTTACTGTTCAATGTATAATAACTTTGTTATACTTATTTACATGAATTATGATGATTTGTTTTTACTAGCTGACTCACAGATTGAGTCTACTGGAAGATATGGAATGGACTTTATCTCTTTCCCCACAGAATCATCAGCAAAGAGCAAAAGTTCAATAGGACGGCAGATCATTGTATTAGTTATCTATGCAGGTGTAAATTGTCCCTAAACTTAGTGGTCAAAGCAGACACAATTGTTATCTCATGGTTTCTGTGGAGCTGGGATCTGGGTGTGGCCTAGCAGCGTCCTTGGGCCCAGGGTCTCTGGTGCTGGGGGTAGAGCTGGGGCTATGCTCATCTCAAGACTCAGCGGGGAAGGATTTGATTCCAGTCTCACTCAGGAGGTTGCCGGCAGGATGCAGTTCCTCACTGGCTGATGGCTGGAGGCTGCCCTTAGGGCAATTTATAATATGGCAGCTGGTCTCCATAAGAGTAAACAAGCAAGCAGAAAAGAGAGAACAAGACAGAAGCCAGGATTTTTTTTTAATAAAGATTTTATTTATTTATTTGACACAGAGACAGAGATCACAAGTAGGCAGAGAGGCAGGCAGAGAGAGAGGGAGAAGCAGGCTCCCCGCCGAGTAGAGAGCCTGACGTGGGACTCAATCACAGGACCCCAGGATCCCGACCCGAGCAGAAGGCAGAGGCCTAACCCACCGAGCCACCCAGGCACCCAGAAGCCAGGATCTTTTGTAACCTAATCTTGGAAGGGGCATCCCAATTCTACCTGTTGAAGAAAATCACTAAGTCCAGCCTACATTCAAGGGGAGGGAATTTACCCAGATATGAATACCAAGAGATGGGGACCATTGGGTGCTGTCTTAGTAGCTGCCTACCATGCTCACAGAGGATAGAGTTGGTTTGTGTAACTTTGTGGAGCCTTGTTTAATTCTTTGACAATGATAAAAAGAAATGGGAACATTGTTCATTTTGGATAACTCACATGCTAGATATCTGGACTCTGAGGAGTTGACACACTCAGTCCAGTGAATCCCCAAATACAATGAATTAGATCAGTGTCCTTCAATGGGAGTCTGTGTATATAATTTTGTGTTTATACGCATTTGGGGTGTGGGGTAAAAATATTAGCCTTCATCAAATTCTCTTCAGTTTTCCTGACCTCCAAAACGGCACTACTCTGGAGAGTTACAATAAAGGGCGGAGTAGAGCAGGGTGGGGGGAAATGTTAAGACTCTAATTGCAAATGTAAGATCAGGCTACTAAAGCCAAGCTGCCAGCTCACTGGAACATTGCCCTTGTGTGGTTTGGTTTCATGTCAGAGGGACTTCATGACCTGCCTGACCCAGCCTGGTAAGTTCACCTCTGAGAGACAGGAGGTGTCCTTGGAATATTCCAGAGAAGAAAGATGTGATGCATTAAGGTGCCTGGATGACTGTTGTTAGAAAATGGAGTGTTGAGTTGAGTGTGTCTGTGTCCAAAGGGCAGAACAGGGGATGGAGGCGGGGGCTTAAAATGAAGGGGAAGCAGAGAAAATTGCAGGGTGTCCTCGGGACAAATCCTCAGCCTCTTCAGCATGCTAGTGCTGTGGAGAGAGCTTTGGGTTGACTCAGGTTGAGATTTGGATCCTGGCTGAGCCCCTTTCCAGCTAGAGGGGAGGTGACCTTGCACAAAATTGAATTCACAGGGCTGATGAGATACAGTTTGTTTAAACTTTCACTGTGTTCAAAGAGGCTTCATGGTAGCATTTGGAAAATAAAAAAGATATAAACACAAAAGCTTCTACCATCAGGCCTAGCATTTCTCTCCTCCCCCCAACCATCTACTCACTGGTCCATAACCCACCTATCTCTCAAGCTGCATGCCACCTTTCATCCATCCAGCTATCGACTCTCCATCAATTTATCCATCCACCCATCCATTCACCCACTCAGTTACATGTAGTCTGTCCGCCTACACATGTGTTCATTCGTCCACCCTCCATCCATCCACCGAGCCATCCATCCATCCATCCATTCTTCCATCCATCCATTAACCCACCTAGCTACATGTATATCCACTTACACAAGGATCCAACTATCCATCCAGCCGCACTTCATTTCATTCATTAACCCATCTAGCTACATGTCTATCCATCTACACATAAATTCATGCATCTAGCCACTCATCCACCCACCCATCCATCCATCCATCCATCCACCCATCCATCCACCCATCCATCCATCCATCCATCCATCCATCCATCCATCCATCTATCCATCCATCCATCCATCCATCCATCCATCCATCCATCTATCCATCCATCCATCAATGCATCTGTAACAGCTATTGAGCCCCTATAGTATACCAGGAACTATACTGGTTGCCTTCATTGCCTTAGGCTCCAGGGGAACAAGACAGCTATGGTCTCTGTTCTCATAAAGCTTATAATCAATTAAAAGCAATTCAATGTTTTTCCTTTCTTCTTTATTTCCTTCCTTCCCCCCATCATCTGCCTTTCATCCTATTTTCCTCTCTCTCTTTCTTCAGAACCTGTTTTGGGGAACAACTGATTCCACCATGAGTTTAGGGGAAAAAAACCAAAGTTGTGGTAGACCCAGTTTCCAACAGAGAGACCTTTGACCTTGATAGAGAGTGCAGTGTTCAATTGCCCCAGTAAGCCCCACATGATGAAAATTAAGAACTTGTTTGAACTGTTGGCTAGGAGGGGTCCCGAAGATCCAGCACCAAGTCTCTCTTTAGGATTGGCCTGTGGATCGCTTCTCGGCCTTTTGGCTAAGATCAAGTGTAGGATTGGCCTCTGGGATTGGCCTGACCCATCGGTGGGCAGGACAATGCCTTCTCCCTTCTGTCTCCAGCACCCCCTCTCCATCTATTCTTGGATGCCTGGCTGGCTACCAAGTGAAGTGTCTTTCTTGAGCTTAAGGCTTCGATCCCTGTGAAAATGAAAATCTCTCTGTGGGACGGTCACAGTTTAAACAGATACTAATTATTTACACTTGGTCATGAATGAGTGCCACTTATTTTTTCAGTGGAATTGAATCAACAGGTAATCATGAAACCAGATTGGGGGTGGGAATGGCCTGTGGCAATGGCATACATTTCCTGGACGGGGAATGAGGAGACACTGGTGATGGTTCTGTCGTGTGGACTCCCGAGCCTTGCACAGGCGGCTCCCACTCTGGGCTGGAGCTCGATGCTATGAAGTGGGTACAGAAAGGAGACACTGAAGGCTGGTTCTGTGGCCCCATGACCTGAGTGGCTGCACAGGGCCTCGTGTTTGGTTTAATGCTCTCCTGTCGTCATCCTACAAAGCATGGATTTTGGCCACGGGGTCCCGCGTTTTCATTTTGTGCTGTGCTGACAACTTATTTAGCTGGTCTTGCTGGGGAAGTAGGACTCCGGGAAAGGGACCCGAGGACAAACACTGCTTGCTGTAGAAGCTTGCCTCAGCTGCTGCGGCTCCCCATCCTTCACGATCCAGCTGAGGACTGGCCTCCTTGAGAAAGCCATTTCTGAATAAGCCCACCTGCCAGGATCACTCAACTCCTCCCAGGCACGTCTGCAGACAGCAGGCTGTGCCTGGCAGATCTTTTTGCTTGTTGGCGGTGCTCAGGGAAGTCGGGTGGTTTCAAGTGTGGGTACCCATTTCCCTGCTAGTGCGTCTAGAGGTGCCTGTCCCTTTCAAATCTGTCCCACTGCATGGTGGGGAAAAATGGCTTTGGAATTTCATGGGCCTGGGTTTGAGTTTTCCACTTCACTTCTTACAAGTTGAGTGGGGAAAGGAAGATGGCAGCCCTCGAAAGCTTCAGGGTGCTTGCCTCCCTCCCACTTCCCTTGGGTGGCTGTGAAGGCAGAGCGAGTTGCTGATGGAAGGTACTGGCAAACAGTAGGCATGAAATAAATGAAAGGCCCTTCTTGACTCAGAGCTTCTCATCCTCACCTATGAAGTGGAGAAATCCCCCTTACCTCTAGGTGGTCAGGCACAAGGCATTTAGATACAGTATCAGCCAAAAATACCCGGACCCCCCCAGCAGCAGCTCCCCTCCTGGCAGCCTGAGAGCTGTGCCCAGCGGGGGTCCTGTAGCCAGGCGGCATCTCTGGGGCGATGGTGCCTCGTGAGTTTCTAACTGCTGAGCCCTTTGAGGTTTGAGTTACATTTTCATTTGGCAGAGTTGGATCTTACATGCAAAGCGAAAATCTGTCAGAGAGAGAAGGAAGGGGGGGGACAGAGAGGGCCCGGGGGGTGGGGAGAGAGAGAGAGAAGAGGCGGGGAGTGAAAAAAAAAAAAGGCTCCCATGGCTTCTTGGACTTGGAATGGCTCTGCGGAGACCAGGGGGATGCATGCAAATCAGAAACACATGCATGAGGCTTCCCTCCCTGCACATGCGCCTCTGGAATGAGGGCGCCGAGTCCTTAATATGCTGTCTTAGGACTGGCCGGGCTTGGGATGGGGAGGATGACATGGACACAGAGCCTGCACCTGTGTCCTCTCATTCTCTCCTGGGTGAAAGGCGAGACGGTGGGAGCAGTAGCTGGATCTATGTCTCTACTCTTGGATTCTGGAAGGTCTTGAGACCTCCGGGATCACAGGAGCTTTAGAGGGGTGCTGAGTATTTAGAAGCAGCGGACAGTGGAAAGAACATGAGTTTTAAAGTCAGACAGACTTGGTTGGCAACCTATGTCCCTCGCTAGTCACACACTAGCTGTGTGACTTTGGTAAGTTACTTAGGCTCTCTGTGGCCAAATTTCCTTATCCCAAATATGAGGACTGTGATCACTATCCCAACAGGCTTTTGTGAAGATGAAACCGAATTTTGCATTTTACTTATCTGCTGACTTACTGATTGGGTACCCTATACTTCTTTTCTTTCCAGAAAAAAGACTGCTTGCTCCCTCAAAGCAATACAGTACATTAAAGAAATCATGGCAAAAAGAAGAGAAGAGCAGAACAGAATTATGAAGGTAGGGCCGTGTTAGTGCACAAACGTGCACAGCAGGAAGTCTTGCACGATTATTAAAATTGGTTGGTAAATTTGTCTGTGAGCTTCTCGTTGGCCAGAGTAAAGCGGAAAACATCATTGATAAAATTCATTTTGTGTGTTTCAAAGAAGTGGTTTCTCAGGAGAGCAGCTTTCCTTGGGATCATCTTTCCCAGGGGTCCTCCTAAAGAGGGCGGTCGCAGAGTGGGAATAAACGGACAGCAGCCCTTTGTCGCCTCAGACTGCACGTGAGAGGCACAGGGGAGACTATAATGCACCTGTCTCGGCCCTGGCACGTAGTGGGTGCTTTCTCCAATGGGCTTCACACAGTGTTTCTGGTTGCTCATTTCAGGGGAAGGGCTGGTGATCTGATGTCTATTTTATCCCTCTTCCTGTGACCTGTGGCTTGACTTCACCTCTGGCAAACTCAGCCTGCTCTCTCCCCGCCTGTCTGAAGGCTTCGTGGGGGCACCTCTCAGGACCTCTGCGATGGGGATGAGGCGGACTCATCGGGCTGCTCTCGGGAAGCTCAAATCCTCCTGGAACTCCCCGTGGGTTGGCCCAGGGGCACACATCTCTCTGGGTTCTGTCCCAGGGGGAAACATGGGGGCATTCTCTAAGAACTCAAGCACAGCTCCCTCCTGCCTTCCCTTCTTTGTCTTTCCTTCCTGGGCGAATGAAAGGCAGAGTGAATGAAAGTTTCCCTTCTGATGGGAAAACTCCCCCAGGCCCTGTAATGAGCTAGAATAATTGATTTGTCGATAAAAACCGAGGCTGTGGAATGGAGGCTTGGTGTCAAAACAGCCCGGATCACTTTGGTACCAATTCATGGTCGCTGGAGGGAAGCCGTTAGGCGAGAGCCCGGTGAAAAGGGGGCAGATTTGGGTGGAAACGTGAAAGATCTGATTGTGTTCAGGCTCCCCAGCATGGCACTACCCTGGTGGGATCTGATTTCAGTGCTCCAGACCGAGGTCCTGGTTAATATTTGCTTTCTCTCCTTTCTCATGAGGGTAGAAATAACTTGGCAATTGCCCCATCGCAGCTACTGTTTGAACGTGGATATTCATTTAATCTGGAGTTCTGTTACTCTTTAAATATTTAGAGGTTTGGCTGAGGCCTTTGTGTTCTTAGGATGCGATAGACAGTGAAAAATGGTACTGGAATGTTTCTACTGGGTTCAGAAAGGAGATGGATTCTCAGCCTCCCCCCACCATACAATGTCCCCCCTACCGAACATTTGCTTTCTTCCCTCCTCTTCTGCCTGTAGCTTCTGTTGAGAACCAAGTTCTTTCCACATGTACAGACAGAGGCCATGGGGTGGAGGAGAATTAGAGTTAAGGAGGAGAATTGGAATTAGAGCCACAGGGGGATGGTCACATCTCGGCTCCTTCCCCACGAGCCAGGCAAATCTGGGTGAGTGTTGATCTGTGAAATGGGACTGTGGACATCTCCTCTAGAAAGCTGATATAAAGGTCGGATGAGATACGATGTAGATATGTGGAAGGCAACCATCATAATGCTATTATTGTTTTATGACAATGCTGTTGATCTAAAACAATATGCTTCCAAAGGATTCCCAACACATTCCAAACAGGTATAAATATATATAAAATTATTTTTTATTGAGGTATAGTTGCCACATAATGTTACATTACATATGCCTTATTTCTTGTAGGAGGAAGCTAGTTAATGCTTAGGTGACCGAGGTCCTTTGATGGTGACGAGTTTGCTGCAAATCTGTTGCTCCCTGGGGAAAAGGCACAGCCAAGAGGGATGGCTGAGCCATTCTTTGGGCCCAGTGCCACTATTTAATGCTCTGGTTTCATGCCTCCGGTGACTCAAGGAGGCAGGGGGCATCTTTTCACTCGAAAGAGGAGGAAACAAACTCAGACATTCTGAACCATGTGTCTTGGGTCGCAGAGTGACTCAGAGAGCCTAGCTCCAATCTCTGGGCCCCCACATTTCATCTTCTTTCAACTTGACTAAGATACCACTCACAGCTTCTGATGGTGACCAGAAAATGCTGGGGGGCCTCTCCTCCTCTCCAGTTAGAGGCTTGGGCCTCTGGACTCTCACCGTTTTGTGGCTGGCTTTTTCTCCAGATGGTTGTTAAGCATCTGCTCCATGCCAAACACTGTGAGAAGTAAGGAGCCAGGCAGAGCCCCCATCCTCAAGAAGCCCACGGTTTATTTAGGAGACAGAGCAACAGGTTTTCAAAAAGAACAAAGAGGAAAAGTTTGAGAAAGAGTGCCGAGTGCTGCTCTTTCGTCCCCTGCACTAGCAAGCACGTGCTTTTCCATAGGTGGGCAGCAGTGGTATCTGAACAGATGCAGTCTCTCTCTCCCGTAGGTGTTTCCCCCAATGCCGGAGATCCCACTGTTGGCTCCCTGGATTTAAGACATCGCGTCTTCAGTGCACGATTGGCCCTCGGCCTGACGGTCCAGGAGCCACACTCTGTAATAAAAGGCTTAACGGGTGAGCCAGAGAGGATGGACTCAGCCAAGGTCACAGTAAAGACCACCATGGCTAGTGGCTGTTGAGGTCCAGGAAGTGTCTGCATGTTCATTTAATGCTTGTGACTCCTGATGAGGTGCCAGCCTACAGAGGAGGAAACCGAGGCACAGTGCGGTTGCCAGTGTCCACCTCCAGGCACACGAGTGGGAGGGGAGGCCAACCTCAGGCCAGGCCCCAGGGAGGACCTGATGCTCTGTGGGCACTTGCATGTGGGGCCAGCAGGTGCTTGAGTCGGAGGGGGCCCTGACCAGCTTCAGGAAGAAGAGTGAGAGCAGGAAATTGTCCAGTGTTCCTAGGGTTAGATCGGGCGTACCCCCACGTCCATCGGCCCCATGCCTGCCTGTCCTTCCCCGATGTCTGTTCAGGCCCGGTCTCTGAGTGCGGCCAGCCGCTGAGACACGTGGGCGCTGAGGGGTCCTCCCTCCTCAACACACGCTTCTCAGGGCCCAGGAGCATCCTGTGAATTTCTGGCAAGTGGATGGCCTCGGAGTGCTACAACAATTTATATTGTTGAGAAGAGCTGTCTTCATCTTTTCCAGCAATTCCGGCAATTCTTTTACCCAGCCATCCCTATCCTCCTCTTCTGATTCCTTTTTTTTACTTCTTTCTACTTCCTGTTCTTCTGCCTATTTCCTATTCTTCTCTTCCTCCTTCACACCCTATTCTTCCTCCTCTTTTTTTTAAAGATTGTATTTATTTATTTATTTATTTGACAGAGAGACACAGCGAGAGAGGGAACACAGGCAGAGGGAGTGGGAGAGGGAGAAGCAGGCCTCCCACCGAGCAGGGAGCCCAATGCGGGGATTGATCCCAGGACCCCAGGATCATGACCTGAGCTAAAGGTAGATGCTCAGTGACTGAGCCACCCAGGCGCTCCTGTTTTTTTTTTTTTTTTTAAGATTTATTTATTTATTTCAGAGAGAGAGAGAGAGTTCAGGAGGTGGGGCAGAGGGAGAGGGAGAGAGAGAATCCCAAGCAGCCTCTCCACTTAGCCTGGAGCCTGACATGGGGCTCAGTCTTGTGACTGAGATCTTGACCTGAGCTGAAATCAAAAGTCGGACACTTAACCGACTGAGCCACCCAGGCACCCCATATTCCTTCCCCCCCTTATGCAGTCTCTGTTTCTTTTTCCTTCTCATGGATTTCAAAGAAGTTGTCTTCTATACACACACAAATGTAAACACATATGGGAGTATGTGTATATGATGTAAGATTACTTAACTGTGTATTATATGTGTGTATATATATTTACATACATACAAGTATATACGGGTGTTTATAAACATATATGTGTGTATACATACATCTACACCCGTACACACATCCACACATAAAACCAGTGTAATCACAATTCTAAATATGTCCTCCCGCTAAGAATGTAGGAGACCCAGAGGGTCTGGGATCAAAGTCTGGCCATGGCCCCATTGGAAAGTTCAATGGCTGGCAGCAGAATGTACTGGGAAATTACAACTCCACAAAAGCACGAGCTTCTAGTGTTAGAGATCACCTGGGCTGGGATCTTCTTTCTGATACTAAGTTGCTGTGTGACCCTGTGAAAATTATCTTATCTTATGTCTCTGTATCTTCTTCATGTGGAAAATAAAACCTACAATACTACACAGGAATGTCGTGCTGCTTAAATGAGAGGGGAGTATTAGGAGAAATATAAATGTGAGCCTTTATTTTACTTAAGGCTTTTATTCACCTCACCCTCTTATTTAAAACAACTGCAGGGGCTCCTGGGTGGCTCAGTGGGTTAAGGCCTCTGCCTTCAGCTCGGGTTGTGATCTCAGGGTCCTGGGATTGAGCCCCACATTGGGCTCTCTGCTAAACGGGGAGCCTGCTTCCCCCTCTCTCTCTGCCTGCCTCTCTGTCTACTTGTGATCTCTCTCTGTCAAATAAATAAAATCTTTAAAGAAAAACAACAACAGAACAATTATGTGTATGTTGGGGGGGGCAGGGAGAGGAGAGAGGAAGGGGGAAGTGTCCTCCTTATGAAAAAGGAGGGTGGTTTTTACATAATTCCAGTTGGATTGCTCACCCTCACTGTTTAAGGGAATATTTCTTAATTTCCTTTAAACTCATGCCCAACTGAACATTTGTCTAACTTTTAGTAATTTGTATAATTAAAACAAAACTGATTTCTCTTTTTTTCTAAGTATAATTTCATTTTGCAATATCCAGTATGTTTCCTCAAACTCCCTCTCCCCCCAAGTATGGATCTGTCCTGGTCCTGGGGGATAGAGAATTTATCCCAAATTGTTGTATGAGACCTTAGCTTGTGTACCCACCTTTTCTGAGTCTCAGTTTCCCCTTTGGTGTGATGGACAGGGATGCCTCCTTGAAACCTAGGGGGCTTGTGGTGAAGAGATGAGGTCCCCAGAGATAAGCATCCCTCATCCTGAAGGGGTTTCTGGCCACGGGGCTCTGCTCAGACCCACAGCACAAGGTAGGGTTCCCCTTGGTGAGAACAGTTTCTCTCTGGGGACTGTCTCCTGGAGATTTAGTGTGATATTTTTTCTCACCCTCAGGAATCTGGCCAAGCTCCAGGGCTGCCTATCATGAGTAGTCTTGTTTGCTTGAGTTTTGCAGAGTCGTGAAGGTAAAGGACTGGCTTTGACTATTCAATCAGTCGAGTGGGGGTGGGGAGCTGCCTTGGGCCAGAGGTGTGACTTTTCCCGCTCTTTTAGGAATCAGCCCATTCACCTATGGGATTCAGAGGAAGTGTGTGTGAGGGGGTTGGGCCGTGGGGAGGGAGTGTAATATTTGGGGAAGGGAGACTCTTTAGTGCTAGTTGTAATCTGGTAGACGTCCTCTTACTCAGTATTCAATTATGCTGTGCAGATGCACGATCATCCCCATGTTACAGATGGAGCCACTGAGGCTCAGAGAGGGAATATAATTGTCTCAGTCTTGTGCCTAACAGGCCTGTACCTAGATCTGTGGTCTCCAAAGCACAGATGGGAATATGGGAGGGAGGGAGAAATATTTCCAGGAGGTAACAGGGCAAATTTCTGAGGGTCTAAGCTTTCTCTTTCGTGTTCACCCATTTCCTTGAGCAGAATAAATTTGGCAAAGGGGATGACGACAGTGGCCTGACTCCTGATTGTGCCCATCTAGTGTCTTGGGATTTGGGTGTTTGCTGCTCAGGGAGCCAGCCATGGGGTCCCCTGTCTCTATGGATGACCATTCCTCCTAAGAACCACGGGTTTGGAGAAGGGGATTCGTCTCCGCTGGTCTCCTCTCTTGAATTTCCCAGGCCTTGCTTCCTTCCATGTTCTGGGACATCCTGCTCCATGGCTGTGGGGCAAAGTGAGATGATGTGAGGAGGAGGAAATAAAAAAACAGTGTGGGTTTTTGGAGTCTGACACATCCAGGCTAAAATCTTTTTCTGCCATGTCCCGACAATGTGGCTTCAGATAAAACATGGTACACCTTTGAGCCTCAGTTTACTCACTTGTAAAATGGGGATGATCAGTCTCCTAGCCACATCACGAACAGAGATGAGGAAGGGACGAAGAGCTTTGGGTGGAATCCGGCACAGTGTAGGAACTCAGGGGATGCCAGAGGTTTTCCGTGTGGGAGACAAGACGTGTGCTCTGGAGATGGGGCAGCAAAGCGCCATCCCACCCTTCTCTGCTCCCAGCTGTTTAGAGTGAATAGCAAGAGACATACATTTCATAAGCACTAAACGTCACTTGGAGAGAGAAAAGACGAGAAAGGGAGAGAGACGGATCTGCAAACACTTAGTCATCACCAGAGTGATGCTCAGAGCCGACCTCATGAACTGGCTTCTGGGTGAGGGGATTAAGCCTCAGTAACAGATCGTGCCCAGAGCCAAGGAGAATGTTCCTCCTGCCACGCTGAGCCCCGCACTGGGCCTGAAGGGTGGTGGGATCCAGTTTTGCTGAGGGAACATGAAGCCCTGGCTGCAGGGGCAGGAAGAGCTGCCCGGCTGGGGCTCCC